>JALBCR010002316.1:0-720000 GCA_030710515.1 Abscondita cerata | reverse complement strand
TGGGGCGGCTTGTTTTCCACTGCTATATATAAAATTAAAAGAAAATAAATAATGTTATAATAATTTTGTTTCTTACCGGGCGTTGTTACGGTGCCATTAGAAAAGGGTCGCTCAGTGATAGTAGTAATATTATTTTTCCCAATGCCATCAGCTGCTTTGTCTTGTGGCAACTATAACCATCAATTGGCTTAAATAAATCTATTTTATTTAAAAATAAGGAATACTTACAGAATTAATATTGGTATTTTGTTGGGGCGGCTTGTTTTCCACTGCTATATATAAAATTAAAAGAAAATAAATAATGTTATAATAATTTTGTTTCTTACCGGGCGTTGTTACGGTGCCATTAGAAAAGGGTCGCTCAGTGATATTAGTAATATTATTTTTCCAATGCCATCAGCTGCTTTGTCTTGTGGCAACTATAACCATCAATTGGCTTAAATAAATCTATTTTATTTAAAAATAAGGAATACTTACAGAATTAATATTGGTATTTTGTTGGGGCGGCTTGTTTTCCACTGCTATATATAAAATTAAAAGAAAATAAATAAAGTTATAATAATTTTGTTTCTTACCGGGCGTTGTTACGGTGCCATTAGAAAAGGGTCGCTCAGTGATATTAGTAATATTATTTTTCCCAATGCCATCAGCTGCTTTGTCTTGTGGCAACTATAACCATCAATTGGCTTAAATAAATCTATTTTATTTAAAAAATAAGGAATACTTACAGAATTAATATTGGTATTTTGTTGGGGCGGCTTGTTTTCCACTGCTATATATAAAATTAAAAGAAAATAAATAATGTTATAATAATTTTGTTTCTTACCGGGCGTTGTTACGGTGCCATTAGAAAAGGGTCGCTCAGTGATATTAGTAATATTATTTTTCCCATTGCCATCAGCTGCTTTGTCTTGTGGCAACTATAACCATCAATTGGCTTAAATAAATCTATTTTATTTAAAAAATAAGGAATACTTACAGAATTAATATTGGTATTTTGTTGAGGCGGCTTGTTTTCCACTGCTATATATAAAATTAAAAGAAAATAAATAATGTTATAATAATTTTGTTTCTTACCGGGCGTTGTTACGGTGCCATTAGAAAAGGGTCGCTCAGTGATATTAGTAATATTATTTTTCCCATTGCCATCAGCTGCTTTGTCTTGTGGCAACTATAACCATCAATTGGCTTAAATAAATCTATTTTATTTAAAAATAAGGAATACTTACAGAATTAATATTGGTATTTTGTTGGGGCGGCTTGTTTTCCACTGCTATATATAAAATTAAAAGAAAATAAATAATGTTATAATAATTTTGTTTCTTACCGGGCGTTGTTACGGTGCCATTAGAAAAGGGCGCTCAGTGATAGTAGTAATATTATTTTTCCCATTGCCATCAGCTGCTTTGTCTTGTGGCAACTATAACCATCAATTGGCTTAAATAAATCTATTTTATTTAAAAAATAAGGAATACTTACAGAATTAATATTGGTATTTTGTTGGGGCGGCTTGTTTTCCACTGCTATATATAAAATTAAAAGAAAATAAATAAAGTTATAATAATTTTGTTTCTTACCGGGCGTTGTTACGGTGCCATTAGAAAAGGGTCGCTCAGTGATATTAGTAATATTATTTTTCCCAATGCCATCAGCTGCTTTGTCTTGTGGCAACTATAACCATCAATTGGCTTAAATAAATCTATTTTATTTAAAAATAAGGAATACTTACAGAATTAATATTGGTATTTTGTTGAGGCGGCTTGTTTTCCACTGCTATATATAAAATTAAAAGAAAATAAATAATGTTATAATAATTTTGTTTCTTACCGGGCGTTGTTACGGTGCCATTAGAAAGGGTCGCTCAGTGATATTAGTAATATTATTTTTCCCATTGCCATCAGCTGCTTTGTCTTGTGGCAACTATAACCATCAATTGGCTTAGATAAATCTATTTTATTTAAAAATAAGGAATACTTACAGAATTAATATTGGTATTTTGTTGAGGCGGCTTGTTTTCCACTGCTATATATAAAATTAAAAGAAAATAAATAAAGTTATAATAATTTTGTTTCTTACCGGGCGTTGTTACGGTGCCATTAGAACAGGGTCGCTCAGTGATATTAGTAATATTATTTTTCCCAATGCCATCAGCTGCTTTGTCTTGTGGCAACTATAACCATCAATTGGCTTAAATAAATCTATTTTATTTAAAAAATAAGGAATACTTACAGAATTAATATTGGTATTTTGTTGAGGCAGCTTGTTTTCCACTGCTATATATAAAATTAAAAGAAAATAAATAATGTTATAATAATTTTGTTTCTTACCGGGCGTTGTTACGGTGCCATTAGAAAAGGGTCGCTCAGTGATATTAGTAATATTATTTTTCCCAATGCCATCAGCTGCTTTGTCTTGTGGCAACTATAACCATCAATTGGCTTAGATAAATCTATTTTATTTAAAAATAAGGAATACTTACAGAATTAATATTGGTATTTTGTTGAGGCGGCTTGTTTTCCACTGCTATATATAAATTAAAAGAAAATAAATAAAGTTATAATAATTTTGTTTCTTACCGGGCGTTGTTACGGTGCCATTAGAACAGGGCCGCTCAGTGATATTAGTAATATTATTTTTCCCATTGCCATCAGCTGCTTTGTCTTGTGGCAACTATAACCATCAATTGGCTTAAATAAATCTATTTTATTTAAAAAATAAGGAATACTTACAGAATTAATATTGGTATTTTGTTGCCAAACCCCCCCCCCCCCCCCCCCCCCCCCCCCCCCCCAAAAACACCCACCCCTTCCCCCCCAAAAAAAAAAATTCTCCCCCCCCCCCCAAACCCCCCCCCCCCCCCCCCCCCCCCAGGCAGCTTGTTTTCCACTGCTATATATGAAATTAAAAGAAAATAAATAAAGTTATAATAATTTTGTTTCTTACCGGGCGTTGTTACGGTGGCCATTAGAAAAGGGTCGCTCAGTGATATTAGTAATATTATTTTTCCCATTGCCATCAGCTGCTTTGTCTTGTGGCAACTATAACCATCAATTGGCTTAAATAAATCTATTTTATTTAAAAAATAAGGAATACTTACAGAATTAATATTGGTATTTTGTTGAGGCAGCTTGTTTTCCACTGCTATATATAAAATTAAAAGAAAATAAATAAAGTTATAATAATTTTGTTTCTTACCGGGCGTTGTTACGGTGCCATTAGAACAGGGCCGCTCAGTGATATTAGTAATATTATTTTTCCCATTGCCATCAGCTGCTTTGTCTTGTGGCAACTATAACCATCAATTGGCTTAGATAAATCTATTTTATTTAAAAAATAAGGAATACTTACAGAATTAATATTGGTATTTTGTTGAGGCGGCTTGTTTTCCACTGCTATATATGAAATTAAAAGAAAATAAATAAAGTTATAATAATTTTGTTTCTTACCGGGCGTTGTTACGGTGGCATTAGAACAGGGCCGCTCAGTGATATTAGTAATATTATTTTTCCCATTGCCATCAGCTGCTTTGTCTTGTGGCAACTATAACCATCAATTGGCTTAGATAAATCTATTTTATTTAAAAATAAGGAATACTTACAGAATTAATATTGGTATTTTGTTGAGGCGGCTTGTTTTCCACTGCTATATATAAAATTAAAAGAAAATAAATAAAGTTATAATAATTTTGTTTCTTACCGGGCGTTGTTACGGTGGCATTAGAACAGGGTCGCTCAGTGATATTAGTAATATTATTTTTCCCATTGCCATCAGCTGCTTTGTCTTGTGGCAACTATAACCATCAATTGGCTTAGATAAATCTATTTTATTTAAAAAATAAGGAATACTTACAGAATTAATATTGGTATTTTGTTGAGGCGGCTTGTTTTCCACTGCTATATATGAAATTAAAAGAAAATAAATAAAGTTATAATAATTTTGTTTCTTACCGGGCGTTGTTACGGTGGCATTAGAACAGGGCCGCTCAGTGATATTAGTAATATTATTTTTCCCATTGCCATCAGCTGCTTTGTCTTGTGGCAACTATAACCATCAATTGGCTTAGATAAATCTATTTTATTTAAAAATAAGGAATACTTACAGAATTAATATTGGTATTTTGTTGAGGCGGCTTGTTTTCCACTGCTATATATGAAATTAAAAGAAAATAAATAAAGTTATAATAATTTTGTTTCTTACCGGGCGTTGTTACGGTGGCATTAGAACAGGGCCGCTCAGTGATATTAGTAATATTATTTTTCCCATTGCCATCAGCTGCTTTGTCTTGTGGCAACTATAACCATCAATTGGCTTAGATAAATCTATTTTATTTAAAAATAAGGAATACTTACAGAATTAATATTGGTATTTTGTTGAGGCGGCTTGTTTTCCACTGCTATATATGAAATTAAAAGAAAATAAATAAAGTTATAATAATTTTGTTTCTTACCGGGCGTTGTTACGGTGGCATTAGAACAGGGCCGCTCAGTGATATTAGTAATATTATTTTTCCCATTGCCATCAGCTGCTTTGTCTTGTGGCAACTATAACCATCAATTGGCTTAGATAAATCTATTTTATTTAAAAATAAGGAATACTTACAGAATTAATATTGGTATTTTGTTGAGGCGGCTTGTTTTCCACTGCTATATATAAAATTAAAAGAAAATAAATAAAGTTATAATAATTTTGTTTCTTACCGGGCGTTGTTACGGTGCCATTAGAACAGGGCCGCTCAGTGATATTAGTAATATTATTTTTCCCATTGCCATCAGCTGCTTTGTCTTGTGGCAACTATAACCATCAATTGGCTTAGATAAATCTATTTTATTTAAAAATAAGGAATACTTACAGAATTAATATTGGTATTTTGTTGAGGCAGCTTGTTTTCCACTGCTATATATGAAATTAAAAGAAAATAAATAAAGTTATAATAATTTTGTTTCTTACCGGGCGTTGTTACGGTGGCATTAGAACAGGGCCGCTCAGTGATATTAGTAATATTATTTTTCCCATTGCCATCAGCTGCTTTGTCTTGTGGCAACTATAACCATCAATTGGCTTAGATAAATCTATTTTATTTAAAAATAAGGAATACTTACAGAATTAATATTGGTATTTTGTTGAGGCGGCTTGTTTTCCACTGCTATATATGAAATTAAAAGAAAATAAATAAAGTTATAATAATTTTGTTTCTTACCGGGCGTTGTTACGGTGGCATTAGAACAGGGCCGCTCAGTGATATTAGTAATATTATTTTTCCCATTGCCATCAGCTGCTTTGTCTTGTGGCAACTATAACCATCAATTGGCTTAGATAAATCTATTTTATTTAAAAAATAAGGAATACTTACAGAATTAATATTGGTATTTTGTTGAGGCAGCTTGTTTTCCACTGCTATATATGAAATTAAAAGAAAATAAATAAAGTTATAATAATTTTGTTTCTTACCGGGCGTTGTTACGGTGCCATTAGAACAGGGCCGCTCAGTGATATTAGTAATATTATTTTTCCCATTGCCATCAGCTGCTTTGTCTTGTGGCAACTATAACCATCAATTGGCTTAGATAAATCTATTTTATTTAAAAATAAGGAATACTTACAGAATTAATATTGGTATTTTGTTGAGGCAGCTTGTTTTCCACTGCTATATATAAAATTAAAAGAAAATAAATAAAGTTATAATAATTTTGTTTCTTACCGGGCGTTGTTACGGTGGCATTAGAACAGGGCCGCTCAGTGATATTAGTAATATTATTTTTCCCATTGCCATCAGCTGCTTTGTCTTGTGGCAACTATAACCATCAATTGGCTTAGATAAATCTATTTTATTTAAAAAATAAGGAATACTTACAGAATTAATATTGGTATTTTGTTGAGGCGGCTTGTTTTCCACTGCTATATATGAAATTAAAAGAAAATAAATAAAGTTATAATAATTTTGTTTCTTACCGGGCGTTGTTACGGTGGCATTAGAACAGGGCCGCTCAGTGATATTAGTAATATTATTTTTCCCATTGCCATCAGCTGCTTTGTCTTGTGGCAACTATAACCATCAATTGGCTTAGATAAATCTATTTTATTTAAAAATAAGGAATACTTACAGAATTAATATTGGTATTTTGTTGAGGCGGCTTGTTTTCCACTGCTATATATAAAATTAAAAGAAAATAAATAAAGTTATAATAATTTTGTTTCTTACCGGGCGTTGTTACGGTGGCATTAGAAAAGGGTCGCTCAGTGATATTAGTAATATTATTTTTCCCATTGCCATCAGCTGCTTTGTCTTGTGGCAACTATAACCATCAATTGGCTTAGATAAATCTATTTTATTTAAAAATAAGGAATACTTACAGAATTAATATTGGTATTTTGTTGAGGCAGCTTGTTTTCCACTGCTATATATAAAATTAAAAGAAAATAAATAAAGTTATAATAATTTTGTTTCTTACCGGGCGTTGTTACGGTGGCATTAGAACAGGGTCGCTCAGTGATATTAGTAATATTATTTTTCCATTGCCATCAGCTGCTTTGTCTTGTGGCAACTATAACCATCAATTGGCTTAGATAAATCTATTTTATTTAAAAAATAAGGAATACTTACAGAATTAATATTGGTATTTTGTTGAGGCGGCTTGTTTTCCACTGCTATATATGAAATTAAAAGAAAATAAATAAAGTTATAATAATTTTGTTTCTTACCGGGCGTTGTTACGGTGGCATTAGAACAGGGTCGCTCAGTGATATTAGTAATATTATTTTTCCCATTGCCATCAGCTGCTTTGTCTTGTGGCAACTATAACCATCAATTGGCTTAAATAAATCTATTTTATTTAAAAATAAGGAATACTTACAGAATTAATATTGGTATTTTGTTGGGGCAGCTTGTTTTCCACTGCTATATATAAAAATTAAAAAAAAAAAAACCACCACCCCCCCACCCACCACCCCCAAAAAAACCACCCCCACCACAACACCCCCCCCCCACCACCCCCCCCCCCCCCCCCAACACCAAAAACCACAACCCAACAAAAAAAAAAAAAAAAAAAAAAAAACAAAAAAAAAAGGACACCCACCCTTTCCCCAACAAAAAAAAAAAAAAAAAAAAAAAATAAATAAGTTATAATAATTTTGTTTCTTACCGGCCCCCCCCCCCCCCCCCCCCCCCCCCCCCCCCCCCCCCCCCCCCCCCCCCCTTCCCCCCCCCCCCCCCCCCCCCCCCCCCCCCCCCCCCCCCCCCCCCCCCCCCCCTTTCCAAAAAAAAAAAAAAAAAAAAAAAAGCGTTGTTACGGTGCCATTAGAAAAGGGTCGCTCAGTGATATTAGTAATATTATTTTTCCCAATGCCATCAGCTGCTTTGTCTTGTGGCAACTATAACCATCAATTGGCTTAAATAAATCTATTTTATTTAAAAAATAAGGAATACTTACAGAATTAATATTGGTATTTTGTTGGGGCGGCTTGTTTTCCACTGCTATATATAAAATTAAAAGAAAATAAATAATGTTATAATAATTTTGTTTCTTACGGGGTTGGGAGACCCCCCCCCACCCCCCCCCCCCCCCCCCCTCCTCACCCTTCTTCCCCCCCCCACCCCCAACCCCCCGCCCCACAACAACAAAAACCACAACCAAAAAAAAAAAAAAAAAAAAAAAAAACCACAAAACAAAAACAGGCGGCTTGTTTTCCACTGCTATATATAAAATTAAAAGAAAATAAATAAAGTTATAATAATTTTGTTTCTTACCGGGCGTTGTTACGGTGGCATTAGAACAGGGCCGCTCAGTGATATTAGTAATATTATTTTTCCCATTGCCATCAGCTGCTTTGTCTTGTGGCAACTATAACCATCAATTGGCTTAGATAAATCTATTTTATTTAAAAATAAGGAATACTTACAGAATTAATATTGGTATTTTGTTGAGGCGGCTTGTTTTCCACTGCTATATATAAAATTAAAAGAAAATAAATAAAGTTATAATAATTTTGTTTCTTACCGGGCGTTGTTACGGTGCCATTAGAACAGGGTCGCTCAGTGATATTAGTAATATTATTTTTCCCATTGCCATCAGCTGCTTTGTCTTGTGGCAACTATAACCATCAATTGGCTTAGATAAATCTATTTTATTTAAAAATAAGGAATACTTACAGAATTAATATTGGTATTTTGTTGAGGCGGCTTGTTTTCCACTGCTATATATAAAATTAAAAGAAAATAAATAAAGTTATAATAATTTTGTTTCTTACCGGGCGTTGTTACGGTGGCATTAGAACAGGGTCGCTCAGTGATATTAGTAATATTATTTTTCCCATTGCCATCAGCTGCTTTGTCTTGTGGCAACTATAACCATCAATTGGCTTAAATAAATCTATTTTATTTAAAAAATAAGGAATACTTACAGAATTAATATTGGTATTTTGTTGAGGCGGCTTGTTTTCCACTGCTATATATAAAATTAAAAGAAAATAAATAATGTTATAATAATTTTGTTTCTTACCGGGCGTTGTTACGGTGCCATTAGAACAGGGTCGCTCAGTGATATTAGTAATATTATTTTTCCCATTGCCATCAGCTGCTTTGTCTTGTGGCAACTATAACCATCAATTGGCTTAGATAAATCTATTTTATTTAAAAATAAGGAATACTTACAGAATTAATATTGGTATTTTGTTGAGGCGGCTTGTTTTCCACTGCTATATATAAAATTAAAAGAAAATAAATAATGTTATAATAATTTTGTTTCTTACCGGGCGTTGTTACGGTGCCATTAGAAAAGGGTCGCTCAGTGATATTAGTAATATTATTTTTCCCATTGCCATCAGCTGCTTTGTCTTGTGGCAACTATAACCATCAATTGGCTTAAATAAATCTATTTTATTTAAAAAATAAGGAATACTTACAGAATTAATATTGGTATTTTGTTGAGGCGGCTTGTTTTCCACTGCTATATATAAAATTAAAAGAAAATAAATAATGTTATAATAATTTTGTTTCTTACCGGGCGTTGTTACGGTGCCATTAGAAAAGGGTCGCTCAGTGATATTAGTAATATTATTTTTCCCATTGCCATCAGCTGCTTTGTCTTGTGGCAACTATAACCATCAATTGGCTTAGATAAATCTATTTTATTTAAAAATAAGGAATACTTACAGAATTAATATTGGTATTTTGTTGAGGCGGCTTGTTTTCCACTGCTATATATAAAATTAAAAGAAAATAAATAAAGTTATAATAATTTTGTTTCTTACCGGGCGTTGTTACGGTGCCATTAGAACAGGGTCGCTCAGTGATATTAGTAATATTATTTTTCCCATTGCCATCAGCTGCTTTGTCTTGTGGCAACTATAACCATCAATTGGCTTAAATAAATCTATTTTATTTAAAAATAAGGAATACTTACAGAATTAATATTGGTATTTTGTTGAGGCGGCTTGTTTTCCACTGCTATATATGAAATTAAAAGAAAATAAATAATGTTATAATAATTTTGTTTCTTACCGGGCGTTGTTACGGTGCCATTAGAAAAGGGTCGCTCAGTGATATTAGTAATATTATTTTTCCCATTGCCATCAGCTGCTTTGTCTTGTGGCAACTATAACCATCAATTGGCTTAAATAAATCTATTTTATTTAAAAAATAAGGAATACTTACAGAATTAATATTGGTATTTTGTTGAGGCGGCTTGTTTTCCACTGCTATATATAAAATTAAAAGAAAATAAATAATGTTATAATAATTTTGTTTCTTACCGGGCGTTGTTACGGTGCCATTAGAAAGGGTCGCTCAGTGATATTAGTAATATTATTTTTCCCATTGCCATCAGCTGCTTTGTCTTGTGGCAACTATAACCATCAATTGGCTTAGATAAATCTATTTTATTTAAAAATAAGGAATACTTACAGAATTAATATTGGTATTTTGTTGAGGCGGCTTGTTTTCCACTGCTATATATAAAATTAAAAGAAAATAAATAATGTTATAATAATTTTGTTTCTTACCGGGCGTTGTTACGGTGGCATTAGAACAGGGCCGCTCAGTGATATTAGTAATATTATTTTTCCCATTGCCATCAGCTGCTTTGTCTTGTGGCAACTATAACCATCAATTGGCTTAGATAAATCTATTTTATTTAAAAAATAAGGAATACTTACAGAATTAATATTGGTATTTTGTTGAGGCGGCTTGTTTTCCACTGCTATATATGAAATTAAAAGAAAATAAATAAAGTTATAATAATTTTGTTTCTTACCGGGCGTTGTTACGGTGCCATTAGAAAAGGGTCGCTCAGTGATATTAGTAATATTATTTTTCCCATTGCCATCAGCTGCTTTGTCTTGTGGCAACTATAACCATCAATTGGCTTAGATAAATCTATTTTATTTAAAAATAAGGAATACTTACAGAATTAATATTGGTATTTTGTTGAGGCAGCTTGTTTTCCACTGCTATATATGAAATTAAAAGAAAATAAATAATGTTATAATAATTTTGTTTCTTACCGGGCGTTGTTACGGTGCCATTAGAAAAGGGCCGCTCAGTGATATTAGTAATATTATTTTTCCCATTGCCATCAGCTGCTTTGTCTTGTGGCAACTATAACCATCAATTGGCTTAGATAAATCTATTTTATTTAAAAATAAGGAATACTTACAGAATTAATATTGGTATTTTGTTGAGGCGGCTTGTTTTCCACTGCTATATATGAAATTAAAAAAAATAAATAAAGTTATAATAATTTTGTTTCTTACCGGGCGTTGTTACGGTGGCATTAGAACAGGGCCGCTCAGTGATATTAGTAATATTATTTTTCCCATTGCCATCAGCTGCTTTGTCTTGTGGCAACTATAACCATCAATTGGCTTAAATAAATCTATTTTATTTAAAAATAAGGAATACTTACAGAATTAATATTGGTATTTTGTTGAGGCGGCTTGTTTTCCACTGCTATATATAAAATTAAAAGAAAATAAATAAAGTTATAATAATTTTGTTTCTTACCGGGCGTTGTTACGGTGGCATTAGAACAGGGTCGCTCAGTGATATTAGTAATATTATTTTTCCCATTGCCATCAGCTGCTTTGTCTTGTGGCAACTATAACCATCAATTGGCTTAGATAAATCTATTTTATTTAAAAATAAGGAATACTTACAGAATTAATATTGGTATTTTGTTGAGGCAGCTTGTTTTCCACTGCTATATATAAAATTAAAAGAAAATAAATAAAGTTATAATAATTTTGTTTCTTACCGGGCGTTGTTACGGTGGCATTAGAACAGGGCCGCTCAGTGATATTAGTAATATTATTTTTCCCATTGCCATCAGCTGCTTTGTCTTGTGGCAACTATAACCATCAATTGGCTTAGATAAATCTATTTTATTTAAAAATAAGGAATACTTACAGAATTAATATTGGTATTTTGTTGAGGCGGCTTGTTTTCCACTGCTATATATGAAATTAAAAGAAAATAAATAAAGTTATAATAATTTTGTTTCTTACCGGGCGTTGTTACGGTGGCATTAGAACAGGGCCGCTCAGTGATATTAGTAATATTATTTTTCCCATTGCCATCAGCTGCTTTGTCTTGTGGCAACTATAACCATCAATTGGCTTAGATAAATCTATTTTATTTAAAAATAAGGAATACTTACAGAATTAATATTGGTATTTTGTTGAGGCGGCTTGTTTTCCACTGCTATATATGAAATTAAAAGAAAATAAATAAAGTTATAATAATTTTGTTTCTTACCGGGCGTTGTTACGGTGCCATTAGAACAGGGTCGCTCAGTGATATTAGTAATATTATTTTTCCCATTGCCATCAGCTGCTTTGTCTTGTGGCAACTATAACCATCAATTGGCTTAGATAAATCTATTTTATTTAAAAAATAAGGAATACTTACAGAATTAATATTGGTATTTTGTTGAGGCAGCTTGTTTTCCACTGCTATATATAAAATTAAAAGAAAATAAATAAAGTTATAATAATTTTGTTTCTTACCGGGCGTTGTTACGGTGGCATTAGAACAGGGTCCGCTCAGTGATATTAGTAATATTATTTTTCCCATTGCCATCAGCTGCTTTGTCTTGTGGCAACTATAACCATCAATTGGCTTAGATAAATCTATTTTATTTAAAAAATAAGGAATACTTACAGAATTAATATTGGTATTTTGTTGAGGCGGCTTGTTTTCCACTGCTATATATGAAATTAAAAGAAAATAAATAAAGTTATAATAATTTTGTTTCTTACCGGGCGTTGTTACGGTGGCATTAGAACAGGGTCGCTCAGTGATATTAGTAATATTATTTTTCCCATTGCCATCAGCTGCTTTGTCTTGTGGCAACTATAACCATCAATTGGCTTAGATAAATCTATTTTATTTAAAAATAAGGAATACTTACAGAATTAATATTGGTATTTTGTTGAGGCGGCTTGTTTTCCACTGCTATATATGAAATTAAAAGAAAATAAATAAAGTTATAATAATTTTGTTTCTTACCGGGCGTTGTTACGGTGGCATTAGAACAGGGTCGCTCAGTGATATTAGTAATATTATTTTTCCCATTGCCATCAGCTGCTTTGTCTTGTGGCAACTATAACCATCAATTGGCTTAGATAAATCTATTTTATTTAAAAAATAAGGAATACTTACAGAATTAATATTGGTATTTTGTTGAGGCGGCTTGTTTTCCACTGCTATATATGAAATTAAAAGAAAATAAATAAAGTTATAATAATTTTGTTTCTTACCGGGCGTTGTTACGGTGCCATTAGAACAGGGCCGCTCAGTGATATTAGTAATATTATTTTTCCCATTGCCATCAGCTGCTTTGTCTTGTGGCAACTATAACCATCAATTGGCTTAAATAAATCTATTTTATTTAAAAATAAGGAATACTTACAGAATTAATATTGGTATTTTGTTGGGGCAGCTTGTTTTCCACTGCTATATATGAAATTAAAAGAAAATAAATAAAGTTATAATAATTTTGTTTCTTACCGGGCGTTGTTACGGTGGCATTAGAACAGGGCCGCTCAGTGATATTAGTAATATTATTTTTCCCATTGCCATCAGCTGCTTTGTCTTGTGGCAACTATAACCATCAATTGGCTTAGATAAATCTATTTTATTTAAAAATAAGGAATACTTACAGAATTAATATTGGTATTTTGTTGAGGCGGCTTGTTTTCCACTGCTATATATAAAATTAAAAGAAAATAAATAAAGTTATAATAATTTTGTTTCTTACCGGGCGTTGTTACGGTGGCATTAGAACAGGGCCGCTCAGTGATATTAGTAATATTATTTTTCCCATTGCCATCAGCTGCTTTGTCTTGTGGCAACTATAACCATCAATTGGCTTAGATAAATCTATTTTATTTAAAAATAAGGAATACTTACAGAATTAATATTGGTATTTTGTTGAGGCGGCTTGTTTTCCACTGCTATATATGAAATTAAAAGAAAATAAATAAAGTTATAATAATTTTGTTTCTTACCGGGCGTTGTTACGGTGCCATTAGAACAGGGTCCGCTCAGTGATATTAGTAATATTATTTTTCCCATTGCCATCAGCTGCTTTGTCTTGTGGCAACTATAACCATCAATTGGCTTAGATAAATCTATTTTATTTAAAAATAAGGAATACTTACAGAATTAATATTGGTATTTTGTTGAGGCGGCTTGTTTTCCACTGCTATATATGAAATTAAAAGAAAATAAATAAAGTTATAATAATTTTGTTTCTTACCGGGCGTTGTTACGGTGGCATTAGAACAGGGCCGCTCAGTGATATTAGTAATATTATTTTTCCCATTGCCATCAGCTGCTTTGTCTTGTGGCAACTATAACCATCAATTGGCTTAGATAAATCTATTTTATTTAAAAATAAGGAATACTTACAGAATTAATATTGGTATTTTGTTGAGGCGGCTTGTTTTCCACTGCTATATATGAAATTAAAAGAAAATAAATAAAGTTATAATAATTTTGTTTCTTACCGGGCGTTGTTACGGTGGCATTAGAACAGGGCCGCTCAGTGATATTAGTAATATTATTTTTCCCAATGCCATCAGCTGCTTTGTCTTGTGGCAACTATAACCATCAATTGGCTTAAATAAATCTATTTTATTTAAAAATAAGGAATACTTACAGAATTAATATTGGTATTTTGTTGAGGCAGCTTGTTTTCCACTGCTATATATGAAATTAAAAGAAAATAAATAATGTTATAATAATTTTGTTTCTTACCGGGCGTTGTTACGGTGGCATTAGAAAAGGGTCGCTCAGTGATATTAGTAATATTATTTTTCCCATTGCCATCAGCTGCTTTGTCTTGTGGCAACTATAACCATCAATTGGCTTAAATAAATCTATTTTATTTAAAAATAAGGAATACTTACAGAATTAATATTGGTATTTTGTTGAGGCGGCTTGTTTTCCACTGCTATATATGAAATTAAAAGAAAATAAATAAAGTTATAATAATTTTGTTTCTTACCGGGCGTTGTTACGGTGCCATTAGAACAGGGTCGCTCAGTGATATTAGTAATATTATTTTTCCATTGCCATCAGCTGCTTTGTCTTGTGGCAACTATAACCATCAATTGGCTTAGATAAATCTATTTTATTTAAAAATAAGGAATACTTACAGAATTAATATTGGTATTTTGTTGAGGCGGCTTGTTTTCCACTGCTATATATGAAATTAAAAGAAAATAAATAAAGTTATAATAATTTTGTTTCTTACCGGGCGTTGTTACGGTGGCATTAGAAAAGGGTCGCTCAGTGATATTAGTAATATTATTTTTCCCATTGCCATCAGCTGCTTTGTCTTGTGGCAACTATAACCATCAATTGGCTTAGATAAATCTATTTTATTTAAAAATAAGGAATACTTACAGAATTAATATTGGTATTTTGTTGAGGCGGCTTGTTTTCCACTGCTATATATGAAATTAAAAGAAAATAAATAAAGTTATAATAATTTTGTTTCTTACCGGGCGTTGTTACGGTGGCATTAGAAAGGGTCGCTCAGTGATAGTAGTAATATTATTTTTCCCATTGCCATCAGCTGCTTTGTCTTGTGGCAACTATAACCATCAATTGGCTTAGATAAATCTATTTTATTTAAAAAATAAGGAATACTTACAGAATTAATATTGGTATTTTGTTGGGGCGGCTTGTTTTCCACTGCTATATATAAAATTAAAAGAAAATAAATAAAGTTATAATAATTTTGTTTCTTACCGGGCGTTGTTACGGTGGCATTAGAAAAGGGCCGCTCAGTGATATTAGTAATATTATTTTTCCATTGCCATCAGCTGCTTTGTCTTGTGGCAACTATAACCATCAATTGGCTTAGATAAATCTATTTTATTTAAAAATAAGGAATACTTACAGAATTAATATTGGTATTTTGTTGAGGCGGCTTGTTTTCCACTGCTATATATGAAATTAAAAGAAAATAAATAAAGTTATAATAATTTTGTTTCTTACCGGGCGTTGTTACGGTGGCATTAGAAAAGGGCCGCTCAGTGATATTAGTAATATTATTTTTCCATTGCCATCAGCTGCTTTGTCTTGTGGCAACTATAACCATCAATTGGCTTAAATAAATCTATTTTATTTAAAAATAAGGAATACTTACAGAATTAATATTGGTATTTTGTTGAGGCGGCTTGTTTTCCACTGCTATATATAAAATTAAAAGAAAATAAATAAAGTTATAATAATTTTGTTTCTTACCGGGCGTTGTTACGGTGCCATTAGAAAAGGGTCGCTCAGTGATATTAGTAATATTATTTTTCCATTGCCATCAGCTGCTTTGTCTTGTGGCAACTATAACCATCAATTGGCTTAAATAAATCTATTTTATTTAAAAAATAAGGAATACTTACAGAATTAATATTGGTATTTTGTTGGGGCGGCTTGTTTTCCACTGCTATATATAAAATTAAAAGAAAATAAATAAAGTTATAATAATTTTGTTTCTTACCGGGCGTTGTTACGGTGCATTATTTTTTTTTATTTTTTTTTTTTTTTTTTTATTTTTTTTTTTTTTTTTTTAGAACAGGGTCGCTCAGTGATAGTAGTAATATTATTTTTCCCATTGCCATCAGCTGCTTTGTCTTGTGGCAACTATAACCATCAATTGGCTTAAATAAATCTATTTTATTTAAAAATAAGGAATACTTACAGAATTAATATTGGTATTTTGTTGGGGCGGCTTGTTTTCCACTGCTATATATAAAATTAAAAGAAAATAAATAAAGTTATAATAATTTTGTTTCTTACCGGGCGTTGTTACGGTGGCATTAGAAAAGGGTCGCTCAGTGATATTAGTAATATTATTTTTCCCAATGCCATCAGCTGCTTTGTCTTGTGGCAACTATAACCATCAATTGGCTTAAATAAATCTATTTTATTTAAAAATAAGGAATACTTACAGAATTAATATTGGTATTTTGTTGAGGCGGCTTGTTTTCCACTGCTATATATGAAATTAAAAGAAAATAAATAAAGTTATAATAATTTTGTTTCTTACCGGGCGTTGTTACGGTGCCATTAGAAAAGGGTCGCTCAGTGATAGTAGTAATATTATTTTTCCCATTGCCATCAGCTGCTTTGTCTTGTGGCAACTATAACCATCAATTGGCTTAAATAAATCTATTTTATTTAAAAATAAGGAATACTTACAGAATTAATATTGGTATTTTGTTGAGGCGGCTTGTTTTCCACTGCTATATATAAAATTAAAAGAAAATAAATAAAGTTATAATAATTTTGTTTCTTACCGGGCGTTGTTACGGTGCCATTAGAAAAGGGCCGCTCAGTGATAGTAGTAATATTATTTTTCCCAATGCCATCAGCTGCTTTGTCTTGTGGCAACTATAACCATCAATTGGCTTAGATAAATCTATTTTATTTAAAAAATAAGGAATACTTACAGAATTAATATTGGTATTTTGTTGAGGCAGCTTGTTTTCCACTGCTATATATAAAATTAAAAGAAAATAAATAAAGTTATAATAATTTTGTTTCTTACCGGGCGTTGTTACGGTGGCATTAGAAAAGGGTCGCTCAGTGATATTAGTAATATTATTTTTCCCATTGCCATCAGCTGCTTTGTCTTGTGGCAACTATAACCATCAATTGGCTTAGATAAATCTATTTTATTTAAAAATAAGGAATACTTACAGAATTAATATTGGTATTTTGTTGAGGCAGCTTGTTTTCCCACTGCTATATATGAAATTAAAAGAAAATAAATAAAGTTATAATAATTTTGTTTCTTACCGGGCGTTGTTACGGTGCCATTAGAAAAGGGTCGCTCAGTGATATTAGTAATATTATTTTTCCCAATGCCATCAGCTGCTTTGTCTTGTGGCAACTATAACCATCAATTGGCTTAAATAAATCTATTTTATTTAAAAATAAGGAATACTTACAGAATTAATATTGGTATTTTGTTGAGGCGGCTTGTTTTCCACTGCTATATATAAAATTAAAAGAAAATAAATAAAGTTATAATAATTTTGTTTCTTACCGGGCGTTGTTACGGTGGCATTAGAAAAGGGCGCTCAGTGATATTAGTAATATTATTTTTCCCAATGCCATCAGCTGCTTTGTCTTGTGGCAACTATAACCATCAATTGGCTTAAATAAATCTATTTTATTTAAAAAATAAGGAATACTTACAGAATTAATATTGGTATTTTGTTGAGGCGGCTTGTTTTCCACTGCTATATAAAAAAAAAAAAAAAAAAAAAAAATAAAATTAAAAGAAAATAAATAATGTTATAATAATTTTGTTTCTTACCGGGCGTTGTACGGTGGATAAGAACAGGGCCGCTCAGTGATATTAGTAATATTATTTTTCCCATTGCCATCAGCTGCTTTGTCTTGTGGCAACTATAACCATCAATTGGCTTAAATAAATCTATTTTATTTAAAAAATAAGGAATACTTACAGAATTAATATTGGTATTTTGTTGGGGCGGCTTGTTTTCCACTGCTATATATGAAATTAAAAGAAAATAAATAAAGTTATAATAATTTTGTTTCTTACCGGGCGTTGTTACGGTGCCATTAGAAAAGGGTCGCTCAGTGATATTAGTAATATTATTTTTCCCATTGCCATCAGCTGCTTTGTCTTGTGGCAACTATAACCATCAATTGGCTTAGATAAATCTATTTTATTTAAAAATAAGGAATACTTACAGAATTAATATTGGTATTTTGTTGAGGCAGCTTGTTTTCCACTGCTATATATAAAATTAAAAGAAAATAAATAAAGTTATAATAATTTTGTTTCTTACCGGGCGTTGTTACGGTGGCATTAGAAAAGGGCCGCTCAGTGATATTAGTAATATTATTTTTCCCATTGCCATCAGCTGCTTTGTCTTGTGGCAACTATAACCATCAATTGGCTTAAATAAATCTATTTTATTTAAAAATAAGGAATACTTACAGAATCAATATTGGTATTTTGTTGAGGCGGCTTGTTTTCCACTGCTATATATGAAATTAAAAGAAAATAAATAAAGTTATAATAATTTTGTTTCTTACCGGGCGTTGTTACGGTGGCATTAGAAAGGGTCGCTCAGTGATATTAGTAATATTATTTTTCCATTGCCATCAGCTGCTTTGTCTTGTGGCAACTATAACCATCAATTGGCTTAGATAAATCTATTTTATTTAAAAAATAAGGAATACTTACAGAATTAATATTGGTATTTTGTTGGGGCGGCTTGTTTTCCACTGCTATATATGAAATTAAAAGAAAATAAATAAAGTTATAATAATTTTGTTTTCTTACCGGGCGTTGTTACGGTGCCATTAGAAAGGGCGCTCAGTGATATTAGTAATATTATTTTTCCATTGCCATCAGCTGCTTTGTCTTGTGGCAACTATAACCATCAATTGGCTTAGATAAATCTATTTTATTTAAAAATAAGGAATACTTACAGAATTAATATTGGTATTTTGTTGAGGCGGCTTGTTTTCCACTGCTATATATAAAATTAAAAGAAAATAAATAAAGTTATAATAATTTTGTTTCTTACCGGGCGTTGTTACGGTGCCATTAGAACAGGGTCGCTCAGTGATATTAGTAATATTATTTTTCCCATTGCCATCAGCTGCTTTGTCTTGTGGCAACTATAACCATCAATTGGCTTAGATAAATCTATTTTATTTAAAAAATAAGGAATACTTACAGAATTATTGGTATTTTGTTGAGGCAGCTTGTTTTCCACTGCTAAATGAAATTAAAAGAAAATAATAAAGTTATAATAATTTTGTTTTTACCGGGCGTTGTTACGGTGCCATTAGAACAGGGTCGCTCAGTGATATTAGTAATATTATTTTCCCATTGCCATCAGCTGCTTTGCTTGCTGGCACACTATAACCATCAATTGGCTTAAATAAATCTATTTTATTTAAAAATAAGGAATACTTACAGAATTAATATTGGTATTTTGTTGAGGCGGCTTGTTTTCCACTGCTATATATAAAATTAAAAGAAAATAAATAAAGTTATATAATTTTGTTTCTTACCTGGCGTTGTTACGGTGGCCATTAGAAAGGGTCAGCTCAGTGATATTAGTAATATTATTTTTCCCATTGCCATCAGCTGCTTTGTCTTGTGGCAACTATAACCATCAATTGGCTTAAATAAATCTATTTTATTTAAAAAATAAGGAATACTTACAGAATTAATATTGGTATTTTGTTGAGGCAGCTTGTTTTCCACTGCTATATATGAAATTAAAAGAAAATAAATAAAGTTATAATAATTTTGTTTCTTACCGGGCGTTGTTACGGTGCCATTAGAACAGGGCCGCTCAGTGATATTAGTAATATTATTTTTCCCATCTGCCATCAGCTGCTTTGTCTTGTGGCAACTATAACCATCAATGGCTTAAATAAATCTATTTTATTTAAAAAAATAAGGAATACTTACAGAATTAATATTGGTATTTTGTTGGGGCAGCTTGTTTTCCACTGCTATATATAAAATTAAAAGAAAATAAATAAAGTTACAATAATTTTGTTTCTTACCGGGCGTTCGTTACGGTGGCACCACAACAGGGTCGCCAGTGATATTAGTAATATTATTCTTCCATTGCCATCAGCTGCTTTGTCTTGTGGCAACTATAACCATCAATTGGCTTAGATAAATCTATTTTATTTAAAAAATAAGGAATACTTACAGAATGAATATTGGTATTTTGTTGAGGCGGCTTGTTTTCCACTGCTATATATGAAATTAAAAGAAAATAAATAAAGTTATAATAATTTTGTTTCTTACCGGGCGTTGTTACGGTGCCATTAGAAAGGGCTCGCTCAGTGATATTAGTAATATTATTTTTCCATTGCCATCAGCTGCTTTGTCTTGTGGCAACTATAACCATCAATTGGCTTAGATAAACCTATTTTATTTAAAAAATAAGGAATACTTACAGAATTAATTTTGGTATTTTGTTGAGGCGGCTTGTTTTCCACTGCTATATATGAAATTAAAGGAAAATAAATAATGTTATAATAATTTTGTTTCTTACCGGGCGTTGTTACGGTGCCATTAGAAAAGGGTCGCTCAGTGATAGTAGTAATATTATTTTTCCCAATGCCATCAGCTGCTTTGTCTTGTGGCAACTATAACCATCAATTGGCTTAAATAAATCTATTTTATTTAAAAAATAAGGAATACTTACAGAATGAATATTGGTATTTTGTTGAGGCAGCTTGTTTTCCACTGCTATATATAAAATTAAAAGAAAATAAATAATGTTATAATAATTTTGTTTCTTACCGGGCGTTGTTACGGTGCGCATTAGAACAAGGGTCGCTCAGTGATAGTAGTAATATTATTTTTCCTAATGCCATCAGCTGCTTTGTCTTGTGGCAACTATAACCATCAATTGGCTTAAATAAATCTATTTTATTTAAAAAATAAGAATACTTACAGAATGAATATTGGTATTTTGTTGAGGCGGCTTGTTTCCACTGCCATTGATAATAAAAAAAATAAATAAAGTTATATAAATTTTGTTTCTCCGGGCGTTGGTGAACGGTGCCATTAGGAACAGGGAGCTCAGTGATTTAGTAATATTATTTTTCCCATTGCCATCAGCTGCTTTGTCTTGTGGCAACTATAAACCATCAATTGGCTAGATAAATCTATTTTTCGATTTAAAAAATAAGAATACTTACAGAATTAATATTGGTATTTTTTGAGCGACACTTTCCACTGCTATATGAAATTAAAAGAAAATAATCAAGTTATAATAATTTTGTTCTTTGCTGGCGTTGACGACGCGCCATTAAAAAGTTCTGCTCAATGATAGTAATAATTATTTTTCCCTTGCATCAGCTCAAGGCTGTCAAGTGGCAACCATAACCTATCGACTTTACTTAAATAAAATCTGGTTTTTACGGCAAAAAGGCTGATGCTGCGGAATAATTGTTTGTGAGGCGGGAAACTTGTTACTCCACGCGCATATGAAATTAAAAGAAAATAAATAATTTTCGTAATACGTTTCTTACGGGCGTTGTTACGTTGCAGCAGAAAGATAATCGACGATAGTGGTATGTGTGACCGCCTGGCTCTTGCCTCAGCTGCTTTCTCTTGGGCAACTATAACCCTCAATTGGCTTAGATAAATCTATCTTATTTGGCAGGAAAAATAAGAATACTTACCGTCTTCAATATTGGTATTTTGTTGAGGCGGCTTGTTTTCCACTGCTATATAGAAATTAAAAAAAATAAATAAAGTTATATAATTTTGTTTCTTTCTGGGCGTTATTTTTGGTGGCATTAGAACAGGGCCGCTCAGTGATATTAGTAATATTATTTTTCCACATTGCCATCTGGCTAACATGCTTTTTTGTGGCTATGTTCTTGTATCAATTGGCTTAAATAAGTCTATTTTATTTAAAAATAAGGACTACTTACAGAATTAATATTGGTATTTTTGTTGAGGCCTTGTTTTCCACTGCTATATATGAAATTAAAAGAAAATAAATAATGTTATAATAATTTTGATTTCTTTACCGGGCGTTGTTACGGTGGCATTAGCAAAGGGTCGCTCAGTGATATTAGTAATATTATTTTTCCCATTTCCATCAAACATGCTATGTCTTATGGTTTTCATACTATAATCATTTCAATTGGCTTAGATAAATCTACATTTTATTTAAATTATAGGATCTTACAGATTAATCATTGGTATTTTGTTGAGGCAACGCTGCCGTTTTCCACTGCTATATTAAAAAATTAAATCAATAATAATTAAAGTTATAATAATTTTGATTTTACCGGGAAAGATTCGTGGTATTGTTTTGGGCGTCTTTCAACGATTGTTACAAATTATTCATTGTTTGTCGTTTGTCTTTGGCGCATAACTATCGAACAGGCGAAATAAATCTATTTTACTTAAAAACCTAAGAATCTTTGGAATTCGTTGTTGGATTGGGCGACTCGAGCTGCGCCATACTATATATGGCCGAAAATAAATAAAGTTATAATAATTTGTTTCTAACCGCCGCCTGGACGTTGGCGGTTATTAGAAGGGCCGCTCAGTGATATTAGTAATTTTAATATTTCCCAAATGTTCAATCAGCTGCTTTGTCTTGTGGCAACTATTACCATCAATTGGCTTAGATAAATCTATTTTTTTTAAAAAAATAAGAATACTTACAGAATTATTATTGGTATTTTTGTTGGGCAGCTTGTTTTCCACATATATATAAGAAAATAAAAGAAAATAAATAAAGTTATAATAATTTTGTTTCTTACCGCTTGTTAGGTGGCATTACAAAGGGGCCGCTCAGTGATAGTAGTAATATTATTTTCCCAATGCCATCAGCTGCTTTGTCTTGTGGCAACTATAACCATCAATTGGCTTAATCCAAATCTATTTTATTTAAAAATAAGGAATACTTACAGAATTAATATTGGTATTTTGTTGGGGCGGCTTGTTTTCCACTGCTATATATAAAATTAAAGAAAATAAATAATGTTATAATAATTTTGTTTCTTACCGGGCGTTGTTACGGTGCCATTAGAAAAGGGTCGCTCAGTGATAGTAGTAATATTATTTTTCCCATTGCCATCAGCTGCTTTGTCTTGTGGCAACTATAACCATCAATTGGCTTAAATAAATCTATTTTATTTAAAAATAAGGAATACTTACAGAATGAATATTGGTATTTTGTTGGGGCGGCTTGTTTTCCACTGCTATATATAAAATTAAAAGAAAATAAATAATGTTATAATAATTTTGTTTCTTACCGGGCGTTGTTACGGTGCCATTAGAAAGGGTCGCTCAGTGATATGTAGTAATATTATTTTTCCCATTGCCATCAGCTGCTTTGTCTTGTGGCAACTATAACCATCAATTGGCTTAATAAATCTATTTTATTTAAAAAATAAGGAATACTTACAGAATGAATATTGGTATTTTGTTGGGGCGGCTTGTTTTCCACTGCTATATAAAATTAAAGAAAATAAATAATGTTATAATAATTTTGTTTCTTACCGGGCGTTGTTACGGTGCCATTAGAAAGGTCGCTCAGTGATAGTATAATATTATTTCCCAATGCCATCAGCTGCTTTCTGTGCAACTATAACCATCAATTGGCCTAAATAAATCTATTTTATTTAAAAATAAGGAATACTTACAGAATTAATATTGGTATTTTGTTGGGGCGGCTTGTTTTCCCTGCTATATATAAAATTAAAGAAATAAATAATTTATAATAATTGTTTCTTACCCGTTGTTACGGTGCCATTAGGTCGCTCAGTGATAGTAGTAATATTATTTTTCCCAATGCCATCAGCTGCTTTGTCTTGTGGCAACTATAACCATCAATTGGCTTAAATAAATCTATTTTATTTAAAAATAAGGAATACTTACAGAATTAATATTGGTATTTTGTTGGGGCGGCTTGTTTTCCACTGCTATATATAAAATTAAAAGAAAATAAATAATGTTATAATAATTTTGTTTCTTACCTGGCGTTGTTACGGTGCCATTAAAAAGGGTCGCTCAGTGATAGTAGTAATATTATTTTTCCCAATGCCATCAGCTGCTTTGTCTTGTGGCAACTATAACCATCAATTGGCTTAAATAAATCTATTTTATTTAAAAATAAGGAATACTTACAGAATGAATATTGGTATTTTTTTGGGCGGCTTGTTTTCCACTGCTATATATAAAATTAAAAGAAAATAAATAATGTTATAATAATTTTGTTTCTTACCGGGCGTTGTTACGGTGCCATTAGAAAGGGTCGCTCAGTGATAGTAGTAATATTATTTTTCCAATGCCATCAGCTGCTTTGTCTTGTGGCAACTATAACCATCAATTGGCTTAAATAAATCTATTTTATTTAAAAAATAAGGAATACTTACAGAATGAATATTGGTATTTTGTTGGGGCGGCTTGTTTTCCACTGCTATATATAAAATTAAAAGAAAATAAATAATGTTATAATAATTTTGTTTCTTACCGGGCGTTGTTACGGTGCCATTAGAAAGGGTCGCTCAGTGATAGTAGTAATAATTATTTTTTCCCAATGCCATCAGCTTTTGTCTTGTGGCAACTATAACCATCAATTGGCTTAAATAAATCTATTTTATTTAAAAATAAGGAATACTTACAGAATTAATATTGGTATTTTGTTGGGGCGGCTTGTTTTCCACTGCTATATATAAAATTAAAAGAAAATAAATAATGTTTATAATAATTTTGTTTCTTACCGGGCGTTGTTACGGTGCCATTAGAAAAGGGTCGCTCAGTGATAGTAGTAATATTATTTTTCCCAATGCCATCAGCTGCTTTGTCTTGTGGCAACTATAACCATCAATTGGCTTAAATAAATCTATTTTATTTAAAAATAAGGAATACTTACAGAATGAATATTGGTATTTTGTTGGGGCGGCTTGTTTTCCACTGCTATATATAAATTAAAAGAAAATAAATAATAGTTATAATAATTTTGTTTTCTTACCGGGCGTTGTTACGGTGCCATTAGAAAGGGTCGCTCAGTGAAGTACGTAATATTATTTTTCCCATTGCCATCAAGCTCTTTGTCTTGTGGCAACTATAACCATCAATTGGCTTAAATAAATCTATTTTATTTAAAAAATAAGAATACTCTTGCAGAATTAATATTGGTATTTTGTTGGGGCATTGGCTTGTTTTCCACTGCTACTATTAAAATAAAAGCTAAATAAATTATTATAACTTATTTTGTTCTTACCGGCATTTTTTGGTTCCCGTAGAAAGGGTCCTGCTCTTAGTAGATAAAGTACAATATGTTTTTCCCATGCCGTAAGCTGCTTCTTATCTTGTGGCAACAATAGACCTTATAGCCATTGATATTAGTTGCCAATAGTAGGCATGATGGTTGGGAAAATAATATTACATAACGAGCGACTTTAATGGTACGTAATATCGCTTCGGTAAGAAACAAAATTAAGTTATAATATTGTTTATTTTCTTAATTTTGCCATACAGTGGAAACATGCTGCCTCAACAAAATACAGTATTCATTCTCTATGGGTATTCTCTTATTTTTTTGCCAAAATAGATTTATTTGCCAATTGATGGTTAGTAAGCTGTTAGCATAAACAAAGGCTGTATGGTTGGTGTCAATATTACATATCACTTGTTTATTCCTTTGTATGGCAATGTAGCTTAATAGTCTGTAAGAAACAAAATATTATATCATTATTTATTTCCTATTAATTTTAATATAGTGGTCAGCTGCCTAATAAAACACAATACTCGTAGTATTTTATTTTTAATAAAATAGATTTATTTAAGTTTTTTACATGGTTGCAGTTGACACAGCTATAGCTGATGGCATTGGGAAAATTAATATTGATTGTTAACACTGAGCGTTCTTTGTGGTTGTAGCCGAATGCTGTAAGAAATGTATATTATAACATTATTTATTTTCTTAATCTTGAATATCTCTGTAGTATTCTTATTTTTTAAGTAAAATAGATTTATTTTGCCAATTGATGGTTATACTCATTGAAGACAAAGCAGTGATTATGGCTGTAATATTACCACTATCACAGTTTATCTTTGTAATGGTCGTAAATAACGCCAGGTGTTGCTAAAATATTATAACACAGTTTATTTTCTCTTATATATAGCAGTGAAAATGTTGTCCCGTGCAACAATAATATAATTCTGTAGTATTCTTTTTTTGAATAAAATAAGATTTATTTAAGCCTATTGATTTGTTGCAGCTGAAGGGGGGATGCATTTTTCTGATTTATAATGGGAATACATTGCTAGTCAATGGCTTGCACCCTTTTGTAATGGCAACGTTGCGGTAAGAAATTGTATCGAGTAACATTATTTATTTCTTTTACATCATATATAGTCTTGTCGCCCCAACAATAACCGTCAATATACTTGGGCAGTTCTTTATTTTTAAAATAGAATATTTAAGTTGTCTATGGTTATAGTTGCCAATAGATTTTCAAAGAGCTATATATATATTGGGAAAAATATTACTAATATACTAATTTTGTTTTTAATGGCACTGTTACAACGCTCAGTAAAAACAAATTATTATAATATTAGGTTTATTTTCTTACTATATAGCAGTGGGAATGCTGCCTCAACAAAACACAATACTCATTCTGTAAGTATTTTTTTTAAATAAAATAGATTATTTGCCAATTGATTGTTATAGTTGCAGCAGCTGATATATTGTGAAACATATTATTGTTGTTTCACATATTTATTATTTTCTACGGTTGTTCGGGAAATATCACCGTAAGAAACAAATTATTATAACATTATTATTTTCTTATATAGAGGCATTGAAATAAGTTGCTCAAATATCATTCAGGTATTCTTGCTTCTTAAATAAAAATAGATTTATTTAAGTTAGTAGTTGCCACAAGATAAGGAAAATAATATTACTTATTAGCTGAGCTTATTATTTTAGGATGGTACTGTAATAATGCCTTTATAAGAAACAAAATTATTATAAATATTATTTATTTTCTTTGAGCACTTGGTAGCGGTGCAGCAAGCGCCACACATCATTTCTGCAGTATTGGTATTTTTAAATAAAATGATTAAGTTAAAAGCAATTGATGGTATGCCACAGGCTTGTTACAGGCTGATGGCACTTAATGGCGATAAAAATATATTACTACTGTTCGAGCGACCCTTGGCACGTTGGCACACAAACAAAAAAAAAAAAAAAAAAAAAAAAAAACAACCCCAAAAAAAAACAAAAAAAAAAAAAAAAAAAAAAAAAAAAAAAAGCCACAAGCAAACACAGCAAAAAAAAAACACACCACAGCACCCAACGCGTACAAATATTATAATTTTATTTTGTTACCGTTGAATTTACGGTAGGCAGCTGGAAAAAAAAAAAAAATCAAGTAAGCCGCCCCACAGTGATAGTAGTAATATTATTTTTCCCATTGCCATCAGCTGCTTTGTCTTGTGGCAACTATAACCATCAATTGGCTTAAATAAATCTATTTTATTTAAAAATAAGGAATACTTACAGAATTAATATTGGTATTTTGTTGGGGCGGCTTGTTTTCCACTGCTATATATAAAATTAAAAGAAAATAAATAATGTTATAATAATTTTGTTTCTTACCGGGCGTTGTTACGGTGCCATTAGAAAAGGGTCGCTCAGTGATAGTAGTAATATTATTTTTCCCAATGCCATCAGCTGCTTTGTCTTGTGGCAACTATAACCATCAATTGGCTTAAATAAATCTATTTTATTTAAAAATAAGGAATACTTACAGAATGAATATTGGTATTTTGTTGGGGCGGCTTGTTTTCCACTGCTATATATAAAATTAAAAGAAAATAAATAATGTTATAATAATTTTGTTTCTTACCGGGCGTTGTTACGGTGCCATTAGAAAAGGGTCGCTCAGTGATAGTAGTAATATTATTTTTCCCAATGCCATCAGCTGCTTTGTCTTGTGGCAACTATAACCATCAATTGGCTTAAATAAATCTATTTTATTTAAAAATAAGGAATACTTACAGAATTAATATTGGTATTTTGTTGGGGCGGCTTGTTTTCCACTGCTATATATAAAATTAAAAGAAAATAAATAATGTTATAATAATTTTGTTTCTTACCGGGCGTTGTTACGGTGCCATTAGAAAAGGGTCGCTCAGTGATAGTAGTAATATTATTTTTCCCAATGCCATCAGCTGCTTTGTCTTGTGGCAACTATAACCATCAATTGGCTTAAATAAATCTATTTTATTTAAAAATAAGGAATACTTACAGAATGAATATTGGTATTTTGTTGGGGCGGCTTGTTTTCCACTGCTATATATAAAATTAAAAGAAAATAAATAATGTTATAATAATTTTGTTTCTTACCGGGCGTTGTTACGGTGCCATTAGAAAAGGGTCGCTCAGTGATAGTAGTAATATTATTTTTCCCAATGCCATCAGCTGCTTTGTCTTGTGGCAACTATAACCATCAATTGGCTTAAATAAATCTATTTTATTTAAAAATAAGGAATACTTACAGAATGAATATTGGTATTTTGTTGGGGCGGCTTGTTTTCCACTGCTATATATAAAATTAAAAGAAAATAAATAATGTTATAATAATTTTGTTTCTTACCGGGCGTTGTTACGGTGCCATTAGAAAAGGGTCGCTCAGTGATAGTAGTAATATTATTTTTCCCAATGCCATCAGCTGCTTTGTCTTGTGGCAACTATAACCATCAATTGGCTTAAATAAATCTATTTTATTTAAAAATAAGGAATACTTACAGAATGAATATTGGTATTTTGTTGGGGCGGCTTGTTTTCCACTGCTATATATAAAATTAAAAGAAAATAAATAATGTTATAATAATTTTGTTTCTTACCGGGCGTTGTTACGGTGCCATTAGAAAAGGGTCGCTCAGTGATAGTAGTAATATTATTTTTCCCAATGCCATCAGCTGCTTTGTCTTGTGGCAACTATAACCATCAATTGGCTTAAATAAATCTATTTTATTTAAAAAATAAGGAATACTTACAGAATGAATATTGGTATTTTGTTGGGGCGGCTTGTTTTCCACTGCTATATATAAAATTAAAAGAAAATAAATAATGTTATAATAATTTTGTTTCTTACCGGGCGTTGTTACGGTGCCATTAGAAAAGGGTCGCTCAGTGATAGTAGTAATATTATTTTTCCCAATGCCATCAGCTGCTTTGTCTTGTGGCAACTATAACCATCAATTGGCTTAAATAAATCTATTTTATTTAAAAATAAGGAATACTTACAGAATTAATATTGGTATTTTGTTGGGGCGGCTTGTTTTCCACTGCTATATATAAAATTAAAAGAAAATAAATAATGTTATAATAATTTTGTTTCTTACCGGGCGTTGTTACGGTGCCATTAGAAAAGGGTCGCTCAGTGATAGTAGTAATATTATTTTTCCCAATGCCATCAGCTGCTTTGTCTTGTGGCAACTATAACCATCAATTGGCTTAAATAAATCTATTTTATTTAAAAATAAGGAATACTTACAGAATGAATATTGGTATTTTGTTGGGGCGGCTTGTTTTCCACTGCTATATATAAAATTAAAAGAAAATAAATAATGTTATAATAATTTTGTTTCTTACCGGGCGTTGTTACGGTGCCATTAGAAAAGGGTCGCTCAGTGATAGTAGTAATATTATTTTTCCCAATGCCATCAGCTGCTTTGTCTTGTGGCAACTATAACCATCAATTGGCTTAAATAAATCTATTTTATTTAAAAATAAGGAATACTTACAGAATTAATATTGGTATTTTGTTGGGGCGGCTTGTTTTCCACTGCTATATATAAAATTAAAAGAAAATAAATAATGTTATAATAATTTTGTTTCTTACCGGGCGTTGTTACGGTGCCATTAGAAAAGGGTCGCTCAGTGATAGTAGTAATATTATTTTTCCCAATGCCATCAGCTGCTTTGTCTTGTGGCAACTATAACCATCAATTGGCTTAAATAAATCTATTTTATTTAAAAATAAGGAATACTTACAGAATGAATATTGGTATTTTGTTGGGGCGGCTTGTTTTCCACTGCTATATATAAAATTAAAAGAAAATAAATAATGTTATAATAATTTTGTTTCTTACCGGGCGTTGTTACGGTGCCATTAGAAAAGGGTCGCTCAGTGATAGTAGTAATATTATTTTTCCCAATGCCATCAGCTGCTTTGTCTTGTGGCAACTATAACCATCAATTGGCTTAAATAAATCTATTTTATTTAAAAAATAAGGAATACTTACAGAATGAATATTGGTATTTTGTTGGGGCGGCTTGTTTTCCACTGCTATATATAAAATTAAAAGAAAATAAATAATGTTATAATAATTTTGTTTCTTACCGGGCGTTGTTACGGTGCCATTAGAAAAGGGTCGCTCAGTGATAGTAGTAATATTATTTTTCCCAATGCCATCAGCTGCTTTGTCTTGTGGCAACTATAACCATCAATTGGCTTAAATAAATCTATTTTATTTAAAAATAAGGAATACTTACAGAATTAATATTGGTATTTTGTTGGGGCGGCTTGTTTTCCACTGCTATATATAAAATTAAAAGAAAATAAATAATGTTATAATAATTTTGTTTCTTACCGGGCGTTGTTACGGTGCCATTAGAAAAGGGTCGCTCAGTGATAGTAGTAATATTATTTTTCCCAATGCCATCAGCTGCTTTGTCTTGTGGCAACTATAACCATCAATTGGCTTAAATAAATCTATTTTATTTAAAAATAAGGAATACTTACAGAATTAATATTGGTATTTTGTTGGGGCGGCTTGTTTTCCACTGCTATATATAAAATTAAAAGAAAATAAATAATGTTATAATAATTTTGTTTCTTACCGGGCGTTGTTACGGTGCCATTAGAAAAGGGTCGCTCAGTGATAGTAGTAATATTATTTTTCCCAATGCCATCAGCTGCTTTGTCTTGTGGCAACTATAACCATCAATTGGCTTAAATAAATCTATTTTATTTAAAAATAAGGAATACTTACAGAATGAATATTGGTATTTTGTTGGGGCGGCTTGTTTTCCACTGCTATATATAAAATTAAAAGAAAATAAATAATGTTATAATAATTTTGTTTCTTACCTGGCGTTGTTACGGTGCCATTACAAAAGGGTCGCTCAGTGATAGTAGTAATATTATTTTTCCCAATGCCATCAGCTGCTTTGTCTTGTGGCAACTATAACCATCAATTGGCTTAAATAAATCTATTTTATTTAAAAATAAGGAATACTTACAGAATGAATATTGGTATTTTGTTGGGGCGGCTTGTTTTCCACTGCTATATATAAAATTAAAGAAAATAAATAATGTTATAATAATTTTGTTTCTTACCGGGCGTTGTTACGGTGCCATTAGAAAAGGGTCGCTCAGTGATAGTAGTAATATTATTTTCCCATTGCCATCAGCTGCTTTGTCTTGTGGCAACTATAACCATCAATTGGCTTAAATAAATCTATTTTATTTAAAAATAAGGAATACTTACAGAATGAATATTGGTATTTTGTTGGGGCAGCTTGTTTTCCACTGCTATATATAAAATTAAAAGAAAATAAATATGTTATAATAATTTTGTTTCTTACCGGGCGTTGTTACGGTGCCATTAGAAAAGGGTCGCTCAGTGATAGTAGTAATATTATTTTTCCAATGCCATCAGCTGCTTTGTCTTGTGGCAACTATAACCATCAATTGGCTTAAATAAATCTATTTTATTTAAAAATTAAGGAATACTTACAGAATTGAATTTTGGTATTTTGTTAGAGCGGCTTGTTTTCCACTGCTATATATAAAATTAAAAGAAAATAAATAAGTTATAATACATTTTGTTTCTTACCGGGCGTTATATCTACGATAGTGCAATATTACGAACAGGGTCGCTCAGTGATATTAGTAATATTATTTTACAGCCATTAATAAAAATATTAGCATTTGTTCCACGTTATATAAAAAGAAAATAAATAATGAAGACTAATACTATTTACCAAAGTGTTAGCGGCGTCATTGAGTATATTCAGTGATATTAAGTAATATATTTCCATGCCATCAGCTGCTTTATCTTGTGGCAACTATAATCCATCATTGGCTTAAATAAATCTATTTTATTTAAAAATAAGGAATACTTACAAGACAAAGCAGCTGATGGCATTGGGAAAATAATATTACTACTATCACTGAGCGACCCTTTTCTAATGGCACCGTAACAACGCCCGGTAAGAAACAAAATTATTATAACATTATTTATTTTCTATTAATTTTATATATAGCAGTGGAAAACAAGCCGCCCCAACAAAATACCAATATTCATTCTGTAAGTATTCCTTATTTTTTTAAATAAAATAGATTTATTTAAGCCAATTGATGGTTATAGTTGCCACAAGACAAAGCAGCTGATGGCATTGGGAAAATAATATTACTACTATCACTGAGCGACCCTTTTCTAATGGCACCGTAACAACGCCCGGTAAGAAACAAAATTATTATAACATTATTTATTTTCTTTTAATTTTATATATAGCAGTGGAAAACAAGCCGCCCCAACAAAATACCAATATTCATTCTGTAAGTATTCCTTATTTTTAAATAAAATAGATTTATTTAAGCCAATTGATGGTTATAGTTGCCACAAGACAAAGCAGCTGATGGCATTGGGAAAAATAATATTACTACTATCACTGAGCGACCCTTTTGTAATGGCACCGTAACAACGCCCGGTAAGAAACAAAATTATTATAACATTATTTATTTTCTATTAATTTTATATATAGCAGTGGAAAACAAGCCGCCCCAACAAAATACCAATATTAATTCTGTAAGTATTCCTTATTTTTTAAATAAAATAGATTTATTTAAGCCAATTGATGGTTATAGTTGCCACAAGACAAAGCAGCTGATGGCATTGGGAAAAATAATATTACTACTATCACTGAGCGACCCTTTTGTAATGGCACCGTAACAACGCCCGGTAAGAAACAAAATTATTATAACATTATTTATTTTCTTTTAATTTTATATATAGCAGTGGAAAACAAGCCGCCCCAACAAAATACCAATATTAATTCTGTAAGTATTCCTTATTTTTAAATAAAATAGATTTATTTAAGCCAATTGATGGTTATAGTTGCCACAAGACAAAGCAGCTGATGGCATTGGGAAAATAATATTACTACTATCACTGAGCGACCCTTTTCTAATGGCACTGTAACAACGCCAGGTAAGAAACAAAATTATTATAACATTATTTATTTTCTTTTAATTTTATATATAGCAGTGGAAAACAAGCCGCCCCAACAAAATACCAATATTAATTCTGTAAGTATTCCTTATTTTTAAATAAAATAGATTTATTTAAGCCAATTGATGGTTATAGTTGCCACAAGACAAAGCAGCTGATGGCATTGGGAAAAATAATATTACTACTATCACTGAGCGACCCTTTCTAATGGCACCGTAATAACGCCCGGTAAGAAACAAAATTATTATAACATTATTTATTTTCTTTAATTTTATATATAGCAGTGGAAAACAAGCCGCCCCAACAATAATACCAATATTAATTCTGTAAGTATTCCTTATTTTTTAAATAAAATAGATTTATTTAAGCCAATTGATGGTTATAGTTGCCACAAGACAAAGCAGCTGATGGCATTGGGAAAAATAATATTACTACTATCACTGAGCGACCCTTTTCTAATGGCACCGTAACAACGCCCGGTAAAAACAAAATTATTATAACATTATTTATTTTCTTTTAATTTTATATATAGCAGTGGAAAACAAGCCGCCCCAACAAATACCAATATTCATTCTGTAAGTATTCCTTTTTTAAATAAAATAGATTTATTTAAGCCAATTGATGGTTATAGTTGCCACAATACAAAACAGTATGGTAATGGTAAAATAATATTACTACTATCACTGAGCGACCCTTTTTAAGGACCGTAACAACGCCCGGTAAGAAACAAATTATTATAACATTATTTATTTTCTTTTAATTTTATATAGCAGTGGAAAACAAGCCGCCTCCAACAAAATACCAATATTCTTTGTAAGTATTCCTTATTTTTAAATAAAATAGATTTATTTAAGCCAATTGATGAGTTATAGTTACCACAAGAAAAAGCAGCTGATGGCATTGGGAAAAATAATATTACTACCATTACTGAGCGAACCTTTGTAATGACAATAAACGCCTGGTAAGAACACAAAATTATTATAACTATTATTTGATCTTAACTTTTAATTTTATATAAGCAATAGGTATTCCTTCTTTTAAACAAAATACCAATATTAATTCTCGTTGATTGTAGTCGCTTATTTTAAATAAAATATTGAACCTTTAGTCGACTATTGATGCAAATAAAAAAGATGCTTACAGATAACAATAATATTATTTCTGTCACTACAGCAACTTGTATGGCACTGTAACCTGTTTGCCGGAAAATAAAAAGGTTATTATCCAATATTATTTACCTGTGATACACCTTGTGCAGTGAAAACTAAGCAAAGCAATATTAGTATAATTCTTGGCTTTTTATTTAAATAAAATAGAATTTATTTAGATGCCAATTATATATCAATTGCCGCAGCTGCTTGGGAACAAAAAAACATATTACTAAAAAAATCGATGCCTTCATGGGCGCCTTGTAACACGCCCATAATGCTAAGAAACAAAATAATTATAATTATTATTTTTTTTAATTGTTACGGTGGACTCAAAAGCTCAGTGATAGTAGTAATATTATTTTTCCCAATGCCATCAGCTGCTTTGTCTTGTGGCAACTATAACCATCAATTGGCTTAAATAAATCTATTTTATTTAAAAAATAAGGAATACTTACAGAATTAATATTGGTATTTTGTTGGGGCGGCTTGTTTTCCACTGCTATATATAAAATTAAAAGAAAATAAATAATGTTATAATAATTTTGTTTCTTACCGGGCGTTGTTACGGTGCCATTACAAAAGGGTCGCTCAGTGATAGTAGTAATATTATTTTTCCCATTGCCATCAGCTGCTTTGTCTTGTGGCAACTATAACCATCAATTGGCTTAAATAAATCTATTTTATTTAAAAATAAGGAATACTTACAGAATTAATATTGGTATTTTGTTGGGGCGGCTTGTTTTCCACTGCTATATATAAAATTAAAAGAAAATAAATAATGTTATAATAATTTTGTTTCTTACCGGGCGTTGTTACGGTGCCATTAGAAAAGGGTCGCTCAGTGATAGTAGTAATATTATTTTTCCCAATGCCATCAGCTGCTTTGTCTTGTGGCAACTATAACCATCAATTGGCTTAAATAAATCTATTTTATTTAAAAAATAAGGAATACTTACAGAATTAATATTGGTATTTTGTTGGGGCGGCTTGTTTTCCACTGCTATATATAAAATTAAAAGAAAATAAATAATGTTATAATAATTTTGTTTCTTACCGGGCGTTGTTACGGTGCCATTAGAAAAGGGTCGCTCAGTGATAGTAGTAATATTATTTTTCCCAATGCCATCAGCTGCTTTGTCTTGTGGCAACTATAACCATCAATTGGCTTAAATAAATCTATTTTATTTAAAAAATAAGGAATACTTACAGAATGAATATTGGTATTTTGTTGGGGCGGCTTGTTTTCCACTGCTATATATAAAATTAAAAGAAAATAAATAATGTTATAATAATTTTGTTTCTTACCGGGCGTTGTTACGGTGCCATTAGAAAAGGGTCGCTCAGTGATAGTAGTAATATTATTTTTCCCAATGCCATCAGCTGCTTTGTCTTGTGGCAACTATAACCATCAATTGGCTTAAATAAATCTATTTTATTTAAAAAATAAGGAATACTTACAGAATTAATATTGGTATTTTGTTGGGGCGGCTTGTTTTCCACTGCTATATATAAAATTAAAAGAAAATAAATAATGTTATAATAATTTTGTTTCTTACCTGGCGTTGTTACGGTGCCATTACAAAAGGGTCGCTCAGTGATAGTAGTAATATTATTTTTCCCAATGCCATCAGCTGCTTTGTCTTGTGGCAACTATAACCATCAATTGGCTTAAATAAATCTATTTTATTTAAAAAATAAGGAATACTTACAGAATTAATATTGGTATTTTGTTGGGGCGGCTTGTTTTCCACTGCTATATATAAAATTAAAAGAAAATAAATAATGTTATAATAATTTTGTTTCTTACCGGGCGTTGTTACGGTGCCATTAGAAAAGGGTCGCTCAGTGATAGTAGTAATATTATTTTTCCCAATGCCATCAGCTGCTTTGTCTTGTGGCAACTATAACCATCAATTGGCTTAAATAAATCTATTTTATTTAAAAATAAGGAATACTTACAGAATTAATATTGGTATTTTGTTGGGGCGGCTTGTTTTCCACTGCTATATATAAAATTAAAAGAAAATAAATAATGTTATAATAATTTTGTTTCTTACCGGGCGTTGTTACGGTGCCATTACAAAAGGGTCGCTCAGTGATAGTAGTAATATTATTTTTCCCAATGCCATCAGCTGCTTTGTCTTGTGGCAACTATAACCATCAATTGGCTTAAATAAATCTATTTTATTTAAAAAATAAGGAATACTTACAGAATGAATATTGGTATTTTGTTGGGGCGGCTTGTTTTCCACTGCTATATATAAAATTAATAGAAAATAAATAATGTTATAATAATTTTGTTTCTTACCGGGCGTTGTTACGGTGCCATTACAAAAGGGTCTCTCAGTGATAGTAGTAATATAGTTTTTCCCATTGCCATCAGCTGCTTTGTCTTGTGGCAACTATAACCATCAATTGGCTTAAATAAATCTATTTTATTTAAAAAATTAGGAATACTTACAGAATTAATAATTGCAAAATATGCAAACACTACAACAATAGTAAAATTAATTTTGTCAACTATAAATGACAAGTAAGTTAAATAATTGACGTTTTCTCTTTTATACTGTTTTTTTTCTGAAATGTCAATTATTATTATTTACGAACTGTGGAGTTATGTAGCAATAAACTTTATTATTAATAAAATTGCTTTAACGCAATACAAAATCATACTCCATATATTTCTTATCGCAAAATATAAAGGGCTTTTTTAATTGTTAGTTAACAGATAAGATTTTTGTAATATTTCGTATTAATCAGTAATAATTATTTTCAAAATTTTGAGCAAAACTTGGAGCCGAAACAGTTAAGAGCGGAACTTCTTGGGGGGCAAATTATACATGTATAGTGTAACTAAATGGAACTTTTAATAAAAACTGTTTTTAATTAACCGTACTTTGCGGGGTCATTCTGTATATTTCAGGGGAGTTTAATAGAAGTAGTTACTAAGTAATATTAAAAAGGATTGCAAAACAATTCGAGAAAAACTCATTATTTTGTTAAAGTCGTTATTAATTTACAACCTACTTAAATATGTGTTTAAATGGTCTATAACAATACAGTTCGTAAAACAAAGTAATTAGCCTTTCAAAATAACACTTTGGAACATAAGACCTTGAATATTTGTTTTAATAATAATAGTAATTTTTTATTTCTGCTAAATATGATGAAACTTTTGCAAGTACTAATTTTATTAAACAAATAATTCTTTTCAATGTATTTCTTTGCTTTTCAATTTGTTTATACATGCTGTCAATATAAATGGTACTTTATTTGATAAACTTTATGGTAAGGCATTCTCGATACTTCTCACAATTCGTGAGGGATTCTGACATGATACATTTTCTGCATCAATTGCGAAAGTGGTTATTTTATGATCTAAAAGGAAAAGTTAATGCAGTTGTTTATGACAAACGCTGTTTTTGGTTCTACAGCTTAAACATAGATTACTTTGGGATTTCTAGAGGTAAAGCCGCATACATTTCTTCTAATCCAGCGCTCTTGAATGGGTGTGGTTGGTTCCCACAAAACTGCTGCTAATTTTATTCTAAGTCATAGGACTGTTCAGGTTTAATAGCAAATATTTTAAACCGAAGATTAAACTGTCATGGATGTTGCATTATAGTCTTAGCTATCTCATTCTATTTTTCGAGGTTTCTTTAATTTGGAAAGTATCCTATTACTATTCGTGACGAATACTAGTTTTTTTCTCTATTGCCTAAAGATTACTGTGCTCTAATGTCTTTAAAATTAGAGAAACTGTTTCTGTCTTTTATCTTTACAAGTACGAACCATGTTTAGTTGAAGAGTTTAAGCTTTTCTCTACACGTGCAGAAGCATAACATCCCTGAAATTATTTGGTATGATTGCAATTGTCGGATCTTGGACAGTCCCGTACATTTTAATTTTTGGTTTTTTTGGTTTGTGGTTCCAGGCTTGTACAGAATTGCCGTAAATTTTAATTTTTCAACTAAAAACATGCAAATAGTTCAACTATTTTCATTAATTGTGAACACTTAAAATGCACCGGTTAAAGTTTAGATAAATGCTATGTAGACTCTAAGGGGTCATGGGAATTTTTGTTTTTTGGTTTACGTTTTGTTGCTTACCTTTATAGAGATGCTTCTCAACTAAAAACGTAAATAATAACGAATAAATGAGCGCCAGGTTATTTATTAAGGGAAAACAAGCAAAATCTTTAAGGGAATAAAAAAAAAAAATTTCGACCAAAAACATAAATCTAATAATCAAATCCGATTCAGCATTAAATAATAAACAAAACACATTAACATTCGTCTACTGTAGTAATGAATTGACTTATAAATTTCGATATCAAATGAAAGATTAAATTTTCTTTCAACGAACTTAAAACTATGAACGTATAACGCCCATAAATTAATAACGACGTTGATAGTCGAATTTTCATCGAATATTCTTCAATTTCGGAATGCACGTTTATTCTTCTGTATCAAACTTTTTTTGAACGGAACGTACACAACCTCAATAACGTAGATAGATTCGCTATAAAGCTAATCTATTAATTCAAACTTGTTTTACCCAAAACTAAACAGATAAAACGTAAAACATATTCAGGAACGGCGTGGTCATACTTATTACCACTTAGTCGCCATTCTTATTGTTCTCGCGCAAAAAAGGTTACGCGTCATCATGCATTGAATGCAAGCTAGCGTTGGAAAGCGCGCCTTATTTAAAAATAAGGTAGCAACCCATTTTGGACCGCTACAAGATCACATAACTAAAACTAAAAGTTCCTATTAAAATTTACTTTAAAGCATTAAAAGTGAATAATGAAGATTTATTTAATAAATTTCGGTGGATAATCAAGTATGTGTTGAAAACAAATGTTATAGTTACAAGTTTAGGATACATGGAGGTTGGTGATACATATATATTTAATACTTTGTGAGTGGCTTCTTATTGCTGAGTCCGACACACTTTCCCTCTGCGACTTTTCTCAAAACTGCTGCTTTTCCGACCACGCAGGTCCGAAATATTTCGATTTCTCGACCTATTGTTTTTTGATATACAGGGTGTCCCACCGGGAACGCCATCGATAGATTATAGGAAAACTGTACTTGGGAAAAATTTGAAAATTTGGTAGTATACTAACATCGACGGGGGCAGTTCCGTTAAAATATTTTCAAGATGGTGACACTTCCGGTTATACCGGAAGTAGGTGTCAAGTTGCTTATTTTAAATGGAACACCCTATATATTATTCCATTTTTGGATTTTGCATAAAATTGTAGACACATTTTGTGTATAATGTCCTATACCTAAGTCTAACTGTTTTGGACTTATTTTAAATTTTATGTCAAAATGACGTTTTCAGGCCTAAACAAAATTATAAAATTTTCCTATACTAATGCCTTTATTATTTAATTGGAATAGGTTTCCTTGTAGCAGGGGACCTATTTTAGTGGGCTATGTCGATATTTTGATAATAAATTAATACAGGGCGATCAAAAAAAGGATTAAAATTAAATTCAAAAACACGTCAAAAGTCATTTTTTTAAATGCAAGCACCATGTTTTATAATTTTATCTTATTTAGCATCAAAATAAGGTTGACTTTGTACAAGGTTGTCTATTCAAAAAATTCATGGTTTTCGAAATATTGGCAATTTAACTTTTTTTGTTGCACAAATGCTATTGATTTCTTTTAATATGAATGGTTATTCCTAGTTGGCCATGATGGCGTTAGAAAACAATCATCTGTCAAGGATATGTCAAACTGTGTGTAACAAACTAAGAAATGCCAACAGTTAACTGTACCGACTGTGAGTGTTAAAGTGCATATCGTTATCAAAGCGATAACTTATTATGCTTGAAACACACGTGTCGATAAAGCCAAGTAATTACTTGTACAGTATTACACACGCAACGAAAGAACACCTGGCTTTATCGACACACGTGTGTTTCAAGCATTTAAAGTTATCGCTTTGGTAACGATATGCACTTTAACACTCACAGTCGGTACAGTTAACTGTAACACATGTTCTTAATATAACTTTATCACATTGTCCATAAATAATAAATAAATTTAAGTAATCTTCGTTTGTATAATTTAAGCGTCCCGGCATGATTATTGAAAATTTTTAACAGTTTGACATATCCTTGACAGATGATTGTTTTCTAACGCCATCATGGCCAACTAGGAATAACCATTCATATTAAAAGAAATACAATAGCATTTGTGCAACAAAAAAAAAGTTAAATTGCCAATATTTCAAAAACCATGAATTTTTTGAATAGACAACCTTGTACAAAGTCAACCTTATTTTTGATGCTAAATAAAATAAAGTTATAAAAACATGGTGCTTGCATTTAAAAAAATGACTTTTGACGTGTTTTTGAATTTAATTTTAATCCTTTTTTTTATCGCCCTGTATTAATTTATTATCAAAATATCGACATAGCCCACTAAAATAGGTCCCCTGCTACAAGAAAACCTATTCCAATTAAATAATAAAGGCATTAGTATAGGAAAATTTTATAATTTTGTTTAGGCCTGAAAACGTCATTTTTGACATAAAATTAAAAATAAGTCCAAAACAGTTAGACTTAGGTATAAAACATTATACACAAAATGTGTCTAGAATTTTGGGCAAAATTCAAAAATAGATAATATATAGAGTGTTCTATTTAAAATAAGCAAGTTGACACATACTTCCGGTATAACCGGAAGTGTCACCATCTTCAAAATATTTTAGCGGAACTGCCCCCGTCGATGTTAGTATACTACCAAATTTTCAAATTTTTTCCATGTACAGTTTTTCTATAATCTATCGATGGCGTTCCCGGTGGGACACCCTATATTATATACGTCATATTTTCGGATGTTGCAGTTATTTTGACAAGAAATTCGAAAATCATTTTGTCCAACAAGATTATACTGCTTTTGGCTAGTCCCACGGTCCAAATATGTCGAATTTATTAGGTTATGTTTTTCGATATAACCATACTCGAAAACTATATATTTACTAAGATACAGGAGTCAAAGTGAAAAATTAATTTTAGTTTTTCTTATTTAATTGAAAAGTACTTGAGATATTTTGACAAAATTTTGCTTAGTGGGATTTTTTGGTGTTGCAAATTGAAATTTGAATATAATTTTATTGTCATAAGATGGCGCTACAAATGCGTCCAAAATTTTATTTAAACACACATATTTTTTGTGTTTAATTTTAGGGCTAGTTTTTCTTAAAATTATGATTCTACAATTATCTGTGCATAAAAAGTCATACTTGTTTGAAGTCTGTAAATGTAGCCATTTTCGAGATATTTGGGATTAAAAATCAAAAGTGTTTTGAAATCCATTTAACAATATTGTCAGTTTTTCTCAAATTTATCCAGGCATCATTTAACAATATTTATTTTTGGAGTAGTTTACTAGGATAAACAAAAAAATACTTAGCATTTGTAAGTTTTTGTAAATAAACAAATTAGTTTTGTGTTCGTTAAACAGCGATTAAGTCTTTTACTCAGAATAATTAAAATAAATTTTGAAATAGTTTCTTGTCTGTAAATGCAACCCATATCTCGCATGTAATCATTTGAAATGTCAAAACAGTTGGTATTAAATTGTTTTTGTCAAAGTCGCCTGGATAAATTTGAGAAAAACGGAAGCACTTACATTTTAATCCCAAATATCTCGAAAATGGCTACATTTACAGACTTCAAACAAGTATGACTTTTTTATGCACAGATAATTGTAGAATCATAATTTTAAGAAAAACTAGCCCTAAAATTAAACACAAAAAAATATGTGTGTTTAAATAAAATTTTGGACGTATTTGTGGCGCCATCTTACGAGTACAGTAAAATTATGGTCAAATTTCAATTTGCAACACCAAAAAACCACACTATGCAAAATTTTGTCAAAATATCTCTAGTACTTTTCAATTAAATAAGAAAAAACTAAAATTAATTTTTCACTTTGACACCCTGTATCTTAGTAAATATCGAGTTTTCGAGTATGGTTAATATAAAATAATTAGCCCTACACCATGGCTAACGCAGAGTCTGGTTTTTTGTTTTTGCAATCGTACTTATGATTTTTATATCCTATTACATGTTTTTTGTTTAGTTTGGCCAAATATAGCATTTATTGCAGTCAAGACAGTCTATTTTATACACTACATTGTGTTTGTCAAGAATGTCTGTCTCGTACTTTAATTGTGTGTGAGATAATGTTGTAAATAGTATTGGTGTTGTATGTAGCTATGTGGACGTTAGTAGTTTTTAGTAATGGGATAAGGTGTTTAGTCAAGTTAGGTATATTAATAATTTTCGTATAGGTATATTGAGAATTAGGGGATTAATTGGTGATGGTGTGTTAGTGTTATAATTATAGTATAAGATTCTGTTAATAATGTTAGTAGGATAATTGTTATTTTTCAGTATATTTTTTAGAGAGGTTAGATTTTTAGTGAGATATTTAGGACTACTTAGTTTTGTTATTTTGTTTTTCATAGATTTAACTATGTTTATTTTTTGGTGCTGTTGGTGATTTGATAAATAATTGATAGTCCTATTGGATGCCATGGGTTTAAAATACCAGTCAGTTAATAATTTGTTGGTGTCTTGATCTTTAATCAACCTCACATCTAAAAAGGGTAATGAATTATCTTTTTCAATCTCGTACGTAAATTTTAAATGTAGATTGTATTTGTTAAAAATATTAAAAGTATTATGTATTTCATCTTCAGGGATGCAAGTGATTACATCATCAACATAACTTATCATAAAAATAGGTTCAAACAATAAATTTTAACGAACATATAAAAGCAAATCGTGCATTATTAAGTTTGCTAAAATAGGGGAGCAGGATTGCCCATTGCTGTTCCAAATTTTTGCAAGTATATTTTTATTACATGTGAAGTAACTTGCATCAAACAAAAACTCTACAATGTGTGCGAAGAATGTTAAATCTAGTGTAGTGAATGCTTTTATATCATCACAATACTTTTGTATTAAGTTTATTGTTAATTCTTTAGAAATGTTTGTAAATAAAGAGTTCACATCAAATGAAATTAATTTATAATTGGATGGTATCTTGTATGGTATCTATTAATTCATATGAGTTTTTGATGCTATGAATGAAAATGTGTGAAATATTAGTGAGTATGTCTGATCTGAATTTTGATAAATGATACGTAGGTGCTCCAATGCATGAAACTATAAGTCTTAAGGGATGATCGTATTTATGTATTTTTACCAAACCATATAATTTTGGCGGAACGCTTGTGTAAGTTGTAATTTTTTTGTATGTTATGTTGTCTATATGTCCGCTGTTGAAGGCCCTGTTAGGTCATTTTACAAGTTACAGTTACAAAAGAGGTTGATTTTTTGTGAGTATTACGCTGAAAACCGCAATTTTTTATCTCTTCAAATAAGTGAGTAAACTGACTTTGTAGAATTTCTAATGACGTCACTTACGCCCAACTCCCGGGTTGGCGTATGATGTGAGTGCATAGAAAACGCAACGAAAGAGCGCACTGTATTATTTTGTGTATGTTGCTACTTATTTGCGTAGTAACGAGTAGGATGTCTAACCAGGTCAGACTGTATTCTTTCGAACCTCGTAAAAAACAACCCCAAATTAAAGAAAATACACAGCAGTAGAAGTTGAAAAAGAAGCCGAACGAACGGGTAATACACACTGGTGTCTTTGCGGGAATGCGAATCTATGCCATCCAACACAGAAAGTATTTGTTCCAGGAAAGCGAAATTATTGGTAATATAAGGGGTGACTTAGAGTGTATTACGATGCATGATTCGTTTAAAAGTGTTGTTTTAAATATGGACACTTTAAGAACTGCTCGTTACCATATTTTGATGCATTGCAAGAGCGAACCACAAACTGCAGAGTTGCAAACAATTTCAAATCGGATGTGGAGACACGTTGCTTATCGACAGTTTGTCTATTGGATGAACTCTTGGACTAAACTTGGAAAAAAACGCGCAAAATTTTACCATCTTGTGTGATTGCAGCCGTGAGGTTAGAATATCCAAATCCAGCTGATCAAGAGTATCTACGATTTGTCGCAGCTGAGGGAGTTGCTCCAGAATATTTTGATTAAAAATTACTGTATTGTAAATTTAACAAATTAATAAAAACTCAAAATAAATTTTCAACATAAAACAAAACTATGTAATTGTAATATAAATTATTTGATTATTCCACTGATTTCGACATTCCTTCAAATCTATGGCTAACGTTTTTCGTATGTCTTCAATGTGCGGACGTTCCACAGGAGCAATATTTGTAGGTATGCCTAAGTCAGTGTGACAATCATTTTTTCTACCAAGACCAGCTCTGAAGATGCTATTTGGAATACTATACGACAAAGCCGTTTTCTCCATTCGGCGCTCTTTTTCTCGTAATTGTTTCGAATTACCTATTTTTTTGTTGCTTTTAAGAATTTTAATTTTTCGCCAGTTATGTCACGTCCGACATTTGAATTATGATCTAGTATCGCTAGCATCGCTCGGCAAACCATTCCATCGTAAGAAAATGAGTTTCTTTTGGCAGATATTTCAACCTTTCGTTATGATATGATTCTAAACTACCAGTATGACAATAATGCTTCGTTTGTTTTAAATCTGCCAAAAAACTTTTATCTTTAATAATTGAATTGAGAATCCTATAATCATTTGAATTTGGAGATATCCAATTTATTTCTACAACATCCTCAGGCTTCAGTTCTTCATGTTCACATGCATGTATATACTTATTTCCAGACCAAGAATGAATATTACACACGTGATTAAACAGTGATGTAAATTTTTCTATTAAAATTTCTTCGTCACCTCCACAAGTCTGACAAGACCACCATAAATGGTTTATTATGCTTTGTTCCCAACCCTGAATTAAGACTGATTTTTTTCATACATTTTTATTCGTTTAGCTAATGTTTTCGGCATGTGCCAAACATCAAACTCATGTGTCACTTGCGGGTATTTTGTTCTTATCACTTGAACTTGAAATGTTCATCACTGAATATGTGCAATATTTGGAACAAAAACCGGGACTATCATATTGCCCATCTCCAGCTATTCACAGCTCACCGTTAGAATTTTCAACTGCTTCTTTTAAAATACTGTCCTTTTCGCTAACCCACAGGAATTTAATGGCAGGGTGAAGAAATTTTGAAATAATGTTATAATAACTAGAGTTTTTTAAGAAACTTAAATTTAGAGTTTCAGCAAAAGATTGAAATTTCAAAAAATTTTGACTCATTGTGTATATAGCACTTGCAACGGCTATATTTATAACTGAAAATCTGTTGATGGTGTCACTAGATTTCCATATATATGTGTGATTGTTTGAACATATACACGATACGTACACGGCGCATCCTCGTTCCTTGACAGATATATCACTAACTTTTTCTGCACATTCGTTGCAGTTCGTAAATAATTGTCTCAGACTTTTCCAGTTTACTAAAAACAGTCTGTAGTCGTTAATACTACAAGCTGTATCTAAAAACTGATTTTCACTATCATCATTTTCTTCTGACGAATATTCCATTTCAGAAATATCTGTCATCGTAGAATCCGTATCATGTCTAGGTAACTTTATGTTTGCTGCAGCTAAATAACTACGCTTAGAAATCGTAGGCTGCCAGTATTTCCGCAAAGTTTCATTTCCTAACTCACATTGCACCTCTATATCGTTGCAGTTTGATGTAGTTGACACCAAAGTATCTTCCATTGATTCCTCTGCTATCTTTGGTAAAACTGCGTCTTGGATATCTGAGACAGAATTATGGACAACTATTTAAAAATATTCACTTTATTTACAGTTGCTTTCTTACCGCTGGTAATTGGTGTTACCCCAACAATCTCAGAAATATTTCTTTGTTTTACATACTTCGGTTCCCGCTTTAGAGGTTTCTTGCATATTTTGTTTGCTTTCAAGTACTTGGATGGAACGGCTGATTTTTTTAAGGCCACTTTGGGTTTAACGTCAATATTTTTAAGAACTACTGGCGATATTTTAAAGTCTTCATCTTGGAAGTGTCGTGAACATACAACGATTCTTTGATTTGGTGTAAAATGCGCTCTGTTAATTCTATTAACCCAAGTTTTGTATCGCACCGGCGATTTATCACGGATTGGAAAAACATGAAAACTAATTAGTTTATCGGATTTTTTCAGATCTTTCTGAACATCCCACTACACAACACAGTGTCATCTTAACGAATTAATGATATTTTGCAATATAGCCGTAAATTGCACTGATTAACACTTTTCGCGTCTACTACGTTCACGTGTTGGTATACCGATGAATGCGTTGCTGAGGTTGCAGAATTTGTATTGATTCGGGCGGATATCTCAAGATCGGCACAATCAATTAAAAAACGGTTTCGCTATGTGTTTTCTTTAGTAAAGTACTTTCATTAAAAACAAAATATCATATACCTTAAAACGACCTAACAGGGCCTTTAAGTAATTTTTTAGTAATTTTGTTGTTATAGTTTTGAATTTCAGTAGTCGAATCATTGTTAGTAAAATTATAAACCACGTCGTCATTTAATAAAGAGTTTAATTTCATAAAATAGTCTTCTTTAGGTATAATAACAGTGGCATTACCTTTGTCCTATTTTAAAACCATAAGTCCGTCATTATTTTAAAAAAGTTTGGTAGATGTCACTAGTCTCTTAATAAACAGGTCCTTACGTGGGTTACAGAGTTTTTTGTCCTATTAGTATAATTCGTAATTATGTTAACTATTTTACCTCTTAACCGTTCTTTGTCCGTGTTGTCATGTGTGGTCAGTATATTTTCTGTATCTTTAATCAAGTCAATCAATGGAATGTTATTGTCATTAAATATGTATTTAAAATATTGTTGGATATGTGTTGGAATAACGAAGTTGTACTGCACTTTTTAAAAGGTTTTTCTATTCTGCAGTTTAGCTAATTTTTGTGTGTGATTTTCTAGAGTTCTAACGATGTTATAAGTATCCCGATTCTAGTTTGACGATATCGTGCTATGCCAAGTCTTTTGAAGTTGTTCTGATGTTGACGGAGATGCCATTATATGAAGAATTAGATATGATGAAAGGTAGATATTTCCTCCTATAACTTATCAGTAATTGATTTTTTCTTCGTTGAGGAGGGGCACCAAAAAACCACTATGACGTTTTTCCAGGCAACGTTTCGTGCAGCAATATGTGCACTTCCTCAGGCCTCTGTATATTGAAAAGAATACATTTAACGGTAAGTTATATACATATACATCATATCCTTAATATATTAATCTAAATTATAGATGATTGACTTGACTACTTACTAAAACAGATAAATGGTCCGCCACTTGAATAAATGTAAAAACCTTTCATCGTAGTTTTTCATGTTCCTTCAATTGTAAATAAAAAATACACACAAAAAATGTTAAATATTTTGGGAAAAAAATAAAACATTAAAATTTTCTCGCCAAATTCTATATTTTGAATCTTACTGTAAATTACAGATAACTTTTCCTTGTAGCACTTTCCCTATTTTGATAAATAATGACCTTTCCAGCGGTGTCATAGTTGTGGCATGACAAATAGTTTTGTTCATTTTTTGGATATTAATCATGCTAAAACCAATGTCGCAATATGTTTTCCAATAATCATACAAATAAAAAAGTTTCCCATATGGTGCACACTTTATGGCGGGCACTGTATTATAAGAAAAATTTCGAAGAATAATAAAGTATTAAAAATTTAACCGCAATTAAAGATTTATTAAACGTAAAAACAGGACACCACACACAATAGTATATTGTTAACGAGTTTTACAAGACGTATTTTGTCGCACGCATGGGTAAGTGCGACAAATTGTCTTGTAAAACAAGTATAACATACTATTTTTTCTATTTCCTTCAATTAATATTTACTACTCCTATCTGGGCAAAAAAAATTGCTGTGCATGGAAATTTAATTTTTACGGTTGGCAATACTAACTGAAATTTTTCAAAGTTTAAAGTTAAGCGGCTAAAATTTTGTATTGAATTGGTTGAAATTAATTATAAATAATTATTTAAATTAAAATTATGGATGCAAATGACTTTTCTTGTACCCCGCCAGAACTAAAAGAAGTAGCGAAAGTGCGATTGACCACTTACTACCGGAAAAATCTAAAACTAAATATATCAAAGAATATAAAAATCGGTTCAATAACCGAAACGTATTGTTGGCCTATTTCGAGATCATGGGCAGATCAAAAAAGGCATCGACAATGTGGTCGAGTTATTCGATGCTGAAGATATGTCTTTCCATTTACAAAAACATTGACATTTCAAAAACTTAAAATTAATAGCATTTTTAAAAGGCAGAATCAAAACTATCATCCCAAAAAATCATGCATTCTTGAGTCTGAAGAAATTAACCGATTCATTAATGAAGCTGATGACAATATTTTCTTGGTCATGAAGGTATATTTCAGTTTTTCAAATGTTGTTTGTTAATACAGATTCATATTATTTTAGGTCATATTAATTATAGGCTATTGTGGGGCTTGCAGAAGGGATGAATTAACCCACATGTCAATCAACGATGTACAATTAAAAGTAGACATAATCGTAGTAAATGTACCTAAAACAAAAACAAATGTAACCAGAGTATTTCTAATCACACCTTCCCATGCTTCCAATAACAGATTTTTTTTTAATTATTGTTCCGGTAAATGCACGACATCTCCCATAGGGATCAACAAAATAGGAGAAATTCCTAAGAATATCGCAACATTGTTAAAACTGCCTAGTCCAGAAAAATATACAAGACACTGCTTTCGCCGTTCATCGGCATCACATATGGCAAACCAAGGTGGAGACTTACTCACAATAAAGAAGCATGGAGGCTGGAAGTCTCCAGCTGTAGCTGAGGGATATGTGGATGCTTCTTTAAACAAGAAAATTTACATTGCCAACATGTTTTCAACACGAGACGAATCTGTACATCCATACACACAGATCAATATGATAGTGTGGTGCTTTCTCCAGAATCAAATTCTAAAAACAGTAACAAAATTGAAGTGGAAAGAGTCGATGAAGCAGGTGTTAGCAAACAACAAAACATTATTGTGTCCGATCAATCACTTCCACCGATTTATATTTCGGCTACTGAAACTTCAACGGTGACTGTCAAAATATACAGTCACTGCCATATAAGTGAAAAATAAATAGGATACGTGCAAAAGTATGGAAGTGCATTCATAGTTGTTCGGATAAATTAGGTAAGGATCTTGAACTTTTGTTTTTGCTTGTTACTAAGGCGTGTTAAGTTTTTCTGTTCTTATTCTTTGTTAAGTTTACCTGTTTTTTGAACGAAAACCAACCACCCGTCACTGATCGACAGGAACCAACCGTAACTGAACATAGGTATATAACGAGGAGCAGAAGACAACAACATCAGTCTTTAGAGTAACTTCTGAAGAAGCTAACAGCATGGTTAGCTAAACGTCAAGCAGAGAACGTAGGAAAGAAGGACGAACACGGCTCAACCCGGAAGATAATAATCTTAGTGACAACAGCCGCGAAAGCTTACATTCATACATTAGACGCCTCTACGGGGAGGATATCTACCAGAAAACCAGGAAACTGGATAAGTTACGGAAGAAGAAGAATCAACTGCTATCCTCATTAGCATATCTACGACGATGCCGAGACCAGGAGGTGACGCCTACTTTTGTGAAAATTCGCCATCATATCGCAACAAATCGTGCAAGAAGAATCATCGAACGTAGTGAGAAGGCACTCACTCGAGAAAGAGTACGTTATACTTACCATCAACTGCATATAACGTCAACAGAACTATACCAGCTACATCTACAACTGAGCAGCATACTGGATAAAGAAACATGGAACACCATAGATCGCATCAGCTACGAACATGGGGAATACCACCTACAATCAACCACTAACAGGCATATCAAGAAGTTTGAGAAATTAAGTACCAAGCACCAGCAAACCAGCTATAAATTGGACGAAAACAAAACAGTTGTAAACTTGTCGGACTACCCACTCACCGAAGACTGCATATCAATTTTGTCAAAAGGGATGAACTACGCCATTGCTCCAAGCAAGATACCCACAGAAGAGATAATAGCAGAAGTGGAAAGTGTCATCAGAAAGCTTCCAGTTGAAGAAGCAGAGGAAATACGCCACGAGACTTGCCGGATTTTACAACGTTCCAAAGCTCCACGTAGGAACATCACTCGCGCAGAAGAAATTGCATTAAAAGAACTCAGAAGCAATCAAGAAATCATGGTGACACGCGCAGATAAAGGCAACGCTACAGTAGTCATGAACACCGAAGACTACAAAATGAAAATCAAATTGCTACTGGATCCACAACTTTACACCAAGTTAAAAGGAGATCCAACCAACAAAATTGAAAAACAAACGAGAGCCGCAATCAAACATTCAGCTATACCAGTCGATCAACATCGTCAACTGCTACCTTCCGGGACCAGACCACCTAGACTATACGGATTACCAAAATTCACAAATTTGGTAACCCCCTAAGGCCAATTGTCAGCACATGTGGATCTCCAACTTATGAACTGGCCCGTTACGTGGCTAAGTTTCTACAACCGTACGTGGGAAGAACTGAATCTTTTGTGAAGAACTCCGAACACTTCGTCGAATTACTGATGACTCTGGAAGTAACCAATGACGATATACTAGTTAGTTTTGATGTAGAATCGCTATTCACTAACGTACCAGTCGACGATACACATAACATCATAAAACAACTGTGCACAACCCATGGGTTAAGAGAAGACATACCAGAGCTAGCAAGAATATGTCTGAATACAACTTACTTTCTATGGAACGGAGATTTCTACGAACAAAAATCAGGTGCAGCCATGGGATCACCATTATCACCGGTTATTGCGAATATCTTTATGGAAGCATTCGAGCAAGAAGCCATTCAATCCAGCGAACAGAAACCGAAATGCTGGTTCAGATACGTGGACGATACCTTTGTCATATGGCCTCATGGGAAAGAAGCACTTACTGTATTTCTTAACCACCTCAACACTCAGCACGAAAAGATCAAGTTTACCATGGAGACAGAAGAGAATAAGGAGCTTCCCTTCCTGGATGTTCTAGTGAAACGAGGGGATAACAACAAGTTGGCTCATAGTGTATATCGTAAAAGACACACACCGACCGATACCTCCATGCCACATCACACCATCATCCACAGCAGAAGCGGTCTCTAATCAAAACTTTATTGCATAGAGCTAACAAGATTCCTGACGAGGTTCACAAGGCAGAAGAACTTCGACACGTCCAACAAGCCCTAATGAAGAACGGCTATACCAGAAAAGAAATAAGAGCCGCCTGTCGCAGGAAATCCGAAAAAGAGAAGGAACAGGTCACCACCTACGCTCGTTTGCCATTCATTGCTGGAGTAACTGACAAATTAAGAAAATCATTGGAGAAGAAGAATATCGGTGTCAGGTTTGGAACGGTTAGAAAAATCCAGCAACTACTACCTTCTAATAAAGATAACCTGCCGAAACTCTCAACAAAAGGGGTCTACCAAATTGATTGTTCATGTGGAAAGGTCTACATTGGTCAAACCGGACGCAACATAAAATGTAGATTAAAAGAACATCACCGAGACGCCAAGTCCAGAGCGGTAGATAAATCAGCAATCGCAGAACATCTACACGAAAAAGGAAAACACATCATCAACTTCGAGGAAGCTAAAGTTCTATCAAGGACTAACAACTACTATCCAAGGATAATCAGAGAATCCTTAGAAATTATGAAAAATAAAAACAACTTCAATCGAGAAGATGGTTACCGATTAAGCAACACGTGGAAACTAACTCTTCACAAAAACAAAGAAAACAAATGTCGCCACAAAATTAGTCGATACCAAACAGAAGATCAACCAACCATCGAAAACCAACCACCCGTCACTGATCGACATCAACCAACCGTAACGGAACATAGGTATATAACGAGGAGCAGAAGACAACAACATCAGTCTTTAGAGTAACTTCTGAAGAAGCTAACAGCATGGTTAGCGAAACGTCAAGCAGAGAACGTAGGAAGGAAGGACGAACACGGCTCAACCCGGAAGATAATAATCTTATACAACTGTTTTTGTTGTTGTCAAGTTTATAACTACTACTAGCCTAAAAATATAATTTTCTTTAATAAATTGTTCATTCATTAATTCATTAAAACATACTGAACCGTAAAGTGAATATTACGGTACAGTAAAATCAGAACTAAAAGTAAAAATTAATTGTTTAAAAATTACTAAACATGTTGTTTTCACTAAAGGAATTTAGTAGAAAATTAATTAATTTAAGTCAACCATTACCTCGAAACCTTAAAAAAGGTATCATCTAAAAATAATAACGTCTAGTGTAAATTTTGTGTACCTACTTTTTCCGTCGACCTCATTATAAAATTGAGTTTTACGTACTCCTGCATAATCATAAAGTAACACTTTTTTTAAATGTAATACTTTTCGTCCGCAAACACTTTTCGTCCGCAAACATCTGTCAATGTCAATTATAATTTTATGTCAAATTAAATGAAGCCGAAGTAACCAGTATGAAAACCCATTTTTAAGAAAGGATGAATTTAGTGACTACATAGGATATTACAGTACTTTAGGTACATACTGAAACATTTTAGATACTGCAGAATATTGTTTGTTTACTTCCATTTATAACCTCAATTTCTCAATCCCACACAACTTTGAACAAAAACAATTTGTTGTTCAAATTACAAGTAAATGATTTTAAGTGCTTTGAAATGATATTAATAAATTGTTTATAGTTTCTACAATGTGCGAAGCATATAGAAGAGCCTGGTTGTAATCTCACAATACTCGATACATTGTTTTCAATATGTAACACTTTAACTTCTTTAAAGTTATTCATTTATAAGGTAAGACAGAATTCATACGACTTGAGATTGCTTTTAGACAATTTTATTAGGTAACATTTTGATACAGAAGCGGAGTTCCGATACAAAATTTTCACGATCATAAAATACAAAAACTTACAGTAGAAGTGAGTTAATTATGGGTACCTTTCTATTACTGTATTTGATTGATGTAAATAAGTAATAATGCTAATGGAAAACACAAGAACAGTAATTACTTGTGAAAAATCATTTGAATATTGATTCTGTCGCAGGAAAAACACAAAAATAGAATCATATAAGCCATCAACATTACTGGGTTCAAGATTTATTCGTACACAAAAACAAGGTGAATTTCACAGTTTTCAATAAGCTGAAAGAAGATTATTACATTTTTGAAACATTTTCGGAGTGAATCAAAAACTACGTTTGCATACTTTCTTACGGTCAGGCAATATTTTTATTGAATATAAAATGATTATAAGTCTGACCACGGTACAAACTCAGTCTTATAACTATTATATGTCCAATTAGTAAGAATCGACTTTAATGTGTTTAATAGGAGAAACTTCATTACATCTTTGATCATAAACAATTAAAGAAATGCATTAATTTTGAGGGTAGGCTTCCAACTATAACTACATTTTTAAATATACTTCAAAATAACACTACCTAAATGTAATTTTTATTATTTTAATAAATTATAAAAAGTACATGTTTTACCTATTACCTATCATAATCAAGTGCTCTTATAAAAATTATGTGATTGTTGTAAACAAATGCTTTATCGGTACAATATTCGAACGCGGAAAGCTTTTATTTCCTTTAATAAATTTTGACACAAATGTTACAATACTGAACGGTGAAGTGAATATTAGGTACAGTAAAATCAGAACAAACATAAAATTTTTGTTTAAAATTACTAAACATTTTGTTTTCAGTAAACGGTAATAAATAGAAAATTAATTAATTTAAGGTCAACGGAAAAATTAATATGTACCTCGGAAATAGAAATAAAACGTTTAAATAATTGTAGAAATAAGAGAGCTAAATAAAATATAATAAGAAGAAGAGAACTGAACAATATATCAATAATTTATGCGATTTTCAAAAGAATTTGTATAAATAAGCATATTTAATATTCAAATGAAACAAAAGAACTTGTCCACTCAGCTTAAATAAATTTTAAAATTAGATTTGAGTTCAACAGAACCAATTTCAAACTCAAACAAAATTTTTAGATTAATTCTATAACAAAATCCACCCCTGATTAAATTTTTATTTCATTTGTATAGTAATTTTAGATTTGTCAAGTATAAACTATATTTATGTACAGAAGATGAAGTTTCATTAGCTTTAATCTTGTATAAGTATAACCTTTAAATAATTTCAACGACAATGTAAACAAAGTGACATAGATAATAGTACGGTGAAGTAAAAAAAAAACATAGCGATAGCCTATACACATTTGAAGTAAATCACATATGCATGCATTTCATGTAAATCGCACCTTCGAGAAAACAATGAATATGACTGTGGAATTTACTCTTGAAATGGCGCCGGTTTTGTAAAGAGATTGTGAAAAATAAATTCACAAGGTACTAGACAAGCGTAGGAATTGGTTTGAATTGCAAGATAATTCAGCGGTTAAGCTTGGAAATGGAAGCGAGAAAATGAAGTGCAGGAAACGCGATGAGTACGAGAAATAAGAACAAGGTGTTGTCATACAAAATGTATGCTGCAAGAGTAGATTTTTTCGAAGATGTAGAGCACTTAGATACTGACAGCGGGCTTACAATGGGTGGTAGTGAATTACAAACCGCAAAGGCACCTGTGTTGCTTGGTCGGGATTGGTAATCAAATAAGGATTCTATCCCGTGATCAGCAGTTCGTCCCTAGTGACTAAAACGGAGCGTGTTAGAATACAAAAGTAGCGTTTTGACCAAAGAATGACATTTGTTATAAATGTTTTCTTTTCTAGAGACAAGCTCCTTACTACCGGACGTCCATTTCCAATAGTCACATACGTCACCGAGACATCGAAAACGAACAATTCAGAATAAAATTCGCAATGCAGAAGTGGTCCTTTGTAATCCCCCTAATGGCATTGCGGCAAACGCGGGCATTGGTTGCTAACACCGACGGGAGTTAAAGAATTTCGCTACACTTCTGGAAACTAGCGCCCACCCTAACGCTTGTCTATAATATTTTCCATAAATCATCGGTGCTGACCTGACCTGCCAATTCGTATAAGAAAGTTCCAACGAGTTCGGAGGATTTCAAACAAAAACGGAAATACTACGGTGGTATGAGATGAATTATTATTACGCAATACATTGCAAACAACATAAATTATATATTTTTTTATTAATATCACCCGGGCGATTTTAAATGGAAAAACTTTAACAATTTACTCCTCGTTAAAACATCACATAGAGTTAAGTCCTTTCAAACACTTTATATTTTCTTACTCTTTTGTATTGTAATTAAAAATGGATTTAACTAATGTCTCCGTAAACTTTAATTTTGTTATATTTAGAAATAACACTTTTGTTAAGTAAATGGGACTGATGTTTAATGGCAATAATTCCTATAAACTATAAACGTCACAACAAATTGAAATGTGTGAAAATAGCATTTAGATTTGTCAACGTTTCGTCCGCTATCGTAAAAAGTTCATTACGACGAGGTTTTTGACTTTGGAGATTGGGAAATATTTGAATTTGAAAATTAATATGAATAAATGGACTGGATATAGACGCGAAAGATTTAACTGTTTAGAATCATGATTACTAAAATGTTACCATAAAACATTATAAAAAGTTTAATTCATTTTAGAAAATCAAAAAAAAAGAAATTAATCACTACGTTGTAGCACCCAATTTGAAGCAGGTTCTAGGGGAACCTATAATAATCTATTACTCCATCTATTATGAAATAAGATGGATAGTTATGCGACGATTTCCAAACCGAACATTTTAACACTCCTTTTTTTCAATTTTTCGACGAATTAGAGTTAGTACGTTATAATGAAGTAAAAAATGTATGTCCGACGGCCGGCTTGCCGTCCGTCCATATGTAAATAAGATTCCAATTTAAATGAAACTTTGTACAAAGACCTTATTTATCATTCCAACGATCTAATTAGATGTTAGGCTTTATCTATGTAGACAAAACATCCGTTAACCTACACAGATTTCCGAATTTTTGAAATATTTAGAAAATATTCATTTTACACATTTTAGTTTCAAATAAAAGTTATTTATAATTTAATTACACACAACTTTCTCTTAACAGGGCGATGTGGGAGTTATGCGGTAAACGCTTGTTTTTTATTACGATTTGTGGTACTGTCCACAGACCATATTTGCATATTTTGAAAGGTCAATTATTTGAGTATTCATCACTAAAATATCAGAAATGTATGTTTCATACTTACAGGTGTTTTTGAAGTTAAAAAAAAAATGGTAAGTAAGGCCAAGGTACATACCTAAACACATCCTATGTACCTGGACCAGTACTACGGTGTGCCTAGAACACCTCGAAAATTTCGTGGTAATTTAAGGAAACTATTAATTTGTCTTGACCAAAATCGTTTTATTTGGTCTAGTGATATATTTAACAAAAAATAACTCGCAAATTCTGACCAAAATCAAAATAATATTTAGTCTTTTTTTGCATTAGAAACAAAATCTGTTAACAAAAACAACTAACTTTTTATCACTGTTTTGTCATATCATAAACTTTAAATTAGTAGGTGAAATATAGACCTAGGTACATTTAAACATACTATATAACATATTGCGGTGGACTCATTCTTCACTTTCCGATGTCCATAACAGTTTATTTACTCTTTCTTTCCTTAAATCTTAATCCAATTTCTTTTTCATAACCATTTTGTACGTGCGTGCTTTTACACTACTTTCTTTTTCTTCATATTTATTTCTTCGTAGATATATTCTTATTCTTCATTTATTTCATCGTAGATTTCTTCATATTTCATTGTAGATTCATTTATTTCTTCATAATAGCTTCTTCATTTTGCCGTTTACATACTATATAATAACTTCTATTCCATTGAATTAATCTTTAATTCCAATAACTTCTTATTTATTTTCTTCATTTTCCATTTCTTCTTTTACTATTTTCGCATTTATATCTTCTTTCTACTTGACTTACCATTGATCATTGATTTCTCTTTCTTCAAAAGAACATTTTAATTAAATTTTCAAAATTCACTTTCTCAGAATAAACATCCAAAATTAATCTTTCAACTAACTGACCTCTCTTCAAAAGTAACTCTTCAAAATAATCAACATTTTCAAATCAAACTTCCCTATTAAATAACTTTAAAAAAATTCTATATTCAAATTAACTCGCTAACTACTACTTAATCTATTTCAAAATATTTTTCACAAAACTTACTAACCTATAACTTTTCTTCGTTACTAGCGAGAAAGAGAGACAAATTGTTACTTGAGAATCGACTCTTCAATGCACGTGTATCTCTTAGTGGTGGGCACAAACATACAATGGCCCTCCACCGCGTCGGTCGACCAACCCGACGACAAATTTTCCCGTTCTTTTCCAAGTAGGGAACGTGGTTGACAGGGGTGGTTACCTGAATCTGCACCTCTTGAGTGGACTTATGGACCTCAAAATGTCCTTCCAGATCAGATTATTGCCACCACTATTGTTATCGCTATTGACGATATATGCCGGCGGGCTTTGCACGTTTGTGTGTATAAAGAAACGGTTCGGGCTGTAAACACAAAATAAATGAACGTAAATGAGGTTAAATCGGTTAAACAATAGAATCGCGCGTAAAACAATTGGCAGACTCGGCGTTGTCAAGTTGATAAACTTGCGCAAATGTAGATTTTTTAAAGCACGAATAATAGATGAAGCCTTTGACAGTTAATATAAGCTATCATGAAGAATTACAATCATACATACAAACACTTTTATTTAAAAAAAATCAATCAATATTCTATTTCGTTGGGCAGCAATAAATTCAAAACTTATTTCTCAACCTTACCTATCTTTCTTTTTTAAACACTTTAGTTTATCTCACCCCACCTCTCAACTTATCTTACTTTTCTCACTTATTTTCTTCATACTTCATTATATAACTATCAAATAACTACCTTAAATCAAATGTATTAAGTAACCTTTCGTTTCTGACCCTCCTTCCAACCTATACTTCTCAAACTAACTTATTAATTCCTATCTTATCCTTTGTTTACATAATTTAACCTTATCTTAATTTTCATTGTCAATAACTATCCTACTCATGTCCTATTTCTGGCAAATTTTCAATTTTAATTTTTGATCCTGCTTCTCTAATTGAATCTTAACTTACAATGTATGCCTTCTTCCACAATTTCCGTATCTTCCTCGATCTTCCATCGTCGTTGTTTCCGTCCACCGGGACACTTCCTTCTTTATCCTCCTTGTATACTCCCCCATCTTCCACTATCATCTTCTTATTTGTATCCTCATAACTTTATTCATTACTCTATATTTTTCATTAACGTTGTTCTATACAAACCAGCTGGTATTATTTATAGGTATTTCTTGAAATTTGAATTTGACGCAATCCGTTGATACAGTGTTGCCAACGGAAAAGAAGATAACAACGTGACAGCTGACAGTTTGGGGTTAGTAAAATGGAGCGCTATGCGAAAGAACAACGCATTTTCATTGTTGAGCAATATTTTAAAATAATGAAAGTTTGTCAGCCACAGTTCGCAATTTTTAGTTTTTAGTTTTTTTTTTAAGTTTTTACTGAGTAAATTCCAAGATACGGATGTGACCAACATGTGGTTTTAACAAGACGGTGCCACATCCCATACAGCCAGAGAAACAATTCAATTACTGAATGAGTCATTTCCTAATCGTGTAATTGGCCGTTTTGGTGATCAAAATTGGCCATCCAAATCTTGCCATTTAAGGCCATTGAACTTTTTTCTTTGGGGTTTTTTGAAATCAAAGGTCTATGCCAACAAGCCCACGACCACCGACGCCTTGAAGGAGGAAATTTGGCGGTGCATTAATGAAATTCAGCCACATTTTAGAAAATTTCAGTAAAAGAATTCGTACTTGCCAGTAAAGTCATGGTGCCCATTTATCTGACGTGCTATTCCATACATAACCCCAATCTGTATGAGGCAATAAAAAAATTAAACTTTCTAATAACAAATCTGTGTTTTCTATTACAATTACATTTTGCGTAAATTATGATGGGACACCTTTTAGTTACGTCAAACTTCCCTATTAAATAACTTTTCAAAAAAATTCTATATTCAAATAAACTCACTAACTACTACTTAATCTATTTCAAATATTTTTCACAAAACTTACTAACCTATAACTTTCTTCGTTACTAGCGAGAAAGAGAGACAAATTGTTACTTGAGCATCGACTCTTCAATGCACAAATCGCAATTGTTTGCCCCCGCACGTGTATCTCTTAGTGGTGGGCACAAACATACGAAGGCCCTCCACCGCGTCGGTCGACCAACTCGACGACAAATTTTCCCTGTTTTTCCAAGTAGGGAACGTGGTTGGCAGGGGTGGTTACCTGAATCTACCTCTTGAGTGGACTTATGGACCTCAAAATGTCCTTCCAGATCAAATTATCGCTACCACTATTGTTATCGCTATTGACGATATATGCCGGCGGGCTTTGCACGTTTGTGTGTATAAAGAAATGGTTCGGGCTGTAAACACAAAATAAATGAACGTAAATGAGGTTAAATCGGTTTAACCATCAGAAGGCGCGTAAACAATTGGCAGACTCGGCGTTGTCAAGTTGATAAACTTGCGCGTACGCATCATTGCCAAGTTGATAAATTTGCGCAAATGTAGATTTTTAAGCACCAATAATAGATGAAGCCTTTGACAGTTAATATAAGCTATCATGAAGAATTACAATCATACATACAAACACTTTTATTTAAAAAAATCAATCAATACTCTATTTCGTTGGGCAGCAATAAATTCAAAACTTATTTCAACCTTACCTATTTTTCTTTCAAACACTTTAGTTTATCTCACCCCCACCTCTCAACTTATCTTACTTTTCTCACTTATTTTCTTCATACTCATTATATACCTATCAAATAACTACCTAAAATCAAATGTATTAAGTAACCTTTCGTGTCTGACCCCTCCTCCCAACCTATACTTCTCAAACTAACTTATTAATTCCTATCTTATCCTTTGTTTACATAATTTAACCTTATCTTAATTTTCATTGTCAATAACTATCCTACTCATGTCCTATTTCTGGCAAATTTTCAATTTTAATTTTTGATCGTCGTTGTTCCCGTCCACCGGGACACACTTCCTTCTTCATCCTCCTTGTATACTCCCCCATCTTCCATTATCATCTTCTTATTTTTTATCCTCATAACTTTATTCATTACTCTATATTTTTCATCTCTTCTTCCTTTCCACTTTCCTTTACGTTATGTTGACCACCTTCCATTCGTCTTTTTCTTCTTCATTAACATCTTGTTCATTTTCTTGTCTAAACATAACTTTTTTATTTATTCAAAAACTTTTCCACTGCAATATACAGATTGATTGTAAATTCAGGGCCACTTGATTTACTCTATAGTTATCCATTATAAACAAAAAAGTTTTACAAGTATACAAATGAGCATTTTCGGTTTAAGCAGAAATGACATCAACTCTATTTTTGTAATGAATCTTGTAGTATTTTTTAGGCTAAAGTGATTGTTTGATAAATTCTCTTTATTAAACTATAACACAAGTATAGCGCTAAAGTTTAAATAAGTTATTTATTATTCAAAATCTAAAGAGATGCTTTCGATTGGTACAATTAATCTTAGGAGACTGTGAAAACTAATGTGCACAACGGTCAGTTTACGATGAAATAACACTTGAAACGCTGCAAGATGTACAAGAAATATTGTGAATAGAAGCATCTTATGTTTACAACAAAATAGGGGTACTTTGAACATTTGTTAAGCTAGTTATTTTTTCTTTGTTGTTTGGTTAGAGATATTTATTAGCTGTTTTCTGTTTTTATAAGTTGCAAAATATTAATTTTTATGATCGATTGTGATTTATGACTTTAAACGCTATGCTTGTGTTATAGTTTTCCAAGAGAATTTATCAAAAATCATTTAAAAAATAAAGTTGATGTCATTTCCGCTTAAACCAGAGGTCAGCCATTTTGTGCAAAGTTAGAATATACTCATCTTGTATACTTGTAAAACTTTTCTAAACTTTCTGTCTATCATAGATAATAAAGAGTAAATCAAGTGACCCTGAATTTACAATCAACCTGTATATAGGGTGTCTCACCGGGAACTGCCATTAGCAGTATACGGAAAAGTGTACATGGAAAGATTTGAAAATTTGGAGAATGACTAAAAACCAATAACACAAACTCAGCTAAAATATTTTCATTCTTTTGACATATCCAGTTCTACCAGAAATCAACTTCGTTATTGTAAATATAACACCCCATATATTATTCTATTTTGGATTCTACGTCAAATTTTAGGGTCACTTTGTATAACATTTCCTGTAGCTAAGAGTTATAGATTTTGAGATATTAATTTTTTTAGTAAAATTTTCACAGATGCAAAAGTTCATCTAAATATCTAACTTTTTTCGGGAACTCCATTTCGGGTTATTTCTTGGTTTGTTTAAAAAGAATGGACTGTAGCAAACTAAGATATGTCAATAGATTAAAAACTATGTGTTTCATATTTGCTGTTACATTTTGACTTCATCAAAGAGCCTACTTCAAGTTTACTGGAACACCCTGTATTTTTTTAGTCTTTCTGGTGCAGGTTGAAATCATCTTTCAAATCATATAAGCATTGTTAGGATTACGGCTGCTATTTTTGAACAGACTACAGCTGCCCTAAAAAGGAAATGTAATAAATACCATCTTTACAAAAATTTACTAATTTGGAACGAATCGAGAACCCTTGTCTAAAAGATTTAAATCTCAAAGTTCTTCCTAGCTGCAACACTTCACCAGAATGGTTTTTCTGAAGTTAAAGATTGAAAAAAGTATGATCTGGAATTGTTGTTGACGATACAACACTAGAGCTGGCGGGTTTCGATAAAAAAAATTCAGGATTGTCCATTAACAAAATTTGATGGTAGTTTTTCAAGCATTCATAATTTAACGGATGGAGCTCTTGCATTATTATTATGTTTTTATCCTATTCCGGAAACTGACTGACCGATTGACATCAAGCTAATCTACACCACAAAACATGACGTAATATCAAATATATCAGTCTTTATGAAATACATGTTCTATTTTCTTGTCTTGCAGCTTTCGGGGTAGTATAGGGAGAGTCAAAAATAATCGTGGATGATGTCAAGTAATCACTATCGATAACACCAATCTTTAGTTTTTCTAGGTTACATTGCCGCGTAGCGACGAGCGCAATCACAGGAGTACATAATTGCTTTACAATTAGAGTAATATACTATACTTTATTTACGACCACCTCAATAATGTTGACTAAAGTTTCTGTTAAAAAAATATTGAAATATACAGGGTCATTAATAGTCGATGGTAGGTTAGACGTTTATGGAAAACGGGGCAATTTTGTAGAGTAATCTAAAAATTTGGCTACTGCCAGATATAAACCAATCTATATTTTTAAAATATTTTTATTTTGGCGATGTTGCCTCGTCTACTTAAAAAGTAGTAACAACTTAGTAATTTTTAGTGAATCACCCTGTATATTATTCAATTTTTAAAATCGCAATTTCTTACTGATAATTTTTTCTGAATAGTTCCCTTACCTATCTACACCAGTTTTTGAGATAATTTTAGGTTATTTTCTTTCAAAATATGATCCCACCAAAATTTAAATTTAGCTGCTTTTTTGAACCCATATAAGGCTGAAATTTTAGATGCAATTTGCAAAAGTCTTGTATTTAACAGCTACCTAAATAAATTTATTTTATCTTATACAGGGCGGTTTAAAATTAATGATTTTGACGTGACATACAAAACATGTCAAAACTTTATTTTTTCAAATGGAACACCTTGTATATTACTTGAAATTCTGATAGACAATTAAAATACCTTCAAGTTAATATAGCATAGTGGTATAGCTAACTCGTCAACTTTTCGAAATAATCCCAATACTGATTAAAAATCACATTTTCTTCACATAATTTGCATTAGTTAGCCATGGAACGCCATGTGATTTGACAATTGCTCAATTATTTACTGTGTTTGACAGACGTCAGAGTTTTGATCATATTTTGAAAGAAAATAACCTAAAATAATTATTATCTCGAAAACCGGTGTAGATAGGTATCGGGAACTATTCAAAAAAAATTATCAGTAATAAATTAGTGATTATAAAAATTGAATAATATACAGGGTGTTTCATTAAAAATTACTAAGTTGTTACTACTTTTTGAGTGGAAGTGGCAACACCGCCAAAATATTTTAGAAAGACAAATCGTGTCTATTTATGGCAGTAGCCAAATTTTCAGGTTACTCCTAGGCTCCGTTTTCCATAAACGTCTAACCTACCATCGACTATCAATGACCCTGTATTTAGTGTTTTAATTGTCACAGTAGTTAGTGAAAATCAGCAAGGGCTTGAGGCATTATTATTTGATAGAACAATTCCCTGTTACTGGAGTGGAAGTTGCACCAACTGTTTTTATTATTGCAGAAGCAATATAAGAATTGCTTTTGATGCTCCGGTTGCTTGCACAATTGCGTCCAAAATGTTACTTATAAGAATGGAATTAAATATAACCAAATAAAATATTGTTATCCAATTATTTATTACCTGAATTCATACTTTAAAGAAGTTGCTATTTTGTAGAATAATTAATAAACAAATTTTGAGGTTATAAACAACTTTACTAACCAAACTTTAGGGCGCGCGCGTAGAAGTAATATCTGCACAATTTTCAAATTGTTACTCCAATCTTTTTCTACCTTAAAATGCGTTTCTGCCTGGTATATTGCTGGTATCTTAAAGTTTTGACTCTGATCGCACAGTTATTTAGTTAGATAAGTAAGATTACTAACTGTGCAATTTGTTTACATCACCCACTTGTCGCGCAGTGGCTATTTTTGAAGCATCTGCAGTCGAGACGACCAGACGTCGTTCACAAAAATTGTTAAGCCTTTCAATACAGATAAATTTATATTGGAAATACAATTTCGAAAAGCTGTTTGGGATGTATCGAGTGGCAAATACTCAAATAGGATTTGAAGACAAAACATTTGAAGAAAATAGAGTTACTTGGAGGTGAAGTATTTCCAGACGAAAAGAAAAAACTTATGTAAGTCACATACCATTTTATTTCATGAATTCTGTTGATCTGCCAAGATAATATACACTCAGTCATCAAATAATTGGCAAACATATCTCTATATGATATACCACGTTGAGTAATTATTTTGATACCATTTGTCACTTCTTCTGGGCCAGGAATGGATAGAGTATCTTCGAATTTGTATCCGTTTCTATCTCCAACATAGTTGTGAAGAATTTAAAATTTTTATTAATATTTATTATTATGATTATCGTTGAGCACGAGAAAATCTGTAATGAAATATTTTTTTCTTTGTTGTTAAACATCATTCATTAACTTTTGACAAAATGTTAATTGCCAAAATATAGTAGAATCGTTATTCTTTTCATAAAACCAACATCTATGTATATGAACTTGTAGTCAACGTCACAAACGTCAAAAAGTGTAGAAAAAAAATTGTTTATAACACATTGATTTACTGTTGTATGGTTTTATAGCTTTTATATGTTTACCATCTATTGCACTTATGCAATTTGGAAAACTGGCTCTAGAATTAAAACACTTTGCAATGTCTTTCACACATGTTTTTTCAGTACAACCCATATCAGATGACATAAACTTTCTTGTTATCTTAGCAATAGTGATATGAATCCGTTCATCTCTTCCAAATTCAAAAAAACTTGTTCAATCATTACAATATGTACATAGTATACGAGTGGGCCATTGAAAACGAGCCAGGAGGCATAACTGCTGAAGAAAAAATTTCTCCAAAAATTTCTGAGACAGGTAAAATTTGTTTGTGAGGGAAACACTTTTGGACAAAAAGAATTGGACCTCGATCGTCACCCCCCTGCGGGTGTCATCCCCCAAATTTTTTCAAATAGGATTAGGGGTCAAGTGATACCTCGTTTAAAAGGGCTTTTGATTCTCTATACAGTCTCAAACGAGGTATCACTTGACCCCTATTCCTATTTAAAAAAATTTGAGGATGACACCGCTTAGGGGTGAGACGAGCTCCAATTTTTTGTCAAAAAGTGTCTCCCTCACAAACAAATTTGACCTGTCTCAGGATTTTGGAGACATTTTTTCTTCAGCAGTTATGCCTCCTGGCTCGTTTTCAATGGCCCAAGTGGATAACATAAGAAACTGTTTTGCAACAGAAACACGAATACTTAACAATATCAAAAGTGGCTCTACTGTTTCTCATAAATCACCTGAAATTTATTTCAGACATGTTGTTTTTGAGTACTGTTAATTTGAACGCAAAGGGTAGCATTGCCGAAGAAGGCAGTCGGTAAATGATCAAGAATCTTTAGGATCATACTCGAGAGGAAATATAATCAAACGAAAAAAGGAAAAACTTCAGTTAAAATTGGAACTTCTATAATGTGTTATAATTGTAGAACCCAAAGCCAGTTCGGCTTTCACGAGGAGGTTCAGAAGGAATTTACATCATTCACAACCTTGTTATTCCTTACTGTCGACTAGTCTGTGACCAAAACGTCGGCAGTAAGAAATAACAGGAGTTGCGAATGAAATAAATTCCTCCGAACGCTCCTCGTAAAGAAAAACTTCAGATTATTAATGGACACTTTAAACGAATGTATTGATACCGGTAAAATAACGAGGATGTTTTGGAACGTGATGAGTATAGAATCTTTCTGCTGCTTCTTTTATTTTGTTTTAGTAAAATTACATAATCGATTCTTTCAGCACCTCTATCCCAAATAATACATATCCAAACACAATCTGGCGAAATTATATGAGCGTGGTTACTCACACAGCTAAGGCTAGGTATTCTACTTCTAGTACACCAAGTCCGCAATCAAGCAATCAGGTATACGCCCTGAACCACTAAATTACAATACCCTACCAATTTCAGTTTATTATCATCATAACATCACATGAACGCAGAGTCGCAGTTTTTCTACTGCAATTTTAAGTGGTTCTCATGATTCTGATGTTTTAGTTTTATTTTGTACTGTAATTATCCTTTTTGAATTAGTATTCTAACTTAATTAATATGACTACTATATACATTAAAATTGGTTTTAAGCAACTTTGTCGAAAGATATGTGAAAGTAGTTACATAAGTTGATCCTTCGATAATTATAGCCAACATAAAAATAAAAGTTGCTTAATGCAAAATGCATTTACGTACGTATGGTTAACAGAGTCGACACTAGGTGTCGCAAAACTTATTGTTTAAATTGGTTTTATTGACTACTGTCCTCCTCTCAAGTACCTCACTCATCCAAACCACCCTCGCCCCTTTTCCCATGTAACACCTTCGTTTCTCTTTTCGCCTCTCTTAGATCATCACATTCTTCCCTCATATGTTTTAAATTTTCCCATCCTTCCCCACACTATTATTTACATTTTCTATTTTCGTCCGCCCACCAATACTTATTTCTATTTTCTTCATTTCCGCTTCTAAATATTGCTATCATCCTTTTCTCTTAAATTTCTTTTTTTCTGTTAGGTATTTTGGTATTATTTGTGTTATTAGATCTTTGAAGCCTTTGTTATATTTGCTGTATATTATTTTTGATCTTCTTTCCTGCGGCTAATACCTGCATACCGTCCTGTTTGGTAATATAACCTTCTCTCTTCCTGACCATATTTTATCGTTTGAGTCCATACTTTTTTCCAGCATTCATAGAATTGCGGTTTCTTTCATTTTTCTAACCTTTCCTCGAACCACATCTGGAAGAGCCACGCCTATATTCTTATCTTTCCAATTTCACTTCTTCTTCTACTATATATCCTGGTGTGAATGTTTCTAGTACCAACGTCTATTTCCAATATCTTTCCTGTACTCTCTCCAAGGTTTCTTATTTTTTCCATCTCCTTATCCCTGCTCCATAGACCATCACACTTTTTACCAGTTTATCAAAGATCCATTTCCGTTTCTCCATGTCGCTTACAAACAGTCTTTCTCCTATCCACCACACTTACCCGACTATTTTATTTCCCTTGTGTTAATTCTCTTATGGGTCACTATCTTTATTGTCATATCTTAACCTGTATCCTAAATATCTCCACTCATTTAAGCTCTCTATCTCCTCTTCTCCGCACCACCACTTCTCTTCTTTCCTCTTCCTCTTCTTTTCTGGAACACCATTATTTTTGTTTTTCCCACATTAGCCGTTAAGTTCTTTTCTCCCAAATACCTCTTCATTATCGTGATTACTCCTCTCATTTCTTCTCATTTTTTTGTTAATAGTACAATGTCGTCCCACATATGCTAATACCCATACCATTATCCTCCCGATCACCACTCTTCCTCTTTGGTACCTCTTCATTTCATCTTCTAGATCTCCTATGTAAATTGAGAATAAACTTGGACTTAACTGACATTCCTGACTTGGTCCTTTTCTTGTCCAAAATGTCTCACCCAAATTTCCTTTCATTCTCACCCTACATTATGTTTCCTCATATATCTCTCTAATCGCTTCCACCAAACTCTTGATTATTTTTCTTTCCTTTAAAATTTTCCATAAAATTTACCGATCCACATTGTCTAAAAGTAGTTTTATGTCAAGAAACATAGCATACATTTCCCCTTTTTTTTTTCTTTTTACTATCTGTTTTAATATATAAATATTATCCACTGCCCTCCTTTCTTTTCTAAATCCTGTCTGCCAGTCCGCTAAAATCTTTTTTCCTTTATCTCCTTCTCGAGTCTCCCTCTTATTACTTCTCCATAAATTACTACACGCTACCAATTTCAGCTTGTTATTACCATCACAACATCACCATGAACGCACAGAGTCGCGGTTTTCTACTACCAATTTGAAGTGGCTCTTGTGATTCTGATATTTTGGGTTTATTTTCTACTGTAATTATCTTTTTTTGAATTAGTATTGTTTTTAATTAAACAATTTTAAAAATCTTTTTGTTCACTATTTTCACTTTATTTTAACACATAAAATAAGTAAATAATCAAAGCTGTGACTTACCTCAGAATTATAAATAGTTTTTGCAACTTTTTCAACGTCCATTCTGCACAAATGTACAAGAAACACTACCAGAATTTAGTCGATGGGCTTGGTCTTTGACCCTAGTTGCCTATGTTTTGTGTTTGCCAGAGACCACCGACGACTACTTGATAGTGCGTAATGGTCAAAAAATAACTAATGGATCGTTTTGCAGATCATTCTGTAGAAACTATACATTACTCAATATTAAAAACTAAATCTGAGATGTGTACGATTTAAGAATTATATATTATTATATTTGCGATGTAAGAAGATACATAATTGACTCTGATACTCAGATGGGATATTATGTTATATTACATTGGCTTACAAGATGCGAAGAATTTATGTAACGACTATAAGGAATCGGTACTAAAATTAATTTTGGAATGTAACTGCGCAAATATAGAAAAGAAAATATTTGAAAGAATTTAATAGGTTAATTGATCCTTTTAATATAGGTAAGTTTCTTATTTATTAATAGGTATATTTTAATGAGCTCCTTCTAGGTAGAGGTGAGATGCATAAAAAACACTTTAGTAATTGCCGAGGTTCACCATAGGCTTTATCAAGGCTATCTACAAGATAGGGTTGATCGTCAACTTAAAATTAAAATTTATCAGAAAATGATAACGTAACTGATACAAAAATTTTAAAAAATTAAAAACAATTTATAAATATATTGCCATGTCATAAATTTTACAAAGCCCGATTGGTTTTGCTTAATAAAATTTGATATGTAATTAAATCGGTTAATTTAAAAATGTGCATTTAATAGTGATAATCTCAGGGTACAAATAAGTTGAAATTAATCTTTGAATTTCTGGTTTTGCTCTTTTTACTAACTTACAGATAAACTTATATACAAAAACAAATTTTAAATACGCCAAATACTTATCTAAGCATGTCAATACTTCAAAATAAATCGCCCCTGAGGATTTGTATGCGCATGTCTTACCGACAAAGTTTAATGACAGGCAAATAATTACAATTATTTTACAATTTTTAAAAAATTGCTATGCCGCAAGAAAACAAGGTTCTTAGATTCATTATATTTCTAACCTTATATGTCGTTGTTGTTGTTGAAAATTCGATTCTGGGTAAGTTTTCATTAACGTTGTTCAATACAAATCCAGCTGGTATTATTTGTAGGCATTTCTTGAAATTTGAATTTGACGCTATCCGATGGTACAGTGTTGCCAACGGAAAAGAAGATAACAACGTGACAGCTGACAGTTTGGGGTTAGTAAAAATGGAGCGCTATACGAAAGAACAACGCATTTTCATTGTTGAGCAATATTTTAAAAATAATGAAAGTTTGTCAGCCACAGTTCGCAATCTTCAGTTTTTAGTTTTTTTTTTAAGTTTTTACTGAGTAAATTCCAAGATATGGATGTGACCAACATGTGGTTTTAACAAGACGGTGCCACATCCCATACAGCCAGAGAAACAATTCAATTACTGAATGAGTCATTTCCTAATCGTGTAATTGGCCGTTTTGGCGATCAAAATTGGCCATCCAAATCTTGCCATTTAAGGCCATTGGACTTTTTTCTTTGGGGGTTTTTGAAATGAAAGGTCTATGCCAACAAGCCCACGACCACCGACGCCTGAAGGAGGAAATTTGGGGTGCATTAATGAAATTCAGCCACATTTTAGAAAATTTCAGTAAAGAATTCGTACTTGCCAGTAAAGCCATGGTGCCCATTTATCCGACGTGCTATTCCATACATAACCCCAATCTGTACACTCTATGAGGCAATAAAAAATTAAACTTTCTAATAACAAATCTGTGTTTTTTATTACAATTACATTTTGCGTAAATTATGATGGGACACCTTTTAGTTACGTCAAACTTCCCTATTAAATAACTTTTCAAAAAAAAATTCTATATTCAAATAAACTCACTAACTACTACTTAATCTATTTCCAAAATATTTTTCAGAAAACTTACTAACCTATAACTTTTCTTCGTTACTAGCGAGAAAGAGAGACAAATTGTTACTTGAGCATCGACTCTTCAATGCACAAATAATCGCAATTGTTTGTCCGACGTGTATCTCTTAGTGGTGGGCACAAACACATGAAGGCCCTCCACCGCTTCGGTCGACCAACTCGACGACAAATTTTCCTGTTCTTTCCAAGTAGGGAACGTGGTTAACAGGGTGGTTACCTGAATCTGCACTCTTGAGTGGACTTATGGGACTTCAAAATGTCCTTCCAGATCAGATTATCGCCACCACTATTGTTATTGCCATTGACGATATATGCCGGCGGGCTTTGCACGTTTATGTGTATAAAGAAACGGTTCGGGCTGTAAACACAAAATAAATGATCGTAAATGAGGTTAAATCGGTTAAACAATAGAAGCGCGCGTAAAACAATTGGCAGACCGGCGTTGTCTTGTTGATAACTTGCGCGAACGCATCATTGCCAAGTTGATAAATCGTGCGCAATGTAGATTTTTTAAGCCACTAATAATAGATGAAGCCTTTGACAGTTAATATAAGCTATCATGAAGAATTACAATCATACATACAAACACTTTTATTTAAAAAAATCAATCAATACTCTTTTCGTTGGGTAGCAATAAATTCAAAACTTATTTTCAACCTTACCTATTTTTCTTTTTTCAAAACACTTAGTTTATCTCACCCCACCTCTCAACCTATCTTACTTTTCACTTATTTTCTTCATACTTCATTATATAACTATCAAATAACTACCTTAAATCAAATGTATTAGTAACCTTTCGTTTCTGACCCTCCTCCCAACCTATACTTCTCAAACTAACTTATTAATTCCCTATCTTATCCTTTGTTAACATGATTTAACCTTATCTTAATTTTCATTGTCAATAACTATCCTACTCATGTCCTATTTCTGGCAAATTTTCAATTTTAATTTTGATCCTGCTTCTCTAATTGAATCTTAACTTACAATGTATGCCTTCTTTCGTTGTTCCCGTCCACCGGGACACTTCCTTCTTCATCCTCCTCGTATACTCCCCCCATCTTCCATTATCATCTTCTTATTTTTATCCTCATAACTTTATTCATTACTCTATATTTTTCATTAACGTTGTTCTATACAAATCCAACTGGTATTATTTATAGGTATTTCTTGAAATTTGAATTTGACGCAATCCGATGGTACAGTGTTGCCGACGGAAAAGAAGATAACAACGTGACAGCTGACAGTTTGGGGTTAGTAAAAATGGAGCGCTATACGAAAGAACAACGCATTTTCATTGTTGAGCAATATTTTAAATATAATGAAAGTTGGTCAGCCACAGTTCGCAATTTTAGTTTTTAGTTTTTTTAAGTTTTTTACTGAGTAAATTCAAAGATACGGATGTGACCAACATGTGGTTTTAACAAGACGGTGCCACATCCCATACAGCCAGAGAAACAATTCAATTACTGAATGAGTCATTTCCTAATCGTGTAATTGGCCGTTTTGGCGATCAAAATTGGCCATCCAAATCTTGCCATTTAAGGCCATTGGACTTTTTCTTTGGGGGTTTTGAAACTAAAGGTCTATGCCAACAAGCCCACGACCACCGACGCCTTGAAGGAGGAAATTTGGCGGTGCATTAATGAAATTCAGCCACATTTTAGAAAATTTCAGTAAAAGAATTCGTACTTGCCAGTAAATCCATGGTGCCAATTATCCGACGTGCTATTCCATACATAACCCCAATCTGTATAATCTATGAGGCAATAAAAATTAAACTTTCTAATAACAAATCTGTGTTTTCTATTAAAATTACATTTTGCGAAAATTGTGATGGGACACCTTTTAGTTACGTCACTTTTAATTTTTAAAAATATATTATTTCAATGTTAAGTAATAATTATACGTAGGTACCTACAGGGGTGTTAATTAAGTATGTGGCCAAACTTCTGGATGAAAGATCATTAAACAAAATTTTGTCGGACAATCGGTATGTTTAAAAAAAACAAAACCTTACTTTTGACTAGCACTGATTGATAAACTCAACGCCCGATGCACGCCTTTGATGTATCCGTATTCATTTTTCTCCTTTTAATTTAAATTCTTTTCTTTAAAACGTGTCTAAGAATTTTCAGGAATGTCATAAATGCAATAAAAATTTTGCATTCATACATAAATATCATACTTCATTGCATTACTATAGCGAATAAAACAAAATTATTATACGGTAATGTTGTGTCATCAAGGTGTTCAAGCCTTTCCATTTAGAATTTTCTGCATATAATCGTATGTCAAGAAATGTAACAATATAAATGCAAATTTTAGATATTTTCATGATGCCTTATTTTCTGGTAGGCACAAGGTAACGACGTTTTATCTGACCCTTAAATTGGAATAAATAAAACCGGGAAAGACCTTTATTCCATTGGGGTTACGAACTGATTATACACGGACGCTGTGGTTAAACAGAATACATGATTAGCTAAGTTCAACAGTTGTGAGCGCAAAGGTAAAGTCAACGAATGTCATGCACAGGTAGCAGAAAAAGAATCAAGTTTTAATGTTTAATTGCTACTGTAGTATACGTCTCAAGAGAGTTGGCATAAAAATTCAGACAATTGACAATATTACATGCGGAAAGTTAATACAGTTCTTTGTGTTTTTCTTTGCTTTCATTAAAACGGTATACGTACAAGAAAATTGATAACACAAGGGAGGCCCTTTGCAACAAATGGGATCACACGTTCCGGTCGGTCTGCTCGTTTACATCCTCCTCACTCACACAATCCGTGGTCACAAACAAAATAAATCCACTCATGCAAATAGATACACAGAAGAGTATATATGCAACGGCGCTTCGGCTTCTTTCTGCTTGTCCATTTCCCTTCTACGTTGATGTGATGTTTGCCAAGCTGATGTGTTCCCAGTGGGCACCAAGTTTTCGACTTAACGAAACCGTCTGATGTAAGCCCCTCACCGAATACAAATTCAATCCTCGATAATTTTTCAAAAACTTTTGTCATGTAAAAGTTTTGTATTTTACTAGCATTTGTCAGTTTCTATGTTTTGACCAATCTCCCTAGAGATCTATAAATCATCGTGGATAGTAAATAAAAAGACATAAAATTTTATACTTTTCTCTTTTCGGGATTTAAAGGTAGAGGGTTTACAATGCAGAATGCATCGACATTTTTAAGATCACAAAGAAACACCACTCATAATGATAGTGAATCCATAACTTACTACTAAAATATCAATATGTCCCTAGTTCCATCAATGTATTACATTCAGCAAAGAATTTTTACTACGCAGTTACACACCTTTAATCGATTAAACTTAAGTAAAAAATATTAAAATATTAACATACGGTGGCGCTGTTACACTTTAATCAACAAATATTGAAGCGATGCAAAAATTACCTGTCCATATCTCATATGCACGCTATTCCCAAATGCAAACCCATCCTTCTATTTTTCAATTTTTTTGCGACTGTGAAATCTATCGACATTTATTTAACATTGTTAAAATTTCTGTGTAACCACAATGTGCTGTAAAAATAAACTAACAGTAACAAACATCAATCTATATCACTAAGACAATTAAAATGTAGTTTAAAATGAAAAAAAAATCGTTTTCATTGTGTCGTCCACCGTCGGTCGGTTACTTCGTTGTGCAAAAATAATTTTCCATTCTTGTTTTACTAGTTGCTCGTTCTAACTTAATTTGTGTGTCTTATATAATTTTAATAGTAAACACATCATCTTCTGATGAAACGTTTTTTAATCATTGTTCTGACCAGCGCGGTTTTTAAAATAAATTTAACATTGATAAAGCTCTCGCATGCGAGGGCTAAACGTCGTTTTTATGAAAAGAAAAGATCGTAGTTCTTTATCATTTATTTTCACCTAGAAAGATTATACACATTATCAAAAAATATTCTCTATTATACTAAAACTTAAAAATTAAATAGTGTCATTCATAATAGGTACAATTTGAATTAAGCATCTTTAAGGAAATATTTTATAATAATTGTTAGCAAATGCGACATTATGTTAAAACCACCAGATTGCCGTACCAGAGCTCGTTCAATAACAAGAGTGAGAATTTCCCGCGCGCTAATTGATTATTATTTAAACACAATTAAACTTTGCCTATTTATACTCGGCTACGATGCATCACTGCAAGAAACACTAATTTCAATTGTTTGGTCATGTATTGAATTTACGTCCTCTACATCTTCGATGTAAATTTTTTCAGTTTTTTAGATTTTTCAGACTCTGAAATCTTTCATTGTTTGAACGCCTATTTATAGTCGCATCTCAAATCTTCTTTGGTATTATCAATAATTTTTGTTATTTGGTTTGCAGACCTGGAAAATTGCACTTTTTTCAGTTTTAAGAATAAGTGGGGATGGTTCTTATAAATTTATTTACACTGAAACAAATCTGAAATTTCTCCAGCACGTCAGGTTTTGAAATGTTAACTGAAATGGTCAAAAAATTGCTATTTTAATGATTTTTATAAATTTCTTTTGAGAACTGAATGTTTAGTTTCTATTTTTCCACAATTGTATAGTACTACTAATTAACTGGCCCGATCTGCTTCTGGATTTGTTTTATGTTGGTTGGATATTCTCCTGATATTGCCTATGTTGGCTGGATCTTCATGTGATCTAGTCTTAACTTGTCGGATCTCTTTCTGATGATTTCTGAGAGAGAGAGATAAGAGACTTCAAGAACCCATGTGTAGGCAGGATACTAAAGAATTTGTCAAGTAAGTTCGACACGGTAAAACTTTGCGTTACTAAAACTTTTGAATATCTTTGAATATTTTAAAACATCGTAGAATAATTTAGGAAAATAGATTTTAAAGTAAAATCATAAGTGAATCATCAGAAGTATTTTTTTAAATTAAAAAAAATTGAATAAAAACAATTTTTATTTTGTAATCTTTATTATCATACAAAATAACCATTCTTTACAATTATTTCTTAAGGATAATTACTTTCAAATGTTGGCTGTAAGTACGGTTAACATGGTCCATTATGAAGTTCCAATATTCAATGACGCGTTTGAGTATTTGTGTGGTATTTGGCCAATGAATCGAGTAATATTGGCCTCCAATGCCTCAATCGTAGCCGTATACTTTAGAGTATACATAGCTCCAAAGGAAAAATTCAGGAGGTGTTGTGTCACATGATCTAGTCTGAATATTCACTGGTCCAAAGCGGGAAATGATCTGTTTACCAAATTGTTTTCGCAGTAAAGCTTTGGTCTCACGGACTGTATGAACCAAATTTTGTCGAGATCACGGACTTCAATTTTAGGTATCAAATAGTCTGTTATCATTGCGCGATAACGATCACCATTCACAGTAACATTCCAGTCGGCTTCTGTTTTGAAGAAATATGGACCGATTTTTCCGTGGGCTGTGGGTGCTGTGCCGGACTAAGTCTTTGCATTATAAAATGTCAAACACTACTGAGGAAGAATTCACTTCAGTTGACCCGACGCATGCGCGATCTGCAATTAAATCCCCATCATAAAAGTACCTCTTCTAAATGAATCATCCGATGAAATTATGGCGAATTGAAACAACAAAAATTGGTTCTGAAAATAAATTCATAAAAATAGTTAAAATACCCATTTTTTCCATTTCAACTAAAATTTCAAAAAAAAACAAAACTGACGTGCTGAAACAATTTCAAGGTGTGATTTGTTTTCGGCTCAAAAAATCTACAAGAATCACCCCTACGCTGTACCTCGCCTTCCGAATCCTCTTCGGTATTATCACTAATCTCTGTTGTTTGGTCTGATTCTTCCAGGTCTTGGTAAAGTAGTTCGTTTTTAATTTTTTTTGTCACCACGTCGGACATTGAAATTTTTAATTATAATTAATCCAAAAGTGACACTTTTTGGCAGTGGTAACACAAATATTTTATGGCGACTTTGGTTATGGATAACATTCATTCAATTATCGAATTTTAGATATTCCCAAATAGTATGACCTTCTGTGTAGAAGTACTTTAGTGAGGTGAGGATGATTAAAACACCAATTTCTTGTTTTTTCCGACATTTCGATTAGCGTGGCCTTTGTCAAGGCATCTAACTGAGAATTAGTGAATATAAGCACACTGCTTGTTAATTCGTCGTTTTGTTAAGTTTGTGCGCATTTAAAAGATTTTAGTTATTGATATAGATTAATTATTTACAAATTTTATTTATTCACAAGATAGTCTGAATTTTTTAAGATTAGTATGGTTATATTCACCAATTCTCAGTTGATAAAGACTGGCCAACGCTAGTCTAAAAGTTGGCAAAAGACTAAAACATGGTGTTTTATTTATCCCTCGCCAGTACTAAAATACTCCCTACAAACAAGGTCCAACTATTTGGAAATATCTACAATTGAAAAATAATATATAGGAGATCCAGAAATAATAAAGAATATTATTAAAGGTTTATGAGCAATGTCATTCAATGATATGTTAACCATGAAAGAAAAATACCTATGACTTTTTTTCACTTTCTTTTTGTTAGAGTTGCCTAATGAGATGATTTTTGAACAACATTCAGTATATATGTCTAATTTCTGGTCATTTCTTTATAATGATAGTGATGTCGGAGTTTGGAACCTAAAACTTCTTAGAGAGACAATATAATTTTTTATAGAAAAAATCTGCTCTCGCAAATTATCTTCAAAGCAACCAAGAAGAAACAGCAGAATAATTCAGTATGGTCCTCAAATTTCTACCTTCATTTCTGAAAACAAAAAAAAATGAAACATAGAAGTTTTAATTTTAATAGGAATGTGGATGAAAATTAAAAATACAATATTTGATTTATTTCCCTTTTTACTAGATGATGATGTTTCAAATTTTCTTTGAAATCTCTAGAAGTACTTATGTGTTCAATCAAATGAAATTTTCTTTTGGTAAAATTGTCTTGTTAAATTTTGTTGTATCTGGGCATTTGCACCTGTCGTCTAAATTCCTCAAAACTTATACCCAATAGGAACAACCACCGGTGGTTAAATCAAAATCCAAACCTTACATCATATTAATTATAGTATGCACGATATTAGGATCAGTATGAAACGAATAGTAATAGTAGTAGTAAGAGATACAACTTTAGACAATATTATCTTTTCACATATAACGTGACCCTTAAGTAAGTGCTATATTCTTCGTAGCCATTTGTAAGATGTAAGAATGACATCTTCTTTAGTTCGCGATATTTTGTTTTTAGTTCCACTATACGCGTGATTCAAACTCGGCCGTGTTCTTTGACAGAATATTTTTGACAGATCACGCGTGACTACTGTCAAAATCAAATGACATATAAACTCAGTATTGAATGGCAATTCATAATGGTACGACTTACGCTTGACCAACGTTTACAAATCGTTCAACTTTATTACGAAAACAGCGTTCTGTGAAAAATGTTCCGCGTCATTCTCGGTCCGGTGATTCCACTATTCGCGAGTTAAGTTGAAAGTGAAAAATATTATTGGATCTCCCACGAACTACCATTGCACGTCCGGCCCGTACTGTTGAAAATATAGCAGCGGTAACTGAGAGTACGCGTGAAGACCACCGAGAATCGATTCGGCATCGTTCTCAGCAGCTTGGCCTCTAGTATTCAACAACCTGGCGTATTTTACGTCTAGATCTTTATCTGAAGGCATACAAAATTCAACTTGTGCAAGAAATAAAGCCAACCGACTTCCGTGCACGTCATTCGTTTGCTTTATGGGCGCTGAACGCATCAAAGAAGATGAACTGTTTTCGGGTCAAATTTTGTTCAGTGATGAGGCTCATTTCTGGCTCAACGGCTACGTTAATAAGAAGAATTGCCGCATTTGAGATAATGAGCACCCCGAAAAAGTTTCAAGAGCTACCATTGTAGGCCGGTGGCATCATTTTTCAAAATGAGGCCGGCGGCCACGTTACCGTCAATGGCGCACGCTATCGCGCAATGATAACGGATTTTTTGGTGCAAGAAATTGAAGTCCGTGATCTCGACGATATTTGGTTTCAACAGGATGGCGCGCTTGCACATACAGCGGGCATTACAATGGATTTGTTGCGACAGAATGTTCGTGAGCAATTTATTTCGCGCAACGGCCCGGTCAATTGGCCGCCTAGATCGTGTGATATCACGCCTTTGGACTTTTTTCCAAAGTCTTTGCTAATAAACCAGCGTCACTTGAAGTCTTGGAAATAAACATTACTCGAGTTATTCGTGAGATTCCGGTGAAATGCTCGAGCGAGTGATCAAAAATTGGACCCAAAGAATGGCCATGCTAAAGCGTAGTGGCGGTCAGCATTTAAAAGAAATTATTTTCAAACATTAATTGCCATATTAGGTGCTTTCAGTTGACAATAAAGATTTCAAAACTACATTCATGTATATTTGTTTTATTTTCATGTAAAAAACACGGTCGAGTTTGCATCACAATTAGTTGTATTGTTTTAAGTTGGATGGCGCTCAATTTTACGTTGTTCTTCGTTAAAATTCAGTGAATTCCCAGAAGTAACGTAAACATGCATTTGCCCTAGGTGGTTCTACTTTCCTTGGTGGGGTTTCCGTTTTTTAAAATAAAGAAGAATAGTGGAAAGGGAATGGAAAGTAATCAATCATCAATAAGAGTGGACATATCGACAAGACAAAAATGGAAACAGAAACTTACGATACGTCAACATACCTTCTTGATTTTCGCCAAGTAAATATGTCAACCTTAAAATTCATTTATAAGATTCATGATGGAAACTGAAGAAGAAGGTAGAGAAATTATTCTAGGATGTAATGGTATAAGGCTCAGGATCTGAAAAACATGGTTTTGTGCAGAAAGAAAACATATACTAACCCATCACCCTGAAAATAGTAGAGAATTTTATTTAAGATACTATTGTCTAGACTGAAACAAAGAAATCGACTGGTCAGTTTTATACTTTGAGTGTGGCTAAATTGATCGTATATATTTAAATGCGTACAAGGACTGAGAATACGATTTACTTCACCACTTGATGCCGAAGAAAATGTTTTGGAATTTATGTGAAATGGGAATTAACTTATTACTCGAGATAAACAAGATCATGATTGTTTTTTTTTCTTCATTTATAAACTTAACGCCTAGGACTTTCATTTGATTCTCCTTGGAAATATTTTGAACAATATCTATAGTTTGTTTTTAACAGCAACCAGTCTTTGGTCAATGTTAAAGAATTTTGAAACACAGTAGAAAACGCTGTACCTGAAATTCTCTGTAGACTCGCGTAAGAGTTACCTTACACTGTTTTATTAAGTTAATTAAAAGTGCATATCTTTTAGCGTGTCATCCAAGAAACTAGTACTGGCATCAGTTGACATCTTTAAATTTCGTTTTAGGATTAATTGAAGCAGGAATCTTAAAATTATTATGTTTTGGTTCTGTGATTTCCACCTGTTGCAGACTATTCTTTTTCTACAGCTGCACATTAGTAAACATTTGTGATATTTTGTAACCAATGTCGAACGTGACAAACCACTATATTCCATAGCAGTTTTAAAACACATAATTTTCCTTGAGATGCCTGCCTGTGGTGTGTGTTCACTTATTGTGAATGCGTATCTATGGAGATGATTATTGGTAGCAGCTTATTTATTTTCAGACTAGAAAATCTTACTGTAAGTAAGAAGAAGCTGCTAGTTCACAAACGAATAAAAATTTGATCTCATTTACTCAAAAAAAATGTATTCTTATCTTGCAGGGAGCAAATAGATATGGTTGAAGACATTCTCGACCTAAGGCGAATAGACTTGGGTCTAGTGCATACTGACACAAACGCATTCATTTTTCTACTTTTATAAAATCTAGAATAAAATACTGATTAAGCTTTTAGTAAATGAGTGCAGATATAAATGAAAAAAGCCTGTGGAGAAAATTTACTTTATTTTGGTCGTTTCTTTACTAAACATTTACGATTGAATCTTTGAGACCTGTATATTGGGAATAAAACAAGAAGGCTTCTCTGTCCTCGATTGTTGTACTATTTAGCGTTTTGGTCTAACAGGCAAAATCTACGTTTATATTAAAGTTTTATTTAGTAGTAGTACGAAAAGTATGAACAAAGTAAAATACGTATTATAAAAGTTGAGTATCCATATTTATTTGTTTTTAACTTTTTTACTCAGCATTATGGGGTTAATACATAATTGGAAACAGCAATCGAACTCAATCTTACAAAAACGAACTTAAACAATATTTATATACTGTGAAAAATGCTACGAAACTATTTAATATTAAGATTGATTAGTGCAATAAGGTTACATTTTACGGAAATATGGGCGATTTAAAAGATGTGTGAATATATGCTACAAATATTTGGAAAAGATTATCGTATAGAATATAAAAAAAGCGAATCCGGCTTTGAACGTATCGTAAGGTATAAAAATTGAGATGTTGAAATACAGACGAAGAGTGAATTCGAACAAATATATTGTAGAAATAAGCAAATCAAACAGTGATGGAAAGTGAGGATAGAAGTTTTTTCAGATAGTAGACACTCTGACGGTGTTTGTGAGTAAAGTTATTCCGTCATTCAACTCGGGTGGATATTACAACCCCTGGGATCAACGACAGTACAAGACGAACCTAGGACAGCTTCAAAATCTATTCAATAATGGTGTTACTATTGTGAATGTTCATGAATATATTTAAATTCTCAGTTCCATTATGTACAGAAATACTAGTGTTGTTTTATAATGCAAAAATGAGATCAAATTGGGATATGTTGTTATTTTGTTTTGATATTGTCGAATTAGTTAATATTCTTGTTCACGTCTACGAGTATTTTAAAATGTCGATTTAAATATTCATCATGCGCAACATTGTAGTGTGAATGCAATCAAGAATAATTTAAAGGTATTGATCAGATCAATTCTGATTACTAATTACTAATTACGTGCAAATGTCTATAGTTGTGACTGCGGTAGAGTAGCACGTTGAACTAATGTACGTTTATTAGTGCAGCTTGTCAATCACTCCCATGTGATGTCACTCTAGAGTTCGCGTCACACTAAATTGAATAATTAGATTGTTACTGTCTGTCGACTTGTCCTCTTGATAGATACGATTAGAACAATTATAAAGCTCTACACACATACAAACATTGTCTGGTTCAGACAGATGTTTTAATTAAAACTACCTATTCTTCCCACATACGCTTTCTCCTCTCACTCAACCTCTTGAGGATCGGTAATATATTATTTAACGTTACTTAACTGGCACGTACTACTTTATATTATTTGAATTCTGATTTACGATCGTATTTGTGATGGGAATTACTTTGTAGTCTTTTATTAAATTTTAGGATAATTTGTTCAAAATTGCGTTGACTATCACAAATAAATTCGAATAAAGTTCGTTATTAGTTAATTTACAATTAATGCGTATAACAATTAAGAAAATTTTGGGAACTAAGTTGCATAAGAGGTACATATCTGAACATGACAAATGCGTGACTGTGAGATAATTAAGTGTGTATTTTTTTATGCAAGTTTCACTCTAAACGTAATTTATTTTATCCCGAGTAAATGATGAAATTTTGAAGTTCAATAAGTAAATTATAATTAATTAATAAATTTTGGTGTAATCAATAAATAGGTTATTTCAAGATTCGAGTTTCAGAAATCGAAAGAGATATGACAACTTATGGGAACTACTTTTTATAATAAATAAAAAAAATTATTTAGAACTATGATAATACACTATGTGAAAATATTAGTTAGTTTATTTTTTTGGACTTCCGACTTTTTAATCCTGAACCACTTCACATGCATTAATTTGGTGAGTAATGTTTAAAATACGTCTTAAATAATTATGACAGGGCGATATCGTGTTGGTAGAAGCAATTATTTTTCCATAAACGACTTTAAATTAAAAGATATTATACTTTTCAAAGGTCCCCCTTGGTGAACCAGGTAAACATTAATTTTGTGTACGTTACCTATACACAAAACTAATTAAATTAGCAGTTTAAAAAAAATCAATTCTTATATCATTGAAGTCAACTAAGCGTTTGTTAAAAAAACTATCTCGAATCGCCTGCTGTAAACATGCAATAGGGTGGCCGTTAATATGGACATGTTCGAATCGAATGCATTCCGACCCATCATTCGATAAGAAAAAATTTGAAAAAAAATTTAAGCCGTCAATGAATCTCTTTCTTGATTAGAACGAGTGCCTCTGGTGGTTTACATTTCCGCATTGATTGCAGATTGGTTTTTCCTACTTTGTTCTTGCTTAATATTATCGGCACATAATAGGTCGCCGAAAATTCAAAAACCCTTAGAAATGTTTCATACACATATTCAAATATATAAAAAAAATTGAGATATGTTGGGATGCGCAGAATTGGTCCGTATATTGTGGTCTGAAGAGGGTTGAAAATGACAAAACATCGACAAATTTTACAGGTTTTAATGGCTTTGTTTGCATTTTCTTTATTATTTACTACAATGTTGTCTGAAGTTTAATATGAACACAATATTGAAGTGAGTCCAATTCGAGGGATGACTATAACAAGGACTGAACTTTTTCAAAATTTTACTAAATTCGGAATGTTGGAAATTTTGCAAATTTTGAAATGTTCAAAAATTTTCTCATTTTGGAAATTTTAATAATTTTGAAATTTACTAAATTTTAAAAGAGTTTCAAATTTTGAAACTTCAATTCCAAAAACTACCAGAATTTTTATACAAATTGTTTCATAGCAGTAGATTTTTTCGAATCAGAAAATTGCTTCCGATATTCACTAATAATTTGCAGTATGAATTGCTTCTGGTCTTCATTCCTCGTCAGAATATTATTATATTTTTCCATTAGACACACTGCCCTCTCCGCACAATCATTAACGACTTTTAATTTTCTTACTATATTCAGACCGTGTTGAAAATTCTCATCCTGATTCCACCGTGACGGGTCAACATCGAGAAAACTTGTCCTAATTTCAAATCGTTCGAAAAATCGCAAAGATTGCGGTGTTATGAAGTGATCCATCTCTTTCGTTAATATCGCGCAAATGTCTTTTGGATTACTCAGATAGCGTTTGAGGCAACTGTTGTCGATGTCATCTACATCAGCATTCAACTCCAAAACCATCTTTCTTTTTATCTTATCTGATAGTGTGTCATCAAAAAATGCCATAGCTGCTGTTTCTGGGCTCAAGTACCATAAGTGACTTAAAAATTTTTTCACTGTCACGTGGGAAATTACGCGACCAATCGGTGCAAACTCATGGAGCTTCTTCACAAATTATAAATCATGATAGGGAGCTCTCACGGCTAAAGGAACAGTGAATCATGCTTCCAAGTATATGTCCAAAATGAAGATGCATACGTCAGCCAGTGCCGTTTCGTCTTTGGAAGTTAGTTTGAATTGCTCTCTAAATAAATATATTTTCAAAGAATAAATCGCTTTGCTCATCCAACGAACGTGGTGATCAGCTCCAGGGTGACTCAAATTAATGCCACGGGCTGGAACGAACTCCAGAAATACTTGACTCAGTTCTAGAAGTTCTCTATAATCTTCACGGGGCTGAGCGCGTACGATTGTCTCTTTGATGAAAGAATCAATGTCTTTTGCACGATCTTCCAAGACTTGTCGCACCTTTTCATTCTTAAGACTAATGGTAAATGCGGTTAGGTTTAAATGTGACCAGGCCTCCTTGAACCTTTTAAACAAAGGCACGCTGGGACCACTTGTTGCCGGCATTTTGCACTCGAATACACATCTTAAGACCAACTCGAAAACATGATGGCGACAAGGAAGCCATAGCAGTTCCTTTTCTAACCTCTTCTCCATCAAAACAGCTGCGCCCTTCCATTGGTCAAGATTACTTGGGGTGGTATCACAGCAAAGGGCCTTTATCCTGTTCCATACCCCCAGTCATCTAAAAATTCGTGGATAGCATCCACTTGGGCTGCTCCCAATCCCAACTCTAATTCTGGTATTCCTAACATTTGTTCTTTGCTCCCATCGGTGATAACTACTGGTAACCTATCCATCTTCTTATCATTTCCTCTTCACAAAATTCTGCAGCAATTTTCCATCCCAATGTAAAACTGTGGCCTTTAACTCGGCATCTTTAAACACGTTTTTAATATTCTGTGCTTTACGCAATTTCTCCCGGTAATTGTGAATCGAAGTTCTGTTAACAACTAAAGAATTTACATCCTGTCCTAGAGATTGAGCAATAGCAATAATTAAATGTACAGATTTTCGGTCACTCAATTGACATTGATCCAAAACGGCTGCTACTTTCTCATTTATTACGCTCACAGTTCCACGACTTTTCTTCGAGGCAGATGGGCCATCTCCGTTTGGCGCAAGGTCAGGAAAGTCGTTCTGAAAATCTTCCGTTGAAATATTTGAATAGGTCCCAATACTTTTTTGGCTTAAAATTCGAGGTGTTCCTTCATCACTGGACTTCCACTCCACGATTTGACCTTAAGAAAAATTGCGTAACCTTGATGTTTTGATATTACATTTTCTTTTTTCATATTTTGACCACATTTCGAAGCATTGATCGGTGTTTTTATGAGGTACTTACTTAATCGATCTTCACTTTTTTGTAATCGTCGTTTTAAAATCGTTTTAGACCAGAATATACAGCAATCCTGCGCAATCCAACAGGTCTTAATTTTTTTTCAGTTACTTGCGCATATGTATGAGACATTTATACGGTTTTTGGAGTTTTTAGCGACCTACTATGGGCCGAAAACACTAAGTAAGGACAAAGTAGGAAAAACCAATGGTTAATCAATGGGGAAATGTGAACCACCAGAGGAACGCGTTCTAATTGAAATAAAAGACACATTGACGGCTTACATTTTTTTTCAATTTCTTTCCTATCGAATGAGGGGTCGGAATGAATTCGATTTGAATATGTCCATATTAACGGCCACCCTAATATGCAATTGTAAGAAACATCAATCGATGTCTTAAATAATTAGACAGAGCGGTATGGTTAGTGGAGGATAAACTCCTTTAGTTATTTTATTTTTCTAGTACCTCAAACTACGTTGAGCTTTGTATAAGAGTGTACGGAGCAGAAAGTCAGGCAAACACCATGTGAATTATTCCGCCAACGTTTCGACTGACTGTGCTCAGTGTTTTTCTAGGAGTTTGTTTATTAAAAGTTAATTATCATCAATACAGACACTGAATGTAAAAATTTAACATTGATAAAAAGTATAATTACAGTTAATTGATTACAAACAAAATAAATTAAATATACCTTATCTAATAGCTGTATGGTGTATAAACTTGACTAAATCGATTTGGAATCCAGTCATATAATACACGTCAATTAATTAAATAAATAAATAAGTAAAAGAACAAACTCTATATTGAACGAACTTACATTAAATGTTGCAATAAAATGCCAAAACAGATAAAATTCATTTGTAATTATCAACAAACGTAGTTGACCTGGTCAACATTGTTCATGATCAGATATTAGCATAGAAAATTGTTTCCTTTATTTATATGTTATTAATTAATTTATGTATAATTCGTGATAATAGTAGTAGATGCGTGTTAGTATTTGTAAGTTGGCGGGTAGTTAATAAGTAATTACTAAATGGGTCAAATTCGGGATTATCCAATCACTACGTCAAGGAAAAACTTTAATTTTGATGCTGTAACAATTTTAGATATCGAACAAAATTTTTAAAAAAAGACTGATTTCAGAGATGATTTATGTTAATGTTTATAATAACAACGTAACTTTTAAGTATGGCACATTCAATTTAAGTAATACACAGGGTGAGTCATAATTAGGTTTAAAGTTTTCAGGGGTGTATTTTCTGGGTCAAAATATTTAAAAGTTCCATAAAATTTTGACAAAAGGTCAACTGTCGGAGTTATAACCGTTTAAAGATGGCGTCCAAAAACTGACCTAATTATGATTCAGCCTGTATACATCATTGGAGAAGAAGAATATCGGTGTCAGGTTTGGAACGGTTAGAAAAATCCAGCAACTACTACCTTCTAATAAAGATAACCTGCCGAAACTCTCAAAAAAAGGGGTCTACCAAATTGATTGTTCATGTGGAAAGGTCTACATTGGTCAAACCGGACGCAACATAAAATGTAGATTAAAAGAACATTACCAAGACGCCAAGTCCAGAGCAGTAGATAAATCAGCAATCGCAGAAGATCTACACGAAAAAGAAAAACACATCATCAACTTCGAGGAAGCTAAAGTTCTATCAAGGACTAACAACTACTATCCAAGGATAATCAGAGAATCCTTAGAAATTATGAAAAATAAAAACAACTTCAATTGAGAAGATGGTTACCGATTAAGCAACACGTGGAAACTAACTCTTCACAAAAACAAAGAAAACAAATGTCGCCACAAAATTAGTCGATACAAAACAGAAGATCAACCAACCATCGAAAACCAACCACCCGTCACTGATCGACATGAACCAACCGTAACGGAACATAGGTATATAACGAGGAGCAGAAGACAACAACATCAGTCTTTAGAGTAACTTCTGAAGAAGCTAACAGCATGGTTAGCGAAACGTCAAGCAGAGAACGTAGAAAGGAAGGACGAACACGGCTCAACCCGGAAGATAATAATCTTAGTGACAACAGCCGCGAAAGCTTACATTCATCATGTGTATTATTCCGCCAACGTTTTGACTGACTGTGTTCAGTCTTTTTCAAGGCGTCTGTTTGCTAAAAGTTAATTAGCATTAATACATATGTAATATTTGTGGAATTCTGTACTATGTAAAATGCTGTCTGAAAACTCAACATTGCAAAAACGCATTTTTAACGCAATATTTCAATTTTTTGCTAACCGAATGGAACAGTAGCCAGTAATAATTGAAGAATTACGTAAACTAATTTTACATGTCTTGTTACGGTACAATTTTGAGCAGTAATAATATAATCAGACCAAATGCAAAAATGGGTCGATACTTTCGTACGAGGTCGAAATTTCTTGTTTGGTTTATTGTAAAGGGTGCTACTATCTTTTGGACAAACCGCGCAGTGTAATTAAGGGTGAATAAAGAAATCCAAATCACTGGAGAATAATACACAAATTCACTGAGACGAATGAGCGCAAGTATTAAACAAAATACTGACAACGTTATGTGCAGCTACATTTAGAAAATAAACACTGAACACCTTAATTAGGTCTCGAACTAACAAATTTTGTTGAATCTACGTCTTCAGTTTTGTGTAGTGTTTATGTTACCTTGATATATTGATTGGTGTAATTTTGTTTTATATTAAAATAAGTCTGTCAAAAACAGCATTCAAATAAATCAAATTTACCCACTACTCCAGATTTTAATCAGTAGTTGCGATGGTTGCATTTAAATTTATATAAAAAAATTTATTGAACTATGAGACTGAAATTACTTAGTTAAATAAAACACATTAAAATTTTAGAAACTTTAAAATTTTTAGTCCACTTTAACCTCAGGGTCTTGAATTTGGTTTTAAAATAAAATAAAAATTTTCCCTTGATAATAAAAAAAATTATAATTGCAGAAGTAATGTTACAATATTTTTATAGTACAACGGCAATTTATTCTGTTTTAATATAACGCATGTACGCTCAAAAATAATTTAATTAAAATTACTTAAATCTTTTTATGTTACAATCCTATTTATAAACTAAAAATTTGACCTTTATGTCACATCAAATTCCGGCGAGTGTGAATTTTTCTTAGTTGAAGTTTCCTATATGTATTCGAAGATTTTTCATTTCCATTTCACTTTTGGTCACTTAATTGTTTATAATGATGTCTATGTCAATAATTTTTGATATTGGGCAATCTAATAATCGAATGCAATATTTTGCTTTTCGATGATTAATTGTTTCCACAAAAACAAAAATAACAACTACACGCGTTTCAGATATTTATTTAGTTCACTGTTTTGGTTCGTTAACTGACCATTTAAAACCCGGACGTATAGATCGATTGATTGTCAGGGTTCTTTTTCATTATATTGTTGAATCGTTCGGATTTTATTTACGACTATCTATGGTATGGTTAATGTTTTTATCCTTGAACTTTAGATCATTTTCACTTAACACCTGCACTGATAATTTAATCTTTCACACGTTTATTTATCACATTTCTCACTATTTCACTTCAAGAAATATCTTCTATATCCCACGCATTCAGCAATTCAAAAATAAATGTTTACAAAATAGCATCCGGTTGTAATCAACTGAATACATCCTTTTAACTAAAATAAATCAAATTCCTTTCTTTTATTATTTATAAGTCGGTATCTAGAAATTTTAACTAACTTTAATCACCTTAAATTTACGTTGGATTTGAATAAAAACATTTACTACAAAAAATACTCAATATTTAAATTCAAAATATTTTTTATTATTTAAAATAACTCTTTCAGCGCAATATTTAATAACATTAAAAAAATTTATACTGCTGGAATTGTCTAAATCACGGAGTGATATTTACAATCCGCTTATTCAAACGCGATCGAACAAACTAAAGTCTATATAAAGAATAATAATAACTACATTGATGTGAACAGCTGTTTTCAAGATTAGTTAGATTTAGTTACGCGAAATATAATTACGGGGTGCAAGCATAGAATTGTCTTTCAACAGAAGAAAACATCACTAAAGGAACTGTACTTACAAATTCAACCAAGACTCGATAATTATATTCTTCTCATAATAACTCAACTCAACATAATTGTCAATTATCCTCAATCTTCCGAAATAAATGTTCTCAACAAAACAATCAACTTATCTTTAGTCTTCGAGTTTGTATTAAATTAAATGTTCTCAACGGAGTACCACAAATGGAGTATCAAAATTGAAATCTTCACTAGAATAGATGAAACGGTTTTCAATGACTTCGCGCGTACTCAAACCAACTTCTCATACTCGCCATATTTCTGATTCATTCGTACAGCATGGATATTTCCATTTGACTAATAACAAATATTTTTGATATACATTGAAAATAAAACGTGGTTCCATTTATTTTATATACCCATTGTGAAACGTCAACTATCCGTACACGTTCAGAATGAATCAAAGAAAATATTGTTCAATAGTAGATAACAAATCATCCAAGTTCGTCGATAAACATAGTTCAATGATTGCTGTTGAAAACATGGTTACCGTGAAAAAGTGATGAACCAAGAAGATGGCGCTCTATTATTTATCTCTTCAGTGTGAAAGTCTTAGATTTAATTACTCGTCAGTACACCCACGATCCCTCTCCGACTAGCAGAGCTGCGGGCCAGATTTTCAACGCTGACTAAATTTTATAGTTTGTTTACAAATACACCATAACAAAATCCATTAATGTTTCGGGACGACCACTAGTCCAGTCGGTAAAGTATATAATTTGACAAAAGTTAATAAAATCTTATCTACGATTTTTGGGAAATCGTTAGTGGAGATGTTAAAGATAGAAAATCCACAAAATCAGGTCCAGGGGTGCGAAGTGACCACCCCAAAAAACCACCCCTTAGGTGAAAAAATTGGTTTTTCGCCAATAACTTGTTAGCTTTTAGAGATATCGAAAAAATACCCGAGACAAAAAAAGCTTATATAAGTTGCCATAAAAAAGGTCTTCTTGTAATTTTTTTGTAAATGCAGTATTTTTGAGGAAATCGCTATTAAAAATCTAAGAATTATCGATCTTTAGAGAAACGCGTAATTTACGTACCATGCCGTTTTATTTACGAAATTTAGGTAACAAATAAAATGTAGTTTAATGAACTAGAATTTTCGAATAAATTATTATTATTATCATCATCATTTTCTTATTATTACAATTATTATTATTAATTGACTTTGATACCTAAGGTATTATAACATTTTATCATTTTTATGAAAAATGTTTTCCTGGTGAAAGAAGGTAATAAGGTAATTACCAAAATATTGAAAATAAATACAATTTTTAACCTTGAGCGATCTAATTTCCACTAACATTCTTATCAATTATTATGTATATTATATTATCATTTGCATACAAATTTTACAAAATCAATCTTCATTCTCTTCTTCGTTACATACATTTTCATCACAGTCTGATTCTTCTGGTTCAATAGGTGTTCTATTATTGCATAAATCATTTCCGCAAGATCCACAGGCATCATTACAAAATAAACTTGCTTTTGGCAAGAGCTTTGCGCATCATGTTTTGAAGTTTTTTCTCAATATTTCCTTTGGTGCTGTTGGTCGTTTCATCATAGTACTAATACTAAAATATTTTCCAACCCATTATTCCAGAATTAAATCATTTGACATCAATTTTTGAACTTGTAAATATTTTCTCAGAAAATGTTTTGTTACTGTGGGAGGAAGAGATGCAAGATTCACTGCTTGTTGCTTAAAAACGGTAAAAGTTATTGTCTCAGCTCATCGGGATATATAATTTTCTTCCTGCATTATAGGCTTGTAAGATACAATGACGAATGACTTAAGTATGTAGTTTTGTTCTTTGAAATAGAAACACGATGTCGTATCACATCCAGTTAACCTTTATGTGGCGGAAGAAATAATGTAACGTAGAAGCGGGAGGTGGTACCTAGGTACCACCGACTCTTTTCGTGCGTTCGCCGTAACGTTATCGTATTTTGTGCGGCTGCGCGTGACAAGTACATCCATTTTGCGTTAGTGATTGTTGTGATTTACTCGAGTGTAGTTTTGTAAAGAATAGAAGATGCCTCGCACTAAAACTAATATAGCAAATGCATCTGATGGAGAGTGTAGTAAAACTTTAAAAACTATAATACGCGTTGCTCCGTCGTTGAAAGTCTCCCATTTGACTCCAGAGGATTCCTTCAAATGGATAAGTATGTTATAATTATTCATTTTCCTTGGGCAATATACTATGTTTTCGATATAGAATAAGAGAAGAAGATATTGTGAAGTTTTGTGAAATGTCTGATGAAGAGATTAGTGAGACATTTGAAGATAGTGGTGACGAAGATTATGTGCCGCCTATAAACGACGAAGAATCAGATATTGAAGATGTTCGTGTAGGAGAACAGATTGCTATCGAAAAGGAAGTGGAAGTTAACAGTGACAAAGAGGAGGAACTGATTACCGAAGCAGAAAGTGCAACATTGCCATCAGTAGCTGATGTGTATTCTAGTACGGATTCAACTATGTGGAACAAGACACCGTTTCCGTCATCTCAAACACGAGTGTATAATATCATTCGAGAGTCAGGTAATAGTATTCTGTCTGAGACAATAGTAAAAATAATTCCTTTTAACTTCATTTGAATTTTCTGTTTGCAAATTTCAGGAGGGCCGAATCGTGTAACCACATTGTATACTCGTACCGACACATTCAATGCTTTGGTGACACCTGAAATAAAATCAATTATTATAAGGGAATCCAACCGCAAAGCGAATCAAGTGCATTATGATTTCAATAAAAACTCACCTTTAGCACCTAAACTATGGAAACCTATTACATATGAGGAACTTGATGCATTTTTGGGATCTTGCTTATGGCAGGCGTTCATAAATCTAATACTGAACACATTGATGAATTGTGGAAGGCAGACGCATTACCATTGTACAAGGCTGCAATGAGTAGAGACCGCTTCAAACAGATTCTTCGTTTTATTAGATTTGATAATCCCACAACACGACCAGCTAGAGTTGCAATCGATAAAGCGGCCGCAATAAGCGATATCTGGTTGATCCTAAACCAAAATCTCTTAAAGCTTTATAAGGCGAATGAACATCTAACTGTTGATGAACAGCTCTTTCCCTATCGTGGACGAACAAAGTTCACTCAGTATATCCCCTCAAAACCTGCTAAGTACGGCATAAAAAGTATTCTGGGTGTGTGATGCATTATCTTTTATCCGTGCCAAGGTTCAATTTACACCGGAAGATTGGCAGGTTCCGAGCGGCAAGCAAATATTGGTGAAAAAACTGTGATGCGCTTATGTCAACATTACAAAGGTTCGGGGCGTAATATCACTACTGACAACTTTTTCACATCACTTCTACCAAGTAAGGAACGACCCGCTCTCTCAACTCGTTTCGCTTTTCATAGAGATGCAATGTTATGTTCATACGTACCAAAAGTGAACAAAGCCGTAATTTTATTGTCCACAATGCATTCTACTGATGTAATTGATGATACTTTGAAGAAAAAACCTGAGGTAATTTCTTTTTATAATAAAACTAAATCAGGTGTGGACGTTATGGACAAAATGCTGGGAACGTATACGTGCAAAAGGCGAACAAGTCGTTGGCCATTGGCTTATTTTTTCAATATATTAGATGTAGCAGCTCTGGCCGCCTATATTATCTACACAGAAAACAATCCCACAAGCTACCAGAGAACAAATAAAAGACGAAACTTTCTGAAAGATTTAGCTCGTGATTTGTGTTTACCTGCGGTAAACCTAAGAAGTGAAAATCCAATAGTATTGCGAAACCGATCTACAAAAAATGCCATTGAAAGCGTCACAGGTGTTTATCAGGAAATTCCCATTACTTCCAATACTTTGACTGACAGAGATTCTTCTGGACGTATTTCAGTAAAAGGTATATGTAAAATGTGTTATCGCGGCGACAAAAAAAGAAAAACTCGCAAAAGGTGTGCTATTTGTAAAATCCTGTATGTCTCCAGCACACGAATCAAACAGTGCCACTGCCTTGAATGTAGGTAAAAGATTGTTATAAACATTATTTTATATTTTGTCATATACTTTTGTGAATATAATAACGACTACAATAATATATATTGACAATACTTATGGTTTTTTACGTATTTTTAGTATTGAATATTAGGTGGTACCGCAGTAACACCGTCCGCCAGAGTCGTGATAAATAATCCTATAGTCAAAATAATTGAGTCAATATTATCCCTTACGTCTAAGATGTTCTAATAGTATGTAAAATGATCTTCTTAAAGATGTCAGGGAGGATCAATTTGATGGGGCTTCATGGAAACCTAAATTACCAATTTGTACATCTTAAAAGTACCCGGGTACCACCTTCAGCCACATAAGGGTTAATGGATGTAAGAATAAGACATTCGTTTTACAAAATGTCATATGATCCAAGCTTTTTGAAGAGTAAACTGTTCGTACAATCTTCTCTTCACATACAATTATTTTAATTAATCACAATAAAACTAACTACGTCCACGAACTGCTATATCATACGTGTGGCCAACAAGCATTTTCTTTACTGGGCATGGCACGTTACAAACAGAAAGCATTTCTACAATTCCATTTCCGGTCATGACGTACCCTATACAACCCAGACATGACATGAGTAGATGAAATCCGCCAATGATTCGTCGTTGGAAGTTTTCACTATTTCGAATGCTTTTTGAAACATTAGCTGATCAAAAGTCACAAAACATTTTTGTACTTCTACTTTTTTGCTGAATCTACTGCGTACTTAAAACTGGTAAAATGGCATTTCTTACGTAAACTTAGACATAAATCCATTTCATCGGAACATAACTTTCGATTTTGGTGATAGTGCCTTACTCATAAACCATAGTATATCTGCGTTTGATAAATTAAATTGATTAATGTCATGAATGTCTATTTTTTTCAATTGATATACACTGCCGGATAAAAAATCCTGGACACCTAAAATTTAGTTCAATTTTCACTAAATACAGTGGGTTACGATGAGTCTATGTTTTTTTTTCAAAAATTCGGAACGCATGTGAAGTATACCAGTAGTAGCAGCTAATTAGAAGTAAAAGATAATTAGAGCCCCATCTGTTTTTAACATTCTTTTTGCTTACTTTTCTATCTATCTCTGCTATTCGAAGAGATATGCAGATTTAAAGTGCGCATTGCAAGAAAAGCGATCCACTTCAATATTATTTATTAGTACGGACTTGAAAATAGAAGACGTGTGGGTTTTTCTTGGTCAAAGAATCAGACGTTGACAACCCCGACCGGAGACGTTGAATAGCCTAAGGGTAGCGCTGCATGAGGAATGGAACCAAATACCGCAAGTCTACGTTGCTTCCACTATTCAAAACATGCAAATTTGCAGGACGTCATTAGAGCTCATGATGGTAACACCCGTTATTAATGTATTGTTTATGTGTTGTTGTTTATATCGTGTAGTTATTTATGTCTTCTTGTTCTTGTTGTGTTACTAACCCTGAATTAAAAATTAAATGGTTTTTTTTGCATGTCGCGTTTTAAAACTGCATATCTCCTCTAATAGCAAAGGTAGGAAATAAGCAAAAAGAAAGAAAATGTTAAAAACAGATAAGGCTGTAATTATCCCTTAATTCTACTTAGCTGCTACTGCTGGTATACTTCACAGGGTATTCCAAATTTTTTAAAAGACACATTTTTTACACCCTGTATCAATGAAAATTTAACTTTATTCAAGAATCAGTTACACACTCACATTCGTGATGGATCATACTACAATTAAAAAATCATCCAAATCGAACCAATGGTTCAGAACATAAAAAAAAGGTAAATTTTAGGTGTCCAGGAACTTTTGTCCGGCAGTGTATTAATTTCAGCGGAACGAATTTAATTCGTTCTTTTGTGGTGGGTACTTAATTTTCTTTTATTTGATGATGATTTTCAAACCAATTATCTGGAGTGATGATCTGAATTACCGCCATGCTATGCATTGTGTTCTTGCCGTCAATGGTGGGGTTGATATTAAAATCGGTGTTATCAAAAACAATTGAGTGAAGCATCCTGGTTTGATATAGGGAGCTCGCTCATCAACACTCTGTTTTGAAACTTGATTGCTTCATCGTATGATACACAAATCGCCAATACTGTGTCATATAACAATTATTCGTCTAGATCCAAATTTTCTGTGCATCATGACAGTAAGCCCAACTTGCAGAGATGATAAAAAAATCGGTCGAGCGACGGAGATTATTTAATGACTTATGGCGATGAATATCTGCAAATATTTTTTTTAACGGGTCATTTGTTTTACTATAATGTCGCGCATGAAATTACGCAGAGATTCAGGAATGACCCTAACAACGTCAGCAAACATGACATAAGTTAATGGATAAAAATCATTATCATACTACATCATCTTAATGTCATTCCTCAATATTGCTGTAGCAACTCTTAAAATTTATGTAATGACGAAAAGGTATGCGATACGTGTATACAATAAACAGTGGGTAAAAATATTCCTATTATCATTGCTAATTTATGCAAAGGAAACTATGATTCATTAGCCTTTTCAATGTAATTGTACATCTTTTGCATTTTTATATCTGTCTTCAACTTCTGGTTGCCCAAATCGGTATACGAAATCATTTTCAACACTTTTTGACAAGATCATGATAATTCATTAATTTTATCATCATCAATTTATTCGACTTTTCTTTTTTCCTAAACCGCAGATGGAAGTATCCAATTTGGTCCAATCGTTTTAAGTTTTAACAATTCGAACAAACCACTATCAATTTTTATATACAAAAATAGTTTATTTTATGAATAAAATTATAATTAAACATGGTTTGAAATCACTTCGTTTTTGAACCGAATAAATGACTGCAGGTCCAAGGTTCCAAGGCGCCGTTCGGAAGAAACAGTGCTGTATGTTTTTAGGATGTGTCGAAATCATATGCCATCGGTCGTTTTCAGTAACACAAAGTCTTCCTCAATCGTTTACGTTTGATAGTCGGAATAGTATAGTGTACAGTCATCGTCAGTGAAAATGGACATGTTCAGGTAGAAATTGAAGGGTATGATCACGTTCTAAGGGGCAAAACCTTATTAATGATCGTACAATAAACATTTTAATCTTCCAGGTAAACAAGTACATTTTTGACACTTTCTTATTCACTTTTCACATATTGAAAACTGAAAGCTTGTTTCAATTATACAGGGTTATTCACGGTATACGACACGGAATATTACAGCCAAACTATTCAATAAAATTGGAAAAATATATCTGGGATGGATAGAGACCTATCGGAGGAAGTTTTCATCCTCTGCATCTGAATGTAACATAAAGCGGCAGAATTCTAATCTCCTTCCAGGATCACCTTCATCTAAGTCCTGGACAGGGGTATAATGGTAAGGATGGCATCCACCTCTGCGTATCGTAGACCAGACTTACCATTGTGACGCACCAGTTTGCCGCGCCACTTTAGTAGTTGAAGTGCCTGGGTTATCCTCAAAATGGATTAATATTTCTTCCTCATCATCTGGTTGATGTACGCGAGGAGCACCGGCGTCCACTCGCCGACGTTTCACTGAACCATTTTCTGCGACATTTTGATATGTCGTACTAAATACACCAACATTCGGTGTGCGACGGTTTGGAAAGCGACGTTCATATTCCCGACGAGCTTCTGCAGCATTCCCATCGCAATATCCATATACAAATAAGATGTCGGCGTATTCTGCGTTGCTATAAGCGGCCATTTCAGTTAAACAACAATAACAACGAAAATCTGCAAAACCGAACTTAAAGAACTTAATACAACTAGTTATAACAAAGAATCTTCAAATATGAACTTAATACTGTCAAAAAGTTATACGAGCGAAACGTCATATTCTACCTTCAGTTGTTTATCTGCCCACTTCACATGGAAAACGTATAAGGTCTAATGGTGGACAGCAGTTAAATAAATTCCGTCGACTGCTTCATTTTTACAATTTTTTTGGAACTGTTAAGGGTTTGTTGTAAGATTCGCAGCTGGTTCGATAGCTATTGCAACAAGAAAGTTTTAACACAATTTGTACGCAAGAAGCGTTGAGAATTATTTGAAAAAACCTCAAAGAATTAAAACATCTGATTTTGAAAAATTATTTTGTACAAGTTTTTCTTTGAAATTATCACATGATGGAAATGCTAAGGGATATTTTTATTCCATTCGGAAGACCATAGTGTTGGGCAAGTATTCCATCAAAAAGTTCCACAAACTTGGCGTACATTTTTGAAAATTACATTTTAACATATTAACATCAACTTTTTTAAGAAAAATTGAAAATCGAAATATCTCAAAATCCATTGAGTTTTGTATAATACATATTAGGGTTAAATTTACTCCTTACCTCTTGTTCCATCAGATCTCCAAAGGAATGTATAAACCCGCCCGCCAAGCATCCTAGGGAATGAGGTAATTGGACCTGTGTTAATTCAAGAAAACCTTACTGATCAGGTCTATTTGCAATTTTTAGAGGTCGTGATAAATCTTTACGTCATCCAGCCAGTAGAATCACAGGTCGATGAAGATGGTTATGAAACGTTTTTCAATAGCTATGTCCGAAGTTTGGCAGTTTATTGCTCTGACGTTTCAGGTGGCAGCACTGTAATTATGTGACGTTTGTGTTTTGTTAGCATTTAACCATGGAGCGTTACACCATTCAAGAACGCATCAAAATTGTAGATATTTATTATAGAAGTTCGTGTTCTGTTCGTCAAACTTTTTGCGAGCCATGAAATATTTACGGCCGAAATGATCTTCCAACCGAGCGATCAATTTGAGTAAAGCGGTTCGGTTGCAGATCGAGCAGTCCTTGTACAACGCCGAAACGCGCGGTCAAGCGGGAATGTTGCTGATGTTGCCGAAAGTGTGACTGAAGATCCAAACCTGTCGATTCCTCGTCATTCACAAGGAGTTAGCCTTTCTGCGACCGCAACTTGGCGAATTTTGCGAAATGATTTGGGCATGCATCCGTATAAAATCCAACTGACACAGAAACTGAAGCCCCAAGACCACCAAACTTGTCGTACTTTTGCTGATTGGGCTCTGGAGCAGTTGGAAACGGATCAAAATTTTGGTGAAAAAATAATCTTCAGTGATGAAGCACATATTTGATTGAACGACTTCGTGAACAAGCAAAATTGCCAAATTTGGGGAGAGTAATCCACAGTCACCATTGCATCCGGAGAAACTTACTGTTTGTTGTGGATTTTGGTGAGGCAGCGTCATTGGGCTATACATCTTCCGAAACGAAAACGGCCAAACTGACTTTTTGTGGCTTCAATTGGAAGACATGAACCTGGACGACATGTGGTTCCAAAAAGACGGCGCAACGTGTCACACATCGGAATTTACATTGGGGCTGTTGCAAGAAAAGTTTCCAAAACGCGTTATTTCCAGAAGAGGCAATGTGGAATAGCCGCCAAGGTCGTGCGATTTAACGCCCTTAGATTTTTTTCTCTGGAGCTACGTCGCAGGCTTATACACTTGACCAACTGGAGAACAACATTATTCAAACCATTGGTGTGACGTGTGCAACAGAGTTATACAAAATTGGACCTTTTGGATCGAGTCCTGTAAACGAAGCCGCGGGAGCCATTTGAATGATGCCATTTTTAAAACATAATGGTATTGAACGTACTTTAAACCGCAATAAAGGTTTCCGTCATATCTCACACACAACCATTTTTATTGGATTTTAAAGTTCAGACACGCTTAATGAAAAACCGTTTATGTTGCTCGATGAGACAGAACCCCCTACTGTCAGAGAGTGGCTAAATGAAAGATTTCCTGGAAAGAGGATTCCCACGAATGACCGGTAATGTCTCCGTATTTAACACCATTGGACTTTTCCTAAAACTTTAGTGTATACTATATGGCAAGTAAATGATTTGCATCAACTGAGAGCAAGGATAGCTCAAGACGGCAGAAATACTCTACTAGAAACATTTGGAAAGGTTCGACGAGAATTTGAAAATAGAGTTTATTATTGTTTTTAAACAATGGATAAAATTTTGAACAATTAACATAATTGCAGTGATTTTTATCTTATGAAATAGCTGGAGGAAGAACTGATCTGTCAGCCCAAAACGTCGCCAAAATTAAACCGTTTGTGTTTGATTTCCCTCCCACAGAAGGTATCAAGTAATTAAAGAATTTGGGGAAGAAATAAAACATACCCGATCATCAATTTACTAATATTATTAATCTACTAATGAGCAAATTTCTGTATTCTGAAACATGCTCATAACCGATTTAAGAATATAAACATAACCTAAAATATCAACGATATCAGCCACATAAGCACTTCTACTTCTTTCTTGTTAATTTTTGTGGTGAATTAATTTTCTGATAAAGTGAGAATATATTCAACTAATGATTAGAATAAATGCCAGCACGTTACCTTTACTCAGAATTGTGAAAATATATATTATTTTCTATGCATGTCGATTCTCAAAAGTTTTGTATTTTGATTACTTAAATAGTTCAGAAAACTTTCAAACAAATTCAAATCAATAACTTTCTAGTTTCTTAGGAATATGCTTAAAACTTAAAAGTATTCATGTAAAATATAAATTTGATTATACGAACCTGTGAATTTTTATTTCATTTCATTTTTTTATTTTTCTCATTACTTAATTGACTATGAAAGTGTGGGATAATTAATAGTATTTCGGCACGCACTTTCTATACCTATTCTATAAAATACTTTTGCATTTAGTGCAAAGTCATTTTTTAAATAGTGGAGACTATCAGTCAGCAATTATATGAAGTGATACATTTTTAGAATTCTGAAGTAATTTTAATTAAAATCCCACCTAATCCGTTTGCCTACATGATGTTAAGGGATTGTGCAGTTGCCACGTTTAATATATTGAAGTGCCGCGTTAAAATAGACCTCCGTTGTTTGTTTCTTTTTTAAAGTATGAAAACTTAGAGCAAGAAGCATTTTGATTTTCCATGATTAAAAAGAGAGCCACCCCTATAAAAATAATTCTTTATTCATGTTGTCCCATAGGAATGCAGTACCCTCGGTGTTCTCTTAATAAGTGTTTTTCGTCATAGGGTCTTGCAATGTTGTATTTGCGCGGTTTAGAATGCGGATCAAGTGTGAATTAAGAAGGGGTGTGTCACATTAGACGAGCAGGGCGGATTCATCCACCACCACCACGCCCGCGCAGTTACATATAAACGCCACGTCACTTTGTAATTTTTGATATTGTTTACTTTGATAAATTAATAAAAAATTCAAATTAACTAAAACCGATTGGATTACCTTATATTGATTATATAATTTTTCGTAGAAACACTTGAAATTCAGGGCAGTATTTAAATTTGAACTTTGCAGAAAACTGGAATTTATATTTATTAAAAAATTCAACATTATTGCTTGTAACACAAACTTTTCTGAAGTGTTAGTTTCCAATGAAAAATAATGTGTTCTCGGACAACATTTATATTTACTAAATTCTGTTTTCTATTGATTATCTTAGAAACGATAGGTATACAATCGCCATTAGGAATCAACAAAAGGTTAACATTTAATGTAGGAATAGTTTTAAATTTTTGTAACGTAAATGTGAAATTTTAGAAACGCAAATTTATAAACTCTTCGGGATATTTTTACAGCATTCTGAACGAGATATAATTCACTGGAAAGGACGTTTTGCTTCTACTACATGAAGAATAACAAATTAATTCGGTATGCAAACCAGATGGAATCAAAATACTCAACATATCGTTTTATAAACATGTGGAAAAACAATTATTTTAATAAAATACTTGAATATCCTGATATGAGGACGATTTCCAAACTACGCCTCCTAGCAGTGCGCTACCGCTAAATCATGCACTATAAGTAAGCATTTTAATGCGTCGAATGGTCTTGAAGTATGTACCTATAAAATTGGCTCAATTATTCAAGTTATCAGCAATGTTTTGTTTTAAATTGGAAGATATAAAAGGGACTTTGTCGTGGTTGTGGTAGAATTTTGATTTTGTATTTATTTCTATTAAAATTATGATGTTAAATATGCTGTAAAATGTATAAATTCAACCATAAAAAAAACAAAAAGTAAACATTTTGAAGAAAAACAATACTACAGCGACAAAGCCCCAAGTTTTGTCTTTTATAAAACATTAAGTTTTACTTCAAACATTTAAAATTAGAAGCTGTTTTAATGGTACTATTGTATAGCGATGGCGCAGTGGTAATACGTATTCCTCTTAATAAATCAAATATAAGACAATAATGATTAAGTTAGATAACCATTTCTTTAGCCGAATACTAAAAGTCAATTAAAAGAATTTAAAATAGGACGGTAGAGTTTTGAAATGTAATTTTTCATTGTAATCAAAAGGCGAAAAAATATTTTAAGGTCACATTCTTATTAAAAAGGAAAATCTAATTCGTCTTTAAGATTCAAAATTGCATTAACATCAAGATACTTTATATGTACCTTGGGCTCAAAAATATTATGGAAACGGTCTTTTAATAATATTGGAATGAAGACTGGGATAGTCTTCGTTGAAATCGGCAGTATTAACGACATAATGTTAATTGAAGTCATTAAAAATTGTCAAATGGCCCGAGGTACAAACTGGCCTTGTAGCTTGGGCAGTAGGGTATTGTACCTTGGCCATGTTTATAATACTTTTATTTCAGAAAACTTACATTAAAAAAACTAATACAGGGTTCCCCATATTAGACTATATACAATTTAAAAGTCGAATGAAAACTTTCTAATCAAAGTAAATTAACTTTTTAATCGACTAATATGTAGCTTATTCTGTGGGATTTATGACTAAAGTAAATAACAATTCCCGCAACAATTCTGGAGCTGAAGGAGCAGATTTGAAATGAAATTGCAGGAATAAATGGAGATTTGCTTCGCCGAGTGATGATACATTTTGAATTCAAAAATGCATTAAAGTCAAAGGAGGGCATTTGGATAACTTGAATTGTTATTTACTTTAGTCATAAATCCCACAGAATAAGCTACATACGAGGGTTGACTTTTAAGTGTCGGGAATGAAGAAAAGTGAAAGAGGTATAATAACGCATTTTTTTAATTGTTTTCAAAGTACTCTCCGCGATAATCAATGCACTTTTCCATTTAATGGAACCAGTCGTTACAGCATTTATTCCATTCCGAAGTAGCTGTTTTGTAGGCATCCACCATTTCTTCAGACGTCTGGAACCGCTTTCCTCGTAGCATATTCTTGATTCTTGGGAATGTAAAAAATCATTGGGGCTTAGGTCCGGACTGTATGGAGGATGATCAAGAACTTCGACATTTTGCTGTTCCAAAACGACTTTGTGGCTCGAGCGGTGTGCGAGCTTGCATTGTCTTGATGAAGCATAATGCGTCGATTTGGGTTATCTTTCCGAAGCTCGGTGATCACTTCAGGCAAGCAAATGGTCGTGTACCATTGAACATTAACTGTTCTTTGATTTTCAAGAGCAATCGTGGCTACATGCCCTGATTTGGCAACAAACGATGCAACCATTTTCTTGGCAACGCTGCGAGAGCGAACAACTTGTGTCGGTTTCAGTTCACTTTGGAAGACCCATACTGCAGATTGGCGTTTCGATTCAGGCTCATTGCTATAGATCCATGATTCATCACCACTTACGATGTTGTAAACGTGTTTTGATGTTTTATCGAAAGTTTTCGACACCAATTGACTCGAGCTGCTTTCTGTTCTTCTGTGAGGAGATGCGGTATCCACCGAGAAACCAATTTTTAACACCTACTTCTTCGTGTAAGATCTTTTGAACTGAGGTCCCTGAGATGTCCAATGATGCTTGAATCTCACGGTATGTCACATGACGATCTTCCAGAACAGCATCCACGTTTTCTTGAGTGACGGCGGTTTTGGTCGCCCTTCACGCGGTTCGTCACTGAGGTTAATTGCGTCCTCGCTGAAACTCTGCATACCAGCGATAAATGGTTGTCTTTGATGGTGCTATCTTCGCCAAAAACACCAACAAGTTCTGCGACGCATTCTTGCTAGGTGAGGCTTCGTTGAAAGTTATAAAAATAATCGTGCGGTATTGTTCCGGACTTAATTTCATGTCGTACAGCGACTTGGGAACTTTAACACGCCACGGTTTAAAAACTATCAGGCCGATCTAAATGATATTTTGACATTGACATTGACAAATACCAACAGTTGAGTTTTTCTGGTTGCTAGGTGATAAGGAACGTTCTATTCCCGACACTTAAAAGGCAACCCTCGTATTAGTCGATTAAAAAGTTAATTTACTTTGATTAGAAAGTTTTTATTCGACTTTTAAATTGTATAGTTTAATATGGGGAACCCAGTATAAACAAAATTAAATCATTGATGGTTTTTATTCAACGAGATGAGTGTCAAAATTTATAGAAAAAGTCAACTGCCAAGCCTGTCTTGCTGACCCTCCAATACTGATAGGTTTGGGTAACTTTACAATAAAGTCTCTTTCTAAAACTTCATATGTTTCCTCATTTCCATATACAAATTTATTGATAGGATTATAAACTTTTTTTCAAATATTTCACTGTAAATTCTTCTTCTCACTGTCTATTACCTCTGCAACATAATAGAACGTTTTCTTCTTTCCGTCTAATTTTGTCAGCCAAAAATCCCCTTTTTTTATTCTTTCATTACTATTATTCATTTTTTTCATCAGTGTCCACAACAGTAGGCCAATCAACATCATCAGAATCAGACCCTTTCGATCCATCAATTTCTTCATCTGGCGAGGATGTATAACTTTCTTTCTACTATCTTTCTCGTTACATTCTGAACCCTTTCCCGTTTTTTGCAAGTCTCTTCTCATGTCAGTTTTAAATTTTTTGTTTTTCTGGTGTTTCTATTAACACCCTTGATTTCCCGGGTTTACGTCTACCTCTACCAGATACAAGCCTTGGGCCAACCTTGAGAAATGGACGTATTATTTCAGGACAGTGAAAAGCGATTAAGCTTGGTGAACTGGCAGATGTGCTTAGTATAGAGTTTGACAAAATCTTGTACAATGTTTTCGGCCAAATTTTTAGATGTTTCTGTAATCGTATCTATATTTTGCGGAGAATCACTGATTGGAGTTCGATCTGTCACTTCAAAGACATGTTCATTAACTGGCTAAATTTCAGCCGCTTTAAAACCGCTTGAATATTAATCGGGGTGAATGCCCTTGGATAGGCCCACTCAGTAGCTGCTGCATTTTAAAATTTCTTAAACAGCCCAAAAACGCCTCTATCGAGTGGCTGCAGTTTATGACTTGTGTGAGGCGGAAATGTAAACATAACTACTCCAGATTTTTTCGCCAAATCTATAGCTTGAACGGAAATGTGGCTTTCATGATTATCCATTAGCAGTAGAATCTTATTATCCAGAGAAAGTTTTGTGTGTTTTATAAAATGCTTCAGTAATTCTAAAAACTCTTCTGAATTTGACCAGCCGCTTACATGCAATATTCCCAATGTTCCTGCGGGTGCACCCTTTAGCATATGTTCCTTCAAATAAACTCGTGCGAAAATCATAGCTGGGGGTATGGTATTGCCTATCGCATTGATGCAACCAATAATGGTAGTGTTGATGCCAGTGTTTATGCCCTTAACAGCTGTAACTTTGGATGGTGTGTGCACTGTAGAGATACCACTTTCATCTACATTGTATGTGTTTTTAGGGGCAAAATAGTACTTATCTAATATTTCTTTATATTTATTGAAAAAGGAAGAAACGTTGTGTTTGTTAAAGCTCGTGGCTCTGGACAGGCTAGTCGCTTGGGGTTTTCTTAATACTATGTTTTTATGACGACTCATAAATCTGTAATACCATGTTTTTTCAGCCTGGCCTCGCCTCTCCCAAGAAGCTGGACAAGTAATGTTGTTAACCTTCGCAAAATTATATGCCAGTTTTCGAGCCTCTTTTATAGAAACACCATACAACATCTTACTGCAAGTAACTAAATATTGGCACAACATCTCTTCGTGTTCTGCGGAAAAAAATTTCCAATTATCGCAGTTATTTATATAAATAAAAGGCTGATCATTTTGCTTTTTCTTTATATGGTTTTGGAGTGTAGTTCTTGACACATTAAATTGTTTAGCAGCGGCTCGTGTAGCATGTTTTCATTTAAAACTGCATTTACGGCAATGGTCAGGGAATCAATCTTTACTTTTGCACGTTCCTTTGCCGTCTTTGCATCTGGGCATCTGTGAAAAATTAAAAACATGTAGACGTGTGTGTTTGAGGTAAGATGATATAGAAAAAACTGTTCCTGCACCTTGGGCCAGGCCCAAGGTAGAGTGTAATTAGTAACCCAAGGTACGAGATTGTACCGATTGGTACTAAAATCAACGTAACTTTTTTGTTCATGCACTTTAACGTTTAAACTTATTACCACCTCTTAAGAGATGTTCACAGATGGAGCTAATACAAATTTTACTTTAAAATACTATTTACATTGCTAATAAAAATCACTTAAATTAACAGAGGAATATTTTGTCAACATACCACAACAAAGGTAACCTTGAACTAATCGCGAATTCGCAAGCATTGAAGCTAGTCTCGTTATGTGCAGGAATTGCACAGTATTGTCAAATCAAGGTGGCCCAAGGTACAATATGACCCGAAGTACTATACTCTCTCTTATATACATTAACTGTGTTAGGAGTCACGGCGTGCTTTAATAACCAGTTTGAATAAGATTATCGGTACTAATTGTCTGTAAAAGGTGTGCATAACAAAACACATTAGTATACAGGGTGTCCCAGGATGTATAGTCAATCCGAAGCATATAGATAAAGGACTATCTAAAACACGAAAAATTTGTAATTCGAATAGCATCTGATGCAATCAACTTTTTCAAATCATAAAAAATTAATATGTTTCGGTAAAATTATTATTTTAAAACGCTATGAAAGTAATAAATTATTTCAAAGTTTCATCATTTTTTCATATTAAATATTTTTTTAACGACCGTATTCGCTTTTGATTACTATGAAATTTAGGTGGGACTTAGCACTGTTTGTGAGGTATCTTCATGCAAAATTTTACCGACCTATATTCTTCTGTTTCACTTATACAATTAATTTGCTAACATCGTAACAGAAAGCGTCAGAAAATAACTTAAAAATTCGTCTCTCCTAAACTGTCCAAAATTGAAGAACAAATTTTTCATGTTTTAGCTAGTACTTGAGGTCTTCCATCTGTATGTTTCGGATTAACTATACATCCTAGGACACCCTGTATAAAGTAGGTATGACCCCTCTGGTGCGTTTTTTTTTAAAGAATCATTCCTTTTCAAAATATGCTGAAGGTAAAAAACATGGACAAGATTATTGAAGAGGACAGTACCTTTTTTTACTTTTTATTTATTTAGTGAAAAAGAAAAGAATATTGTTATAACTGGTACACTTTTAAACTTAAACTTTTATTTTCAATTTAAATTCAATTATACAGTTTTCCATGTGAGGCGTTATATGTTTAAAGAGATTACATCAAGTTACAAGACATAAGTTTCTAGGATTGTACGATTTAAAAAAATAGTTTTGATCTTTTTGAAAACGCGATAACTATGTTATCAAGTTTTGTCTTACAAACTGTCCTATAACATACAGGGTGGATAAAATATGAATTCGAAAAAATGAATTGGACATTCATTGTTTTAATAATATCTCCACCAATATTAATTATACAAAAAAAATTATGAAAAAAAAGATGCTTGAAATTTTATTGTCTATAAGTTTTGTTTAAACTATTTTTTTCAAAAACGTAATTTTCATTTTCTACCCGCCTTGAAAGAAACGTGTGCGAATCTTTTTTTTTAAGTTTTCTTTCAAATTATTAAGTTGCGAGTTGCAAAGGATAATTTTTGATAGTATGAGAACATCGTTTTTGTGACATAGTACAGGCAGGACTGGAATTGGTAGAGAGATGGGGCAGGTCTACTGGCCTGGGAATTAACCAATTAAGCCAAACCAGGTTGGAGGGACGGTCGTCACACTAGATACGAGACTGAACTGGAAGGAACATCTGGTGAATGTTACCAACAAAGCCACTACGGCACAGTTAGTGTGCAACATACCCGTAGGCAAGCCTGAAATACTGCGATGAAGGTATTGCATGATGGTTTGCCCCATCATTACGTATGGTCCGGTCGTCTAATGGCGAAGGCTTTCCGTGCATGTATATGCAGCACGGGAGCAATGCGCACCACCCACCAAATACTACGAGCCCATGGGCAAACACAATAGTATCTTTCAGGCAGAAGTATACGCACTAGAACGCTGCGTGCAGTTTAACCTACATCGGGGATACGTCGACAGACATATCAATATTATGTCCATCACCTCAAGGACGGTGAGAACTTGCAAAAATAAACTGAAGGCATGCAATAAGGTCAGCTTAGCTTGTGTCCCTGGACATTCTGAGATTCCTATCACATCTGCTTTTTATTACTCAATAGTTACGCTTGTTGCAGATATAAAAAGCTTTTTATGCTCCTGAAACGTAAATCTGAATGTTATAAACCGAAAAGGCAAATGAGGAAATAACAAGATTTCTTGTGGAAGCATCAGACAACCACTTTTTGCTAGAGAAGGTGATTTTAGTTTTTGGAATTTCTGGGGCTTGTCGTCGGTTTGAGCTTTTGACGTTGCAAACATATCATATTGCAGATCAGTATGTTGAAGAATCAGTTAGCAAGAAAGTTAAAATTTCAAATCAGCTTTTTATTTCGGCAAATAATCCACGGGTTTGCGAACGGCAAATTATGATATCTAGCCAGGCTTCTAATATTCAGGACACCCACAGTGTTGATCGAGTAGATGCTGATATTTAACCAGCTTCAAAAATTCGTTCCGAAGACGCTACAACAACGAGGAATGGAATGGAAATTACAATGGTTTATTTAATTTTACCACTTTTCTCACACAAACGAATGTCCAATAATTTCTACTTTGCTTTACTTCTTATTTTGCCTACCTTGCACTTGCATATATTATAATATGCATTGATTATTATGTACTTACACGTTTTTTTTAAATAATTAAACTAACAATACAAGACAAATAAAAAGAATAATTACCGGTGTAATAGCGTCTTTTTCAAATTTTATGATTACTAAATTTTCTTTCTTCGATATTTAAGGCTAGGAATAAAATATCCAGATACGGTTTTCAATAGCTTATTTAGGCGTCATTTTACTACATTTTTATGAAAAAAAAGTCATATTATTGCATTTAAATTTTTAGAGAATTTTTGCAATTTTCTGCTGTTATATCAAAAAACGCGCTCTAGCGGCATCACTAAGAATTAACCATATCACAGGTAAGATGGGTTTGATGGAACAATAAATGCTTTTTCCAACGAGGCCAAGTTTGTTGAAATCCGTTCAGTCGTTTAGGAGTTACAGCTGTTTATTTAAAAAACATTAAAGCTCCCCCACCACTTTATTTGAATAGATACGTCAAAAGAGTTAAACAAAAATTACTCGAATAAAGCTTAGCTTTTAAGAACATATATTTTTTTGGTACATTTACTAGATGGATTTCAATGAAAAATTACTTTAAAGGTTTAATATGGCGACCATCTTGGAAATCTGAAAATAATTTCCACGTTTTTTTTTGGCCACCGCAAGTCTCTACGACGAATAGTTTCCGAGATACAACACTTTGCATTCTTATCTGACCACCCGGTACAGTGCGTTTTTATTAGGCAGACAATTTCTCACAAAACGAACAAATCTAGGATACCTATGCGTATTTTGTAATTTTTATAGATTTGGGCGCGTGTTGCGTGTTAAAAGTTTCTTATAAAGTATAATATTATTTCTGACCTCTGTGGTAAATAAAAGTAATAGGTACCAAATACACTGCTTATCACACACGGCTCAAGTCTGACATCTGACACAAGTTTATTTATTTATGTAGAAGGTCTAGGCAAATGAAGACATAAGTGTGTACATCTACTTAAAGTATGTTATGATCTCAATTACGATTAGGATAGAAGATCAAGGTCAACAGTCGAAGCAAAAGAAGCTGATAGACAAGGAGGAAGATTGCATATGGTATCTATCACTTACAGAACTATTACTTCCTAACTGCTATAAAGAAAGTTGACAAAATAATTGTGTCAACGTCCGAATCAAATACCCACACCGATGCCCAAACCAATTGCTGACCTTGATCATATCCTTAGAATCATATCGATTACTAATATATAACGTGTTCATCATTGTTGAAATACTTCATTTGCCCTACTAGGTTATTACAGATGCGTGTAGAAGGTTATTCACTATAAATTACCCACCCCTTATAATCGTTATTATTGCTCCTAGGAAAAAAAGTTGTGCATGGAAGTTGTATGGTACTAACTGAATTTTCTTAAAATGCTATCAATAATTCAGTTACTCGCCGTTTACAGGGCAAAACAAAAATATGCTGAACTTTTTAAATGTAACACCCTGTATATTATAATATGTTTGAAGAGATCTTTTTTTTTCTGATTTCAAAAACATATCATACGTGGGCTTTATCTTGAGCCGTTATTGAGTTATTAATCGTAGAATAACACAGTTACTTAACTACGGATTTGTTAACATTGTCAAAGTAAGCCATGTAAATGACAAATGTTGTGTTTGATAATTGACATTTCATTAATTCAATCACCAAAATGATTTACAATGAAGCAAAACTTCGATATATTCAAAATAATAAACTGTGGGTAATGTATAGTGAATAACCCTGTACATGACCAACATTTTTCTAAAACAAAAAAATGAATCATACAAAAAAGGATCAAATATGAACTTTTACGTCGGAATCTGCTTCGTAAGTATTAATTCGAATTTGAGTCGATAGTGCACCACAATCGTCGTTATTTGTTACTGCAAGCGATCTTAAAGATTAAGAAGCCAGCCAAGTTGCACTGAGTAAATTGAAACTTAATATGGAAGTAAAGTCTCGTATGCTTGTAAACAGTATTAAAATAATAAATAAAAGGAACAATTAATATAACTACAACAAATTAACTTTTGATTGACTATGGTACTGGATCTTCTAATTCTTGCTCGGAATCTGCATCAGATTCAGGATTTTCTACAAACGCTGACCTTGAACTCGCAATGTCCAGTAGTCGCTTCCCAAAAGACCTTGGCTGCATGTCACGACACATATGCCTACCGTATCCCAAATACCACAGGCAACTTGCCACGTGAGAGCAAGAACCTGATGTTCTGGCTCCACTCTTACATGTACAGTAATAGTCGCCTAGTTGATTGCGAGTGTACTAGATGAAAACCTGGCGACTAGTTGTTTTGCTGAATCGGGATCCTAGTTTTATCTGCAGCAAATTGGGGTTTCGAGTTTTGTGCAAATACACTTCGTAGTCCATGCTTTGACCGAGACCCTCCTTAGTATAATTTTGAGCATTTTTTAATTGGTACGTACCAAGTGTAATATTCTGAAGCCTTCAAACGTTCTTTCATAATCTCCTGCAAAAGGACTTCGTGTTTGAGGGAATCAAAGAATAGCGGCATTCGGAAACAGTTCAGAATGGCACAACTATTCGAAGCAGTCTTAACAGTTTTTGGCCGTTTTCACAGTAGTATTTCGATTGTATCACATGATCAAAGAAACGGAAGAAATTTTTTATAAGTCCATTGATGGCCCCCACCCGCCTACCTGGTAAGAGTTACCTTGCGTGACTCATTCGCTTCCGCCGCTGTGAACTGCTTTTGTTCTTTCCGAAGCAGCATCGGCATTTTTACTTTGAGACCCAAGGTTCGAAGTAGCTCAACTACATCGCGGAATCCCCGATCAACTATGAGAGAACAATCAACTTTCATCTGTTTTACTTGTCACAATATTTTATAAAGTACTGTATCATGCTCACCAACGAAAATGTCTTCAATTTTTATAAGATCCTTGATACCTCCTTTTTCTTTCTGCGCATGTGTTTTAATATGGCTGCGTCATTATGTTTGCCGTCAGCAAAATACAGTCCAGCAGCTTCGATGATGTATCCGGACGGTGCGATCACTATCATCGGCTTGACTTTGGCAACTATAGCTCTTACGCTGGAAAGCATGGTTTCCAAATTTTTGAATATACTAGTAGGTGCCTACAAGAAAATAATTATATGTGAATTTTAATAATTCCGCACAATTTGAACACTAACCGTCTAGAAAAAGTGTTATGTTATGCGTTAGAACGATGTACAGCTTCCGAAGAAATTGTGAGTCGTGCTTCTCGAGTAGTTCATTTCTAGTCAAGCTGCGGAATCCAAGAAACTTCGGAACAAACGACTTTTCTAATACGGCAGCTACCCTCCAAATCGTCTTACTAACGCTTCTCTGCTCAACACCAAAAAGAAAGCCAAGAAGTTTTTGTGATCAATCCGAAGTTTCATCAAAAGCATACCAAGAGCATTCTTGACTGATCGGATTGTGGTATCTCTCATAGATGGTTGCAAGGACGTAAGTAGTTGGTTGAACTGTGCCATGTTCACTCCAAAAAGACGGTGGTAGTCAATATGATCAAAATTATCGAAGTTGACGTTTATTATTAATGACCTCATTTCTCATATAATAAAGTAAACCAGTCATTTCCTGAGTTGTTAAATAGGCGCCTTGCTTTGCATTCTGTTGAAGCAATGAGATCAACTCCTGGGTTAGCTGGTATTTATTTACCATATGCACAGAGCAAGCCCTATTTCCATCCGAAATCCAAATGCCAGTCAGCTTATATATCTAGTATCTGTATTTCTTTTTATTCGGTTCCGGATAAGACGTGATAGTGTCAGATGTTTGGCATTTTTCTCATGCATACAAAATCAACATTTAAAATGGCTGCTACTGATAGACCACATGTCGTCATAGTAAATGCCGTTGCTAGAGTTAACAATCTTTCTGGTTCTCGGTAGTTGGGAACGGGTTTTTTTTTCAGACTGCACAAATTCGCTGTATATCACCTGCATTTCATCGTGCATCTGATATGATGATGCTGAGGAACCAGAATGGTGCAAAATGTCAGTAGATTTCTATATCAAAGAAGTATGTATATTAATGTACTCCTGGTGAGCGCAATATAGCGTATGTCGAAACGGTTTATTTTACCAGATTTTCACCTGAGCATTCCATTTCCAATTCTTTCATCTGCGGATCTCTTATAATTCTACTTAAATTTCGAATTAAAGCCACATTTTCTGCTCCGCCAGCACACTTTGTCTCCCAGCAGACCTAACTGTGTTCTTTACTTTGCATCTCAACCCGGTATTTCTGGCAAGAGTTTGCAAGAGATCTGACAGAGTCACGCACACTTTCTCCTGTTAATGTATTATATGCTAGATTATTATTGTGATGGAACATACACCCAAAACTTATCCAATTCACAGGAATTGAACTCTTACGAAACTTACATAACCTGGTCCAGGCGCTGATCTTAGGCGGGGTCACAAGTTGACCTCACCTTTGACCTCTGACCTGGAGCGGTGACCTTACGTCTTTAATTTCAGGTTTGTCTAGATTAGCCTCATTTTCAAATGGGTTTGGTTACTAGTTAACTACATAACAACGCTCAATTCTCATATAACATGTATCAATATTCTTTTATAATTATTACACTTACCTTGTCTTCAGACCCACTAACACTGAAGCTTCCAACAACGATGACAATAATATTGACAATAGAAATGTCAACGATGTCAATAATCGTGTATAACTATTTCCCACGACCATAGTATCCGTACAATCTAGTAATCAAGAAAATTGGCGATATCAGCCACCTTAAAAATTAGGGTTCACCTGTTACGATATCTATATGTATAAAATCGAGTTTTGTTTTTCTGTTTGTTTGTTTGTTTGTTTATCCGCCTTCTCTTCCAAAACTACTCAACCGATTTTGATGGTTGATGGCTCATTTTTTTCAGGAGGTCAAGGTGGTGAACTTGGGGCTATTTACATGTTGACCTGACCTTTTACCTGTGAGCTGGTGTGGTCAAACCTTAAAACTACTCAACCGATTTTGATGGTTGATGTTTTATTATTTTCAGGAGCTCAAGACGGTGAACTTAGGCTATTTACATGTTGACTTGACCTTTGACCTCTGAGCTGGTAAGGTCAAATCTTTGAAAATTGAAGGAAATATAGACAGGTGAACATAGGCTATTTACATGTTGGCCTGACCTTGGACCTCTTAGCTGGTAAGGTCAAATCTTTGAAAATTGAAGGAAATGTAGGCATGTGATATGTAATTTTTTTCAGGACGTGAAGGCCGTTTTAATCATACACATAAAATCGAGTTTTGTTTTTCTGTTTGTCTGTTTTTTGTTTGTTTGTTTGTCCGCCTTCTCTTCTAAAACTACTCAACCGATTTTGATGGTTGCTAGCTAATTTTTTTCAGGAGGTCAAGGCGGTAAACTTAGGCTATTTACATGTTGACCTGACCTTTGACATCTGAGCTGGTGAGGTCAAATCTTTGAAAATTCAAGGAAATATAGACACAGTGAACTCAGACTATTTGACCTCTGAGCTGGTGAGGTCAAATTTTAAAAAATTGAAGGAAATCTAGACACATTCCAACGCTCTTATCTCACATCGACTTATTCTAGGCCCATTCTCTGGTCTGAATGGGCCGACTCTACTAGTTTTGTATAAAACACACTAGTTGTTATAAATGACACGTTATAACATGGTCGTTAAACAATATACTATAACAATTAATTTTATAAACAATGTAATTTTTACACTAAATTAAATCTTTCGCTTTATTAAAGTTATGGTAGTGGGAAAAATAGTGTACTCGACTCGTAACATGCAATATTTTAAATTTCGAGTAACTCGGAAAGTATTAGGTTTAGGTATAGGACATGTTGAAGAAAATCGAACGAATAATTAATTATCTTTATGAAAACACTAAAATAAACATACCATTCCATTTAAAAATTGAGATATTACACTTTTAATTTTTGAATATTCACTTCAAAATTTTGGACAGTCCTGTATAGTGTAAAAATATTTCAAAATAATTAAATTGTAGCTTGACACTTCCTTTAAAAGTTTTAATAAAAAAAATGAATATTGCACTGAACGTTATAAAAAAATTAATATTTCAAAAACTGTTAGATATGGGTGAAATTCGATTATGCCATCATAAATAGGAAGAAAAGAAGCTCCATACAAAAATTAAAATCAATATGGTGCCATTTAAAAAGTTTAAAAGAATGCAGTACAGCACTTAGGGAACACCCTGTATACTTGTAAATAATTTTAGAAGATAGCTTAAGTGATTCTACAAAACATTCCCCAATGCATTTTTGCTCTAAAATTAAAAATAATGACGCTAGGGAAGAATTACGCACTAATAGAACACCCTGTACATATCGTAACAAGTGAACCCTAATTTTTAAGGTGGCTGATATCATCAACTTTCTTGATTACTAGATTGTACTGAAACTGTCACTTTCGTATATGGCCGTGAAATAATAACTATTATCTACTATGTAAGCTACGTATGTGATCAAATGCGTTGTGGTAAACAAATAGCATAGTTAGGAAATTTACTTGGGTAACTGAATAACTACAAAATTACTTAAACGTTTTATAGATTTATTGAGAAGATTTTTTTAAGAATTGTAAATTAATAATGCACTAGCGAAAATTGCTGAACATATACATGTTATTGTTTCAAAATTACCTCCCACCATTCCTACAGATTTTGGTGGTGAGATGTTGTAAATAATTATCTTTGTAACGATTCCTTCAGGTGGAGAGACGAATCAAAGGCCACTACCCTGGTTTCAATTTGCCGACGTTTTGCCCGACGTATGCGAGCTTTTTCACGGTTTCTTAAAATTAGGGCTTTGTGATCTGTTAGCATAAGAATGGTGGGTGGCAGCCGTCCGGTCACTATGTGAAAAGTTCTATATGGTCTACGGTCATATAAATACCTCGAAGAAAATTGCTTTTACAATAATCAAAAATAGTAGTGCTATTGCCAGTACCAGTGGAATTATTTTGTTAAATAATAGTGTGACAAGTAGCTATGAATCCAAGCCTTTTGTTGATTTTGAATAACTGTACTGTGGTAATTAATAAATTATTCTAAATAAGCTCCTAGGTATGTATCACTAAAATAACGTTTCAATAATTGTTTAACCGGATAACACTATTGAGGTGGTTGTATATAAAGTATAGTACATATCTGAAATTGTAAAGCAGTTACGTCCTCTTGTAATTACTCACTCTCCGCTACGAGGCGCGTGCGTAACTCTTCACAGTCGTACGTAATATGCTTCTTACAATTCTTGTTACTTAATGTACTATTTTGATATACAACATATTGCATTATCAAACCTGAAGTTAGATTCGTTTTCCGTGCGAAAAAATTTAGAAGACTCACACCCACCAATTCTTAAAACTGTACTTCACGGGAGTGTGTTAGTTTTCCTCTGCATTATCGTCCTGACATTTGTAAAATTCCCCATAGAATAGGGTGGCAGCATTATTTCTTGATTTTCTAAATGTTAACAAACTGACATAAAAGATAAAAACATCAAATGCTTAATAAACAAATAAACGTGGTTTTTTATTAAATGTTGATGCAGATGTAAACCGTAACGTCCGTATAAGTACAAAATAATACTTTTTTAGGCCTTCATCCAGAAACCCTGACTTTACAATCATCAAAATCGGCCGGAAAATCGTTGATTGCCGTCCTAGGCCGGTAAAAATTTACTAATTTTTGGTAACACGAGAGAGAAGGTCGATTGCGTCGCGTATGTCATATGACAATTGTTGATAATACAACCACACAAATTTTCTCTCATGTAACATTTGACCAAATTTAAAGATGGATTCATGTTCAATTTTGGATCAAATTTGACTAAAAACAAGAATTCAAAACATAATTACAAATTGTAATACCCGAGTATATTGAAAATTTTGCAATATGTAATATATAAATTCTAATTTAAAAAACTTCTCCTTTTAAGGGACTCTTCGGGCTTGGAGGTTGTGGTTTAAAAAATTCAAAATTTTACGAAGAACTGGCCGACGTTTCGCCCCTCAAACCGGAGATTTTTCAAGACTTTTTCAATAAAAGTACATTTAACATCCATAAATAAATAAATAGATAGAAGTCACATTAATTAAAAATAACGTAATATAAAAATAGTGCATGCTTCTGTAAATTACACTTAAAAACGTTTGTCGAAATAATGTTCAAAAAAATTAAGCTCGAACAACTTGTGGAGCAGATATTATCGTTCGACTTTGAATCAGGTTCCGTTGATTGAGCAAAGAACGAAACTTCTCATTGAAAATTCGCGTTCGATTGAAAGTACTCCGGCAACACAGAAATCGTTTCAGACCGCTAGTGCTTTCCACGCAAAATTACAATATTAGTCCGAAAATCAAAAGAAACCGTCAACAAATTCGTCGACTTTTGAAACAAAAGAAAAACATATATGTAACTATTGTAAGAAATTTGGTCATGTTGTTGGAAATTGTCGAAAACGCATTTCTGCAGAGAAGAGAGCAGCATCATCTGATAGTACCAAATGCAATAATAAAAAAGATTTTTATTCCAGTTTGAAAAATAACAGCAAATCTAGCACATTTTTTGCTTCTCGTTTAAAAGTTAGCGGAAACTTTGTTTCAGCTGATCCTTTGATTTCGGATTGTGGTACAACACATCACATGATTGCAAATAAGCAACATTTTTCAAATAAGCGGAAACAACGGCATTCGTATGTTGTTTATTAATAAGTTTATTAATAAGTGCAATCAAAATGACGAAAAACCATGAGTTCTACAAGCGATCTAAGCAGATAGCAGTTCGTTATTATTTTATTCGTGAGCTTTATCAAAAGGGTGAGATTGATGTTGAGTTCTGTGCGTTCAGAGGAACAGTTAGAACAGATATGTTTACAAAGACTTTGAGTTCTGTTAAATTTTAAGATATGTATTTTAAAATCAGAAACAATATTGCCTTTTGTAAAGTGTTTCAGTAGCTCAGTTTAAGGAGTAGTGTTAAAGTATGTAAACTGATCTACAGTAACCATGTTTACGTTGTTTTTTTTTGACTGGAACTACCGAAACAAAAACACATTAAAAAAATAAGGACATGAAATACTCACTTACCTTGTAATAGAATCAAAAATGCAAAACATGATACGGCGGCCATACAAAAGGAACGCGTGCAGTGATGCATTCCTTACAAATGTGGTATAAGTATTGTCATCTATTGGCGTTTCGATGAACTACACTCTTTATAAGTATATGTGGTTTTGTAACAACATTGATCAGAAAGATCTATTTTTCGCTTTTTCGTATCAACATATGATTTTTAATAGAATGTTGTTTTATTACAACATTATGCAGTAAACAGCAAAAGAACCTTAGAAGAAATAATAAAAACCTCAAAAAAATAGGAATTTTTTATCAAGAACACTGGAATCCGAGAGTCGATTTACTACCGCCCACGCACATCTACTATAAATATCCAAAGTCACAAACCTCATACGAAGAACTCCAAGAAAATTCAGCAAACTATCAGATCAAAAAAGGACAAAAGATACCCTCTTTTAATAGGACTATAGGATACACCAAGATATTGATGGGAGCTAGAGTTAAACAACTGTTGTCTGAGATACACCGAAAAGTCAGCGGTAGCCGAACATTTGCAATGAGGATCACAAAATACTCTTCGAGAGTTCCAAGTAACTATCAGCACCTAGTGGTTATCATAACAGATTGGTTAGAGAGGTCATGGAGATTCAAATCATCCAGAAAATTTCAACAGAAAGGTACAACTCCGAAGCTCAATAAAATCTGGAATCCAATCTTCAAGAACACCCAAACGGCACCTTACGAAAAACCGAATTTGACCCGCGCGATGAAATCCTTGTCCCCTTTGAATCAGTATAAATACAACCTGCATCGTCTACATCCAACATGGGAGATGGAACGATCTCTGAAGCAGCTGGCCACTCGCATTAGCAAAACGTTGGGAAGAAATTCCAATCAACGACGGCCTTTAGACCCGAATCTAGAGTTTCTACTGCCCACGAATAGATAATCGTTTACATGGGCCCCATAAAGTGTAGATTAGCAAATTGCAGCAGAGCAACACATTGCCATACGTTTCCAAATCTAAAAAAGCAAATAAAGAGAATGAGATTGTTGTCTGAAATGTCATGTAAATCACTTTATAATCAAAAACGGGTTTGTCGCAAACATATAGATTTTAATTATTTCAGAGATCTAAACGATTACATTACATCGTAAGAGACCATTTAAAACAAAGTAGTTTAATGGCGTTCGAATTGACGACCATACCGTTCTTAATTCTTTACTCATGTAATCTTTATTTTTCGTTGAGTTTTATAACTCCCAACATTTACACTTTAGTTAATTATGTTACATTAACCAACAAAATTTCTTATACAGTGTCATCCATAAAGTGCGCATCATTGGGAATTTTTCTTATTTATGAATATTTTGACTTACAAATGATAAGAAAAGACATGCATTAAAAAAACAAAGGACTCTCTGTAACTGTCAAATTGCAAATTTATTTTAAAAAATTTCAAAATGTATTAATGACATCTTTTCCAAACTGAACTTTTTATGAGAGGGACATGAAAACATTGGAATTAAAGTAACCAAGGAAACCACTTTTACATGTCAATAATTTGTTAAGCTTATCTTCAAGAAAAGTTTTTTTGATTTGTGGCGAACATGATCGACATCCAGGTAGAAATGTTCAGCAATCAACTGTCTCTAGGATAACGGCTAAGTTTAAGTTAACTGGTTCAATAAATAATAATTTTAAAAGGCCTCATGAGCCATCAAAAAACAATAAAAATGTCTAATTACAAGTATGGTTGGATGTGGTCAACAACGGGAAAACAAGTCTAACAGACATTTCCGAAAGAGAAATGTTAAACGCGAAAGTGTAAGACGCATTTTACATAACAATAAATTCCATCCATACAAGCCACCTTGAAAGAACGTGATTTCGATATGAGGTCGGATTTTTCTTTTTGGTTTGAAGGAAAAAGAGAAGAAAGTCTTGAGTTTCCCTATCAAATATTATGGACCTTCACATCTAATGGAGTGGTGAGCTCACAAAACTCTAGTTCGTGGGCCAAAGAAAATCCAAATTTTATAATTGAATGCCGCCATCAATATTATTTCAAGATAAATGTGTGGTGCGGTATATTAAATAATCAAATCATCGGCCCTTACTTTTTTAGACAGAGCTTGGGTTCCGCGAATTTCTTAAATTTTTAAATACCAAAATATTTTAAGTTATCGATGACATGCCTCTGGCCGTAAGGAATACTTTATCCTACCAGTGCGATGGAGCACCTATTCATAATTCAAGGTGCGTTAAAGAACGTCTTCAGGAAATGTTCAGGGGCAAAGTAATTGGACGCAACATGGAGCAACAGTGGCCAGCTGGGTCAGCTGATTTAACCTCACTGGACCTTTTTTTATGGGGATTTCTAAAACAAAAAGTTTATCAGCAAATACCTTTTCGCGATATCGATCATTTTAAACATAGTCCGCAAGCCATCAGAATTTAATTAACGAGGTTAGTCTTTTGTCCTATTTAAATATGTTTAACGTTAAAAATAAATAATTAAAAAAATAATAATTAAAGTTGTCCAATACAGTTGAAAATTTGCGTATGGCTATAAAATAAGAATCTAAGAAACTTTTTCCTTTGTGATTTTTAAAAATTTTGACAAATAACGGTAGATTTTGAATTTATTTGAAAAAAATTGCGATCTGACAGTTATAGACGATAGTCCTTTGTTTTTTTAAATATATGTCATATGATGCAGAATTTATGGGTAACACTGTATATAAAAATTTCATGTTTAACTTTGAAACGTTTTTGTACATTTACATATACAGGGTGATTCATAAGTAATGGGCCAAATTGTAAATCTACGTTCAGAAGGCCAAAATAATAATATTTTTATTTTTTTCGCTTTAACATCCTGTATCTCAGTAAGGAGCAGACTAAGACCCATTATTAAAAATTTTATTATTTTGGCCTTCTGAACGTAGATTTACAATTCGGCCCATTACTTATGAATCACCCTGTATATCCTTTTTTACTGAAAATTACCTACACTATATATTATTAAGGTCGAAACTAGTCTAATTTTGATTATTTAAAATAAAAGTATTGGCCAAGACTTTAAACTCATTTAGTTTTTATAATTCTAAAATGTAAAATACTCTTTTTTGCACTCCTTACCTATGAAACAATCAAGAGCGCACATAAAACAAGCACCGAAACGCCGTTATCCCGAACATGTATGTGTTTCAAAAACTACCAAAAAACATTCCACATTAGAAGCTTTCCACGAACAATTTGTTAATTCACTTACATTGTTCGTTATCTACAATGCAATTTTCGCACATTTTATTTGTTGTAAATGTTGTAAAACAATGCAAATCTTCAAATAAAAGTTTGACAATTAAATAGGTTAACTAGATGTTAGATGACAAATGTATAGATTATGTACATATGCGTATGGCCACAGCTTATTATTTAAATTTTGTGATTTACATATCACAATAATTGAGATTTGAAAATGCAATTATAGAAAAAAAATCGTGCAAAAAATAGCATACGCAACTTGTGCGTAAACAGTATTCGAGAATTCGTGCCAAATCTGTGCAAACGGGCACTCATTCCCGAAAGAATCTGTTTTCGCACATGTTACGTAAATAACTATTACTAAAAGTAAATATACACATATGTTTAGCATGTGCTCATCACAATTATATATTATTTATCTGTCACTTATGTCTTGTTACATTTCAAATTTGATTTTGGGAAATTTTTGCTCGTATCATTCTGTGATGGCGCCCAACTTTAGTGGCAAAAGGAATTTGTGTCCAAAGTGGTATACAATAAAAATTTATGTACAATTTTGTTAACAATTTAAAATTTGCGTAAAATATTTGCTTGTTTATGTGTGTTGAATTAATGATTCTATCGTCAATCAATTTAAATTATTAGTTGTAATAATATAATAGTTTGTTTAAGGCATTGTATTTCAAATTTATTTAACAATGTTCATTAGTGGAGCAGACTTTAATTATTTGAACAATTCGGAGTTGAAGATCGATCGGATCAATCTTCCTGAAGAGGTTGCTAAATTAAGGCTTAGCTTAAGAAACCTATTACATGTGAAAAGAGTAATATATTCGTACCCAAACCCTTTGGTAAGATTGATGATATTGTTAGGTATTGCCAGAAAATTTTGTCAGAATGCGAAGCCTTGTTGAACACATACTCAGGCACTGTAGGTCAATTTCATAAATTGAAAACCAGACATGTTTTTGGGCTTGTGTCTTCTTTTAAACCCAATTCCACTGAGACGGAATAATTTACTACTCGTGATAAATTGTATACTAGTGTTGTCAACTTACTAGGCTCATTACAAAATGTAGCTTCCGAGAAATGCTCTGAAACAATACCCGATTCTGCATGTTGTGGTGTTGAAAGTGTCTTAGATATCTATATGAAAAGAAACACCCTTTTGGAAGACTCTGTCGTAGTTTCTTCATCCAACGTAGCCGAACCTAAAACTTCACACTCTTTTTCAAAATGTATCCCGGTAGGAAAATGGAATATCAAGTTTTCAAGGGAGAAATCTGAAAGTGTGAATGCTTTCATTGACAGAGTCAATGATTTGGCAGTTGCTAGACATATTTCTGATGCACAATTATTTACCAGTGCTATTGAATTAGTTGATGGAAAAGCGGTATTGTGGTTTCGAAGTGTACGTAGGAAAGGTTTGGGGTGCAATTCTCGAGTTCGTCCGAATTATTTCGTATACGACAAGTATCGTATGAAAAATTTCGCACGAAATCCTTTAAACGCATTCTCGAATGATATTCGAAAAATCAACCGTACGAAAATTACGTTCGACTTTTTATTCGCATGGAAACGTGACAACGCTGTAACCGGATGTCATTAGTGCCAAAACCAATATGAATTTAATTGACAAGTAACAATAATAAGAGTAAACCTTTTGCAAAACTTCGGGCCATAGTGGTTATTGGACAAGTTAGCTATAGGCACCAATAGGAACTTGATACAAGTTTTCAAATGGTTCTCATAGTGCGTGAATTTTGGAATTTCAATAATTTTTTTTTTGGGAAATCATCGATTAATCCACATTTTTTCTTCGGAAATATGCTCTCTGAAACGTCTACTTTACGTTGGTAATTTTAGTTTTTCAAAATTTTTGTGTCCGTTTTCACCGCCCCGAAACTTTGGGAGGACGTGACGTCCCCTTTACATTTCTTCGGAGAACTCAAAAATGAATGGAAATAGTAGCGGAAAGTAAGTTCGAGGTATGTAACTGGCATTTATTTTACCTAGACATGACACGATATGAAAACTACTACCAAAAAGAAGTTTAATTTAATTAATTCTAAATGTAGATTCCACCAGAAATTTAAATTCAGAAGCTTCCACGTTCTTCCAAAGTTGAAGATGTGTATTAGTAAAAATAATACGATTTAAAATAATTAAATGTTCAAGTTTTACCAACTCCAGAAACAAAGCCAAAAATTAAACGACGTATTGCTGTCCATAAACTTCAAAAGACCCTTGAAGCTTCCGAGCAATTCGCCAAGCAGGTACAAGAAAAAAATAAAATTAAGCAAAAATACTACGAAAAAAGAAGACCTGTAAGAGGAATATGCAAAAAAAAAACTTGGAGAAATTTGCGAATCCAGTTATATCTAATGTTGCTTGAGATTTATTTATAAGGGACGTAAGTTGTTCGTTAAATGTTGTTGAATTGTTTTGAAATGCACTTACTAAACCTCTTCAGGGCTAGCAAGAATTATTCTGCTCGACCGAGTCCAAAATTGCACTTTTGGTTCATACCAACAAAAATTTAAAGAAGAAATTTAACAATAAATCAATCGAAATTAATGAATAAATAATTTTTAAATGCTTTCAACAATTTTCGGTTACGAAGAAAATTTCTAAATTAATAAAACGTCACGTCATTACGTATACGTTACTGCATTTCGAATGGTAAAGACCGTACGATGTAAATCGTACGATATGAACCGTATACGAATCCTTTCCGACAGTTCGAGAATTCCGTTTCTCAAAATTCGTACGAAAACCGACCATTTCGTATACGAAATCCACTCGTACGTACCGAGAATACGGCCCCAGGTCCGAGATTTGTGATAACTTAAGAGGTGATTTTCAACCATTCGACTATGGGCGCAAGTTGTTGCGACAAATTGAGAATCGCACCCAAGGCAATGACGAATCAATTTGTTTATATTTAGCCGTTATGGAGGATCTTTTCAATTATTTAAAACCACCGTTGCCCGAAACTGAAAAGGTCGAAATCTTAAGAAGAAATATTGCACCGTATTTTCAATCAGCTCTTTGTTTGCTAAAGTCTCGGAACGAATACGTGCAGCTCGAGAGAGACACGACACACCTACCACCTCCGAAGAAGATCCATTTCTTACGACGTCGGCCAGAAAGTGTGGGGACGAAATCAATCCTTGTCTGACGCATCTAAAAACTTCAGCTCAAAACTCGCTGAAAGATCATTTTGACCTACCTTATGTGGTCAAACGGTAAATAGGTTCCCTAACTTATGAATTGGTCGATGAAAATGGCAAATCCGCTGGAAACTGGCATCCACAACACCTTAAAACTTATCATTTTGATCCTGGTTAAACTCATTAATTCGCCGGTTATCCTTTGCTATGACAACTTTCGCTAATGAATTTGTACTGAATTGGTTATTGACTTGTCTTTATGATTATTTTATGCTTATTAATATAATTTGCTTGATCTCATGTTAATACTTTTTTTTTATGAAGTATTAGTAATTTTTTTTTGGGAAATTTTTATTCGTATCGTTCTGTGATGTGTTGTTTACGTAGGAATGTTGGGTTGTCTGTGCATTTTAAAGTATTAAATTGATTTTGGCGCGACAATTTGCGTTCGCGGAAATATCTTTTTTTATTTTCGTTATCAAAATTGTTAACAATTGTGGTTTCCTCTTTTGACAATCCTTGGCTGGAACCAGTCGTGTGTGCCGATGGTTGACCTGCTGTTTTATTCTGCATTTATTTGGATTATAATTGGTCATCCACCTGTTTTACTTAATTGTGCTAAAAATATCTGCATCAATTTAAGTATTTGCCGTTAATTAAACGGGATTAATAAAGGCACACACTTACTCTTCAAGCCATCCAACATCTGCAGGTAAGCGAGTTTCACTTGCTAATTTGATGTAGAAAAGGAAACTCAAATGTATTTTTGTCTCTAGGATTTTTTTTGTTCACCCCGTGGATTGGATTTGCTACCGTTTGTGATTGAGTTGATTGTCCCATGTGTCTGGTTTTGACTTCCGCATGGTTTTGTGTCTGGTGTCGATAATATTGGACACGGAGGATTGGATGCTGGATTGTTGCTATGCTTATTTGGGTGTGTTCGCTGTCTTAGCCGAGCTAGAATCTTACTCACGACCCAATGTAACATCTGGGCAGTGGACCACCTATAAAATTTACCATAATTGTTGAGCGCAATTTGTTGATCTTGGGAATTACTTGTACAACTGTCGACTGCTGGTGCCCTGGCCAGTTTGTCCTCCGATTGCCAGAAGTACCTCAGCTTGCCTGGCCAGAACGTCTCTCTTGCAACGAGGACCTCAGTTTGCCGTTTACAGTCGCTTCGCAACAAACTTTCTGACAGATACCCAAAACATCTTAATTAAGTGCATTTATAAAAGGCTATTACTATATTATTTACCTGAATTGCCTATTTATGCAGGAGCGAATAGGCGGTATCGCAATCTCACTGTAATTAACACTTCACCGCGACCGCACATGCTTGTTTTAATTTGTTTTTAAGGTTAATGATAGGTAACCAATCTAGTGCGTTTTTATAATTTATTTCTTGCCTAAATGCTTTTGTGTGATTAAAACAACTATTATTTGAATAATTTATTGATCATTTATTTAACATTATTTATATTCTTTTTTATTGTCGTCGAAATTTGACACAAATTCTTTTTGATAATGTCCTTTTTTTGTGTAAATAAACATGTTATAACCTTTGTTTTGATTTATTTTTTTATTCCTCCCTTATCATTAAGGGTTGGTAATAGTCTGTCACAATTTATTAGTTTGTGAAATTAATAAACAGTTACGCCAAAATTTAAAATATAATCTATAATCTCTTGTTTGGAATCGGAAACTAAATTTCAAGTGCGTGCATTCTCATTTATGTTTAGGGTGTATAATGTATAAGCGGTTTGTGGAAATTAGATTTTGAGTTTTACTGTAGGTACAAGGATTTTAGTTGCTTATACTAAAATAGTTTATTAATTGAAAATCATTAATATTGGTCGTTAACGATCAAATTTGTTTATACGAATGAAAGTCCTAAACGTATGGTCGACGAAAAATATTTCAAATTAATTGGACATTTCGTTAGATACAAAAATATCACGTTCACACAGAAACACATTTTAAATCAAGACAGCACTAAAAATGTGCATTAAAATGCACAAGAGCATGTTTTTAGTGCAACTGCAGATTTTTAAGTACATATTTTTCGAGCTGTACGTATTACTTTTTCATAAAATTTCTGTAATTGTATTTTGCTGAGATAAACAAAAAAATCATAGCTTTATATTGATGGTGAGGTCTGTTCCAGTTTTAAGACTAGAAAACTTAAATTTAAAAAATTATATTTTAATTATTTGTGATTTATTTTATTTTCTTTGACTAAAAGTGGGTAAAATTGTATTCTGTTTCACATTCATAAATAAATATTAAATTGCACATATTATATGATTAAACCATATAGGTACCTATAATGTGTAAGCAATTCGGTTCTTTTATAAAATCAATGAAAGCGTTTGCAAAGATTTAAAGACGGTGTTATGAGTAACGCCTTTTCCTAACTTGTTCGGGGACATTTAGAAAAATGCTTCTTACATAATAGCAGTATTCGTCCCAAAGGAGCACCTCATGCACATGCATCCAAACCTTCGAAATCAATGATTACTGGACTAGAACAGATTATAATGGTGAGTATGAGTATTGACATACGGGTACAAACCTATTGATCACATTGCATCCCTTGCATCAGTCTTGCAGTATGATGTTACGTGCGTGAGTCAGGAGGGGTTGAGTCAACTCCTTAGGGACCAAGACCTGGATGATGGAAGCTCCCAGTCAATCCCGGTAACGCGCCTTTTCAATCTGCGACGATGAAACGGCACCCTTCATTATATCTGTGCTGTCTACGCGATTTATAGTTTTTAACTTGAGCATCTCATCTCCGCTGATTGACAAATCTCTTAATCTACGCACTTGCATGTAAGTAAAAAATGCGCTTTGTTTTGAAAAACTCATTTCTAGGCGTTTCCCATTTTCAATTCAATTACTTAAAACTGGTGTAGATAATTAAATCGAATGGAATGTAGAAATAAATAAATTGTTGGAATGTTACAATAATAATGAATGTTGAAGTGGATTTGTGTGTCCTGTCGTACAACGGTTAGGAGGACAATAAAATACTACCATTCAATTGACGTTCAACATAACGTAACTTGTTTTAGTTACAAACTTTAACGTTTTTAACAAGTTTGTCAATTTTTAATTAATTTTTCATTAGTGTATAAAATGTGTTCATAAAAACTTGCAATTCTAGAGAGAACTTAAAAATGTATTTTATTTGGTTACACTAAATTTAGTAATACTGGATCAAGGGATCAGCCGTGGTTAACCGTGACAATATTACTATGTAAATTTAGGTTAACGTTAAATAACGCACAAACTTCAATTCTATTTTATTTGGTATTGATTAATTGCTTCTTAATCTACTTACCCTACAAATGTTTGAAATAGTTTTATACCTCTACGCTAATGTATACGAAGACCGTCTTTTTGTAGTCAAAAACCTCAAACTAATCTAACTGTTTTTTTTAGAATACAATTAACCAAATAATCCTTGCATTTTTTGCAAAATATTGCTAATACCTCTCTGATTCAGTTATCAGTACTGAGTATTACTATTTGTCCACTCTGCATAGAGTGAATTTGTCAAAAAGTGGTAAGCTTTGTAGTAGTGAACTAATTGTTGCGTCTGATTACGCTCTTTTAAATTTATTAGACAATTAAAAATTGCAAGTGAAGACAATTTCTAAGTAAATGCAATCACTGATAACGGTGCACTTGGGTCGTTATCGTGTCTTAATCGTGTGTTCAAGTCTTGTTTCCATAAGATACTTTATTTATATATTTAAAACTAAACACAATTAATTGAAACGTATAAACTTATATTAACTGTACACCTTATAATAAGCTTATCATCGTGCCATCAAAATGCGCGTCTTGCGAACAAGTAGTTGGGACAAATACACCTTGTATTCAATGTGCTGAATGTGGAGTTTTGCATCATGGAAATTGTGTCGGTCTTTCCAAATCTGATATCACTGCACTATCAAAAACTGATAGCTCCTGGAAATGTAGTTTATGCCGTGACTTAAAAAAAGTCCTTTTCTATCAACGTAAATAACTACGTTCTTGATTCGTCCTTGGAGCGTCCTCACTCACCACAATCTATCACTTTAGAAACACTATTCAATGAAATGCGTCTTGTTCGGGCCGATATAATAGTATATTAAAAAACAAGTATCATAAGGCGATCTGTTAACGCACGAGCTTTAGGTGTTTTTATACTATTTTTTCTATTGAGGCAAATTTGGGTTTTCGAATTGAAAATCGTACTGTCCCCTGAACATATGCAACCCACAAAACAAAAGATGGCCGTAGTTTAGAAATTTAAAAAACTGAAAGGTAAGATGTTGCAATTCGATTAGCACGGAGTGGTTTCTATTTCTAAATTTGGGTATATCAGTAGTTTATGCTTATATACTTGCTATGACCCTCTGTAGGTAATTAAAAATTTTCTGTTATATTTATATCGAAGTACTTATACAGTGAGGACGAAAAGTCAGCCCCCCTAACTTTTCTCCATTTGAATTTAAAAAGCTCAAATTAACACAGTGTACACAAAAAATTGAGTTCTTTCATATGGTACTCATTACAAATATGACAGCTCAAAATTGTTTGAGTAGGTTTCATAACCTCAAAAATCTTAAATTAGAGTAGGGTCGAGTGGGGTCTCAAACGAAAGCTTATTTAAATTTGCATACAGCTATGGGGTTTAAAAGCAAAATAATCAACTTATCGCTAGCTGGCAACAAGAAAACTTTAAAGAGTTTTCGGCTTAGTAAATTAAATAAGCACGCTTGCTCCTATTCCATATCCATGGCAACATTGGTAACCATATGAACGGTCAATATTTAAGACAGCTTAGTTTGAGAAGTACATATTTAAACGTAGTTTAAAACGTCAAACAAGTATCATTCGTATCTTGTTATTAGAATTCTTAACTATGCAAAGAGAATTAATAGAAAAAGTTGAAGCCATTATAATCTTCGGAGAAGCAAATCGAAATTTTCATCAGGCAGTCCGCTTGTATAATGCTAGGTTTCCTGACCGTCAAATCGATCGCAGATATTACAGGAAACTATTGTCAAAATTCATGGAATCTGGTAGCGTTTCGCATAAAAAACGTTCAGGTCGTCCTTCTATTTCCGAAGAATTGCAATTGAATATTTTGGCGAGTGCTGTTGAAAATCCCACTGCTACCACAAATTTTATTGCGGAGCAGCAAGGTAGTTGTAAGAGTACAGTTAAAAAGTATTTAAAAAACAAGTTTCATGCGTACAAACTTAAATTTGTACATGAAATTAATGAAGATGATCCTGACAGACGAATGGAGTTTTGCGAACAGATAATAAATAACATAAGAGAAGAACCTGATTATTTGGGCCGCATATGTTTTTCTGATGAATGTACATTTTTTTAAATGGAGAAGTTAACAGGCAAAATGTGAGGTACTGGTCGGACACTAATCCTCATCAGTTTAGGGTTACTAGCACTCAGTACCCTCAAAAGGTGAATGTTTGGTGTGGGATAATGGGGGACATATCATTGGTCCGTATTTTCTGGAAGGAAATTTGACTGGGGAAATTTATCTCCAATTATTAGAAAGGCAAATATTTCCAATAATACAAGAAATCGCTCAAGAAAATCCAGAATTCCATAGAGTAACTAGCTATCAACATGGTTAATTCTCAATTTATCATTATTTTTTTTAGGATATTATCTTTCAACAGGATGGAGCTCATTATTATTTAAATGTAAGAGACTATCTCGATAAAAATTTCCCAAACCGGTGGATTGGTCGAAGAGGTTTTTTAGAGTGGCCTGCCCGATCACCCGATTTAACCCCATTAGATTTTTTTTATGGGGTTATTTAAAGTCAAAAATTTAGAAAACTGAAGTGCAAACAATAGAAGAGTTGCGTTTTAGAATAACTGATCAATGCAGACAAATTAATGATGAAGTTTTAAGGAATGTACGTAGAGAAACTGAAGAAAGGTTGTGTCATTGTCTTGGAGTCGCAGGCGGTCGCTTCGAGCATCTGCTTTAATAATAGTTTTAGTTAGTTTTCTGATGTCAACCTTACTTTTTGTTCTGTTTAAAGTAGTTTCCATAGAAACAACAATAATATACTTGACACCTTGCTTTTACCGGCATGGCGTTTTTTCATTTTATTTTAAAGCTTTTAAGATTTTACTCCAAAACTTCACAGTTGTATGCGAATTTAAATAAGCTTTCGTTTGAGACCCCACTCGACCCCTACTCTAATTTAAGATTTTTGAGGTTATGAAGCCTACTCAAACAATTTTGAGCTGTCACATTTGTAATGAGTACCATATGAAAGAACTCAATTTTTGTGTACACTGTGTTAATTTGAGCTTTTAAATAAAAATGGACAAAAGTTAAGGGGGCTGACTTTTCGTCCTCACTGTATATGTATACAAATCTACTTGCAGTGTTTATCGGACTTACTTACTTTCTTTTGTATACATATATTTACTTTTACATGATCCTAAAAAATAAAGACGTTTAGAATCCAGTGAAATACATGAAGTCATAGGATATAATTATGTCAACAAAAATAGGACTTAAAAAATCTATTAAACTGATAATTCACTTAAAATAATTGATCCAATTTTTTTCTAAAATGATAATTTTATCATTTTATTGCTTTTATTTCAGGTTATATTAATAGTAGGTTTGTCTGGCACCTGTTGACCTGAGGAGTCCTTAAAGGATGACGTAGCTTAACTCATTGGAATAACACGATACATCAAATATTAAAAGTAATAGCTACATTGTATTAATGACATTTTTCTCATCCTTCTTTAGTATCGTATTTTGCCAATCACAAGTCGCAAAAATACTTTTAGCTAAAAACGGAAGCATGAGCATTCAAATAGGTACCTGTATAAGCACAAAATTTTGTACATACAGTGGAAGCGAAAAAAATTTTACAAACCATCCAGAATATTCCTGTGATGGCAATAAACACACAAAATAAATCCACAGTTACCATCAACATTGATGGTGCTTATCATGTTACCATTCATTTATGTACAATACATTTAGCAAGCTAATATTACATTACGAATCGGTAATTAAAATTTTTCAAACAGCCAATTCAAAAAATACTTCTTAACTATTTACAACTTTTGTGAGGGTTAGACTTAGAAATAGATACGAACTGTAAAACTTTGCTTTAAAATTAGAATGAACTTTAAATGTAAAAATATATACCCTTACAACTTACATAGTTTCTTAAAGAGTTTATTTCAGAAATTTATTTAAAGACCAAACTAGATTTTTATCATTATGGAAAACAGAACAAAAACCGCAAACCGTAGCCGCTTAATTTTTAAAAAATTTTAATTTGTTCGGTTGGTAGCAACTTTGAACGCTCTAGATAAATTTAAAATAAATTTTATTTGAATTATAATATAAATCGTGGTGAGAAAAGATAATTATCCGATAATGAGTGATGCGTTGAGTTGTACTCCACCTGAATTACGAGCCCTAGCAGAAAAAGTCACTGAAGGACTGATACCTACCAAGTCAAATAAAGCGTATAACAAACAATTTGATATATTTTCTACTTGGTGTGTTCAAAATAACGTTCAAACAATAACAGAAAATGTGCTAATGGCATATTTTCATACAATTAGTAACAAGAAAAGTTCTACTTTATGGACAACATATTCTATTTTACGAACTATGCTTAATATTCGCCATAATATTGATATATTAAAATATTTGCGGCTGCAAGCACAATTAAAAATCAAAATCAAAAATACTGGAATACGAACAAATTAAGAATTATATTTTAGAAGCTCCTAATGAAATTCATTTAGCAACAAAGGTTGTTTTGTAATAACCATATATGTACATTTCTTTTAAAATTATTCGTTTCTCAGGTTGCACTAATTATGGGTTACTCTGGAGCTTGTCGCCGTGAAGAGCTGACGAATATGTCGACATCAGACATCGAATACCGAACTGATTCGATTTTGGTCAGCGTACCAAAACCAAAACCAATACCCCAGATTATTTGCTGTAACAAACTCAAATTGGATTAATTTGATCAAACATTATAGCAATCTTCGAACGGAGAACACAAACCATCAAAGATTTTTCGTAAACTACCGAAACGGAAAATGCACCCAGCAACCGATCGGGATTAATAAAATGGGTCAAATGCCAAGAATAATTTCTGAATTTGGAAAATCCAGAATTGTTTTCAGGACATTGTTTTAGGCGCTCCTCCGCATCCCATTTAGCCAATAGCGGTGGGGATTTGATCACTATTAAGCGTCACGGGGGTGGAAATCCTCTACTGTGGCTGAGGGCTACATCGAGGCTTCTCTAAAAAATATAAGTAGCTCAATTGTTGGCACCCGAAGATGTTTTAGCTATACCTTCTACTTCTACCTGTCATTCCGATAGGTCATTTGCTTGTGATAATACCGTGAACCTCGGGGAACATACTAATACAGCTAATACAGAACTCGTAAATCCAAGTTGTTCAAACACCGTTGAGGAATCACCAGCAACTCTAAATGTCCCCATAACAATAGGAACTAGCACTAACATAAGAGTTCAGGAAATACCTAGCATCAACATAAACTGTGGAAATAACTGCAATATTACCTTTAAGATATTTACCGAGAAACAGAATTCTAATTAAAAGAGTATCGTACATCTAACTGCAGGTTATAAATTATGTCAATTCTATAGTTACTTCTTTCTTTGTTATTATTGCCTAGATAATTTATTAGTTTTTCAGAGTTGTAATTATAGCTTGCGTGCGATCGTGCCAGTGTGTTTCGTTATAAATTCTTCTTTATATTAGGTATAACAAATATTATTTATTTCTCTTCGTTTACTACTGCTTTTGTTACTAATCGTAACTTTTACGTTATCACTAATTAATTGGAATAAATTGTTACCTTTTAAAATTTGATAATGCCGTTAACGTGTTGCATTTGTACCGAAAGTTTAACATCAAAATCGCCTGGCCTTCAGTGTTTACATTGTGCGAAATCTTATCATGCTAAGTGCATAAATTTGGATAAAAGCAAACTGGAAGTTTTAAAACAATTTCTGGCGCCATTTGGATGTGCAATCATTGCAAGGATGTTGGCACTAATGAATCTGTTGGTTCTAATGTTAATCAGAATTGCGAAGGATGCGGCGATTTGAAGACAGTAATTAAGGAATTAAGAGAAACAATCAAGTCTTTAAATAACGACATCTTAGAATTAAAACGCGATGTTCAGGCTACTAAAGTTCCTAATAATTTAATAGAAGATATAATTCAAGAATCTGAGGATCGACAACGAAGGAGCTCTAATATTATCATATATAACGTTAATGAAAATCATCCCAACGATAGTGATAGAAGGCAAGGAGACATAGCTCTCGTTGCTGATATCTTAGAATTGCTATCAATAGATATAAAGAAAGAAGAATTTGCTATTTCCCGAATTGGTAAACCTAATACTACTGATAAAATTCGACCCCTAAAAGTTACTCTTCGGTCTAGAGTTGATGTGTTTGCTGTATTGAAAAATAAGCATAAATTGAAGAACTCTCAGTACAAATATTCAATTTCAACGGATGAAACTGTTCTTCAAAGAACTTATTACAGAAAAGTTAAACAAGAATTTGATTTGAGAGTAAAAATGGTGAAAATAATATTAGAATCAAATATTACAAAGGTCTACCAAAATCGTTAGTTTAAACTGATTAAGCCCAACTTACATTGCTACTACCAGAATGTAAGAGGATTGCGTTCTAAAACCGACTTATTGTACACATCATTGTGTGATGTAGAATTTGACATTATTGGTTTAGTGGAAACTGCACTTGATAGTGATATAAAAAATTGTGAAATAATACCGGAACATTACACAGTTTATCGTTGTGATCGTAAATTTGACTTATTGAATAGATCATGGGGTGGCGGTTCATTAATAGCAGTACTCAATAATATTAAAACTGAGTTACTAAACTTACACTCAATTACGGATCGTGTAGAATATGTTGATGTTGTGGGTTGTAAATGCTTCTTTAATAATTGTGTTCTGACTGTGTTTGTAATTTATATTCCTCCAGATGTTAATGCAAATAAATTTCAGCTTTTTTTCGATTTATTGGAAGAATATTTTTGTGGCAATTCTGGTAAGGTAATCATCTTAGGAGATTTTAACATACCATATTTTAATAACTCTATTTTTGTCAATGATCCTAAGAGTAACACTATGTACTCATTTTTGAATTTTGCTAATCTGAAGCAATACAATAGTATTCCAAACGCAAATAACCGATATTTAGATTTAGTAATTGCAAATATTATGTGTTATGTTAATAAAGAGGAGCAATCACTGATAAAAGAAGACAAACATCATCCATCTTTAAACGTATCTTTACACATGACTAATCAAAACTTACCAAATTTTACATGTAATGTTGCCAAGAAAGGATATAACTTCAAAAACGCTGATTATTTAAACTTATATAATGCTTTGTTTAAGTGTGATTGGTCTTTTTTATATAATTTTACAAATGTTAATGAAGCATGTAACGCATTTTATAATGTAGTATATTCTTTATTAGATCAATATGTACCTGTATATCGATCTTCTAGACTCAAATATCCAATATGGTTTAATCGTAAACTAATCGAATATATCCGACTAAAAGATAAATATTATCGTACATACAAACGGAATAAACTAGATGCTGATTATGAAATCTATAAACGTCTCAGAGCTTTAGTTAAATCTGAAATTGTCATTGCATACAATAATTATCTTCGAAGTGTTGAGCAATCTATTAGAGCGATGTTAAATATTTTTGGAGTTTTGTTAACGCTTGTTACAATTTTATTTTCGAGTTTTCCATACAAAACTTTATTTCTTATTACATTAGGATATTATGTGAATGTTTGTATGTGTGTATGACTTGGGTTGCCTAATTGTTTACACGATGAATTTAAATTCCCGTGTCGACGTATATAAAGGTCAGATTTATCTCAAAGGGGCATTGATAAATGTAGATTTTGTGTTCGAAAATGCGGTTTTTGACGTTTTGATTTCTATTATTGTAATATCCATTGTGCTGGTGCAGTGAATTACAAATGTAATTAAAATATCAATTTTATATTGGATCTTGTTTGTATTCACTAATTTGATTGGAATTTATTATGGTGTTGTAATCAAAAAAGTTATTTCGATCAACTCATCGTTTGATGGATTTACGTCCAGCACGGATAGATAATCTCTTTATCAGCTTCACTAACACCTGGAAGGTAAGATCTTTATTATTTTCAATCAAACGTTAATTTCCATTTTAAAACCATTTCTACTCACCCGATTCTCTCGCTAGCTGCTTCTCACACCCACAACTTGGTGCGCTACCTGTCCAGGAGCGATTATTTTCTTGACTTTCCGATCTCGGCCAGATGTCCGGGGTCACTACAAAAAAATAGAGTATCACAACGTCCGCAACTGTAAGTTATTAAATCTATTTATTTTAAACGTCGGACCTACAATCAAGAGTGACTGGAACATTTGATTGTGCGTGTAAAAATTATTTGATTGTGCGTGTGTAAAGACCCCAAAACGCGTATTTTGTTTAGTTTATGGGAATAATTATATTTGGCGATTTATTATTTTGTTGACGTCCATCATCATCATCGAAAACATAAAGTTTATTGTGTCATACACCATTGAATCGGTTTTTTTCTCCCTTTCATTTTTTTTGTTTCTAATGTACTTAGGTAATAATTGTAAATACGTGTCGAAAAGAAATACGTGTGGTACACCATTACAATTTATTTTTGCTTGCTATTGTAAATAATAAAAATAGTTACCTATAAAGTTTGTTGTAACGTGAACGCAAGTAGTATCGCGAGATTTCATCTGACGACGACGTCAGATATTTTGCGCGTGGAAGTGAGGTTATTGCACTATCCGGGATTTTTCTTTGATTTGCACCTCAACACTAAAGACTCGGACAAGCTTGCTCGACGCCCTTTACCGCATAAATCTCAACATCGCTAAAATTTTAAAAATTATACACACATAAAAAAGTACAAATTCAGTTTACTTATCTTACTATTCAACTTGCGCACTCGACAGTTTATAGAATAGAGCTTTATCTACACTGTACATAATTAATACTTGTTTGTTAGCATTTTTTTTGTGTATGCACATTATTGTCATTTCTGTGGTGCCACACAAGGAAATATATTTTTTTTCTTCTCTTTTCTTTTCCTTCTTTATATATTTTTTTTTCTTTGGGCATCATTTATTCGGTAACAAAACCTTTATATAATTATTGTAGAGTTTTATGCTGGATCTCTAATCCAAGACCAAGACGAGCATATAGGTTGTCTGTGGGAAAGGATTTGGCGCCCTGGTAAAAACAAAATAATTGACACTACGTACCCACCCAAACACCGTTGAGTTAGCGGCAACCTCTTAAGGAATAATCTTTTTTTTTGCTCTGGATTCCTTTATTTTGGCCATCTTACTCTACCTAATTTTACAGAGGTTCAATTTGCAACCGAGAGGTCGCACGCTAAAAAGGGAAAAGTAGAATTCTGGCTTTATCCGTGACGGTAATATATCATTTGATGATCCACAATCTATAGTAAACGCGTTTAGTAGATTTTTTAGTAGTGTATACAATCAAGATGCATTAGGTAATGTAAGTACTTGTTCTTCTAGCACTATCTCACGATACGGTACTTCTCCAAGCTTTATAATTCAATTTGCAAATGAGAATGATGTTATCGCTTGTATTAAAAATTGAAAACAAAAACTGCAGGCCATGATCAACTGCCTTCTTTTTGATTAAAGATTGTAGTAGTGTCTTTGCTAAACCATTAGCCACATTAATTAATCTCTCATTAAAAACAAGTACATTTCCTGAAGTATGGAAAATAGCACGAATTTGTCCAGTCCTAAAATCAGGTGATCCATGTTTGATTACAAATTATAGACCGATTAGTATATTAAATAATTTTGCTAAAGTTTTTGAGGTATTTCTTTATCGGAATATTTACTCAAGTGTGAAATGTCGTATATCGACTACGCAACATGGCTTTATGGAAGGCAGATCTACGATTTCGAATTTAGCATATTTTAGTCAATACATCTCTACGCATCTTGACCATAATACTCAAGTTGATGTTATATATACAGATATATCAAAAGCATTTGATCGTATTAACCATAAACTTTTGATTAATAAATTGCACACTTTTGGTTTTGTGACTCATTAATTTTTTTACTCACTTCTTATTTAAGTAATCGTCAACAGTATGTGTCATACAATAATGTTAAATCAGACTCATTCATTGTACCCTCAGGGGTACCACAAGGATCAAACTTGGGCCCTCTTCTTTTCTACTATTCATCAATGACATTACTAATTCCATTTCTTGCGAAAAACTATTGTTTGCTGATGATTTAAAAATATTTCGTTCTATATCTTGTCCAAATGATTGTTTAGATTTGCAGTTACAATTTAATGAGCTTCAGCTGTGGTGTAACCTTAATTCTCTCGAATTAAAAATTGAAAAGTGTTCAGTTATGTCATACAGTAGGAAACAACATCTTACTAATTTACAGTACAGAATAAATAATGTAGACTTAAAGAGAGTAGTATTGTTAAAGGATTTGGGTATCTGGTTTGATTCCAAGTTATCGTTTGTTTCTCATATTGAAAAAACTCTAGATGCGTCGCTTAAATTATTGGGTTTTGTTATTAGAAATTCAAAATCTTTTGCCAACATTGATATAATTAAGTTATTGTTTTTTTCGTTGGTTAGATCTAAACTAGAATATGGTTCTTTAATTTGGTACCCATTGTATGAAACACATAAAACTAATCTTGAAAATATACAAAGAAGATTCTTAAAGTTTTTATTTTATAAAATTCATGGTTCTTATCCAGATAGAGGTTACAGTCAATACATGCTCTTAGAGGAAATGAAAGTACAGTCGTTAGAAGTGCGTCGAAAAATAACAAGCGTGAAATTCTTACATGGCTTACTCCATAATTAAATCGATTGTCCTGAATTACTTAAATTAATAAATTTTTATGTGCCTCAACAACTAACAAGACACTCCAATTTATTTTACACCCTTCTGCACGCACCAACATTATGTGCAAGTCTCCAATTTTCATTATGTGTTATAACTATAACTCTATTGATAATGATGTAGACATAGTATCACTTAATGTAAGAGATTTGGGTTCTTATTTTCAAAATACTTAGAAGTAGTTTTATATGTTATATTTAGTTTTACCTTTAATTTTTTCAAATTGTTTGTATTAAAGTATAAATTTAAGTTTAAGATATTGTCCTATAAGTGGGTAATTTAACCTGTTGGGCGATTATTCAAATAAATAAATAAATAAATAAAAATAGCTATTAAACTTTATAAAAACCATTCATATCTGTCATTTGCCGGTCGTTGAACAAATCAACAACATCACCCATACAAACATTAACGAAAAAAATTTATCAAAACTAGAACTTTAAAGGATTGTCTTAAAGCACTGTTTTTAATGAAAAACAGTTCTTTAAAGGCTAAGTTAAAATGCCGAAATAGAAAAAAATACTAAACAACGACTTCTCAGACTTAAAACAATCCGTTAACTTCTGCTATGCTAAATTATCGGAAGATGTAGAAAACATAAAAAACTTTCAGAAAAACGAAGATAATTGATAAAATTGCAACAGAATATTCAAAACTTAAAGAAAACGTGGAAATACTTACTGCTAAGGTAGATGAACAGTACTCGAGGAGATCAAATCTTGAAATTCGTAATGTGCCTTGGAAGAAAGATGAAAATCTACTCTCTGTTGCAAAAAGAATTGGATAGTTTCTAAACGCACCTCTCTTTGATGCTGACATTGAAGCCGACCATCGCATACCACACTTAGAATCTTCAGATCGTTCTCCTAAACCTACAATTATTCGTTTTACTAATCGTTTAAAGAAAGACACTGTACTAGCTGCTGCTATAAACGCAAAACAAATTACTACTGTGGCGTCTAGAAGGCTGAAGATAGATGGAGTTTCCGATGGATGTTTTATTAGCAATCATCTTACTCTCAAGAATAAAATATTGTTTAAAAAAGCAAGGGAAATTTCAAGTACGAAGGGTTATAAATACGTTTGGACTAGAAACTGCAAAATTTTTGTCCGTAAAGACGACTCATCTCAAGTAATGACTGTTATCTCTGACTCTATTCTCGACAAACTGTAAACTTATTATATGTTTAACTTCAATAAATAGTAACACTTTTCACAATGACATTAAATGTTTACTACCAAAATACGAGGAGCATAAGAGGGAAAAGCAACGTATTGCTCAATAACTTGTTAAACTGTAGTGCTGATATCATTTTCTTAACTGAAACGTGGCTCTTGCCTGGCAAGCACTCAAACGAATTCTTTCCTCATAATTACACAGTGTTCCGTAACGATCGGTCGTCTACTTCCACCAACACTCGTGGTGGCGGAGTGCTTGTCGCAGTTTCAAACTGTTTGTCATGTTTTCTCAACCCTCCTTGTATGGTCAAGAAGAAGCTGTCTGAGTCACAATTAATAGCCGACCCTTCCGATGTCACGTGTGCTCTGTTTATATACCACCGAGAGATGAAGAAGCTCTGTCACTTAGACTTAATAATCGAAAATTATCCGGACGATTTGTTTCTAATTTGTAGTGACTTTAACCTTCCCGAGATCGACAGGTCTTTCAATGCCAACTTGGGTTTTTGTTCTATTGTCTCTGGCGCTCCTTCACGAGTTATTGGGTTTTTTGATTGTTTATCACACTGTGTGATCTAAAGTAATTTAATTATTTGAAAAATTATTCCGAAATATCTTGGACTTAATTTTATGCAACAAACTATTAATCTAAAATTTCAGTAAAAGCTCGTGACCGTTAGTTCTAGAAAATAGAGCTCACACAACAATTGAATCTGATTTAGAATGCTCTTTCAGAAAACAATTGCATAAAAATAATTTACGAACTTTTAACTTTAAAAAAACTGACTTCCAAGAAATCAATAATTTACTTAGTCGGTTTGACTGGCCAGTTCTTCTTCGGGAAAGTACAATTAACGATGCAGGTCATGCATTTTACAATCAATAATCTTGGAACATTCTCCATGAATAAAAAATAAATTTAGTATGTCTTCATTCGAATATTCTTGGTGGATTTCCATATCGTGTATAATGTGTCACGTCGACTTTTACAAGTTTGATAAATAAGGCACATGGTTTTAATTTCCACAGGCCACTAGTCAGAAATTATTTAATAAAATAGAGAAATATTGTGTCGAATGTAAATACATCGATAGCAGGAAAATGGTAACAGATAGGTATAGGGAACCCTTATGAAAATTGAAAGACCACTTAATTCTCCATCACATTGAGCAACAAGATACAGGGTGTTCCATTTAAAAAAATTGACTTTTGGGCAGTTGAAGTTAGTCAGATTTAGCCAAACATTTTGAACACCCTGTAAATAATGAGATGTCAAATGACACATCATTTAAAAACTTAACAGTCCTCCTAAGTATAACCCAAATTTTGTTACTATAACTTTCTTTTTCAATCATTGACAAGCGTTTGAAAACAATACTACAAAACCAATTGTTCTCAAAAAATGAGAATATCTCAAAAACTATTGATTGTTCATATAGGTTGTGCTACATGAAAGTAACTCAGATTTTAGCGTAGAATCCAAATATAAAAAAATATATCATTCCATTTAAAATAAGAAAGTTGGTGAAAGTGCTAGAAGAGCTAAAATATTTTAGTTAAATAGAACTTTTCGAACAATCCCCTATTCCAAATTTTTAAACAAATATTTCAACGGGAAGTCCATAAACTTCTAATGAACGGGTTAACTGAATCACCCTGTATATAAACAACTTTTGTTTAATGTAAAAATATTATTACAGAACACCAACACGGTTTATTTGCTGGTCTTTCGGTAGAAACATGTTTGGTAGAATACAGCCATTATGTGTTTGCTTCTATGTATCAAGGCATTCAGGTGGATTCCATCTACATAGATTTTCTAAGCCCTTCGATAAGGTCAATCATCGCCTTCTGATTTCTATGTTCGGAACCCTAGGTATTAGTGGTAACTTACTCCGTTGGATTGAATCCTACATTAACAATCGAAACCAGCAAGTATTTTTTTACTTCGGCATTCTTACCTATAACTTCTGGCGTACCACAAGGAAGTCACCTGGGTCCTTTATTGTTTCTAATCTATATTAACGACGTTGTTAAATATTTCTTAAATATTAACGGTTGCATTTTACTTTTCTTATATTTAAACCTAAACAAATTCAATCTTATAAAATAAAAACAACAATCCTATTACTTTTGATTATAATCTAAATAACCATGCGATCACTCGTGTCTCCATAATTAAAGATTTAGGCGTCATCTTTGACTCAAAACTATTATTTAAGGAGCACATTGAATCTTTGGTGAATAGAGAATATCGCATCTTAGGTTTTATCCAACGATCTACATATAATTTTCAAAACATTAATTTAATTAAAACCCTGTATTTTGCTTTTGTACATAGTATAGTTTCTTATTGTTCTGTCATTTGGAATACGCAATACTTAATTTACAATGCATCCACAAAATGCCAAATACTTGGATGATCAACGCCAAGTTCACATTGCAACTTCCGGTGTGCAGCCTCTGATAATCTTCAAACCAACTTAACAGTGGTTGTAGTTCATCAGGCAGTTCGTTTCCTAATTCATCTATTGCATCATCGATAACTTCAAATGTTACAAAGGACAAACACATTACCATTTTACATTTTAACGCAAACTCAGCATCGTTATTAAAGGAATTGGTTAATCTCATTTCATTTAATTTTTTTTTTTTCATATTATTAGACAAATGGAAAAAACATCCGTTAATATTAGCTTCCGGAAAATTATCTTTCATAGCTGCAAAAGCTGCATATTCAAAATCGCAGTTAATTGTGCGAAGAGTTAAATTTGGTTGTAACTCTCTTATCATCTTAAACATGCGATGATACGTATTACGTTGTTTGTTTGGCAGCAAAGCGTAAAGTATTGGATGAACTTCTCCAAATCTTTCCGCTAGCACCACATAAACTTGAAAAAATGGTTTTGGGGTTATTGAAAACGTTCCATCTGCATACCAGGTGTTGGAAGCTTGTAAGTGCTGGATCCAACTTCTTCTGCCAAGTATAATTATACGAGCCTCCTCTTCGTTATCCGCCAACAAAAAGGTTCCTCAACTCCAACCTGTGGGTGATATATTTTATATTGCTCCGGAATAATTAATTCATTCATGGTCGCTGGATTAGGTGGAACTGCGTGAATTTGTCGCCTCCTACGCCTGACAATTTTCCTTAAAGCTGAAGTATTAGGTAATGTAGCTTGTGCAGCAGCAGGTACATTTAAAATGCTGTTATTAATTAACTGTCCAGTTGTTTCTACAATTTCTTCCGCTCGTCTTTTTAAATTACTAACAGCAATTGCGACCTCTACTCTAGCTGTAGACGAATCATGGGAATGATTATTTGTTTCTTTTAAAACACCACTATCGCGAGTGTGTAATCTTGCACTACAGCGTCCACGTTTTTCACATCTCCAGGACTTTATACTAGCGTCACTCTTACTGCATTTATCAAAAACGTAGATAAAACCGTTGTAAACAAATTTTTCTGCGCCGCCCTTACTCAAAATTTGTCTATCCATTTTCAGCCAAATAAATTGTAGACATTGTGTCTATTATTTGTTCCACTCATTCATGTCCACAAGCGCACGGATTATAATAAATTAAAACAAATATGCATAATTACAATAAACAGAAAATCTTTAAGAAACTATTTACAATACATACCCCAACAAAACAATATTTATAGAAATTTAATCACTAAAATAAAATAGAAGGAGGAATTCTCATTATCATATTGTTATCTATTCATCGATAATTCAGCGTCAAAAAGGACAGTGGCGAATAGGCAGTCAGCGAATTGTCTTCGGCGACGAAGTGTCCGAAGACCAAAGATTTTGGAGACCAAACGGCTGAGGCGAAACGGTGGAGACAAACTGGCAGCGTCGAATCGTCATAGACCCGTAGAGGGAATCTAACGTAAATTTGTTAATTACCTACTACGTAAATTTCATCTAGCATACAATACTTATTCGGAATTATGTAGTCATTTTGGTTTACTAAATTTGGAAAAGCGTAGATCAGTAGTGACATAACCTTTGCTTGACGACTTCTAAATGGACTATTAGATTCATCATACTGCTTGCAGCACTTTAAACTAATTGCTGGTGGTCGCCCTGTACGTCATCGTTATTTACTTGATCTGCCTACGACTCATACCAATTCATACCGAAATTCGCCTTTATTGCGAATGCCCAATGCTGTTGACATTTTTTGTACGTCAAAAAGCGTACTTAAAAAAATACAAAAACAAATGACCGCTTGAAATGAGTTGGATGTTTTAGTATGATGGTCACTCTTTTATGTAATTCTTTTTAAGCAGGTTTTTTTCTCCTCTGTTTGTATTCTTACTTTATCTGAAATTATATATTTTACTTACGCTGATATAACGCTAATGTATGTATCTTATAAGAAATTATTTTAAGTCAACTGTAACACATGTAGTGGGTATTTACCTGTATGTGTTTTAATTACTAAAATAAAAAAATTATACCTTCGCATCACTTTTGATAGGAAAAAGCGACAGGATTATTTATATTAACATTTCAGAGTTCAATTAACACATATAGACACACATAGGCACACATAGACACAACAATAGATAATATCATTTAACATGAATAGCGAGTTAAAACACGAATATAAACTCGAGGCACAAACGCCACAAATAGGTTAGCGTATTTGACAGTCGATAACACCGATGAATCCCTGTCAGTGATTCATGCGACAAAATATTGTTCAAAAGGTGTTTAACAACAATTACGACAAGTACCAAACCGTGGCCGATTATTTAAATAGATTAAAAGCGCACATAATTAATCGTACTTGAAAGATCCTTCGAGTTTACAAAGTTATTTATAAGCGCCCAAAAAGGTACGTTGTTAAACGCACGACCACGATACATGTTACATAGAACGCGACACAATTTATGAATGACATGCATAAAAAATTAACTTAGTTCGTGTAACTAGGAAGTCTTCAGTGTTCGACAGTTAATCGGTAGAGATAACAGCTCCCGTATCCAAATCTAATGTTTAAGTATCCAACGAAGAAAAAGGATAAGCCAAAATGGACTCCGAGGATAATAGTTGCTGGCTGTTCACAAAGGACTAGATAAACGGCTTATCTGGAGTGGTGACCTTGACTCGAAGAAGGTAGGTTGACTCCACTTACGATACCACCCCCAAAAGAAATTGAAATAAGAAAAATACGGAACATGGCCGAAATAATTTTCCAAAGAATACAAAAAGTTAGGATGAAAACCTCAAGAAAGAAAAAAGAGAAAACAGAAGAAGAATCTAAGAAAGAAGTGATAATGGTGCAGAAAGGACAGAGTACTTACGCGGCAACCCTGCAACAACTAAAACAAAATACAACTGAAACGAACGACATAGAAGAAATTAACTACGTAAAAAGACAGCTAAAGGGGATATCCTTATAACAATTAACAGCAGTAACACAAAAATAAACGAAAAAGTTAAAGAACTACTAGAAGAAGGACATACGATGAGAACGCTAGGACGAAATCAAACAAAAAATATCTTTATATCTGATATAGATGAACTAGTCACGATAGAAGAAATAAAAGATTACATAATTAAATCAAGGGAGATAAAGAATGAAGATTTACTGACAATTAGAAGTTTAAGAAATACTAAGGACGGAAGACAGACTGCGACAGTTAGTATGTGTCGGATGACGTCTACAGAATCACAGATAAAAATATAATTAGAATTGGTTTAAACAGGTGTCGTACCAGGCTTAAACTAGACGTAGAAAACTGCTATAGGTGCTGGGAATACGGGCATAAAGCCAAAAATTGTAAAGGAACGGACAGAACCAATGATCGCACAAGGTGCGCTAGAGCGGGACACAAATGGGAAGAATGTGGCGAAGTAAACCTGTACTGCCCTATGTGCGATGAAATAGGTCACCAAGCAGGTACATGTAAAGCCTGTAAAGAGGCATTTAAGAAAAGCAGAACATGAATCAAAGTATGATAAAAATTTTAAAAATTAATACTAACCGACACGTACCGGCACAGGATTTAGCAAGAGCAACAGCTATGAAACACGACTGTGATTTAATTGCTATACAGGAACCTAACATTAAAACTAAAAGTAACAAAGATTCATATACTAATAATAAAAAAAACCGTAACTCTAGTTAGACTTAACAATAGCTTTAAAATATGTGATATTTTCTCAAATAAGCGGTTTGTATGTGTTCAGTGTTCAGTTAATGTATACATTAGTCTCAATATTAGTATTAAGGAGTACGAGGAAGCCGTCGACGAAATAAAGCTTAACATAACTGGGGTAGACAAGAATAAATTAATCATACTGGGTGACTTCAATGCAAAACGCCAAATTTGGGGGGGACAGATCCGATGAAAGGGGAAATACTCGCAGAATGGGCAGCAGCACTAAACCTTATCATTGTAAATGACGGGAAAAAGCCAACACTAACAAGAACAACCGGTACATCATACATAGATATTACAATGATAAATAACAACATTCAAAAAAACCAAATTAAGTGGGCCGTTCTTGACAAAGAAACCTTAAGCGACCATAACTACATTATCTTAGTTATAATGATAGATACAAAAACACAACAAAAGAGGTGGATTCACGGCATAACAAATAAAGAAGTACTTAATCGCCATTTGAAGCACTTATGGCCACAGGTAAGAAATATAAGCGAGTGTCAGAAAATTATTAAAATGGCGTACACTAAGGCAACCCCAAAATAAAAAGCGATAAAATGGAAAAACGCCATACTGGTGGACACTGGAAATACAAGAGCGAATCAAAGAAACGAACTATAGTAGGAGGAAATACCAAAGAAATAACACTTCCCATAAGACAACATTACAACAGTTATACACTGTCAACAGAAAAAACTAAGAAATCTAATTAGGAAAGAAAAGAAAAAAAATGGGTGGAATTGTGCATAAACCTTAATAATGATGTATTTGGAGACGCTTAAAAGATCATAAAAAATCAAATGAAGATAAGCCATCTTAAAAAAGATCTGGATGAAAAAGAAAAAACTACTATTTTTCATAAATTATTCACAAGTAAATCGGTAAATGCTACACTTACCTGTGGTATTTAGCGACAAAGAAATCCTCTATGCTGCAGCACGTATTCAAATAGGAAAGGCTCCTGGATCCGACGGTATCCTACCTGAAACAATAAAAGCATTAATAGGTTTAAAAAATTATGTAATCAGTATCTTAAAGAAATGGAATTTCCCGAAGAATTTATAGTGGCAAAGCTAATATTAATAGAAAAGCCAAGTAAGAATAATGATCAGGAAATTAGTTACAGGCCAATCTGTCTATTAAGTATAATGGGGAGAGTGTATGAAACTCTAATAAATGAAAGACTGAAATCAGAATTAGAAAAAAACGGGGACCTACATGAGTATCAATTAGGTTTTAGAAAGGGACGATCTACTGTGCACGCAATAGAGAAAGCCTTAGGGTTTACAAGAACTCGTAAATATGACTGGAATGGCATGATATTGGTTGATGTTGAAAATGCTTTGAACACCGCAAACTGGGGATTAATTATAAAAAACTTGAAAAAAAATTAGTACACACCTCATTAATATCATAAAATCATATTTAACTTGCAGGAAAATAAAAATATGCAAGAACACTGAAATAGAAGTCGGAGAAGGAGTACCCTAAGGCTCAATATTAGGACCTACGTTATGGAATGTTATGTATGATGATGTCATGCAGACGGAACTACCGGAGAACGTCCATATCATTTGCTATGCGGATGATGTTAATCTAGTCATATCAGCAAAATCCAAAGAAGAGCTACAACTAAAAAGGGATGACGCGCTTCATGCGGTCTACATATGGATGAAGGCTAACAACCTTGAAGTAGCTCCTCAAAAAACCACGACGGTTATTTTTAATCAAAGTATAAAAGCAAAAAAAATTAAATTTCATATGCTTAATCAAGTAATAATCCCATCACCAGAAGCGACTTACCTAGGGGTCACAATAAATAAAGGAAAGACCTTTAGCAAACACATACACCAGATATGCGATAAAGTGCTTAAAACCATAAAAGCGCTGGAGATAGTCACACCAAATTTAGGTGGACCTACGATGCTTAAAAGAAAGGTACTATGTATGACGACACAGTCAATAATACTGTATGGTTCACCTATTTGGCACTCAGGCCTCTGTATAAAGAGGAACACGCACAGGATACAAAGCACCGAACGAAAAATGGCTTTAAGAGTATGCAGTGGCTACAGAACAATATCTCACGAAGCAATAATGGTAATGGCGAATGTTATCCCATGCGAATTACTGGCCGAAGAAAGAACAAATTTGTTCAAAAAGGTGGGGAAGAAAACAAAGGCGGACTACGCGGAAGAAAGGAAAAAAACGATACTAAAGTAGGAAGAGAAATGGAAACTTGGTACAAAGGGACCTTGGACAAGAAGATTAATAACAAACCTAATCGAATGGGTCAATAGAAAGGAAGGAGAGATGAGTTATTATCTTACCCAAGTATTATCGGGACATGGGTGTTTTATGAAGTACCTTAATAAAATTGGCAAAAGAGATACAAATCAATGCATATACTGCATAGAAGAAGATGATGCAGAGCACACCGTATTTATATGCGCAAGATGGATGAAAGAAGGGGAACAAATAGAAGAACTTTATTAAAGCTAAAATGACAACAGAGAACTTGGTGATAATATCTTAAAACCAAATATGTGGAACGAGATTAAGGCAGTCATAAACAATATAATGAAAGAAAAGGTGTGCCTCTTCAAAGGAGCGTCCCACACTCCCTAATTTTGTTTGTTAGGAGTGCGTAAATGCGTAAATGGTATCAGCATGTACCTGACCCTGTGATCGACACTCCAGAAGTCACCCTAATATGGGACACTCAAGTTCGAACTGATAGAACGATCAAAGCCAACAAACCAGATATCATTCTGAAACAGAAAATCAAAAAGTTGTGCCTTCTAATAGATGTAGCTGTTCCATCCGACTACAATATCAACCAAAAGAAACGGAAAAATATCTGAAATATAAAGACTTGCAAATAGAGATCCAAAGAATGTGGAGCATGAGAACAAAGTGATACCCATCGTCATCGGGGCCACGGGACTGATATCTAACGCGGCAGGTGAAGCTGTGAATGAAATCCCTGGAGACCACAACCATCTCATGATGCAGAAATCAGTACTGTTGGGCACGGCACACATAGTGCGCAAAGTCCTATGAAGAAGAAACGCCCTAGGTGCATGGTTTGCACCCTATGTTTCTTAAAAGTGAAACCATAACAAAGCATGTCAGTTATGTGATGTCGAAAAATAATAATAATAATAACAATAAAAGGAGACAGGTCAGCATTTTTTGTATTCCGTATAAGCCATTTGCTATATGTTTCTTTGGAGTTGGCTGTTTAGTTGGCATCCGTGTACCCTAAAACTGATATCTCGGTGGTTCGCCGAAAATGATACTTCCTTTTTCCTATTAAAATCGTCGTAGTGAAAGGGTGTATTTGGAGAATGCTGTTTAAAAACTGAACCATTGGACACGTTTTTAATAAATGGCGAGTGCAGTAAATTCGTCCCATTCTAATTAGGAAACAAACCTTTGGTTACGATTCCAGTGCGCCCTTTTGTTTTTTCTCCCTCTTCTGGTTTTCGTTTTGGTGTTTGCTGTCATTTTGGACGTTCATTCGACGTACTCCGTGGTAATTTGTCGCTGAATATCGAATGAGGAATTGACTGGCAACTTTAGTAAACTAATTGCGAAGACTACTAGACTTCTCTGGGAAATAACCTTCCCGCAAGGCCATCATCGGTTCAAGGCCACCACTCAAGATAAGCCGGTTATCTACTCATTGGTGCAGCCCAGCAACTGTTATCAGTGGAGGCCATTTTAATTTCTTTTCTTCGTGAATACTCAGATATTGGATTTGGATACGAGAGCTGTTATCTCGAGCGACTAACTGTCAAACCCGAAAGACTCCTGGTGACACGAGCTAAGTTATTTATTTATGCATGCCATTGATTAATGAATTTTATCGCGTTATGTATTTGTATCGTGGTTGAAAGTTTAACACCGTATCTTTGTTGCGCCTATTTCTTATTATAATGTGAGCTTGAAGGATCCTTTCAGTACAATCATTTATGTGCGTGTTGAACTTATTTAATTTAATTAATCGGCCACGTTCCGGTACCCGTCGTCATTAGCTTTAAGTAGCTTTTGAACCATAGTTTGTCATGCGACTTATGTGAAGGGATTCTACAGGGTTCGTGACGTTCAATTCAACTAATTTATTTGGGGGCGCTTATACCTCAACGTCATATACCTTTTTGTTAACTCGCTCTCGTGCATGAATTGTATCTGGGAGTTAGTTATGACCCTATACTTCGCAGGTTGTGCCCAACTGGATACAAGCAAATAACTTGGAGCTGTTACCCTGGCCAGCAAAAAGCCCAGATTTTAACATTATCGAAAATGTTTGGGCTCGAATACTTGCTGTTATCCGAAGACAACAAGGGCCAAATTTTATACCAGTAAACCGTAATGCACTAATTGCAGCCATTGATACCGCATGGGAAACGATTAATATTAATTATATTGATACCTTGATAGCGTCAATGAGCAGACGCCTCCAAGAATGTATCAATAATAATGGAGGTCACACCCATTATTGATTTCTTATATTTATTTATATAGTAATACCTTTATTTAAAAAAAAGTTTTCATTTAATTTAAAACTATAACTTGGTATCTTAATTATAATTATGTAATAAATTCTTGTCAAAAACTAAATATATACGTTGACAATAAGAATTGCCTTAGTTTTTATTTTCACTTTTATATTAACTACAGAAAAAATTAAACGTCATAAAATATACATTTTGTAAGGACTAAATATTATGAATAGAGAGTTTAATGATTTTTTTTTAATAACTTACAATAATTAGTAGGTTAGATTTATTTTAAAATAAGTAATAATCAGTCAACCCAAATAACCATGTTTAGTTTTTGATTTAATTTAAAAGTTATTGCTTGTAGACGTTTTTAAATCAAAATTATTTCTAATTTAATTTGTAAACATTTCCTAAACAAAATTTTGATTCGATAATTAATGGTGTTTAATTAGCGATACCTTCAAATATATTCTTTAAAGAAAAAATTAAGTAAGCAACGTAAATTACTTATTTTCTAAAACGTGCTTAGTGTAATGATTCATTCTACAGTCCTTCTATAAGATAACCCCTGCTGAGACTACCTGCTGTTAGAATTGTAAATGATACCTTTAAGCCCGCTTCACAATGTGCAAACTTTTGTTTACAGAAATTGTGGTGTCCAAGTTTTAAATTTCATGAGTGTACAGTTATTAAGAAAATTATCAAAGAAAAACTAATACAAAATAATAACTTTGACGCTCTGTTTTCGGAAACTATCAACTTTTGGACTAAGGTAATTTGAATTAAATTGTGTATATTTTTGTCCCAGAAATCTACACTAGTTCTATATGTTAACGGAATATCAGGACACCTTGTATACGAATCAAACACGAAGGGATTTTTGATTTTGTCTATTTAGATGAAACATGGATATTCCAAAATGGTCGGTTGTAGAAGGATGACGATTTAAGAAGTGTAAAAACTATAAAAGTTGATGGAAAAAAAAGGTGAGTTATGCTTAATCTCTTTATAATTTTATTGAACTTCTGTAATCACAGATACATTTTACTTCATGCTGGTAATAGTGAAGGGATTCATTTCGGATGCTGAACGATATTTAGTTCTTCCACAAAAAATCCTGATTATCATGGAGAGATGAATCAACAATTTTTTAGCGATGTATGCACCAAGTGCGTTACTATAATGATTACACCCGGAGAACCATGAACCCAGCTCGATGGGCGTAATCATTCAGTAACGCCGTGGTTCATACAAGATTTTATTTTCACCTTGTATTCTTAAAACAAATAGAATTGGTTTGAACACAAACTACTAAAAAATGTAAATAAACCTACTGCAATTATAATGGACAATGTCCCACAGTACATTAATTGTTAAAATACCAAATACCTCAACAACTAAACACAAAATTAATGAGTGGTTGCAGAAAAATATTTCATTTGGAATAAATTCTTTAAAAAAATACTGCATATCATTGATATTAAATCAATATTTTTCAAAAGTTGTATGTATGAAAGTCTTCTTTTTTAGAAATATGCAGCAGATAAACTGGTTGAACAGTATGGTCATAAAGTTTTAAGACTCCACCCGTATCACTGCGTTTTCAATCCAATCGAACATATATATTTTGAATTACGAAAACCTATTACAATAAGCACATGGAGAAAGAAGGAAGATCTATAGAAAATTGTATTAATAGGTGGCATGAAGCCTTAACATCTATTCCAAAAGATGCATGGGCAAATTTAATTTGGCACTTTGAAGATTTGATTAAGAAATGGGATGGAAGTAGTGTTTGATGTAGGCGACATAGTTCTAATAATTATTAATTTAAATGAGGACAGTAGTGATTCCGATTGATTAATACAATGTTTAGCATCTTTTTAAATTAATATTCGAGTAGTCGGTTAGCAGTCAGTTGTTTTAAACTATTGAGTTTAGTAACCATAAACCCAAAATTTACGTGCCTAACGCAGAGGCATGTTTCACGATATCTCAAGTAGGAGCAACTACCCAGAATGGCTTCTGTCTCAAGAATGTTTGATAAGATAATTTGATTCCGGTTTGCTCTACACATTTTGGGTGGAAATCAATTACACTATCTAAGCTTTTGTTTCTTCACTTTACCTTTGATAACGTAGTCTTTCTTTCCCGGGCACATTCGACTGACTTCACCACTTTCATAATATTCAGTAATTTTTTGTTGAACTCTGAGAGATACAACAATGGTAAAAACGGTTTGGCCATGTACTGCAAACGATACTTCTTAAGAACATCACCACTCAGACATTTCTGAAATGCTTCTCGTTCTTTGGAATTCTTGGGTAAATTTTGAGCAGTTTTTTATATCATTATTAGTAGTTACAGTTGGCGTTCTTTGTTGAGATTTACTATACCTTTCTAATTTCTTTATGTTGCAATCTCGTTATTTGGATATTTTGTCTCTCCATAGTTCTATACGCTTTAGCCCTGTCTTTTCTTACAATCTTTCTATCAGTTTCTTTATGTGATATTGAACGAGGAGTAGTGATGCTTTCATCTACTGAATCTGGAGGAGTATTATTAAAGGTGTTTGTCAACGCCTTTTCTTCTGTCTATATTTTTTGAATTTCGTTTCCACATTTTTCTTTGTTCTCGTTTCTCCCTTTCTGTCATGTCAGATATAGATTTTATTTTCTTCTCAGCTTTCTTCTTCTGATAGTATTCTCTGTCTTTTGTTCTCTTTATTTCTTTTGTTCCCTGGTCATGTTATTTAAAAACTTTCGTTTCCTCGACCTAGTTTTCTCTTTTTGTCTAATATATGCAACACTATTTTCTTTGAGTTTCTTTTTTGGAGTTTTCATTTTCTTATCGTTTACATTGGACACCATTTTTCGATTCAATTAGTTCTGAAAAAAACAGAATGGAGCTTATTTGGGAAGAATTCCAACTCAGAACACTGACAGTCATTTCGAGAACACATACACCACTTCGGGAACGCTCGTCATAGTCCGAGAACGTTTCCGAAATGACGTTTTCGCCATTAGTGTCTTTGATTTTCTGTTTCACAATGTTAAATGAAATATTTTTGAGGTTATATTGTGGTTGTTTCGCATGTTCATCATAACATTGAAAATAATATATTATTTTTACCTAACCATATTCTACAATAGCGTTCTCATAATTATGCTGAATTCAAAAGCACGTCAGAAAGACCGCTTGTATCGCCATTTGGCACGTTCGAGGAAAAATATATTGATGTTTATGATTGCGTTCACGAAATGACGGACTTTCTCTGGGACAACATTTGAATCAAATAGATATAAATATTTTTCTAAGTTTTTGTAAAATATGTAAGAATCTTTGAAGAAAATTGTGTCTAAGTAACTAGATTGTTACTTAAGCTCAATTGATTTCAATGTGTTGCTTGGCCACTTGAAATTCCATTAATGAATTATGGAAACGTTCCCGAAATGATTTTTAGGTACGTTAGATACAATAATATTAAACCAAGAATGTTTTGAATTAAAGTAATTACATGTGAAGATGACTTTCGATAATGATAATGGATAAACGAGAAAAAAATTCAATTTATTGTAGCTTCAATTAAGAAAATTCGCTCCAACTCAAATTCTTCACCTCCATGATTTTGACCCATATAAACTTTATTACATCAATACTGTTAACTAGATTTGGTTACATGCATTCACAGAGTCAATATTATTCCTTTAATTTGCCAACATTACATTCCGCTGGACTTCAGATTAATTTGTGTGATACTACGAATGCTCAGATCGTCAATGTACCAGTTTCATTCGGTATAAATTAAGATGTCAAGTGTGGAGGTTACAAGTGTTGTAAATTGTAATGTCGATACCTACATAAAGAAGAACGAGAACAATACAGTGGGATTTACAAATATGTTCAGGAAAGGTACCATTTGGAAAATACCGTATTTGAAGAATCAAGAAATTACAGGCAAATATTTTTACCAATTTCGAATAGCTTCTCAATTTGAAAGGACCATTCAGATCATGTTAGTTTAACTAACTTGCAATGTAACACTTAACAGAATTTACAAAAAAACTTACAACCAAATGGAGCACTTTCTGTCGATGATCAGCTCGCTATCCTGCATTGATTAGAGCAAGCTCACTTTATAACATGTTATATTACAATGATTTGTTACATGGTAGTCCATTACCTTTGTTCGAAAGTTCTACTCTACTACTGGCGTGACCACATCCATATCTCCAAACTGTTTCTGTTTCAATAAAATTTATTTTCATATAAATTATTAAAACTCTATTACATAGTTAGAATTCCATATGGTTTGATAGAATATGACTGCATAAATTTCGATGATCTACTTTTAGGATTACTTTAGTTTTAAGTTACTTTTAAGTAATGGAAACAAGTAAGATATGTAATAGGTCCTCAAATTAATTAGCGGAGTAGCGAAATACCTAAATATCCAATAAAAATTATTGCAGTTGAAGAAGTGAACAACAGCACTCATTGAAATATATCAAAATATTTTTAATTCCTACATTTATTCTTTTTTTTTAACGAAAGAAAAGTAAAAATAATTAATTTACATCTGATGCAATTGTTTCATAACTGAATAACTAATTTATGTCTTACTCAACGATGATAAATACGATATGAAGAGAGTGGTGCTTGAAAAGTTCCACAAAATGCACGAGACTAACTGAATTCTAGCTTGGAATTGAGGGCACCCACTGGGGTCATGAAATCCATCACATTGCCTTTTCATAGCTTCGCGTCTGAAAACTGCAGCTCGTACAAATAAAATATCATCAGGAAAGTGTCGCGACTAGAGAACACCTCGTATCACAATGAATAGGTAATGTTATTTTTCCTGTATGTAAATTTCGAACTACCGAAAAAAGAAAACATTTCGTATGTATACTTTCGATCAATCTAAACATGCATCACAATTTACAAAAGTCGTGAAGAGCAATAACTTATTCACAACAACAACAAAAGAACAAAGCAAAAGAGAATTTAGAGAAGAGAAAACCCGATTTCTAAGTGTGGTAAAGAGCGCTGTTTGGTCCCCGTGGTCGAAGCCGTGATGGAGTGGAGCCCCGGGCTTACACCCCGACACTTACCGCTACGTAGTTGGGATTTATACAGCCACAATAACATCTGGTCAGCATAGTTTGTTTTAACAATTGATCTGGCAATTGCTTACTTTATTATTCATTGTAGAACCCCGCATTTTTATATTCCTCGTCTACTTGACCAAATTTCCACACTTGGCTTACTCTCGAATTTCCCTTGAGATTCTCTGGCTATCAGGTAAGCGAAGAGATTTCTATTTTATTTTTACCACAAAAACAATATGATTTTTACTAATTTTAAAAGGTATCAAATATTCATACTGTGTATCTAAGGAGTTTTAATCTAATAGAAAATACAACAGCCTTTAACAATCTTAAAGGACATTATTGTGGTCTAATGTTAGGAAAAACTAATTTTTTAACAATTTATTATCTATTGATTATCCCAAAATTAAATTTAGTAAAACAAACTAAAATAATTAAAATTGATAGTAATTTTACGTTTCTTAGTCGATATTTTTTTAGTTACATTTCTAAATATGCAGTGAACGTCACAAGTGGTGAAATAAAATTTTCCCCGACCATTAGTGGAGTATAGTATTCTGAAATCACTTTTAATAATAGAAAAAAAAATTCTTACCCTTTGGTTTTGTATGTATTTTTATTCAATAATAAAGTAACATAATGAATATTATATAATTATGTTCAACAAAATAATTAGACATCTATGATTTTCTGAACTGTCAGTGTCAAATGTAAATGCAACGTTTTGAGGCAAATATTAATTAAATTTTTTTTAAAATAATGAAAAATCGCGTGAATCAAATATGGTCGTGGACAAAACATGGTCTGTTATTAGAAATCTGTCAGGCATATTATATAAGAGTGAAAAATGCATTGAACAAAATGGGGTCATTTTAAAGAATTGTTGTACTGTTTAGTAGTTTAGTTTCTTCCTAGTTTCTGGTTTTTTATAAGTAGGTTAATAGTTAAATTTCATTTTATCGTTAGGTTAATAGGTGAAAACAACGTTAATATTAAATACGTCGATAATAGTATGTTATTTAGAATTTGTCATTCCGAAAGCAAAGTTAACGTTAACATATTCGTAAATGTAAATTTATATTTAACTGAACGTTTAGGAACCATTAATATGTCGTTAACAAGCGATGGTTTCTCAATTATTTGTTTTACATTTTGTGATACATTATGGACGTATCCGACTCTAGTACCTCTGATTTTACATCCGATTCATCCGATGAAGATGTATTTGTAATTGCAAGAGCAATGCCCGTAAGAAATTTCAAAACGCGCCGTACTATGGATTCTTATGGAGAACTTGAATTTCGTAAGCGTTATAGTCTTTCTGAAACTGACCTCAAATAAGGTTCCAGTATCCAAGTGTATGCACCTACAGCAGATAAGGACGAGGATGAAATAGAGTCGTTTTACCAAGATCTAGCTAAAGTGATCAAACCTATCAAGAAACACGAAGTCCTCATTATAATGGGGGATCTAAATGCGAAGGTTGGCCAAGGTGAAGTGACTAATGTTACCGGCAAGTTCGGACTAGGTCTTTGCAATGAGCGAGGATACAGATTGATCGAGTTCTGTCAAAGGGAGGATATGGTAATAACCAATACCCTCTATCAGCTTCCTCCACGTCGGCTTTATACTTGGAAAGCACCATCAGACGGAAAATCAGGTATAATTAGAAACCAGATCGACTACATTATGATCCGTAGAAGATTCAGAAATACTATCAAGTCAGTAAAAACATATCCAGGAGCTGACATAACATCCGATCATAATCCGGTGGTAGCTGTAATTCATGTAAGACTGAAAAACTCGTTCGGAAAACAACTAAGGAACGTATAGACCCTAGAAGACTGAAGGACAACGTAGTGTACAAAAAGGTTGAGAAGAACATAAACGAAAAATTAAACAAACTAAGACACAACGATGACAATAATATCACCATAGACCAGCAATGGCAAAACATAAAAAAGTACTGAAGGATGCAGGAAATACAGATTTGAAATCCATAAAGGGAAAGAACAAAGAATGGATGACACAGGAGATACTGGACCTGATGGTGATACGAGGCCAATATAAGGGCAAGGATGTGCAAATCTATAAGACCATAAACAATGAGATCAGAAGTAAAATAAGACAGGCCAAGGAAAAATGGCTACTTGATGAATGTCGAAAGGTTGAAGCCTATCAAGACAGATACGATTTTTTCAATATCCACAAGAAGGTAAAGGAAATGACTGGGAGAATAAAGAGACGACAACCAGATGTGTTGGTAAACAAGAACGGCGACTTGATTGTAGAACCGATAGACAAACTGGCAAGGTGGAGCGAATATATACAAGAACTTTTCAACGATAATCGGATAGAACTGGAAAACCCAGACGTGGAGTATACTGGTCCAGAAATATTAAGAGAGGAACTCGAACAAGCAATTAAAAACTGTAAATCCGGAAAAGCAGCAGGACCTGACGAAGTGCCTGCTGAACTACTAAAACTCATAGGGAAGGACTCCATAGATATTCTACTAAAACTATTTAACAACATTTATGAGACGGGCAGAATTCCTAGCGATTGGCTAACCTCAACATTCGTAACACTGCCAAAGAAAAATAAAGCCAGAGAATGTTCGGACCACAGAATCATCGCCCTAATGAGCCACACATCGAAAATATTTTTAAAGATCATACATAACCGAATTCATAGGATTTAGAACAAGACATCAGTGACACTCAAATGGGTTTTAGGAAGGGCGTAGGAACAAAAGAAGCGCTCTTCGGACTAAACGTACTTAGACAAAGATGCCTAGATATGAATCATGATATGTACATCTGCTTTATCGACTTTCAAAAGGCATTTGATAGAGTCCAGCACACAAGAGTCAAAGTCGGAGAAGATATGAGTGAGGAGATCAAGATATGTCGAGGTGTTAAACAGGGTTGTGTATTGTCGCCTCTCTTATTCAATGTATATAGTGAGGGCATCTTTGAAGAAGCGCTGTCAGAAGAAACCGGTGGTATCGTCATAAACGGGGAAAGACTTAACAACTTACGATGCGCAGATGATACCGTTATATTCGCCGACAGTCTGGAAGACCTACAACATCTGGTTGAGGTAACAAACATTGCCTGCAAGAGATATGGCCTGGATATGAACCTAAAAGACCAAAGTCATGACAACTTCAAAAACCCAAGCACAAATCACAATAGACCGTCTATAAATATTAATAACAACAAACTGGAATGGGTATCCTCCTACAAATATCTTGGCACATGGGTAACTGAAACAACAGAACATACAAAAGAAATCAAGTGTCGAATTGAAGTAGCTCGCAGTGCTTTCATAAAAATGAATAAAATACTTTGCAGCCGAGATATAACATTAGAACTGAGAACCAGAATACTAAAATGCTATATATTCTCCATTCTATTGTATGGAATGGAGGCTTGGACACTCAAGTCAGAAAACAACAAGAACATAGAGGCATTTGAAATGTGGTGCTATAGGAGGATGCTGAGAATACCGTGGGTTGACAAGGTTTCAAATAAGGAAGTACTACGACGAATGAATAAAGCCAAAGAAATCAGTAACACCATAAAAGGGAGAAAATTAGAATATCTAGGACATGTTCTGAGAGGAGATAGATATAACATCCTTAAGCTAATTATTCAAGGCAAAATAAAAGGCAAGAGAACGATTGGCAGAAGAAGAATCTCTTGGCTACGCAACTTGAGGGAGTGGTTTGGTTGCACGTCCGCAGAACTCTTCAGACGCGCGATTGATAAGGTCCGAGTAGTGGTGATGATTTCCAATCTCCGATAGGAGCGGAATTTCAAGAAGAAGATAGTCTTTCAAAAGATCTGTTAGAGGAGCTACTCCATGAACATATAAAACCAGCAACCAATAGAAACAAATTCCTTTCCTCAGATATTCAAATTTTGATTTGTTTGCGGTTCTTAGGTATTTAGCTATTTTTATTTTCTTAGCTATTTTGTACATTTTAGTAATTAACATTAAAAAAATTATTTTTGGTATGTTTCTTTACTATTATTTTAATATTCTTTTGAAATGATGATAGACGATGATATTAACGTAAATCAGGCAACCGTTTCGAAAGTGTTGTTAAAAGTACTACCTTATATTGCTCAATTAAGGCCTCGATTTATGACAATGTTCACTTCTGCTGAAGAAGTGGCCACGACAAAAGAGGAATTTGAGGCAATTGCTGGATTTCCTGGAGTATATATTGTAATAATACATGTATAGCGATTGAGTATAATTTATAATTCTATGTCATAGGTTGCATTGACGGAACCCATATTCCCATTCAAAGCCCTGGAAGAGATGATGGAGAACTGCACAGGAACAGGAAATCATTCTTCTCCTATAACGTGGAAATTGTTTGCAATGCCAATTTAAAAATTTGCGATATTGTTGCTAGATGGCCGGGAGCAACACACGATAGTACCATTTTTAACAGTAGCATATGCTTGTAGCAGAATTATGCTAACACCTTTGGCTAACCCAGAAAATCTTCCTGAGCTTAGGTACAACCCCGGGTACAACTCTTCACAAATAAGAACCCGAAATACTATAGAAAGGACTATTGGAGTTTGGAAACGAAAGTTTGCATCAACTTACGATTAAAAAGACAAATAACTTTAACAGCAATAATGGCTCTAGCAGTTTTATACAATATAATTAAACTAATTGACAATGTTGCTGATGAAGATAAGCAGATGTTATTTACAATAATGCAGAAATTGAAGAGGAAGTTGCCTAAGATATAACTGGAATAATCGCAAGAAACTCTGTTGTCGAACAATAGTTTACTTAAATTAAATTATTTGTTAAGAACGTAATTACGTTATCTTGATTAATATAATTGTCCCAATTCTTGTTTTTTTTAATTTCTAATTCCTAGAGCTGATTTTCTAATTTATAATTCATTCAAAAGTAGTTGTCTCTCCAACTGCGTTTTCTTTATTTTTAAATTCATGGGGTTGTAATTTGTTGCGTTTGTCTCTTCTTCCAGTCTCAACCTTCTAGTTTCTCTCTGTTCGAAAATAGAGTTGTTTTCTCTTAGCTTCATTAAGAACAGCCGTTAATCTTTCTGGTGGTGTTATCTTGGTGGATGAAGGATCCACAGTAGGGACTGAAGTCATTAAGGAACAAGAAAGTTGAATCTAGACGGTCGTCGAAGGCAATGTTGCATTTGGGCAAACTATGGCGGAAGCGTCCGTAGAAACATCTGGTTTGTTTTTAATTGACTCTTCTTCCATTACGCTAGGTTCAAATACATTTTGATGTATATAAATGAAATATTTTTTGTTTTTTTTTCTTGATGCCCATTAAGCTTACCAGTAAAATAAGTAGCGCTACTGTCATATGGGTTTTCCTCAAGATTAAACTGATTTGTCATTGCAAAAGCAAGTTTCTCATCAGCGTCTGTCATTTTGGACACAAATGTTCCACCTCCTGTGTGTAATTTTTCTTTCTACAAAGTATATGGTATATTAATTTGTGTTTCTAAACTTTATTGAGTTTTGATTTTATAATAAAATATTTACCCTGTCTTCTGCTACATCCTTTTTCACATTTCACTTCATAACTTCCTTGAGTTGTTTTAAGGATCGTTCCCGGTTTGGGAACCCTTACTTTTTCCCACACTTCTGTTTTTTGTCAAGAGACACGCCATCGCTTTTCTTGCACTCTACGATGTCCCTGTGTTTTAACACTAATTCTAATATTTTTTCCCTTTGTGTGAAGTTTTTGTTCCTCAGATTAGTTTTGTCCATCTATTTGAATTTAAGAAACAAAGAGTTACTTATGATATTGTAATATATTAATAAAACAGCAGGTTTAACCTTTATTGGACAAATGACCTAGGCTACTGCTTGTATTCGATATTGTCTGGGTTGCATTGCTTAAATTTTAACTCATTATATAGGTTAATAAAGATTATGTATATTTACTTTATTTTTAAAAGACACTACCACATGCACACGAGTTAGGTTGCCGCAACAATTAAGATACAATTGTTGTTGTTGTTATTTTGTAAATTGGTTTTGTTTTTAATATCAGTTGCTTTGTTGAGTGTACAAAAGAAAACTTGTAGAAAATCATACAATAGTTATTTTGAAATATAAACCAAACCTAAAAATAAATGTTCTTTAGTACTAATCACAAGTACTTGTGACAAATACATGCTCAAACGAATAATTTATAAAAAATTAAATATCATTACGTAATGTATGACCTAAAGTTATTTACCTACCTAATCATCCTCATCATAGAAATAGAACAATTACTCTTTTCGAATATGGAAACAAAAATTTTCAAATTGATAAATACATAGTGTTGTTTTGGGGTGACCAAATTTGTGAATATTTTGTGAAGCCGGAACTGGATTTTTCTTTTTCATGAATATTTTTATAGATTGGACATATTAACAAAAATGTGTAGCCCAAATATTAAAAAATATACATGGCGGATCATAAGTTATAAACCATCAAAGAAATAGACCAAATACATAACACACTCTGTATTTCGGTTACAAAGAGCGCTAAATCAATCACATGGAAGTATTTTAGAATCACCTTGATGCCCCCTATCTGCAGTTAACGTATGCCCGTTTTTCAATGAAACACCCTGTATAAGTTGAATTCCTATTAGTAAAGTAACCCTGGCTTAAAAATAAGGAATTAGGGGACTGTTCGCCTATCTGCAAAGAAATTGTGAAAATCGCTTCAAAATAATAATGTAGGAATAGGAAAAATAGTTTTGTCCAAAAGTAGAAGCTGCTTCAAAAGTTATTAACAATTTCTTAAGAATTTACTTCTCTGTATCCTCTGTCTGTAAGTTTTAGAGAAAAAAGTCATAAGACTTTTTTGTTGAACAAAATGAGATTGCAAATTTTTTTTAATTGTCTATAACTAAAACTCATTTTTTTTAAAGTGATTAAAATTCCAAAATATAATTGTTTTTTATTAAAATGATAAATAGTTACTATATTCTTAAATTCGCCGAAAGGAGATTTCTGTAAAATAATTTCGTATCTTTCTATAAGGCTTCAAAGTTTCATTTTTAAAAAATTATTATAACAAAACAAATAATTATTTTGAAACGAAACACATCTCATTTTGTTAAGTTTTTGATCAACTTTAATTGCACGTATTATTATTGAAATTCACCAATAGATATAAAAATGAGAGAGATCAGAAAAATTGTATAAAAAACAATTTTTTTTTGTACTTTTTCACTGTTATTAATAAAAAATTCAAAAATTTTACAATTTTAAATAATGCTATTTTGTAGAAAATTTATCGCTGAACGAAAAAGGCTTATGACTTTTTTCTCTAAAACTTACAAAAAAAATGATACAGAAAATACAGAAATTGTTAATAATTTTTGAAGCGGCTCCTACTTTTTGGGCAAAAGTATTTTTGTAAGAATTGAGGCTTCCACGGCCGGAATGGAACAAAGATGCTTTTCGGGATTGGACCATGTCGAAAAGGTAAGCGTAGTTGCCAACGTTTCGCCACCTAGCACGGTCCAATCCAGGAAGGCGTTTTTGTTCCAAAACTATTTTTCCCATTCCTAGATTATTATTACGAAGCGATTTGCATAATTTTTTTGCAGGTAGGCGAACAGTCTCTGAAAAAGTACCAGAGTGACTGGACTACATGTATAATTTCTAAACGCTCTGCATTTTGAAAATAATAGATAATTAATTATTGGTTGACAGTAGTGAAGATGAAATTTATATCAGCTCCCACATTATTACTGAATACTCTGTTATTAATAAAGAAAAAATCATAACTAAGCGAAAACTGTGGACTAGTAAGTGGTTGCAACGTAGAGAAGAAAACAGAGGCGTCTTACATATGTATATTGAATAACGAACTTTTGATAGAGAATCCAACCTCATTTACTTTTTTTACGTTTAAAAAGTGATTTATTCAGATATTGGTTAGCATTAGTAGACTCTGAGATATGTCGTACAGATTTCACTTCAATGTATGACGTTCTTGAAGTAATTCTAAAGATTATTTCAATACATGTTTAGATTACAAGTTACTCTTCGATTTCTGGCAACAGAAGAATCTTTTCGGTCATTAATGTATTCTATCCGCATTCATGAAAGTATAAATGAAGATTTGTTCCTGAACTTTGTAACGCGCTGTATAATAAGTGGGAACATATAGCAGAAAAGTTTTAGGAAATGTGGGATTTTCCTAATTGGTTACGGGCTCTTGAGGGTCGTCACATTAAATTCAGGGCTCCTCGATATTCAGGTTCCTACTACTACAACTACAAAGAAGACTTTAATATAGTTCTATTAGGCTTATAGCCCAGTCAGTTAGCATTCAACCTCAGAAAAATTCCAATACGGCTGGATTTTGGATTTGGATATTACAATTATATACATTGTGTCAAAAGTCCACAACGATCCGACCCCTGCAAAATTTTTCATGCGGTGTCAAAAAGCAGGAACATCAGATTTTTTGTCAATATCTTGCAAACTACAGGGTTTTCGAAAATAATAGTTATTAGTTAATTTGTAGCTTAAACAATTTGGAAATAGATGGGTGGGTCGGTTTTCCATAAATGTTAACATTATCTGGTAATCGATTGTAATATGTTAAAACAGAACACTGTATTAAAAACATCCGCCGGTTTCAACTTCACACCTTAGGTGAGGTGTTGAAAGTGATTTTGTTATCAACATAATGTCCCTCTGAGCCTTGACTCATCTCAGTACTAATTTTATATAAAATATATGATAAACCGAAAGTTCTTTAAACTTGGTACCAGCTAATCTAACAACGGGCTTTAAAGTGTCTAACGATCGTTAGAAAAAATTCAAATTTGTACACCCGATTGTTTAAAAGCATTTTTCAACTGTTATGTAGGTAAGATGTCAAAAAAGTTGCAGTTTACAGAGTAGCCCCCCTAAACGTAAGAACTTGTGTTTATTCTATAAACTCGGCCCAAACACTTCTGCACGGTTTAATTGCTGTATACGGGTGGGTTTCATTATAATAAAAATTTTGTCAAAAGTTGTCAACGATCTGCTAAACTTTTTGTAGAGAGGAAGAAGTTTATTTTATGCCCTTCAAAGCTTATAAAATTTGCAACAAACGCATTTTTGTTTAAAATCTTTAAGTTAAAGAGCAAAATCAGATAAACGTGTTACAACAGCACACATTATTGAAAGAATTGGCGCTTTCAACATCATTCCTGAAAATGATTTTGGTTTCTATGTGAACTCCCTTGCAGCCCTAAAGTATGGTAATAGTGATTTTCTGCAAAATGTGTTTAAATTCATAGGGTCTTTAACCCTGCTACCAGCTAATCTAAGAATAAGCTTTAAGGGGTTTCAGACTGTATGAAATTTATTTCCCAAATTAAAGGACATAAAACTATTTCGTTTTAGGATCACATATTTGGAAAAAATATTTTTCGCCAACTTCTTCATCTCCACAACAAGTTTAGCAGACGTTTGTTGACGAAATTTGTATTATAATGACACCCACCCGTATACAGTAATAGAGCCTTGCAGAAGTGTTTTGAGCTGAGTTTAAAAAATAAAGAGAAGTTCTTAAGTTTAGGGGGCTACTCAGTAACCTGCAACTTTTTTGACATCTTACCTACTTAAGTGTTAACAAATGCTTTTAAGCAATCGAGTGTATAAATTTCAATTTTTTCTAATGACCATTATTAGCTGGTAGCAAGTTTAAAGAACTTTAGATTTAACATATATTTTGTGTAAAATCAGTACTGAGATGAGTCAAAGCTCTGAGGGACATTACGTTGAAAAGAAAATCACTTTCAACAATTCACCTAAGGTGTGAAATTGAAATCGGCGGATTTTTTTTATAAAGTGTGCTATTTTAACATATTACGATCGATTACCCGATAATGTTAACATTTAGGGAAAAACCGACCCACCCATCTATTTCCAAATTGTTTAAGCCACAAATTAGCTAATCACTATTATTTTCGAAAACTCTGTAGTTTCCGAGATATTTACAAAAGTTAAATTGATAATGTTAACATGAAAAGTTATATAAAAGTTATAGCAGCCACCTCTTCTAACGCCTGCATTTGGGCGTGATTATTTTATAAATAATGCTTGGTTTAACAGCATACAAACAGGGGTACTTTTTCCATTCGTCAAGTAATAAACTTGTCTGTTCCCAAGACAGACCAAGACATTTTCAAAATAATTTAACTAATAAAACTATTAACACGTTTTCAGATTGTTAAGGTTAGTACGAATATTTGATCTGCGGTTTGATCAAAAACAAAAACCGAAATAATGCTTCTATGCATATTTCTGGGCATTTTTACAAAAAACCAGTTTTAAAAAATTTTGAGAAAAATTTGTTTCAAAATTTATTCAGTATTTTTTCTGTATGCAACGATCCTAAAATAATTTCACATACATTTTATGTAATATTTAGCATCGTATCAAACAGGCTTTAGTTATAAGATGTCGAGTTAAAATTTTTACATCTTTTATAAAAGATACCCTTCAAAGAAAACTATTTGTTTTTTCAATCTATTAGGTAATGAAGTTATAAATTGAGCTATCAGGGCCCTGTGTTACTTAATGTAATTTACATAGTGAATGGAAACTGAATAACTAAATAAATTGAGCACATTCTAACGTTCTAAACATCATCTTCAGTTGGACGTAGCTAAGAGCACTATATTCTAATAATCACTTGCTTACGAATAAATCAAGTGCGTGAAATTAAATTTCACTTTATTGGTGCCTTCAATTAGTAAGTAGTTTTTGGTTCGCGAAACTTGATTTAATTTTTGCCAGATAGCATTTTGCCGTTTCACAGCACAAAGGAATCCAATCCGCACACTAACTTAATCCAATAGCTCTAGTATTATAAGTAATATTGAAGTTTCCAGTAGAAAATAGACAAAAATGCTGTTTAGTTGATGCCTGACTGATGATGTACACCCACCTAGGGTATTTAGTAGAGGGCCAAGTCTTTTCAATTGTAAACTTACCCTTAGAAGTGTCTCACTCCTGAACGGTCCCAAAAGGACGAAACATCTGTTGAGTGATTCTCCGTGTTTGTTTGCAATTCTCTGACGTCTGTATTCAACCATATTTGCGGTTGCCTACATTAATCTAATGAAAAGAAAAATCATGGAAAAATACAAAGATGTACAGTTTACTTAACAAATGTAATAATTTGTAGAAATCTGTAGCATATTACAAAATTACGAAACAAACTACTAACCGCTAACTACATAAAAAAAACTAAATACATAAAAAACTGCAGCAGAACCATTTTCGAGACAAAGATTTATACTTCCAAACTGCAACATATATTCATAATAATAATTTATTCTTGTCTTGCTCAAGGCTTACATACGTCTGGGATTCATACACTAAACACAAGCAGGCATGATACACTAATTCTAAGATTCGTATACGCAAATTTAACTTACTAAAAAACATAATGGTCTGTAATATAATTTATGTGATGCAAACCATACATCAGCCTTCGATTGCGTGTCTGTTCGTTGTGTGATTAGCGTCGTGTCATCTGCAAAAAGAACGAAAAAATTTCATAAGTAAGTTATCTATTATGACTATCAACTGCAATTGTTTCTAGCGATGCAACCTAGAGAAGAACAATACTATTTAGCTCGAAATAGCGCACTAAATTCATGGAAGATCCCGTATTTGTAATAGTTAGCGCAGCAGTGTCCGGCTTAGTCGGTGAGTTGGGGAGGTCCTGAAAGAAATAAACTGCTGCCTAACGAGGCGCCCCCTGCTGGGTAATAGAAAGAAATTAAACCGACCAACAGGAATTCAATAGGTTTTACTAAAGGTCTAATATCCTAAAACGAACACAAATGAGAGAGACAAATAGACAATTAAATGTAGCAAAAAGGAGAATATGTGAGAAGTGAGAGATTCTGTCGCATAAGACTTACGGGCGTTAGCAACAACAAATTAATTAAAGCTCGCAATCAATATGTCGAAACTCAGTTAAGCTTTTGTTTGTTACTTACACACGGTGACTTAAATCTAACTTAAACTCGGACTAGCACGGTAAGTAGGTCTCGCAAACCCAAAAGGCCCTTTGTTTTAGCTCCACCCACTTTATCTAAAGCGCCCAAGCTCTTATTGAGCTAGTTAACAACAAAACCGAGCGTCGGTGATGGAGTCTACCCCGAATAAATGGTTACTTATATGCTAGGGATACAAACCGTTTAATGTCACATGTACGTGAGCTTTATACGCATGAATAGTGAATAGGTTTCTTAAACAGTAAACTTAACTGTGATCTGAAGCATTCAGTCTCGATAAGGAAGCTTCTTGCTAACGACAGGAGTTGACAGCTTCAGAAGATAGGTAGCCACAGAATTTCCTTTAGGAGAACTAGACGACGAAGCACAATTATCCAGATTGTAATACACGAGTAGAGTATGAGGTCGAGACACGTGGTAAAGCATACGTCGTAATTACAATTAACACAACCACAAGACAACAAAAGAACTGGAAAAAGAAATACTTACGGCGAATGCGGTCGGATTTACATTTACACGCGAATTTAACTTGGAATTATTGAAGCCAGATAAATACTTTACGTGTAAACTTTTAACTTCAGGAAGCACGCCGAAAACGCCCAATAGAAGGAAGTAGTCAAAATGTCCGCTCGTAATCTTAAAAACTTTTCGTGAATTAACTAATTCACCAATGGGAAAAGTCGGTAAATTTGACTTTCGTCGTAACGTGCTACTCACGACAAACGTTATTAAAAAGGCTTGCGACATACGTTCTAGTTCGAGAAATTTGAACCGTAACAAACAAAACCTTGAAAAAGCTCCCGCTTGAGGGGCGAAAGGTCGGCCAGTTCTACGTAAAAGATTGAATTTTTTAAACCCCAATCTCCAACACCAAAGGGTCCCTAAACAGGACAAGTTTTATAAATTAAGAAATATTTCTGTTAATAATTACTCATTCATTGTTATCGCACGCATAATGTCGGAAATTATACAAAAAATTGAAACACCTTTGATATGACAAGTTAAATCAGTTGCAAATTCGATTAGAATGAATAAGTGGTAATTTAACACAATTCAGAAACGTACAATCTGGATTAGAACAAAATCCCATGGCAGAGATAAGTTCCAATATCCTATGAATCAAACAATTTCACTGCGTCTGGAATAATCAATCAATATCAACCAACATATAAGCTTTATAATTGTTAGTTATTGAGCACATAAGCAACTTTACCCTACACCGCAAAATGAAATAAAATTTTGCTGACCCCAATTTTAACCTCACTCCAAAAGTGATATCTTTGTCGGAATCGATTCTGTATGAGTGAGTCAAAAAAATTCCTTGGACAGATCTCAACTAATTGTTTTATTACTAACTTGACGATATAGACGAAGTGAGATTCACTCCTCACTGTACTAAAAAAGATGAATGTAAAGTCCATTCTTGCAACTCCCAACTAAAAATAGCTTTCCATGACTTTATGAGAGAGTACACTACCCGACATGGCCGAAATTAACGATAAAACTATTCTAAAGACTCCTATTTATTATTTGCTCTATATTCTGTATTGAAGATTGAGAGTTCCATCACAAAGATCAGGTTGCCTTTGATGGGCCCGCAAAATCTTCAACAAATTTATTGTTAAATGGCACATTCAATTTTCTAATACTACACGATTTCGTAAACAACGAGATTTGAGGAAAATGTATAGATAAATCTTCCTTCACTCAAAACATGGAAATCTACCACGCATACTTTGGACTAAGAACGCATACAGGTTGGTCAAACACTAGCAATTGAATAGTATCATTTATTGTGCTTCTGGAACTGTCTTTTTATTCACGAGGTGCATCAAACAAATTTCAATTGACAATGCAACGCAAAATAATTGCTGAAAATTTCTAGGTAAACGATACCCTTACCGCCTCAATTGACATTAAGCTAGTTAAACGATTACGGATACGAAAATAATTTTACACAGGCTCTAGAGGTGTCAAATATAAAAGATATAGTCAAAATAGAAGGTGATTTTAAAAGAGATAGCTGTGATTTCAGAGTGGCATTTTAGCTTTCTTGTTATTGTCTAAAACTTTTCCAGCCAATACAATAGAATTTTCAACACACTGTATATTTACCATCTATTAACAACGACCATAACATTAAGTGCAAATTGCTCTGTACTAAATCTTGCGTAGCACCATTACAATGCATCTCAATCGCTTGATTACAATTGAATCGCTATTTGCAGAAAGAGTGTAAGTCAATTTTGGCCAAAATTAAAAATTAGGCTACATTACAGTTTTAACATCTTCGCATCGTTTTATAGAGAAAGTGAGCTAGTCTGATTCTCGGCTCAACAATTCATCAGCTCGCCTACTATACATTTTATGCGAAAAGAAGTAAGTCAATGACTACCTTCCTTTTTGCATGAAACGATGGAATGAACTTGTCAAGTATCGACATAGTCTCATTATACACTTTAGACAACTATTCACCTTTAAAAACTAAAACAATGAGTGAATCTAAAAAGAAAAGAGCTAAACCTGAATGTTATAAACGAAATATCATAAAGGCATGTAGACAGGAAGGTAAGCCCTATATAAATTATAAAGGGCATCAAATACATGGAAAGGAAGCTTGCAAGTATGTTTTTAAGTTACAGTTTTAGTATGATAATCAACAATCTTTGATAATTTTAGAAGTAATAAAGTTTGTTTTGATCGTATTAATGAAGAAAGGCGTTTAAGTTTATTTAATCGTTTTTATTAGCTACAATCCAAATATGCTCAAGACATGTTCATTTAAGGTTTGATTGAATGGAGTGGAATGCGAATGGCAAAGCAAGGGAGTATAGATTCAAGTACTACACGTTAAAATAAAATGATGTTAAAGTTAAAGTATGTCTTCAGGCATTTTTGGAGGTTTATCAGTAACCGAAAACGTGTTATGAGAATTAGACGTTTGTCTGTTTTGGGGAAATCACCAAGAGATAACAGGGGCCGAAACGTTAGTGCGAATGCATTTCCAGAAGAGTTGAGAAGTTGTATGAGAGAGAGCACATAAAATATTTTCCTGTAAAAGAAAGTCATTATTCTGGTCGACAGATAAAGTACTTAAACAAGGATCTGAATGTCAAAATTATGCATCAGCTTTTCCAGCAAAAATTTGCCGTTGGAACAAAAGTTTCATATTCTGCGTATTATAAGTACTTCGTGGAAAACTTAAAGTTACCGTTTGGTAAACCGCAAGTCGACGTATGTTCTGTTTGTGAAACGCTACGATTCAAACTTAAAGACCTACACCTGAATGACAACGCAAAAAGAGCAGCAGCAGCTGGTGCTGGTTCACAAAAGAAGGAGCAAAAAATTTTACTCGGCTCTACAATCTGAATCTGGAATTAATAGTACCCACGTCCTAACAGTGTGTTTTGATTTTATACAGAATCTACTCCCAGTTGGAGAAGTGTACTATTATAACCAACTTACAGTTATTGTGTTTTCAGTGCACAACATTACGGCAAATACATCTTAGATGTACATCTAGCATGAGGGCATCGCAAAGAAAACTCCAGATGAAGTATGTTCATTTCTTTTAAGTTATGTAAATGAAGCTACTGCAACAGGTGTAATTTCGGGGATTCATCTCTATAGCAACAATTGTTGCGGACAAAATAAAAATCATCCACTAATAAGAATGTTACTTGCTCTCACAGATACAGAAATTTTTCAAAAATTCAACATTTCTTTTCCATAAGAGGACATTCCTTTCTTTCGTGCAACCGAAACGTTTCAATAATTAAGAGAAAATTGAAAAAAGAAGACAGAATTTTCACCATACACCAATTTATTGAAATAATAGCAAATTCATCCAACAATCGAAAGTTTACGGTTAAGGAAGTATCAACTGATCTGATATCTTGGATTTCAAGTCTTGGTGGTCTAGACATTACAAGAAAACCGTAATTTCAGGAAAAAATAAAAGACAAGCCTCGTGAGGAAAAAGTACCTTTTAACATAAGGAATTTTCATCACGTCACATACGATTCCAACCTCCCAGCATGTGTTGTAACTTCTAAATTTAAGGGTTTCATCAAATACACGTTTACGACGATAGATATTATTTCTGGGCCCACAACTGCTGGAGGTGATGCAAATTAATCAAATAAGATAAAATCACTTTGAATGTTATCTTAATTTCTGTCTGGCAATACTTTAATAAGTTTTCAATAGTTTGTAAAATTTGTACTAAAATAAACAAAAATTCATTAGCATACAATAAATAACATCAAGAACTTTTGTTCTCTAAATTACAATAATCGAATAGTTTTTGCATTTATCTCAAAAGAGGAATTTTTGACTTATGCCCCTGCAAATGGCGATTTAATTATGTGCCACGGTATTGTTAGTTAAATTGAGTCATAAGTGTATTAACGTACATCTAACGACTCATCTAAAGTCTTAAATTGGTTTTCAAAGGAGCCAGCCACTTTCATTTCAAATAAGGTACCAATAAAATTACTAACGCTTTTAGTTGGAACCATAAGTTATTGAACCCGCTTATATTATTTCTCGTGGAACTAATCTTGACCTACTAATCGAATATTCCGTATTCTGGCATGGGCCACGGTTTCTTTTGCAGTCAGAATGGCTAGATTTTGCATATTTGTACGTAAGAAGAATTTAGAAATATTTGATCGTTATTCAAACTTCAATACAGTTCTTAAGGTAATGACTTAATGCTTCAGATTTGTAAATAACCGGAAGGTACCAATTAGTGGAAACCTAACTAACCTCGAACTACACGGTTTCGTTAAGCTAGTTCATCAAGAAACTTCCACTATCGATTTCGTACATTTAATCGCAAATTATATCCGGTGAAGTCAGAAAATAAGTTAAAGTCGTTGAATCTATTTATTAACAGGAATGGTATTATGTGCGTCAGAGGAAGGTTAAGGTAGGCTTTACTTCGGTTCAACCAGAAATGTCATACGGACAGTTTTTCACAAAATTTATGATACAAGCACACATGAGCATAAACGTTATCTGTAGTGTAGTATTTCCATCAAGACTCAATCAATTTCTCATTCGTATATAATAGGTAGTTTATTCTCATGACGTATTACACATTCTCATATTTTCTCGTTGTGTGAAATTGGCTGTGATAATCTTTGGACCCTAAAGCTTGGAAACTGTGGAACGCGATAGGTACATCTGTCTGGCACCCTAGGCCGTTCAAGTAGAACTGGTTAGTGACCAGTAAGTTCACTAAAAAAATTTGTAGCCCATTGACGTCTCTGTCGTGATATTTTTTCTGATAATACTACCAAATTTTTTGATGCAAAGAACGTTTTAACTTCATTTAGTTACTATACTAAGTGACATAGAAAGAAGAACACCCAGTAATAATGAATTTATTTGAAGAATTTTTGGTATACTAGTGTATACAATTAGATTAGTAAACGATCACAATTTGATAAAAATTAAACTCTTAACTTCTTCAAAAACTTAATAATGTGTTGCTCCACCACGATGTCTTGTGCACTCATTAACACGTCTGGGCATACTTCTAATGAGGTGATCGATTTCTTCTTGAGGTATCTCATCCCATGCTATCTGTAACTGATGCTGCAAAGCCGCTAGAGTTTGTGCAGGGTGATATAAATTGAGTAATCTTTTTCCCATAATATCCCAGACGTGCTCGATGAGCGAAAGACCGGGAGATCTTGGTGGCCAAGGCAACAAAGCAATTTGATTGGCCTCAAAATGAGCCAAAGAAACCCTAGCAACATGAGGTCGTGCGTTGTCTTGTTGGAATGTGCTGTTGGGGATGGTCTGAACATAAGATACAATATGGGGGTCTACGACCTCTTGGATGTAACGTGCAGCGGTCATGTTACCTCTAATGAAGACCAAAGGTGACCTACTTCCAATAGCAATAGCTCCCCATACCATAACTCCAACTGTGTGGTGCACATGCCTATTCACAGAAAATTGGGGATCTTGTCTTTCACCGCGCCGTCTTCTCACCCTTGCACAACCGTCATGCATACCCAAACAGAATCTGGATTCATCACTAAAGACATTTGAATTCCATTCTTGGTCCCAATTTGCCCGTTCTCTACACCACTCCAGACGATAACGTCGATGCTCTGGAGTCAGTGGTAGCACAAAAAGGGGACGGTATGAAAAGAGCCCAAAGGTTCTTATCCGTCTATAAACGGTTCGCATCCCAATCGGTTTTCCATATTCTTCAAACCACTGGTCCGCAATCGTCCGTGTAGAAAAGAAGCGGTCCCGTAAAGCCAATAGTCTAAGACGGCGATCTTCGCGTTCTGTGGTTCTTCGACGACGTCCTGTACCTCTCGCTCTTCGTGTACGGCCCTCTTGGTTCCATGCTCGAACACAGACTGTCACAGTGTTTAAACTCCGTTGCGTTCTAGTGGGCTATATCTCTCATAGACAAACCAGCCTCACGCAATCCCACAATTCTACCCCTATCAAACTCGTTTACTTGCCGAAAATTATGGCGTCATAGCACTGGAGGCATTGTGATTGAATTAAAGAAGCTCTTTGAAATGCAATTTAAATCGCTTAAATGACAACTGTACTTACAATTGCTTAATTCATTGTTTTAGGGCTACTTAATCGTAAGTGTTTTTGAATGAGGTTAACAAAACAACCGCTAGGGCAATATGGCTGAAAAACTGATCGTTTTTATCTTAATATAAACCAATATATTCCCAAAAAATTTACAAAATATTCATTATTACTGGGTGTTCTTCTTTCAATGTCACTTAGTATACATAGAAACAAGCGCGTGGCTAATGCAACATTCAATGTGGAATGCCTATTGCGCACGTGTGACAAACTCTTCACTGTTGCGGAATATGCCGTATAACAAACTTGTTACAGAACATACTATTCCCGCACGAGAAAGAAGACCTTTCGTAAGTTATATACATCCAAGAAATGCATATGTTTTCATTGAGGTATAGTAAAATATTATTTATTGAAGAAGAAGTGTCACAAAAGGATTTTTTGTGGCAAATGTCTAAGTGCGACTAAAAGTAGTTGTGACATGCGCTTTTCATACTATTTTTTTTCTATTTCGCTGGTATTACTCTAAATTTGTTTAAAATATAAGCAAATTATTAAAACTTATATAACTCCTAAAACAGTACGGAAAGCAGTTCTCTTTCCGCATTATGTACAATACGAAAAAAATTGTAATTTAAATGTTTTGTTTCTATAACGTATTGTTTTTTATCAGTTTTTCCATCAAAAATGCCACACTCTCCATAAGTTCTTACACGTTTATTAGTATTGGGGCTTCTTTTGTATGGAAACAATATCCAGAACATTTGAAATTGCATTATAATGTAATAGTAGAATACCGCATGTGCCATGTAATTGTAAATAGTATAAAGTGCCTTATTTTTATGTTTTATACCAAAAATGTCATTATATTGTTAATTAACATTTAAATGCAAAGAAAGTGTTTTTTCTCAACTTTTTTTTCCTGAGTGAAAAGTAATGAACCAACATTTATATAAGCGCACTAAAGCGGGTACTCCCACTACTCCTCCGTTTTCTCGCATTCAGTACTGTTCAGTCATCTTTGCATTCATTTTTGCATGTTAAATATAATTTTATCAAAAAATGAGAATATACGTTTTGTTCCTTTCTATTTCAACTCTACATTTTTTTTTATTTCTGACAATTGAGCAACAATACGAGCATTCAGCCTCGATTGCTTTAAAAATATTAAATCGCAATTTTGCGTAAACTAATTGCCCGATAATTGCACGGTTTTGCACACACTAAGTACGTATCATTACCTCCTATTTCATGAAAGATTTATGCTACTTCTCAAAAAATGACGGATCTACGAATGTAAAAAAAAAAACAGAAATATTTCACTTTTTCCAATTTTCTCTTAAATTTATTACCTGATCGAGTCGAATTGGTGCTCATTTTATTCGTATTTTTATTCTCTACAACTTTTTTTACACGATTAATGTTGGTTCATTACTTTTTTTTGCATTTAAATGTTAATTAAGAATATAATGACAACTCATTTTCGATATAAAACATGAATATAAGGTACTTTATACTATTTACAATTACATGGCACATGGGGTAATACTGTAATGTAGAAATTTGGTTCAACGTAAATTAAACTTTATTTTTAATATTAATAAAAAATTACACGTTACATTAATGACATTTGTTTTTAATGATTTTACAATCTAACGTTTTCATAGTTACCTCCAATAATTTATGCATTCAATAAGGGCGATGACACACACAGCGGTTTGTGTCGACTCGCTGCCGGCTCGACTGCCGTGTCGATGTCGGCGCATTCGCAGGTATTTTCAAATGACTTAAAACACACGCCGATACTACCGTCGGCGCCGCACAGTGGCACGGCGACCCGAGATTTTGGACAAAAATCTAAATCTCGACCAAAAGTCAAACAATTGGGCTATAACGTCGTACTCGGGTTTTTTTTTTGAGGTCGCTGAGTACGAATTTGTGGTCAAAATTATAAAATTCAAAATGGCGGCTTCAATATGGCGGTGAAAATTTTTATATGTCGACGGATTTAGCTGTAAATGCTTACTCGGGGGTTTTCGGGGTCGCTGATTATGAATTCGTGTTTCTAAAACATTTAAAAGCATCTTCGGATGATTATATCATTGGATTTATGGCTAGCCTTACCAAGTCGCCGGGCCTACTGCGCGACGCCATATCAAAGCAGCCATTTTGGATTTTGTTATTTTGACCATAGATTCATAATCAGCGACCCCGAAAACCACCGAGTAAGAATTTACCCCTAAATACGTCGACGTATAAAAATTTTCGACGCCATATTGAAGCTGCCATTTGAATTTTATAATTTTGACCATAAATTTGTAATCAGCGAACTCAAAACCCCGAATACGACGTTATAGCCCAATTGTTTGATTTTTGTCTAAAACCTTATTAATTACAATCATTCACACTCATTCACTCAATGATCCTCAGCCACCATCCTAATCTTATTTACTTTCTAAGGCTTCATCATTAGTACTTCATATTTCTTCTTAATTCTTTTCAATTTTTTATTTTACTTCTTTTCCTATTTCTTATCATATGTTTTTCACTTTTTAACGGTTTTTTAGCCTTCCTTTCTTGTTTGCTGCATTTATACTTTTGTAACGTTTCTTTGTTTATGTCAAGTTATTTTCCTTTCATGATTATCGATCATTGTTTCTTCTTTAATCCCCTAAACAACTTATTCCTATTTCTTAACATCTAGTTTTCATTCACACTTTTTAATAGGTACTTCTTAAACTTTACCATAATTCTTGTAATTTATTCGTTGTCTTTTTACATTGCCTTTTCCAACTCTTTTTTCTCCATCCCTTTATATTTTTACAGGAGGTGGGTGAGCTTTTATACCCTTTACATTTTTTTTTTCAGGGCTGCTTGGTTTACTTGCATTTTCTTTGTTTTCTTTCATTTCTTATTTGTCTATTTAATTCTTGTTTGTCTAATTCTTTCCAAATCTCTTCTATTATCAGCTTTGTATTTTATTGTTCTTCTGTTTGTTAATTATTGCTTCATCTGCATCTTCTTCCAATGCCGGCTTTAATTCTGTCTTCCATTTTACGAAATTTGTTTCTAATCTCTGCATGTTGTCTTTGTACGGTTCCTTGTTTTCATTCGTCTCCTTCCTACTTGCATCGTTTTCAAGTTTTCCGTGTCATTTTGAATTCCTTATTCCTGTTTATTTCATGTTGCATCTTTGGTATTTTATTCCTTCGCTCAACGTTCATTTCTATCTCTTAATAATTTTCTACCATTATTTCCTGTATACTTCGTTTTTCTTACTTTCAACTTCATTTTCTACTTTCTTTATTTGATAGAACCTATATTCTATGTTCATGATTGTAATGTGGAAGAGTCCTCTTGTCTTTACAGTCTCTTTATCTTCTCTTAATGTTCTTGAAACAAACGCTACTAGTATCCTTCCTTCATTGTCTTCTAATCTTTTTTTCTTTCCTCTAACATTTTGGTAAATAATTTGTTTCTTAATTTCCAGTGTATCTCCCATTTAACTTTGAACGTAACTCCTCCTTCTTTGCTAATTTCATACGTCATTTGCCTCGTCAAAAGTTTCGCTATTTCTGACTGTACAGGGTGTCCTGTTTTCGACACTTTTGCAGGGTATCTCCGTTATTATTGCAGTTCGAGTTTTGGGGTTTTTGCGAACCTGTGTCACTTTTTTGTAAAACAAACGATGGCGCAGACAGATTTATCATCGCTCTCTTCGTTTTTGAAATACAGAGTGAAGTTGAAAAGTGTTAATTTTCAGACACCCTCTGTAATTCAGGTATCTGATAAGTTATCGACTAGGTAAAAACGGAATCTTACACATTTTTTTTATGCAGAATCCAGTGACGTGCTTAGTTTTTTTCTAGGTGTCCCCATTTTTGAGAAAGTTCCCAAAGTTAGAATTTTTTAAATGGGACATCCTGTATGTCAATTTGTATTTACATTCCACTCATTAAGAGCTTTCCAGAAATGTATAATAGTCGGCACTTTGTTCCCAATCGAAGGTTAGAATCTCCTTTTTTTTTAAATAAGCCTAGAAACTAAAAGCCAAACAGATTTATTTTTATTAAACTTATAGTAAAAACCAATAACCAATAACGCGTATATATATTTATAGGTGTTGTTCAAAATGGTTGCCATTTTCCCTAATGCAAAATTGGCACTTTTGCGAAATTTTGTTCAAGGCATTTAAAATTATTATGGGGTGACCTATAAATATATATATATATATACGCGTTATTGGTTATTGCTTTTACTATAAGTTTAATAAAAATGTATATGTTATACACAATTCTGCCCGACGTTGCTGGAACCAAATTTATGTAAATGTACAAATTCGCTCAACGTAAATAAACTTTATATTTAATAGACTTTATCTTTTTATTAAAAAAAAATACACATTACATTAATGATTCTTATTTTTTTTAATTATCTGATAATCGAACGTTTTCATAGTTACCCCCAATAATTTATGCATTCAATAACCTTCCCCAAATTTATATCATTGCAATAGATAACCTGATAACCAATATATGTTATTAGATTTAATCCGATCATTTTGTGTTAATTTGAATACTGTAACCGGTCTTTATTTATGGACTACGTTTGATGGAATTTTAGGTAGGAAATTTTAAATTTATAAAAATTTTCAGCCTTTGTATCAAATTTCTTTCTCTTTTAACTGACTTAAGTTTTAAGTATTACATAATCAATGGTATTATTGAACAAAAAGATAGTAAGTAGATTCTAAAAAAATAAAAGAAAAAATAGTGCGCATAAGATTGATTACAGTTATTATTATCCGTAGGTACTTGTAGCGAAGTGCAACAAACAAAATAAAAACTCTAATTTTTATTTATTTGAAATTTAACTAAATAAAGGCAAATCTAAAAGTGTGTTTGCATTGTTTTATTGGAAAGGATGTCGCGCTTGCCCTTACAGCGGCTGTAAATGAGAACAAGTGATGTATTGCTGGAGAGCGTCGTAAATCTGGGGATGCCCACACGTACAGCAGGCAATGCGTGGCCCGCGGACTGCAAGAGATATGACCGCAGCCATAGTATAATCTCCGCGCTTTCTGTCTTTCTTTCTCTCTCATCCTGAGGACGAATTATAGCTCTTGTCACGGCTGTTCATTTGTAGATGGAGTTTTTATCCCCTAGAGAAAATCCCCAATCACGAGCCGAGAAAATTGCTTATCTTGCAAGAGTATGAGAGGAGTGCGGGTGAAAGAACTGAGACAATGCAACGCGTTTTTCATCTACGGCCCGCAACAAGATACATCAATTATTGAAAAGAAAACTAATATTTTTATTTACATATGACAACGTTCTTCAGGAAAACCTTTTAGGTTGTGGGGAAATTTGATGGAATGAATAATAACGCGATTGAGGGTCTACTTATGAACATAATTGAACGAATAATTAGTTAGAAACCAATTGAACCTGCTATTAAGCGATAAAATTAAACTAAGTTCGTCTTCAATCGAGGATGTAATTGTAGTTAATCCATATAAACATTTATTTGATGGGTCAAAGCTAGTCATTCGTGAAACTGCGTGTGGACATGTTGACCACGTGTAATCAATTCCCTAGTTACTTACTAACCGGATCCCCCAACAACAATATATTATAACGGACATAAAAAAAACGTTTAAAATTTTTCAATTAACTAGAAATGCTAAACAATATATTCCTTGCTTTTTTTAGAGCAGATTTAACTGCTAACGAAAATGTATTTGCTACAATAATGATAGACCATACATTGTATTTAGACGGACAGTTGTGGCTAGACAATTACGTGTCCTCTGAGATAACAACATAATTAACAGAAATAGACTAAATTCTCTACCATGAATGACGTAAACAGTTGGTAAATCGAATAAAGTTTATTTCACTGTTAATTAACATCACAATTGTTTAGCACTTACAAACTTTTAAGAAATCCTCAAGAACGACACTATTGAATTATTTTGATTTACCCATAAGTCGTATGGAAAGACACTTTATAGTTTGATCTCTGTAGTTTGATTTTATTATTGGAAGGGTGTGGAATACGTTCACAGCATTGCAGTAATGAAAAGAATGTTAACACAGAAGGTCGAACAGGGTGTAAAGAAAACAAATTTTACACACGCTGACAGGTGATTAGTAGAGATAGAAACAAAAAATATCCTAATACACGTAGATCCAATACTCACTTATTTTCAAGATATGACTTTTACTTAAAAATGACAACAAACAACGCATTTAACACACTCGTTATCGCGAAAGATTTTTAAACTGCACAAAGTAACACTTGTTGTTGAAGAGAATTACGTAGTCGATTGAAAGCAATTTGATTTCTTAAAGGTGCGTCCAGACAACTCGTACTCGTGTTCGTGCTCGCGACACTCGCAATGACCTAGAGACTTGTCGAGCTGCGGGTTGGACTCGGTTTGTGTCCAGACGGACTTCAGTTGCTTGCGGGCTTTCGACTTGAGATGATCCGTAGGACAGGTTCGTGATTTTTCAAATGGATCTTGACAAATATGTAGTTGCTAGTGCAAGTTACCTATTGATACATTTATTATCAAAAAAAAAGAAGTCCAACAAACGTCCTCAAAAACGTAGATGGTGGATATCGTCGATTTTCCGGAGTCGCGATCTCTACAGCGGAACAAAACTTTTGGGGGACTTGAGGACCGAAAACCTACATTTCAAGACATTTTGCCGTATGTCCCCATCAGATTTCGACACTATACTGAATTTGGTGGGGCCGAAAATTACAAAGAAAGACACCACATTTCGAAAAGCAATCCCCATTGCAGAGAGGCTAGCAATCACCATAAGGTACCTAGCATCTGGGGATTCCTTTACGAGCTTGAGTTTTTTATTCAAAGTTTCCAAGCAGACAATATCGACTATTGTTCCAGAAGTATGCGCAGCTTTAATTAAAGGTTTAAAGAGTATGTGAAAGTAAGATCGTTATTTATTTTATGCATGTTCATTTATATAGTGATAATCAAATTATGTAAAACATAGTACGAAATTAAAGAATTTTTAATGCCATTGAAAATCACCATTCTCATCATGCAGATTAGGTAATTGGCTACTAGGATTATTGCTTGACTGTAGCACTCCTTGGGTGTCAACCTCTAGGTTGTGAGCTTTGGCTCAAAGATTGAGATTGCGAAACATTTTCTTGTGGGTTTGCAACCGATGGCCCACTTGTAGATGGCACAGGGACATAGGATGTTCGGTAACTGTTGTCACTAGCTCTTGAACTTAGTCTCGAATAATCAGGTGGTGAGAATGGATAAAAGGGTTGTGCTTGTGGCACAAAACGGGAAGTATATGAGCCACTTTCAGCTTTGACAATGATTTCCCCAAATTTTTTTTTGACATAGGCACAAGTTTGTTTGTCCATAGATCGGAGGACGTTTGCTATATACTCCCAATAGGCGTCATATTCGTCCTTCTTTGCGTTGAGCACAGTTTGGAGAGCAGTGTACCCTTGTCCTATTCTGGGATCTTCACCCCCAGCACGTTTCTGCACATTTTTGGACTTTGGAGAAACGAACATCTTTTCAATTTTCGTTGGCATGTTATCCTCCGTCTAAGCATCATTATTAGATGCCTCTTGGCTATTGACAACATGTGAGGTACCTCCATCAGTAGACCTACTTTCTTCATTTTGTGACTCAGTCGCTTCTAAGCCTATCTGCAAAATGAAAAACAATAATAGGTCGTTTTAAAAACTTTCGTTACCTACTGATTTAAGTACAACTTAATACGTAAATTCTGGTAATAATAATGAGAATCATAGTAATAGTGTGCTAAATGTACCTAGTTATTTCACTGTTTATATAGTATGTCAAATATATTTTCATTTTTATTCTAGTTGCCGCAGACACAGCAGGAGTGGTTGAAGATAGCCGACGAACATGAGAGAAAATGGAATTTTCCTTATTGTGTTTGCGCAATGGACGGGAGACACTGTGCTGTACAATGCCCTATAAATACCGGAATTTAATTATAGATCATTCTTTAGCATTGTTCTTTTGCCTTAGTAGATGCAGATTACTGTGTCAAGGTCGCATATCAGATGTCGGTGTCTTTCGAAACACGACTTTTTTTCAAAAGAAGGAGAATGATGCTGCAAATTTTCCTAGCGCGTGCAATCTTCCAGCTAGAATAATAAAGTTCCCTACGTCATCGTCGCCGACGACGCATTTCCTCTTAATACTCGTAATACTTAATGAAGCCATATTCTGGACAACATACGAAAGGTTCAACTAAGCGTATTTTCAACTACAAATGATTAAGGGCGCGGCGTATAGTGGAGAATGCATTTGAAATAGTTTCTTCTGTATTTCGAGTGTTAAGAAAGCCCATGCTACTAGAGCCATCGAAAGCCCAGATAATTGTCATGGGTTGTGTACATCTTCATAACTACTTACGGAAAAGCTCTACTTCCAGGCAAATCTACTCTCCTCATGGGATATTTGACAATGAAGAAATTGGACAGATTATCTCTGAATCATGGAGAAGCGAGGTTACGACTTCTACATCGTTTATACCATTAACAAACATTCCACGACGGTCAACCCAGGCTGCTCACGACATAAGGGATGAATTAGCGGCATATTTCATGACTGAAGATGGCAAACTTATGTGGCAAGATAACTACAAAAAACAAGCGATTGAATCAATCATGATTGACCATCTAAGAACCTGTTTGATGCTTGAGCCAAGCCTTGATGGTGATTGATAGAAAGTTTGAATGACTTGTCTCAAGCGTTTGTCCGTCTAGGTGGAGTTTGATCAAGCATTGTGTCAGTTACATACTACGCAACCATGGAGGTTACACCTCTCTCCGAAAACCACGTGTAAAACGAAGAGGAAATTGTTGAAAAAAAAACATGAGTTTGTTAGCGTTCTAATAGGTTTGTACAGGGATTGCTCTGAACTCTGGAGGGTTTTGTTGTAGGGTTTCATAAAATTAGGCATTAGTTGGAAAGTTTCATCAATGACTCAATCAAATGACTTTTTGAAATTGTAGTAGTAAGAACCGGAGTTAATGGGCTTTTGGAGTAATACGTGCTTGCCAACGGGGCTCCCGATACAATTATGGAAATTCCATTGATCTTCGAATTTCAGTGCGACCTTTTTCCATCCCTCTTCAGATTTAGGAACACACGTTTTAATGGTAACACGAGAAATAAATACATGTAATAGACTATTACGCTTATCATCATATTCATAAACTTATGCATTTTTTTTTGTTATAGGAACCATTGTCTGATGATGGCCCACAGTGACAGCTTATCCACCAAAGTGAAGCACCTCTTTCCAGCAAAGAAAAAGAAAATTCAGATAGATTCTACTGAACAACTGGTGGGATTAGCAACTGAGTATTTTAAGCGGCATGAGACAGAAGAGGTCATAATAGCTAAGAGCTGGGCAATGAAATTAAAGAGACTACTTCCTGAACAAAGACGCTTCGCTGAAAAAATCATAAACGACACGCTTTTTGAAGCAGAATTGGGAAACTTGCGTTTTGAAATGCACCCACGTTGTTCACATACAGCGACATCTTCTTCGTCATCGTCTACTACATTTAAGTCACAATTTGCAACGATATTCCAACTCAGCACAACCAGTTTACAGTTCTCCTTCTGGCCCTCCTCCTACTTCAGCGTACCAAAAACAATATCAAAAACCTCTCATAGCGCAAATGCTACTGATCATTTGCCTCAATATGAACAATGTGCAATTGTTTAAGTTATTCTTACTTATATTTTTATTTTATGTGTTTAATAAAAAAAGTATTAAAAGTAACAGATACATACATACCTGAATGTTGTCTTTCAGAACCTCGATAATGGCTGAGCAAGTTTCCATTATGATAAGTTCCAAAGTCTGAGGAGCAATAGCGCACAAGAATTTCAGGTCTTCCAAATCCATACCAGAAGCTAGGTACTTTAAAGTGATGGAAATTCTCAGAGTAGCAGGAATCGCTTCACGCATATTAGTATATTTCTTCTGGATTTTGAGACGTACTAATTGCAATATAAAATCAAAACTCTCTTCGTCCACTCTGATGAAGTTTTTGTAATGATCGGCTTCGGAAACGAGTAGGAAGTTAAGTAAATGCTCATGAGTGAAACGATTTCTTTATTTGTACCATTCCTTGGAACAACGTTGTTTCCACTTTTGCTTTTTCCTTTTAACGGCAACCAACGTCAATGCTAGAAAGGCCAAATCAGTGTTGGACATCATTGTTCGAAGTGTAAAAGTTTTTTCGTGTGTGTTTTCACCTTCCGAGTCGAAAACTTGGTGTGACTGAGGTTTGATAAAAAGATTGAAGGGTTGATTGAAGCGCGCACGAATCGATCGACTTAACTGTTTCATCAAGCTGCTTAATCGTGTAGGGCCTCCTTTAGGTGCTGATAACCGTCTACTATTCTCTGTCACAGTTCATCTTTTGTATTAACTTCCGTGGCATAAACAATACCTTTTATTTTATATATTCGTATGGGACATTTTTATTATTGTTTTGTGATATAAGTATTATGTATGGTGCCCAAGAAGATCAGTATAAATCTGTATAGTGTGATAATACCTTTTATGTCCTCAAACAAAAAATCCATAGACATTAGATCAGGAGATCTTGGTGACGATTTAGACGAAATGTACCGGGTGACCCAATAAGACTGTTCCTCGGCCATACCTCGGGAACCGTTCGTCGTATGACTTTGGTGTAAAAAAAATATTAGTAAATCGGCTATGAAGAATCGCAGGAAAATATTTTCAAGTTTTAAAAATGACCACCAGAGGGCGTAACTGCCATCTTAAATTTTTAAATTGCATTTTCTATAAATTTCGCATAATAAACAAACATTTTTTTTCACATTTGTAAAGAAAACAAGTTTATCTATCATTTTCGTAAAAACAAAAGTTCAGTTATTTCAAAAACAAAAATGGCGGGGGGTGTTCAATTGTTTTTACAATAACCTGCTTTAACTTCTTAACGGTTTGACCGATTTTAACAAATTTGGTATCGTTAAGCAATAAGAATCAACTAGTTTTGACACCATGACCCAAATTTAAAAAAAATCAAAAAAATTAAATGGAATGATATGACTTTTCTTTATGATAAAGTAGCCAAATAACATCCAAATAGGCCAGTGAAAACCATTTTTCAAAATCTCGTTCCTAACCTCAAATATTGGGAAAATGAGAATAATGGATGTTTGAAGATCGAGGACCGCGCGGTAAATTTTCTAAAACGATTAAAAATGTAGCACACAATGAATAAGATGTTAAAGAGACAATTGTGAGTCTAAATAGAATTCATTTAGGTATTATTTAGAAAATATATATTATCAGAACATTCATGTTGCTCCAAAGGGACTAAACGCATTTTGAACTTATTGTCACTTTAATATTACTCTCGTAATTCTAACCTTTAATTTAAAAAGTAAGCCAAAAATCCTAAATATGTATATTATATCCGAATTCGAATATGTTAGACCATATATTTTGGAACCATTAACAAAGATTCTTTGTAAAATTTGATGACCCAAATCTAGTACTTTTCGTAAAGTTTTAAGCTGTTTTTTTTTGCAATATGGTGTGTGGTCTTGGAAAAAAGAAAGATAGGTAGGTAGTTCAGTTCATCTTTGCCAAAAAAATATAATATATTTGAAAATTAAAAAGTATAAGGTATAACTTTTTAATCGCAATAATGAAAAACAAGGTAAGTCTTAGCTTGGTTCTAAAGTAAAGTAAAAGCACCCAACACTTTAGGCCTTGGAAAATTAAACAAATGGAAAACGATGCATTATAAAATGACAGTCGTAATTTTGTAAATTATTTTGTTGTGTTTACATTCAGAAAGTGTAGTTTTTTGAATTTGTAATCTTTTTTAAAATGCTGATTTCTAACCAAGACGCATTTAATATGCTGGCGATCTATTTTGAATGTTTTCAAATTGGGATTATCGCTGCTTCTATTTGCGCTATCCGAATCGACCGCGATACCATCGCCGCGTATTTGTGCGTTTAGCCCAGAGCACAGTGTTCAAAATAGGCGAATTTGTGATCAAAATTAATTACGTTTAAAGAATGAAACCAATCTAGCTGAGAATATGAATTATTGGTGGGTCTATATATAAAGCAGATATGTATAAAAAATAAAAGGCGATCTATTCAGTGTCCACCCCTTGGGGGTGAAATATTTAAGAAAATTTCATATCATAAATTTAAACGAGTTTTAATTTCTAGCAAATTAGCTTTATTGCAGGTAGGTATTGTCGTATTATAATACTAGGTAATGCAAAGTTAAAACTAATCACTTGACTCATCCGCTGATTCTTCACTATTGTTTTCATCATCCTCTTTGAGTTCTAGTTTCTCGCTGTCGTTAAGGTTAAGTAATAATAGCATGTCGTTATCCATTTTTTTATGACGTATCTTTGTTGGCTGACATGAACTCAGAAGAGGATCAGAACTCAATAACGGCCTGTGGAATAAATCTTCATTGATTTTAGTAGGACTAATTTTTTGGGTATGACTCGATATTTCCTTATATCCTTATTTTTAGATTCTTGCGCTTCTTCTGATAATTCACCGATGGGCAATAGAAATTCCTTAATTATCACAGCGCCATTAATGAGAATTTTATGTACTGTAGGTGGCATGTAGTACCAGTTATACAACGATATGTATAATTTACAGTAGTCATACAATATTCTTCAAATTTGTCAATGTTTATAGAAAAACCACTGTGTAAAACACGTAAAATAATACCAAATCTTTTAATCAATGTTTCGTCTATACCAGTAATTTCTGATGACAATGTTGGATTTAAAAAACACCTTCGTGCAATGTTACCATTATTAGTGGATTCAGTTTCCTATATTAGGGATATCCACAAGTAGTCCCATTTTACTCCTAAAATCTTGCTGAATTTTCTTTTTTCTTTCATCATGTGCAGTCTTGTTTTCCTTCGTGACCTTCCAACTCTTGATATTCAGCCTATAAGCTACATGTAGAAGGCATTCGAAAAATCGTATGTAAGCATGCAGAACTGATAGACCAAACTGTAGACCTTCCTGACTAATTGGGCGTGGAGACAAGTCGTTCATTTTGGAAATTTTAACGTGGCAAATATAACATGTCATGCTAGAGGTCTCAGTCAGTGCACTACATACTTTTTCATCTACCATGGTAAGTTTTAAGTCAAACTTAATTGGCCCAAAACTTGAGAGATATGGCTGCAATAAGCATATTTGCTTTTCAATGTCAACTTATTCTAACCTTGGAATTTGCAAGAACGATGTATATCCTGAAGATCCGTCAAACCCCCATTTGCAAATTAAACAAAAAGTGCTTTTTTCGGATATGGCAACATATTTGAGTAAACTTTCACACGTCTTATTCAATAGTGTCTGAAGTGGAACTTCACATTTCGTCTCGGATATAAAAATATCACAGGGGTAAAGATTCTTTTCTTGTTCCAATATTTTGTGATATGGAGGATAAAGATCAAATCCATGTTTTTTAGCCCCACGTCTTAAGTCTTTGTATAACTCCACTGTCATATTTTTATAAATAATTAACGATAAGGCTTCTTCTAATGAATAACGAGAGAGAGGACTACTAGAAGATTTTCGCCAACTACTCAATATTCGACTTGCTCTTGTGGGTGTAGTCATAGTTGCCTCTGTTACCAAATTTGAAGCTGATGTATTTCCTTCTTCGCGAAGTTTCATGTTAGCAGCGAATCTTGTTGACGATGCAATACTTCATTTGGAAACGTAATTTCAACCCGTAGCTAATCTTCATATCTCAATAGAAAGTTGTTCTCTTTCCTTCCAGCAGCTTTCCACCTTGTAAAATAGTTATTGAAAAACGATTGCCTCATAAAATTTTCAAGCGCACTGGTTGCCATTTCATCTCCATTGGTTTGGAAATGATTTTTTATGATACTCTAAAATACGAATTTTCTTCGCGGAAAAATCGTCGCCTTGTACTTCCATAATTTTCTGATGTAGGTCCAGGCGTGTAATTCCCATTGTAACACAACTCCGAAAATGTACAAAAACACTTAAAAACAAAATGTCTTCTGATAACATCAACAAATAACACACCCGAAACTTCTATGACCGTACATAATAATCTCTCATAACAGACTAAGTACCCCCGGCCTGTGACCGGCACTTCATATGTACGATCGGTTATTGCATCTTGTTGCGCACCTTTGCGCAGGTTAATCCTTATGTCTTTAAGTACCTTAAAAGTATAAGCACTTAATTTAAGTGTGACTCACGACGAAGCAAGTTAAAGCAATAAACGTAAAGTTCCATTAAAAAGTAATTTAAACAGGAATTGTAGAAGATTATAACTACCTATGATACCTGACGATAACTTGACTTTCGAATTATGTAAATATGCCATTTGTACATTTAAAGTATGTCCTTTCACCCGACATAATTACTTTTACAAGTAATATTTGAACATCAAAATACTCGTAGTTTTGTAGTGTTTGATCAATAATATCTCTGGTTCTGGCAGAGATAGAAACTCAATTCTCGGTGAAAAGTTGCATGATGACATTAACAAACGCATAATTAAATTTCAATATTTAAAAAGAAAAAAAAGTTTTTGCAATTATGATCACGTTTTCGTCAATTTTAAACACTGTGCAGCGCCTGTTAACAACGGGTAGCTTCCGTAGACCTGTCATGAATCGGAGAAATAGGCAAAATAACGAACAAAATGTTATTAATATCTTGGCATCTATAGAAATCAATCACCAAATTAGTACTAGAGAACTTTCTCGAGGTATTCCTATTAGTACGGTTCATCGCATTATTCAAACCCAGAGGTATGTAAGAGGTATACCTCTTTTTATAAAGTTTAATCTATTTTACACTTAAATTATAAACCCCCATGTTTTTTTTTTTTCATTTTATGCTATTTTAGGCTACACCCCTACCATATCAACTTACACCAAGGCCTTTGTTGTGGACTGACAAAGCCACTTTCGATAGTAATGGGCAATTGTACTTACATAATGCGCACTTTTGGGCCCGAAATAATCCGCGCTGGTTTGAAGAAACATCAAGGGAGATATAGTGTAAATGTTTGGTGTGGCGGGTTGTTGGTCCGTTTATTTTGAACAGAGCATTAAATGGTCGAACATACCTACATTTCTTAGAAAATGTTCTTCCAATTTTAATGGATGATATTTCGCTGGACGTCCGCCAAAATATGTTTTTCCAGCATGATGGTTGTCCGGACCATTATGCCCTTGCTGTTCGCCAGTATTTAGATGCCACCTTCCCTGATCGTTGAATCAATAAAGGAAGCCTGTTCCCTTGGCCTCCAAGGCAAGTTTTTGTAATGTTATTCGCCGTAAAATTGCTTCAGTATTTAACACAAGAATCTTTGGATGTTGCATTTTGGAATGATTCTGTTTATAATTGCGCACATATTAAAACTTATTAAATAGTTCAAGGTCTTCCAATTTAACCTGCCTTGATTTTTATCTCTGAGAAAGAATTAAGGATATAGTCTTAGCAACAAGGCCAACTTCCCGCGAGGATATGGTTGCAAGAATCAGGAATGCCATCTTGAACATCCCAAAAGCTGAAATGGAGAATGCTGTTCTTTCAACACATCAGCGTCTTCTGATGTGCATCCAAAATAACGGAGGCCATTTTGAACACCTGGGTCGTCATTAGATCCCTTTTTTTTCCTTTTATGGGTTTATTTAATAACGGTTCTTATTAGAACCACATACCATTTCATAAAAAGAATTCCGTAAAGTAACTATATTATACCTACTAAAATCTTTGTAAATGGTTCCAAAATAGATGGTCTAACATATTCGAATTCGGATATAGTATACCTATGTAAGTTTTTAGGCTTACTTTTTAAATTAAAGGTTAGAATTACGAGCGTAATATTATAATGACAGTAAGTTCAAAATGCGTTTAGTCCCTTTGGAGCAACATGAATGTTCTGATATTTTTAAATAATACTTAAATGAATTCTATTTAGACTCACAATTGTCTCTTTAACATCTTATTCATTTTGTGGTAAATTTTTAATAGTTTTAGAAAATTTACCGCGCGGTCCTCGATCTTCAAACATCCATTATTCTCAGTTTCCCAATATTTGAGGTTAGGAACGAGATTTAAAAAAATGGTTTCCACTGGCCTATTTAGATGTTATTTGGCTACTTTATCATAAAGAAAAATTCATATCATTCCATTTATTTTTTTTGATTTTTTTTAAATTTGGGTAATGGTGTCAAAACTAGCCCCCTGGCGGAGAAGGATTCAACTAAATTAACTATGTTTGGTTGATCCTTATTGCTTAAGGAATGCTCTTTTCAACGATACAAAATTTGTTAAAATCGGTCAAACCGTTAAGAAGTTAAAGCAGGTTATTGCAAAAACAATTGAAAACCCCCCGCCATCTTTGTTTTTGAAATAACTGAACTTTTGTTTTTACGAAAATGATAGATAAACTGGTTCTCTTTACAAATGTGAAAAAAAAAATTTTTGTTTATTATGCAAAATTTATAGAAAATGCAATTTAAAAATTTAAGATGGCAGTTACGCCCTCTGGTGGTCATTTTTAAAACTTGAAAATATTTTCCTGCGATTCTTTTTTTTACACCAAAGTCATACGACGAACGGTTCCCGAAATATGACCGAGGAACAGTCTTATTGGGTCACCCGGTACACACATTATTTTTATTTATACGGGTCATTGATGGCCGATGGTAGGTTAGACGTTTATGGAAAACGGGGGATAGAAATAATCTGAAAATTTGCCTATTGCCTTAAATAGACACAATCTATCTTTATAAAATATTTTCATTTAGGCGGTGTTGCCGCTTCTACTCAAAAGTAGTAACAACTTGTTAATTTTAAATGAAACACCATATATATTATTCAATTTTCAGAATTGCAATTTCTTACTGATAATTTTTTCTGAATAGTTCCCTATACCTATCTACACCGGTTTTCGAGATAATAATTATTCTAGGTTATTTTTTTTTTCAAATAATGATCCCACCAAAATTTAAATTTAGCTGCTATTTGAACCCATATAGGGCTAAACTTTTAGTTGCAGTTTGCTAAAGCCTAAATGGTTCCCTTTAGAAATAATTATCAGTAAGAAATTGTGATTCTAAAAATTGAATAATATATAAGGTGTGTCATTTAAAATTAACAAGTTGTTACTACTTTTGAGTAGAAGCGGCAACACCGCCAAAATAAAAATATTTTAGAAAGATAGATCGTATCTATTTATGGCAATAGCAAAATTTTCAGAATACTCCTATGCTTCCGTTTTCCAGAAACGTCTAATCTACCATCGACCATCAATGACCCTGTATACAATAAATGCGCTACCAACGAACTACTTCTATAATTAAACACATAAAAATAATAAAAAAAGGGATTGCATGGTAGGATTAAATCAGTGAACGGTTTGATTCATTAGATGTTCTTTAATAACTTCGATGTTTGTTGAGTAACTTGCACTTGGTAGATTTCTTTGTAAAAATCATATGCCAATTGTATATTATGTGAACTTTGAATAAAAGATTGGTTTGTTTCATTTCATGCACTCTCAATTCATAAAGTTTGTAAAATGTAAAATTTATTTAAAATAAAAAAATAACAAAGTTTGTTATTATCGTTAAGTCAATCATTCTATCAGTATTATAAAAAGCAGTACCATGTAGGCACAGAATAATAAATATATTCTGTGAGGTAGGTATTTCAAAACAGATTATCATGAAAATGAGTAGCATTTTTCGCAATGAATCTAATCTAAGCTGTATCTTTTCTAATAATGAAGATTTCCACAAAGGACTGAGTTATGAGACAATCTGCATATACACATTACCATTGCGTATATTCTTTTTATTCACTGTCGGTATTTGTTATGCATTTGTCAAAAATTATAGATTGTTGGCAACTAAACCTAGTAAACCTAAAATTATTATTTACTCAAGTGTTCCAGATGTGAAAATGACTATACGTCACAAGCATATTTATTTTATGATGGAATACGAACCGGGAGCCGTGAAATGAGTACAATACGAATAGTTATAATCAATAGTCTATTTATCATAAATTTTATGTTATAATATATGATTGAATGAAACTTGTTTTACTGTTGTATCATTCAGAATTGCATAAAATCGTTCGGTCCCTTGAGCTAACAATGCTTTGTGCAAAAACAAGCGTTGCAATGATGAAGGGGATAGACAACAAATCAGTCGATTATTAAATCGGTTTATGGCAGGCGTTCACAATACAATCGGAGAAATACACAACCTGCTAAAATGCAACAAACGACATTTATGAATGGGCAGCATAAAATGATCATTCGTTTCGCAGTTTTTGTACGAAATGGATTTCAGAATTGTGTCGCTATTAAATTTCCATGTCTATTATTACGTGTAACCCTCCAAGGTTGAACGAGCATTTGCTAATCGTTTATGTGAGGGCTCGTGTAAATGAAGTTACAATTATTTTTTATGTTACAGTAGAAGTTGATCTATTAAATATTTTAATAATATCTTTTTTTCTTGTTTGACCAAATGCTTTTATGACAATTATGAACCAGAGAACATGCTGTAATAAGATAAAGAAACCCCTTAATGGAGTATTGTCAAACATCATTAGAAAGTGAATATTCATATGGGAAGCTGCACAATATTTATATTAATATTCAAATACAAATCATTTACATCTTATTTTTCTTAAAGGGGTGTGAAGCAAAAAATCAACTTTTTTTTTAAATAATTTAAAAAAACCTAAGAACAATGGTGAAAACCGCATGTTACTAGGCCCAATATTTTCCATCATACATGATTTTCAATTTCGGATGCAGCAGCGCATGACGTCATACCGACACCAGACTGTGAATGTTGCAAGCGATTACATACGCGGGAAAGGTGTAAGTCAGCTGCATCAAGTTGTATAATTGTGCAATAATAATGCCGAATTGTTGTGTTTTTGGCTGTAATAACAGTCTTAAAACTCCGTCTATTTCTTTACACAATTTTCCAAGAAAAGACAAGGAACCTTATCGATACAAAGCATGGAAAATGAGAATAAATAGAAAACATTTTTCACCTAACCACAACCACGTAGTATGTAACGTTCATTTTACGGAAGTAGATTTTGAACATAGTTATATAAAGAATTATTACCTAATGAGAAGGTTAAAAGAAGACTAAAGAAAACCGCGATTCCTTCACTTTTGTTGTGTGGTATCGTGACCGACAAAAATTCATTGGCCAGTAAGATAAAATCAGGAGTTCGAAATACATTCGAAAAAAAAATTATTCGTGAAGTTCAAGATGAGGTAGAGGGAGAAGAAATTAATAAGACTTTAGATAATAGTGAGATGGAAGTAGATTTAGCAACAGAAGAACGAAAATTTGATGACATAGGAGTTCAATGTGAACTCGGATCTGAAACATTTTACAAATATTCTTATCTGTTTGAAAGTGAAGGTTCCGACGAATCTGTACATTTCAGTGACTTATTAACGGATGATGACAGTAGTAACAGTGAATATGACGAACCAAGACATCAGCAGGAAAGTGAAGCACAAGAAAGTAGCGACGGTGAAGATCATGCTACGAAGGGGACAAAGTAAACTTTGAGTATGTTATAGTAGAAATCAAGACATTGAAAAATCTATTTAAATTTTGTAACATATGTAATTCACTAGTTGCAGAAACGAAACAAATTTGCAAAGGTCCGGTGCTATATGTGAGGTATAAATGTCAAGCCGGTCACTGTAACAAGTGGGCTTCTTGTGAAAATCCACCCAAATTTCTTGTTCGATTATGTGGAGCTTTATTGATAAACGGTATAAATTTTGTTCCTGTTGCTAATTTTGCCAAAACGGCGAACCTGCTATTTCTTTCAAATTCCACATATTATAAAACTATAAAAATTAATATTGCTCCAGTTGTCAAAAACTTTTGGTTGAAATATAGCAGTGATATGTATGATGAAGCCAAAGAAAATAAAGAACTATGGATTGCAGGTGACGGACAATACGACTCTCCTGGTTTTAGTGCGAAATACATTACGTACTCCATTATGGATATTAAAACAAACAAAATTCTCGATTTTGTACTGTTACAAAGAGGATTAGTAGACGGTGATTTAGAGAAACTTGCTTGCGAAAGAGCCCTAAGTGTAATTACTTCAAAATTGCAGGTGAAACTGTTTTTATCGGACAGACATCGTGGGGTGGGAGTTTTATTAAGAACAAATTACCCAAACATTCATCATGAATTTGATGTTTGGCATTTGTCTAAGAGTCTGTTGAAAAAATTAGGCAAAGCCGAAAAAAGTCGAGACTTTTATCTGAATGGAATCGTGCAATAACAAATCATTTGTGGTGGTCATCAGAGTCGAGCAAAGGAAACCCGCAACTGGTGGTAGAAAAATTTACCTCTTTACTAAACCATATTTGTAACATTCATGAGTGGACCAACGAAAATGGAGAGTCTAAAACTTGTGGCCATCCAGTTTTAACTGAGACTGAGGAACGTCAAATAAAATGGATCAGATTTGGTTCTTCGGATTATCAAGCTTTACAGAATGAGGTAATGAACAAGACATTTCTAAATGATTTAAAGCATGCCTCACACTATTGTCACACAAGCTCCTTGGAAAGCTATCATAACGTTAGGCTTAAATACGTGCCTAAAAGGATACATTTTTCGTATGGTGGTATGTATATCCGCTCTATCTTGGCAATTTTGGACCACAATAATAACGTCGGAAGACAAATTGTCGGTGGTGATGTGCAATTTTCAAAATGTCCAAGAAATGGCACTTCAAAAATAAATATGAAAATAAAAGTTCACAATGGAAAACTGATCTTTTAAATCAGATCGTGAATTATAATCCTACCATTGACAAACTTAAAGTCTTAAATTTCGAAGTGCCTAAAAATATTTATAAAACTCGAAACCAACTTTAATGGAAGCCAAAGAAAAACATTTATCTCGTTTTCGTAACTTGCATTAACAAGTTGTTATAAATTAAAAACCTTTATTCTTTAATCTTTGTAAGATTATACTTCAATGTTTTAATTAACTAGTTTTTAGTGGATAATAATGGCACGTACCATCGAATCCGGTAGTAAAATTATAATTTAAATTATAAAGGATCATGGTGTACCAATTATACCTATTTTAAAGCAACAATCCTTTAACACATTGTAAAACAAAGTAATCTTAAGTTTATTTTATTTTGTTTATAACACAAATATGAGTATTAATAAAATATTAAATTTCTTCGTCATCATGTTGGTATTCTTTGAAACCAGTGTATATACCGTCTATTTCTGGGAAACGTTCACGAATCTGTGTAACTACACAAGCAGGAACCACAATTCTGTTAAATCGTCCAATAGATGTCCACGAATTCACCCAAGAGACAAAATTTTTGTAAGCCAAATGGCGCCATAGTTTGTTGGATACCTGGAAATACTTCTCTTTCTCAGTCTTGCTTTTACACATCAGAATGGTATTATGCCTAACCATATTCAATGTATCCAAATTAAGGACAATGTTAGAAAACTGTCGTGCAATGTAATGCATATATTTTCACATTTCACTTCTTTGATCACATCGCTTTCCCAACAGCAAACACATTCCTTTCCATTCGGCATTTGCACACAATTTGTACATTTACACCAGTTTATATTGTTCAGTCTTTCATTATCTCGTTTACGTTCTTCATTTGTTTTTCGACGATTTTCATCTTCCATATTCTTAATTTCATCTTTGGTGAATTTAGGTTCAAACCCAAATGCCATTACAGGTAATTAGCTAAGATGTAATCGATCTAGTAACACTTAAATAACACTGCAAATAGTAGGGAATGCGACTCCAGTATATGCGTACGGTCTTGTTGCACGGTGGCTGATGTCGGTATGACGTCACACATTATAAATTTTGTTTTTGAACACGTTATATCTTGGAAACCGTTGGTCGTAGACAAATGCGGTTTGAAAATTTGTTCTTATATTTTTTTCTACTACAACTTTGATTTTTACTTCACACCCCCTTTAAGAGTTCACTTACTCAAAGCATACACTAAGTTATTAAGTTAATTTATTAAAAAAATTTGATATCGTTAACATGCCTACATCAAAGTGTTTAAAATGCAATAAAGATGCAAACACGGATAAAGAAATTATATGCGATTATTGTAGAAAAATAATTCATACAACTTGTACAGGAATGTCTCGAAGCGAAATACAATGTATTTTGGCTCGAGATAGTAAGTACATGTGCGATAATTGCAACATAATGCCCGTTTCAAGCGATGAATCCACCGAAGATCTAAAAATATTGATTTTGGGTTTAACAACAAAGATTAACAATTTAGAAGATATTATTTCTAAATCCACACACAATTACGAAGAAACCGAACTAACCGAATCGATTATTAGTGAAATTCAGGATCGAAATAAGCATGCTTCCAATATTATACTTTTCAATATGTTAAAGAATCCGCTTCCAACGACTTAAGATAAAAATTTAGTATTATCGACTCTTAGATAGATAGGCGATTTTAATACCGATGGGGTCTCAGTGTTCCATTTAGGTTTACGCAGTACTGGTAAAGATCAAGCTCGTTTCTTTTTTGCGAAATAAAAACAAGCTACCAGAAAACATAAAAATGCGACGAGACTCCAAAACAAAGAGATTACTTGCGCAATCTGCAGAACTCTCTTAAGAAACGGTTGGAAGAAGGTGAAACCAAACTTACTATAAAATACATTAGAGGAGTCCGAAAATTGCCAGTAAATCAAAAAACCACCATTAACTTTTTTAAATGTCACATTTCTGTATACAAACATTGCATCACTACCAGCCAAATTTACAAATTTAAAACACGAAGTCGATCAATTACAACCTACTGTAATTGCATTAACTGAAACATGGTTACATTCTAAAATATCAAATTCAGCACTTTATCTTTCTAATTACTCCTTATATCGATTTGACCGACATCATAGATTAGGAGGAGGAGTAGCGATTTATGTCAAGAATAGCATTAATTATTTCCCTATTTTAGTGGAAATAAACAACACATACAATCATGAACAAGTAGAAGCATTATGGCTAAATGTAACCACTGCCAAGAACAAGTTCTTAATAGGTTGTGTATACAGACCGCGACTTGCAACTGAAAAATGATATTTCATTGGTAAACATAATCAAAGCAGCGTCCAACTATTGTAATACCATCATTTTTTGAGATTTAACTATCATGCTATCAACTGGCATGAACTAAAAATGATACACCCACATACATCCGGATCACTTTTTTTTAGAAATGATATTAAATTCAAACTTGGAACAACATATTTTGTCTTCTACCCGATATCGTGGTGCTGATAAGCCTAATACGTTGGACTTAGTGTTAACTCCTGATTCCAATGTAGTTAACAACATCGAGTATTTACCACCGATTGGAAGGAGCGATCACCTTGTAATTCAAGTCACCGCTCAAATATATGCAAATTGATTAGCTAACAAACGTAAATCTGCTAAGTTAAATTACTGGCAGGCGAACTACATTAATCAGCATTTACAGAAATGCTTAACCCGAGCCCTAGATGATACTTCAAATCCTGTAGCGTATTGTCAGGAATTATTATACGCAATTAAGACGGCCGAATCAAAGTATGTGCCTCTTAAATTTAAAAACCACAAGCCATGGATAACATCTGAACTTAAATCACAAATACGAAGAAAACGTAAATTATGGGACAATTACAGAACTAAGAAAACATCACAAACGATTATAAAAGTTACGCTAACAATTTAAACGCTGAATTAAAAAAAGCTCAAACGGTATATGTAGACTCGGGACCCAAACAGTTTTATAGATACATAAGAAAAAATCTTACATTCAAGGTATCTACAATCACCCTTCGTTCGTCAGATAGTGTTCTACATTATGATCCCACTATTACTAGTGAAATACTTGCACAACAATTCCAAAGCGTGTTTCTGGAAGAATCCTTACCACTACCAGTGATGAATAGAATAACAAAAGTGTACAATTCCTTAACAGATATAGAGATTACAAAAGATATTGTTGCCAAATAATTAGTTAACATGAAGGTGAACTCCAGTCCAGGTCCAGATAACATATCTCCTAAATTTTTAAAAAACAGTGCTAGAAGTTTAGCCAAACCGATTATCTTTCAATCAAGGCTTGCTACCTCCAGAATGGAAACAGTCAACTATGATACCTATTTTCAAGAAAGGAAATAAACTCTCACCTAATAACTATCGACCAGTAAGTCTCACTAAAGAACTCACAACATTTCTAATATCGAACTCGGTCATTCCTAACTGTCAACATGGTATTTTCCCAGATAGATCAGTTCTCTCGAATTTGCTTTAAATTTAGATTCATGGACTAAAGCTATCAATCTTGGAATTCCAGTAGATGTTGTTTATTTAGATTTTGAAAAAGCATTCGATAGAGTTCCGCATCAACGATTACTGTTAAAACTCGAGTATTAGGGGAAACTTGCTAAAATGGATTAAATCGTTTCTGTCAGATAGAACATTTCAAGTACGAGTTAGTGATTCTCTTTCGCGATCATATCCAGTGAAAAGTGGAGTGCCACAAGGATCAGTTCTTGGTCGGATTTTGTTCCTAGTGTACAGATTTAAGTTCAGGTATTGAATCAAATTCTTGTGTGTTCGCTGATGATACTAAGATTTATAACAACGCACTGCAGAAATCGGTCATTATACAGTCAGATCTTAATAAAATAGACTCTTGGTCGAAAACATGGATGCTAACACTTAAAATAGACAAATGTACCATCTTACATATTGGCACAAATACTCCCAGGATAAACTACACTCTAGAAGGAAGATCCTTAAAAAAAGTTTTTGAACATACCGATTTCGGCATACTTATTAGCAACGATTTGAGATGATCATCCCACATCGCACACCTTGTTAAAAAAGCTAATTCATTGTTGTATATGATTAAGATAAACTTCAAATGCCTAAAACCGAAAGTGTTTACAAAGCTATACAAAAATTATGTGCGACCCATATTAGAATTTAGTACTAGTGTCTGGAACCCTTATTTAAATAAAGATATAGAAATCTCGAAAAGTTACAACGTAGAGCCACAAAACTAGTTTTCGAATTCAAACATTTACCGTATCATCCACGACTCTTGCAACTCAAATTACCAACGCTGAAGGAAATACGTGATCGTGGAGATTTAATTGAGACCTATAAGATAATACAAAATTACTTGAACTGTCCGCTACGTGAAATATTTGTGTTTCGTGAAAATGTTCATTTACGAAGTAACAGCTACAAACTCGTTCATCAACGTTTGCATGGTCAGTGTCGCCAAAACTTTTTTGTTGTTCGTGTGTGTAACCCTTGGAATGGAATGCTCACAAATGAAACTGTTAATGCTGAATCATTAATTGCATTTAAAAATCAAATAGACGTAGTATTAGGTTTAAGCTAAGTAGTGCAAAGTCATTTGCTTTGCGCGAGATAATCGGCTAAGCCGTCTCTCGCTTGAAAATATAATAAAACCTTTAAAACAATTTGCGGGAAGTCAGCTGATATTAACGTGGACACTGTTGAAGTTGAAAAGCAAAGCTGTCAGTAATATTAAAGGAGTATTCACGCAAAAATGTGTACAATGCTGACGAGACCGGACTTTTTTAACTTGCGATGCCAAACAAAACGTTCTTTTTAAAAAACAATAAATGTAGTGGTAAACAAACCTGCAAAACAAGGATTGCCAATTTTATTTTGTGCAAATATGGAAGGTGATAAGGAAAATCCGTTAATCATTCGAAAAAGTAAACACCCAAGATGCTTTAAAGGCTCTCATATCAACAAATTGCCCTTAGAATGGGTATCTAATTAAAAAGCTTGGATGACGGTAGAGATTATGCCTTCCTGGCTAAAAAAATTTGATGAAAGAATGAAAAAAGAAAATAGAAAAGTCTTATTATTTCTGGATAATGCCACGTCTCATCCCAAAGTGACTCTTGAAAATGTGAACATTATTTTTCTACCCCCAAACGCCACATCCCATTGCCAGCCACTGGATCTAGGAATTATCCAAAACTTTAAGATGGCCTACAGGAAGTTTTTAGTCAAAAGGTAGCAGCCTATTCACAGCCATTCACAAATACTGAACGTCCTTTTGAAGATGCGGAAAAAAGTATTAATTTAACCAGCGCTTTAGTTTGGATATCAGTAGCCTGGAGAAACGTTTTGTCTATTACAATTGCTAAATGTTTTGCCAAAGCAGGATTCGCGGAAAAGGTCCTGCAAGAAGATTTCGATGAAGAAGACGAAATTCCACTAGCTCAGCTTTTTCCTGTATTACTAGAAGGTAATCAACGTGTAAGCCTTAAAAATTATGCATCTCTTGATTGTGATATTTTGACCGAAAGCCCCAATTTAAGTATTCAAGATATAATCAGTGAATTAAACTATAGTGAAGGCTGTGATTCGAACAATGAAAGTGGTGCAGGAGAATCCGAGGTTTTTACGTCAAACATTAAAGAAGTGTGGGTGAAGTGTGCGAAAAACTAAGAGTTTTCTATTTTCTAATGATAAGAGTGAGCTAGCGGTAGAATTTTATCAAAATGCGAATCTTCTGTTTTACAAACTAAACTTAAAAATGTAAAACAAACCTCAATACAAAAATATTTCACAGAAATGTAATTTAATGGTATGTATATGTATGTAATTAATTATTGTAATAGGTATAACGGGCAATTACAAAATAGGTACATATTATGTAAATGTATGTATTATATATTCAATATGTATAACTCTTCCATTATTATATCGTCTAATTATTTAATACTTCCTCAGCACATTTATAGGTATTTTTAATGCAGATATATAGTACCCTATAGCGAACCGTATTATGTTCCATACTTAAAAGATTTTAATAAACAACGCATAGAAATAAATTTTTTCCTCCCAATAACAGCCACTTCTATATACCGGTCAGTTTTACAGCAAATTTTAGTGACCGCTATTTAGAGGTTTTACTGTAATTTATATTGAATGTATTGCACATAAAAATATAATAATTCGAATTGTGCTAGAACAACAAACAAAATTAAATAAGCACATCATTTCTAATAAAAAGATGAAGAAACCACTAAACTACTTATTTCTATGCATTAAAAAATAGGATATATACTAATATAATATACGAGGATGTATTGATATCTAGTTAGCCTAGACCAGTTCATTGCATAAACAAAATATGGCGTTACCATAGCAACGAATAATAACTTATTAGAAGTGTCAGTGTAAAGTTTGACGTCAAAAAGTAAACCAGAGTCACGCAATAAATTAAATGAAAAAGATGTCCACCGAAATTGTGAAAATCGAAAAATTGAAGTATCGAGCCGTCATCAAGTACCTGTATTTAAAAGGGTAATAGGTAAGCAGATTTACGAAGATATGCTTAATACCCTTGGTGATCAATGTCCTTCGTATGCGACCGTCAAAAATTGAAATGCAAGCTTCAAAAGAGGTAAATTTTCCATTGAAGATGATGACCGATCGGGAAGGCCAGTTTCTGTGTCAGTCCCCGAAAATATCGATGCAGTTCATGACATGATTTTATCAGACCGTCGAATTGGGCTAAAACGGATATCTGAAGCACTGAATATTTCATACGAACGCGTTCATCATATGGTTCACGTCAATTTGGACATGAGAAAAATGCTGCAAAATGGATCCCCAAATGTTTGAATGTTGACCAAAAGCGTGCAAGGGTAGAAGCATCGCGTTCGATTTGTGCTCGATTTGAAAACGATGTAGACTTCTTAAACCGAATTGTTACTATGGATGAGACTTGGGTACATTTCTACGATCCAGAAACAAAGCAACAATCGATGGAATGGCGACACTCTGGTTCTCCAAGACCTAAGAAGTTTCGTGTCCAAAATCTGCTGGAAAAGTTCTTGCTTCAGTTTTTGGGATTGCCATGGAGTAATCATGATTGATTTTTGGATAAGGGTAGAACAATAACTGGAGATTACTATTCGACATTACTGACCACTCTACGGGAAAATATTAAAGAGAGCGGAAAGCTATCCAAAGGTGTTTTGTTTTTGCAGGACAACGCCCTTGCACACAAATCTCATGTTGCCATGCAAAAATTCGTGATTTAGGGTTTGAATTACTAGAACCCCCCTTATTCACCCGATTTGGCTCCGTCCGACTATCACCTCTTTCCTCAACTGAAAAAAGTTTAAAAGGTCGTACATTTTCTTCCAACAAGGAGGTAATAGAAGCTGTGGAGGTCTGGTTTGCAGAGCAAGAAGAAAAATTTTTTTGAAAGGTCTAGAGACGTTGCAGGTTCGCTGTAATAAATGTATCCAATTAAGAGGAGAATATGTTGAGTAATAAAATATTTTGACATTGAAATTTTGTTTGGTTCTATAGTAGGATAAGAATTTTTCAATATATCCTCGTACGTTATACTACTAGTTTTTCTTAGTTTAAAAAATTGTTGCCGACAATATATAAATAATTTGTCAGTGACAAATTCAAAAATCTAATTGCAAATGTGGTGACGATTTAGTATCAGAACATCGCCTGATGCCACTTGGTTGCTGAATACCTGTGAGCAGCATGACACTTTTATTTTAATTTCCAAGGATATAAAGTGAAAGTCAGTTAATATCTTCATTATTCTGAATCCTCCGAAATATGGTAAATCAATTTTATAAGCATTAACAATGTGTTCCCATTTTGCATTACATTTTTAGCATTCTGGTTTTTATAATTTTTTGTTAAAAAATTGTTGCGTACACCTTTTAAAAGATCTCGGCCATCAAACAAAGATATGACCTTTTCTCCATTTACTTCAAAATACCTTTGAAACATTGGACTACCCACTCGAAGATATTGTGCTTTTGTTCTATCAATTAAGCAATTGATGGCAACAACATTTGTAGTATTTATAACATTTTTGTAAGAAATAATAAATAATGGTTCTTATCCCTTGAAGCATTTTCCTACTTTTCTAATTTATTAACACCCTGTACATGTGATCTAAAATTTTCTAATCGTGAATTCATTTTCTCAAAAAGCAGAACTTTTTATAAAGAATGACTTTTGGTCGTAAAATGAATAATAAAGATTTTTTCCTTATTGGGTATCCCAATCCCCGGACACGGTGTATAATTCCGTTTTTTAAAGATCAACGTACCTATGCTTTCATTGTCTTAAAGTTTGTAAAAACAATTGAGTTACCTTCTTTCTTTACGATTCTTGTAATATTTGTTACTTTTAAATATAAAATTAATTAAGATGTACCAAAAAATATTGAAAATGAACCATAAATGAAAGAGGTATCAGAAAAAAGTTAGTGAACAGTTGTTACGAGAAAAATCTAAATTCTTAAATGACGTTTTTATCTACAAAGGTAATTTACAATTAATTAGAATTGAGTTGTTAAATTTACTATTCATTACCACAGGTCGTGTTAGTAATTGCAGTAGCTGGATCTTGCAGAACTGATGAACTGTGTAATATGCGGGTGAAAGATTTTGATTTCCGTGATGATATTATAATTATCAATATTCTAACCAGTAAAAATGGTGCCACTAGAAAATTTGTTATTTTAGAAACACATTGGGTTGTTGTTGTCAAGAAATATGTTAAAATCAGACCTATTTCAAATCTAGAAAAATGTTTCATTAGATTTCGTGGTAATAAACCTACACGTCAACACATTGGTCATAATAAAATGGCAAAACATATTGCACAATTTTAAAAACTACTTGATGAAGACAAATATACAGGGCACTCATTCAGACGCACTTCAGCTAAGATTTTAGCAGAAAGTGGTGGAGATTTATTAACCCTTAACACGTTGAATACGGTCCGTACCTCCGATGGTACGAATACGGTTATAGTCAAATGGCAAGGGCTCATGTCATCAAAATTTATGCAATTCACGAATTTTTTTACTTGGTTAATATTTGTCATACTGTGCTGAATTTTGTAGCGTTCGTTATCTGTTGAAAAACAGAATCGAATATTTACTCTGTTTGTACCATGGGAGTCACGAGCCGTGTGGTAGTAATAGTTTATTCTTCATTAACGCTTCGTACCACCGGAGGTTATGATAGTGTTTGTTCATTTAGCAAACTGAGGCATTGTATTTTCAGTATTATTCTGTTTGCATAACGGCCATCATTAATTTTAGCATCCAAAATTACCGAAAATGAGTGGGCGTACTAGGAAAATACTGAAATTAGCAAAAAAAAACTAACCTAAACCAGAACCAAGTTCAAGTTACATTACATGCATCTAGTACATTAACCAGTTTGGTGGACTATGATGGCTCTGAAACTAGCTCTGTGAGTACGTGTTATGATATCTCAGGACAAACAGAATTTCATGCTTACCAAGAGCGATCATAGGATATAAATACACCTGATATTAAAATTTCTTCGATTACACATTCAGACCAAGATGTCCTAATGAACCTACCTTCATCTTCTAACCAAGGTACTGTAAGTAAATCCTTATTTTTAAGTGGTAATAAGATAGCAAATACTGTATTTTCCTCAAACGGTAGAAATCAATGTAGTAATAATGAATACTGGTCTTGTGATGAAACAAGCGAGTTTTTTTCTAGTGACGACTCTGTGGCGGACAGAACATACTTAGCTTCACTATCATCAGATGATTCAAGTGTGTCAGAGTACGAAGTTTGTGGTAATGCGACAAATAATATGTATACTGACGAATACGATTGTGAACCTGAAAATGAAGAAAATGCATGCTGGAAAGATATTCAGGAACGAAGTGCAAAATTTCAGGGACAATCTGCATCTGTCATAAATGTAGTTTGTACTGAGATTAAGGAACCCACTGATGCATACAGATTATTTGTATCAGATGAAATTATACGGTTTATTTCTTTTGAAACTAATAGATATGCAAGTCAGACACAGAAGAATCCAGAAAATAATTCATGGACGGATACAGATGTAGAGGAATTAATAGTATATTATGTACCAAGGTTGTGAAATCTGTCATTATTGCCTTCACAACCATGATGTATATACTATTTTTTTCACTACTAGCCAAATTTAAGCCAAATATAAAAAATAAAAATTTTTCTTGTAAAAATCAAGTAGCACAGGAATACAAATAAATCAAAAAGCATTAAAAGCTACATACGTTGATAAACCAACTGCAACTAATTCACTAAACACTTGTGTGGCATATTTCACCTTCATTTTTTGATAATTATTCGGAGTAATATGTAAATTACTTGATTTAGGAGCCAATCGCAGCGGTTTAGATTTGTCTGACATGTAGAAATTTTTAATGTAGTTCCAATATGCTTTTTTGTTATTAAAGATTATATCGTATTTAATCAAGTTATTTTGCACCGACTTTAATAAATAGGGGACATCGAAGAAATAATAGATTTTCTTATCGTTTACGAGAAGGTACGGTTTTACCGGTGATACATCTATTCTTTTAATTAGGTTTCGAAAATTTTACTACTGCCCTAACATTGGCACCGCATTGTAGTTGTAGCTTTTCTATGCAGTTTAATACACTGGGATCATTAAATGATGTCCATACGATACTACTTTCCGCCGTTGATATCAAATGTTTAGTCTGTCATTGAAGTTAGCTAAAAGTAAATGTCAAATAATGCAAATGTTATAATTAAATTTTGTATGTTATATATCCTCACAAGTTCTATTTAATGAAATTTTGTCATTTTAAATTAACCTTAAATCAAGTTATCAATAATTAACAGGTTGTGCACCTAACTTCAGTACGAATTTTAAAGATAATGGAAGCAAGTATAGATAAATTGGAAATTAAAAGTAGTTTTTTTTTTGATTTTATTAAATGATCTCCCGGTACTATCGACTTCAATTTGTCACCTTTACATATCGTATTTGTAAAGATGTAGCACAAGAGTTGTTTAAATTTTTTATATATAACTCTAACCATGATCATGTAGCAGTTTGAGCTGGCAAAAAATTTAATACCTACTTTAAAATAAACATTTTGGGGCTCGTAAAAATAATTTTAGTGAAAATTGTTTGTATTCCTCTCTATATCTCCTGCTTCTTAGTGGTTTATTTTTTAAGTCCACTTGGGCTGTCACAATTTGTGCTCTGTTTTCGGGAAGTAATCGTTGGGAGATGTTCACTTCAATTGAAGTGCTTTCTTTTCACGTTGCAATTTAAGAATGTTCCTCCGTAATTTTCTTTACCTAAGAGTATTTGAGCTGCAAGCTTGAGTAGTTTTGGTATAGCTAGAAATGTTAACGGGCATTTATTGCTTTACCAATATACCTTGCATCATTTGAATATTGGGTTTCAGAAATTGACACTTGTAATTCATTTAGGAATGGCAAGTGTTCGCCACATACTCGTTAAGTTTTTAGACTCGACATTTTTATGTAACAGATCGGACCTTCCAGATTCTGTTAACCATTCAAAACACCTACAACAAAATGTTTGAAATGTACTTAAAATTCTTCATGTAACTTAACTCGCCTGGTTAAATCTCGTTTCGGAAACCTGAAACAACTGATTCTACCATCGTATTTAATAAATAAATAAATTCAGATTATGTATTTGCGGTTATGGGATGGGGGCGCGAATTTTAAACTAATGGCATTTTTTATTCAAATAATTTTATCGTGTTAGGTAATTTTAAGCAGCAAATACGTTAAAGATAATTTCCTGGATATACAAAATTATGTTTCATTTGTTTTTGTTAGACAACTATTCTTGGATTCTCAAAAAAATTGAATTTGTCCATTATTAACCTAGGTCAACAATAGAAAAAATTATTAACCACTAATAGAGAAAGTCAACTTCTCAGTTGGCTAGGAGACGCAATAATTGTCCACTTCACAGCTAGTAGTGGAAAAAGATTTTTTGCTATTTTAATAGTTATGGGATTAGTGCTTCTACCAGCTCTCCACCTATATTGGTCGAAAGTCGATATATTTGCCAACAAATTTGTTTCATCGATCATGCCTTGTGATCGGTTTATGATTATTTTGAAGTATTTGCACTTTGCAGATAATTTCTCCATGGACGGAAGTAACCGGTTGCATAAAATCCAGCCTTTAATAAATAGGCTGTTACATAAATTTGGAGAAATTCTTAAGCCAGGAGAGGAAATTGTAATTGACGATAGTATGATCCCTTTTACGGGTCTATTACATTTTCGACAGTATATACCTAATAAAACACATAGGTACGGAATAAAAGTGTACAAACTCTACACATTAGACAGATATACCTATACTTTTATAATTTACACCGGTAAAGGTACTACTGGACATGAGGTTCCACATGCTGAGTTCATTGTGTACAAGCTACTGGAAGATCTTGATGAAAGCGAAGGCAGGATATTATATGATGATGATTTTTATTCCACAAATCATATACTGTGGTACGCTTCGTTCTAATAGAAAGGGCATCATTTTCAAAAAAACCTAAAAAAGTCTGAAGTTTACGGTCAAGAATATTAGAAGTTAAGAGTCATAAAATGCATGGATAAAAGGCCATGGTTAGGTTAGGGTTTTCGTGTTATATTTCTTTTTGTTGTGTAAGTTAGGTTTAGATGTATTTATTCGGAATGCATGTACATTTGTTTTGTACTGTGAAGTATAGTTGGTTGCCTAAATTTACGTTCGCTTAATTTAGTAATTAAATATATATTTTGATTTTATAATCTAAATTGCTTTGACTATCAACAATTGAACAACTCATTATTAACCTTGGTCAATAATAAATTTATCCATAGAAGGTAAAGAAAAACAATTTTTCGATTTAACAATCGGTCAATAATGATTATTTCTAAAGTTAGTAATGGAAAAATCCAATAATTTGTCACATTCCAAAATTCTGAAAAAATTTACCAAGCATGTGAAGTGAAGGGTTTAAAGAAATTTGTGACAGGATGATAAATAAATAAAAATAATAGTGCTAAGATGGCGTATCAAACCTTAACAATTGGAAACGAGCAATTTCAAGCGCTGTTGCAAAGCTTCTGTACCGCTAATTTAGTTCCACCTTTGATTGTAAAAGAAGATAACTTTTTGAAGTACTCCCCTCGTTTTGCTGCATCGTGGTGGCAAGGTGTAAAAAACAGCAAACCGCAAATACTTTGTAACGGTTGTTGTTTACAAAATAACAAAAAGAAGCGACGGCTCTAGCGGAACAACCTGAGAAAAAAACTAAAGGGAATTCGGCTCGATGTAGCGCACTAAGTTCGTGGAGGATAAAAATATTTATAGTAGTTAGATCAGCAGCGTCCGGCTTCGTTGGAGAGTTGCGTAGGTCTCTGAAGAACTACAAGAAAGTAGACTGCTGGTCTAACAAGGCCCAACCTGCTGGATAAAGAAAGAAATAAAACCGACAACAGGAGATCAACATGTTTTACTTAAAATCTAATACGCTACATCGAACACAAACCAGAGAGAAAATCAGAGAATTCAGTACAACAAACAAATTTTAAAATATTAGGAAAATGTGACAGAAATAGAGAGACTGGCGCATATAGTTACGTGCGTTAGCAGCAGCTTCGCTTAACAACAAATACGGCTCGCAATTAATGTGTCGAATTTCAGTTAAGCTTTAGTTATACTCGAGTTAAAATTATCATTCCAATTGAGGATTCGTTGCTATTAAAGCTCTGCGTACACATATCACTTACACACGGCGATTTAAACTAAACTTAAACTAGGATTAAAGGGTAAGTACCTCCCGCAAACCCAAAAGGCCTTTTGTGTCCGCGACAACCGCTCTAAATAAAGCGCCCCAGCCCGTATTGAGCTGATTGAACAAATGTTTGGTTGAGGAGTGTACACCAAATAAAAATTTATTTAAATATTACCTTGTTCTATGTCATATGTACTTGAGCTTCATACGCATTATTATTATGAATAAGTGGCTTATGCCCACTCACACCGGTTTGGCTTAAATTTTAAGCGTCCCTTAAATCGTTAAACTCGTTGCACCGTCCTGTGCGGCGTAGATAAGCGTCGCTTAAAAGCAAAATATTTAAGCGGTACCTGATCCGCAGCTTAAACTTTCACTTAAATGAAAAGTCAATTATAATTCAAAACAATTTTTATTATTTAAAGTTTTTAATTTAATATCATATTTCATGCTTAATTTGTTTAATTTTTCATTAGAAGTATTAATTTTTGAATAGTGCGATTGAAACTTGGAATCTGGGAGTAACTGACTCACGAATTTGGTCTGCAATTCTTATGGAGGGCAGCGAGGAGCTCTGTCGTTGCGGAAAGAGTGACACCCAGTCTTCTCTCTGGATAAAGTGTAACAGTTGTCCAGTTTGGCACCACTCCACATGCGCAGGATTGGACGATGATGAGGTGAAACGACTTGGAAGTTCTGACGACACTTGGTTTTGCCGAAGCTGTACTGATTCGATCGTTACCCAGACCCCATATGCTCCCCCATCCACCGGAGTGAAATGCCCATTTTGCCCAAAGATTCTACAGTCAGAAAGAGGACTTCAGATCCATAAAGGAGTGAAACACAAAGACAAAGTAAATGACGAAATTTCAGCTAAAGACAACACCGGGTCCACTGATGAGTTGATACAAATCCTAACAAAAAATAAGCAGTCAATCAAGATCCTAAAACGAGTGCCGAAAGGAGCAAGATTCACAGCTGCCATGCGGTTATCATCTATCCTGGATAACTGTGTCAAGACAAACAATATCGATTACTGGTGAAATCTATTTAATTTTACCTACACATGTTTCTGTGTGCCCCAGAAGGGATACAAAAAATCACTAGCTAGGCTTGTCAAAGAAAATATTTCAAGCAACGGTTCCAATTGTTCCTTAATTCAAAAACAATGTACAATGCTGTCTCGACGAGTTGAATCTAAAATTGCAGAAGCAGATATTAATAAAGCTGTAAAAATTTTATCTCAAGATTTATTGGCCCCGGTCAATAGGGACACTTATCAAAAGCTACTGACCAAACATCCACCTGCACCCACAGACATGTCATTTCCAGACACTCAAATTGACCATGAAGTTTTAACTATTAAAGAGAATGACGTCAGAACAGCAATTTTAAGCTTCCCGAACGGCTCAAGTTCAGGAATAGATGGAATCCGTCCCCAACATTTGAAGGATTTGATCACCACTGCTAACGGACAAGCCGCTGTACGTTTACTCTCCTCTTTAACATCTTTTGCAATTTTGTTCTTTCGGGGAAAGTTAACACTGACGTGCTTTCAATTTTCTACGGAGCTAACCTATGCGCACTAAACAAAAGGATGGAGGCATTCGGCCGATTGCTATAGGAAACACACTACCCAGACTCTCTTCAAAATTAGTTTGTTTTTTCTGTACGAGAATCCATAGGTATTTACCTGCGGCCCCGTCAATTAGGATTTGCGACCAAGGGAGGCTGCGAAGCAGCAGTCCACGGGACGAGAACGTTCCTGGAGAAAAAGAAGAACTAATTCAATCATTCTAAAGATTGATTTCAGCAACGCCTTCAACACTGTGTACCGCGACGCAATGTTACATGCAGTGAAAGCCAAAACCCCGAAACTTTTTCCATTTCTCTATCAAGCGTACGGTTCTCCATCATCATTATTTTATGGAGATTGGTCTATACCCTCCAGTTCTGGAGCACAACAAGGCGATCCAGCCGGACCGTTATTATTTTGCTTATCAATCCACCCCATCATCGAAGAATTGTCATCCGAATTAGTCAATTTCTACCTGGATGATGGAACGATAGGAGGAAAGCCTGAAACTGTTCTCAAGGATTTCAATAAGATCATAAATGAGTGCGAGAAGATCGGTTTATCAATAAATTCCTCAAAATGCGAACTTTTTTGTGATAATGAAGCCGAAGGAATTTGAAGCCGTATCCCCAGGTATAAAAATCATCTCCGAAGTCTCTCTCCTTGGCTCTCCACTTACTGAAGGAGCTTTCTCTGAAATTTTAACGGAAAACAAAGTAGAACTATCCCTCCTTTTCGAACGCCTAACGTTCATATAGCCTACTTTCTCCACAGACATTGTTTTGGCGTCCCAAAACTAACCTATATTATGAGAACAGCCCCTTTATGGAAATATCCGGATTTCATAAAATGGATCGATGGAAGTTTACAGAAAACGCTGGAATTTTTACTCAATTCGCAGTTCACTCCGGAACAATACTCAAAAGCTGCTCTTCCAATTCGCTGTGGAGGAATAGGAATACGTAAAATTGAAGATCTATGTCTTCCTACTTTCTTATCCTCTGTTAATGGAGTTTCTGTGCTAGTCAACACAATGTTAAACTTGCCAAAGTCATACAAGTCCCAAATTTCATTTTACGAGGAAACATTAAAGACATTTTCAACGTTTTTGGGATATCAATCTTCAGAGGATCATGATTAATATCAATTTTTCAACACAAGAACTTAAAGCAATCAGTCTGGCTCTTGGAAATCATGAATCTAATTTGTGGTTACAAACCCTTACCTCCAGAACAATTGGTACATTACTTGACAACAACACCTTCAGAATTTCAATGGGACTGAGACTAGGACGTAAACTTTGTATGCCCCATACTTGTGTCTGTGGAGAAGAAGTAAACGAATATGGCCATCATGGTTTAAGCTGCAAAAAGAGCGCAGGGAGATTTTATCGGCATTAAGATATTAAGTCTATTTTAATGCGCTTCCTTAACTCTGCGAAAATTCCCAGCCGTTTGGAACCAACAGGTCTTTGTCGTGAAAATGGTAAAAGAGTGGACGGGATGACATTGATTCCTTGGGAAAATGGTCAATGCCTTGTATTGGACGCTACCGTTACTGACACGTTGGCCCCATCACATATTCAACATTTTTGAAAACAAGCTGGAACGACGATAGCCAAACAAGCGGCCTCAGTCAAGACCAGAAAATACCAATCCATCATTGACCAAAATTTCAAATTTGAACCCTTTGCTGTAGAAACCTTAGGACCATGGTGTGAAGAAGCTATTAATTTCGTTAATAAACTAGGATCCTTGCTGACAGCACACAGTGCAGAACCTAGATCGCGCTCTTTCCTAGTTCAACGGATTGGAATCACTATCCAGCTAGGAAATGCCATTTCAATCATGGGAACCTTCCCCTCATCTGATGCCCTCACCGAAATCTACTACATATTAAATCTCCATAGTTGACTATAATTTGAATGTCATAAATTTAACGAATAAACTTTAATTAAGTGTCAATTTAATATCAACATATTTAGCGCATTTAGGTACTATTATCCCGTATTATCCTATTTCAAAACATAAGTAATTATAAAATTAGAATAATTAAAAATGGAATTAACAATGGCAATGCGTGATTTTGATTTTGATCAAAATGAAGAGATTGAAGATATGTTGCAATTGGGAATAATGCAATTTGGTATACCAAGGCAGGTTTACCAGCGAAACAATTATTATGACACAATGGATGATGTTAATTTTCGAAGGCGGTTCAGGTTGTCAAGAATATGTACACTGCAGGTTTTGGAGTTAATTGATGAGCAGCTTGAATTTGTGTATGACACGTAGGTGTGGATATGTTAATTTATCAAAGGTATTTTCAATAATATTGTAGAAATAATTCTGTTTCACCCATGAATCAGTTGTTACTGTGTTTACGTTTCTATTCAACGGTTGGCCATTTACAGTTAGTTACCGATTTCCATGGTGTACATTTATCTACTGCATCAAGAATTGTTAAGAAAGTGTCAGAAGCTAGATTGTACAAGCAATTTATTTAATTTGAGGCTGATGTAAACAATTTACGAAGAAGGCAACAAGATTTTTATAGTATTGCAGCATTTCCCCGTGTGATAGGTGCCATTGATTGTACGCATGTAAAAATTCAATAGCCAGGTAAACTATATAAATATGAAGTATACACTAATATAAGTTTCGCAATGTATTATAGGAGGAGAAGATGCCGAAATTTTTAGGAACCGAAAACATTATTTTTCTATTAACACACAAGCTATATGTGATAGCAAATTAAAAATTTTAAATATTGTAGCAAGGTGGCCGGGGTCTGCTCATGATGCTACAATATTTAACAACAGCAACATCCGACAGCATTTTGAAAATAATAACTTTCCTAATTCTTTACTTATAGGTAAGTACATGTTTAGAATTGTTATTGTGAAAATTTAATAATAATAATGTCATAGGTGACAGTGGTTATGCTAATAAAAATAATTTGTTAACACCTCTACTAAACCCCATAACTGCTGCAGAACAGCGTTATAATGAAAGCCATATAAGGACCCGAAATGTGAGTTGTTTTGGAGTTTTTAACGACGGTTTCCCATTTTGGCTTATGGAAGTCGTGTGTTATTGAACACAACACTAAACATTGTTGTTGCGCCCGCTATTTTACACAATATAGCTCTAACCATGGGAGATAATGAACCTCCAGCAGTACCTGAAGAATTAGACGCTCATATTCTAAATCAGTTAACACAGGATGGACAAATTCCAGCAACACATAATGAGCATGGTCGTGCTATTCCTGGCAGTCATGTTAGGAGAGAATTTATTACACAATAGGTACTTTGCTAGATTATAGTTAAATGTTAGAAAACCTACAATTTATTCACATACTACAATAAAACCTACACAATAATCATGTTAAAACTATTATTACATGGAGTTCAACTTTTCTAATTGTTTTTTTTGTAATTCGATTTTTAAAAGTAACGACTCTTTCTCTAAATTAAAAAGAATGTCTTCCCTCTTAGCCTTTTCCTGCCATTGACTTTCTTCAAATTCAAGCTTCCGTTTTTTGTGACCTTGTTTTTCCTTCAACAATTGCAACTGTATTGTGGTTACTTCAGACCTTGTTGTAGCCATATCTTCATATTTGCGTGCAATTGTTGAAGTTGGTGCATCCAAAGGTCTACGACGTGTCTTCCAATCTGCTTGTTTCCTCCGTAAATTTTCATTTACAGAGATTTTTAAATTAGAAGCTTTGAAATTGCCCCAATCGACAGCAACATTTTTATCCTGAAATGAAGAACATAATAAACAATTAATGTATTTTCTAATAATAAGCTGTAGTTACTACCTGTAAATCATTTTCAACCTCTAGTTCATGCAAATTATCTTCTGGCTGTGGTTGAGAAGTTTTTGGGGTGTCATTAGAGGGTCTTTCTATATTTTCTTTGGTGTCCCCATCACAACTGTTAGGCAGCCCAAACACACTTTTAGAATTTAAAGTGGACATTGTTAAATCAAACAAGTCTGTGTCTCCGGACTTTGATGGAGGGCCTCCGCCCGTTCTTGTGCAGTTTATGCGTTCGTTTGCCGCTTGCTTGCGTACATTCTTTTTCTGATTTTCGTACAATTTTTTCAAGTTGTCTGTCGTTCGGAAAACCAAAGCGACAGAAGCGGCATTGAATTCGTCTGTGACTTTGTTCCATGCGTCTTCTTTGTCACGCCACGTCACCGAGTCCGTCTTTTTACATTCCAAAATTTTTTTCTATTTTTCCACAAGTTGCAAACACAACATTTTTTCATCTGCCGAAAAATTAGTGCTTCTCGCTCTCTTTGCTTTGGAATCTTCTATTTTCCGAACTCGCACAAAATTTAAAGCTCAAACAAATTTTGAGGTTTAAATGACAACTTTTGCAACGTATATCACAGAATTATTATTATTATTCTAGGGTTTTTACTTAAACAACACCGTTGCCAGCTACCACAATCTTTAAGCGTGACCTAAGTTAAGCAACAGACGGTGCAATATAACAAGAATTTAAGGGTAGCTTAATTTTAAGCAACGCTTAGCTAAGCCGTACTTTTAAGAGTAACCGGTGCAAGTGGGCATTAAATACTAAAACGTAGCCGTAATCGGTAGAATGTAGTTCCGAAAATGAAGGTGTTCTGCTAGCGGCGGTATCGACAGTTTGGGGAAGTTAAATAGTCTCGGGGTTCCTCTTAGGGGAGGTGTGCGGAGAAAAACAGCGATTGACTCCCTCGATGAAGTTATGTAGCATAACCAACCCCTGTATACGTAGTATCCACCGGTTGTCTGCAGCTTAATTAATGCGAAACCGTGGTGTTGTCTTTTATTGATGGAGAAGGTTCTTAATCAGCCACTCCAGCACCCTCAAAAGTTATCCAGGTATAATATACAACGAAAACATAAAGGCCCGTTTTCACGGTACACTTTGGATGATCATCCCGGATGAATCATCCAAAGTGAATAAAAATGAACCGTGTAAACAAAAAATTATCGAAAGTGATCATCCAAGATGAACAGTGAACAAAGTTGAACGTGTTCTACTTTTGTTCACTTTGGAGGATTCATCGCCGATGAATCATCCTCAATGAACCGTGAAAACATGCAGTTTATGCAGTGATTCATCCACAGTGACTGCTAAATTGCAACAAGAAGAGCACGTGCTTTTTTCTGAGTACCTAAATAATTAAATTTAAAGTAAACAGTGTGCCACAGTGGTGCTTTTTATAATGGTGTTTAAGTGGAAAGACGATCACACCCCACTAATTTTGAGTTTAATGAAAGACCGGCAGTGTCTTTGGAATACTAAAGCAGAGACGTATAAAAATAAAGTCCATAGAGAAAACGCATTAAAGGAAATCGTAAAAGAGCTGAATATTCAGGATGTGACAGTCGAGGATATTAAATTAAAAATAAAAACAATCCGTACGCGATATTCATCGGAACTGACTAAAGTAAATAAATCCGTAAAAAGTGGTACAGGGCCAGATGACGTTTATGTCCCAAAACTATTTTGGTACAAACAAGCTGATACATTCCTGCATGCAGTTTGTATACCGCGGAGCAGCACAGGAACTGCAGTAAGTATATGTATATCATTTTCTTATTATTATTTTATAATTTAGATTTAGAATGCTCCACTTCGTCTTGGTTTCCCCACACTGTACCTATAAATAAATAACAAAGCAGTTTAAAAATTAATAGCTTTATTGTGCAAGACAACAAATTATACAACGACAACAAAACATTTAAATCATTCTCCACTGCCATTCTACAATTTCAGTTGTACAGAACAGATTCGCATAAGCATCACGTATAGTGGCAGCAAGTTTCGTGTGGTTGTTACTTGTAGCAAGTGTTATTTCTCTGAGACCTTCATGTGCACCTTGCCGCCAAACTCCAGGAACAATTCTGCCTTCTTCCCATAATTCAACATCAACCAATCCTTCAGTTACATATGGGGCGTTGTTTGTAGAGGTTTTTCTGAGCCAATTGTGAAGAACACAAGCACTTTTCACCAATATTTCAGTTGTTTCTACTTTGAGAGGGATAGGCTTTTCGAATATTCTAAAACGAGACACAAGTATGCCAAATGCATTTTCTGATAGACGACGAGCTCGAGATAGCCGATAATTAAATATTCTTTCCTTTCTAGTTAATGATCTCTTGCTATAGGGTTTTAAAGGTATGTCCTTAGAGGAAAAGCGTCGTCGCCCACAAAAACACCATTCTCGGGTATATTGAGCGAATTGTTCTCCAGAGCTTCGTTGAATGTACATTTGGAAAACACTAATGCATCATTTGCTTTGCCATTTGTGCCGACGTCAATATATAGAAAGTTATAGTCAGCATCTACAACTGCAAAAAGAATCATGCTGAAGGTATTTTTATAGTTGAAGAAATATGAACCCGACTTCTCAGGACAGCGAATGGCAACATGTTTGCCGTCCAAAGCTCCACAGCAATTAGGGAAGTTCCAACGAATGTAATATTCCTTAATTACTTTTTCCCATTCATTAGTGGTTGTAGGCACCTGTAAAAAACAAAACCATATACAAGAATCTTCGCCTTATATATTATAGTATGCTAGTATAGGTCTCTGTTTCAGGTTCCTCAACGCAAAAGGGCCCTATCGCCACAAAATCATACCGAGGATGATACAGAAGAGGGGAATGACCCGGATATCGAGGATACACCTGAAGCAACAGGTGATTCTCTACCTGCTGTAACAAATGATGGCATAGTTTCTAATAATGAAACGCAACTATCACAACAAAGCAAACGCAGCAGAAAAACTATTCCTGAGGCAAACTTAAACACTCCATCTTCTTCGCGAAGGCTTAATTTGCCTGGAATTTCCGCTGTGGAAAGAGCAATAGATAAGTTAGGTACCATAGCTTCACACAACATAGAGACTGATAATGAATTTGATCACTTCTGCAGAAGTCTGGCAGTTCAGCTTAAGAAAATGCCTCTAGATCGTGCCTTGATATGCCAAACGAAACTACAAAATGTTATGACCGAAGAACGCATGTACCTCTTCAGGATGGAACATGCTTTGTCAAATACATCTACAGCTGTTCCATCACCGTATACCGTGTACTCAAGCAATAGTGACATAACAACCTCTGCCGCAACTCCTATCATGCAGGACCAAGAAGGATATTCAGAAGGAACAGCATATGATGTCTTATCTCAAGCTCTTTCGACCATACATAATAATTACGATTAAACTTACGTTATACTTTTTTCAATAAAATTATTTTGTTAAAAGTATTAATGCATTATCTTATTTTTCAATAGTTTATGTGGAAAATAATTTAATTAGATACTAACCTTGATACAGTATTCCAGAACTTCATAAATAGCGGCTAATACCTCTGGTAAAAATGTGATATGGAGCATCTAGGTACACGATATAAAGCTTCGAGTGTTCCAAAACAATCTCCAGCTGCGAGATATCTCAATACAATTTGCAGTTTTAGTCTGGCAGACAGAGCTTCTCTCATGGTTGTGTTTTGCTTTTCAATTAGCGGCGTTACTTTGGCAAGAAGTTCTTCAAATTGTGTTTCGGACATTCTGAGGTGATTGTGAAACATAGTTCGATCTTCAGCAGACCATTCTCTTAACAAACGCATTGACGCCCCCATTTTATCACGTCGTGCTATCCACGGTCTCACCCACCAACGCTTTTTTTTCCTAATCTTCTTGTCAAGTACATGTCTAAGCCAATTTACAAGATATTCACTTATTATGGCAATTCCTGCTCGTACAACTTCATTTGGCGCCATTTTAAAGTGAACTGACTAATTCAATCTTGATGACCCATGTAAACAATAATCGCTTTCATCCTCGTAATCACTTTGGATGATTCATCCGGGATGATCATCCAAAGTGTACCGTGAAAACGGGCCTTAAGGTCGAACGCAACGTGGTAAAATTATACGTAGTAATTGGAATTAATACAAACGGGAAAGAAAAGAAAAACAAAATGTACTCACGGTGAATTTAGCCGGATTAAACTTAAACATCAATCTGAATTGGAAATCTTGAAACCCACATTAAATAATTTTTGTATAAATTTCACTTCAAGAAGTGCGCTAAAACACCCGCGTGTATCAAACGGAAAAGAAAAGATGTCCGCTGTACGTCTAGAAAGTCCAGTCGTATTTTATTTTCCACCAATAGAAAATTAGCAAAATGCGCGCCAAATACGACTTTCGTCGCAACATACTACTCCCGACACACGTTTTAAGACGGCTTTCGACATACGTCCTACATTCGTAAAATAAAACCGTAACAACTTAGTCAAGGTTTTAAGATTTATTACGGATAACTTTCGATCCAAAGAAACCGCCAACCGAGTTTATAAAGATCTCAAGATTCAAAATACCTACTGCTGGTCTGTGTGTAAATGACGACAGATTCTCTGTCATTTACCCAAAAATACGCTTAGTGAAACGATACAACATGGTATGGTGTACGGTTTGCTGAATATTCGAATGCGTGACAAAGTGTCAAAAAACATTCAACCAACTTCTCGACAAATCAAAATCCGTAGAAGATAGTTTCAATGCGAAGCGCCCGTTTTAAGAACATAAATCGATTGAACCAAAACCAAAGATTAAGCCTCAGGGCGTATATTGCAAAGCTTTCGGAAATACAACTGACGAGTGCTGAAAATTGGGCGGGAAATCAATTTTTCGAATATGGCGACGGTTTTCGCAAAGAAAAAATTCGGAAAGAGCACCTCAAATTTTATAAATATTCTTCTCTAAAACTTCTTCCAGCTGATTGGACCGAAGCAGATTGATGGCAAAGTGAATTTTCGAATCAAACCCACAACAAAAAAAAATGCCATATGATGCGGTCTTTACTGGTCACACAGCAGAATTATTTATAATGAGAGGGAATTGTAAATTTACGAATTATTGAATTGCTATTAATTTTATTTTAAAGTGTATACAGGGTGATTCAGCTAACCCGTTCATTAGAAGTTTATGGACTTCCCGTTGAAATATTTGTTTAAAAATTTGGAATAGGGGATTGCTCGAAAAGTTCTATTTAATTAAAATATTTCAGCTCTTCTAGCCTTCCGGTTACACCGGAAGTGGCTACCAACTTTCTTATTTTAAATGGAATGATATATTTTTTTGTATATTTCGATTCTACGCTAAAATCTGAGTTACTTTCGTGTAGCACAACCTGTATTAAAAATCAATAGTTTTTGAGATATTCTCATTTTTTTGAGAAAAATTGGTTTTGTAGTATTGTTTTCAAACGCTTGTCAATGATTGAAAAGAAAGTTATAGTAACATTTGGGCTATATTTAGGAGGACTGTTAAGTTTTTAAATTATGTGTAATTTGACATCTCATTATTTACAGGGTGTTCAAAATGTTTGGTTAAGTCTGACGAACTTCAACTGCCCAAAAATCAATTTTTTTAAATGGAACACCCTGTAACTTGTTGCTCTATGTGATGGAGAATTAAGTGGTCTTTCAATCTTCATAAGGGTTCTCTATACCTATCTGTTACCATTTTCCTGCTATCGATGTATTTACATTCGACACACAATATTTCTCTATTTTATTAAATAATTTCTGACTAGTGGCCTGTGGAAATTAAAACAATGTGCCTTATTTATCAAAATTGTAAACGTTGACGTGACACATTATACACGATATGGAAATCCACCAAGAATATTCGAATGAAGACATACTAAATTTATTTTTATTCATGGAGAATGTTACAAGATTATTGAAAGAACTTGCCGGTTGCTTAACGATTGTGCTACATGAAAGTAACTCAGATTTTAGCATAGAATCCAAATATACAAAAAAAAATATATCATTCCATTTAAAACAAGAAAGTTGGTAGCCACTTCCGGTGTAACCGAAAGTGCTAGAAGAGCTGAAATATTTTAATTAAATAGAACTTTTCGAGCAATCCCCTATTCCAAATTTTTAAACAAATATTTCAACGGGAAGTCCATAAACTTTTAATGAATGGGTTAGCTGAATCACCCGGTATAATTATAATTTTAGAATTCCAAATACATAGTTACAATCTTAATAATTCTACGTGTTTTAAACTAGATTTTACCCATAGAGTTTATTGTAGTAATAAAAATGTTGACGTCAAATGTTTGATTAAATTCCAATGAACTGAATATTGAGAAAAGTTTGTAACAAAGCTCTGTTCTCCGCAAATCTTAATTCTTTGATTATCGTCAATTAGAATCTAATTCTAATTTGTAAAGCACTAAAATAGGGATTTTTCTTAACTTTTAAATTAATATATTTTCCTAAAATTTGACGGTCTATTTTTATATTCACCCGAATTACATATTTTCTTGGTCCCTCGTAACGCATAACTCATTTTGTTTTTCTGCTTTTTCGGAGTGTTGAAATTATATATTAATAAAGGCCATTCCATTTGCATACGTGGTCCCTCTTCGTCAACACATAGCAATAAGGAGTCCGACCGCGGTAATGGATCCATTAAGCCGCACGGGCAGTTCTCTGTTAGCATGATATGATTACATTCGGGAAATGCAGGTTTATACGGCCCTCAAGCGACCGACCGAGGTTGAATCTAGCGCTCACGGGTCACCAGGTGACGATTTGTCACATCTCCAAGGCGGTGAACAAGCTTATGCCATTTCCGGACATACACCAGAGGATTGCACTTCTGGACCTATTTCCATTGTTAATGCTAACGCAAGATTGCCCACATAAAGTTAGAAACAAAATTACTTACAATTACAAAGTTTTCAAGACATTTGTAGTTCTTAATTATGTAAAATTTACATTGTGACAATGTTGATGGATGCTAATTATACTTTATCACCAGTTACCAAGTTTTCTACAAGATTCTCGTAACTTTTAAAGTAAATTATGCGTATAATGATTTATGCGCGAAGTTAACTAAGCCGATTTAAATTTTTGTAAGGAGGTATTAAAACAAAATTAAATTGTATTTTTTCCACTTTATGCTCAACTAATTTGTATTCACGTTTTCAATACATTAGTGTAATTTTTAAATATACAAATGCCAATATTAATTAAAGTGTGCCAAACAATAATAATTTATTGACACAAAAATTGACACGCCAGGTGTTACGTTCATATGTAGTGAATGAACATAACCGCAAATTAATTTAGTTTGGTTAACGCGTTGTATTGTTACATTTTCAACTAGGTACGGTTTCAATATAATTTTAAACATATCAGAAACATTTTCAAATTAGTTTTTATTATGCTATAAAATGTACTATACTGTGTTACGTAATTTGGCGAATCAAGCTTTAAAAGTTGAAAAACGGGCATATTGGAAATAACAAACAATCCAAATATGTATGGAGTGAATTAAAACACTTAGGTGTTGATACAATGAAAAATAATTACATACCAAATCAAATTAACAATTATTAATAATTATTTTCTTGAAAGTATTCCTACAACAAATGTGAATAGCAATAATCTTATTGTATTTACAATATAACATTCAAGAATTAACTTTTTCTGTCGTAAGTGTATCCAAAGTTATGAAGTCCAAAATTCAATGCTTTTTACATAGTAATAAAGTGATTCTAAATACGCAATCAGGTTTTCGCTCTAGATATAGTTGTACTACGACTCTGAGTCATATAACTGATGATTTATTAAGAGCTCGTGACAGTAATAAGGTTTCTGTATTTGTTTCCCTAAAGTTCAACAAATCCTTCGATACTATCAATCATTCTATACTTCTTTCGGTCTTAAAGTACATTGACTTTGGAACATCGGCAGTAGCTATTATCAAAAGGTATTTGGAAGATAGGTTTCAAAGAGTAGAACTGTATGACTCGGTCTCATTCTTTAAACCTATTACTAAAGGTGTACCGCAAGGTTCAATGCTTGGGCCGCAATTATTTACCATTTATACTCCGAATTTTTACGAACAAGTAACTACTTGCCAGATACATATGTATGAGGACGATACCCAGCTTTACCATTCATTCGATCTTATAGATAAGCAGATTTCCATTGGAAAATAAATCAAGACCTTGAAATTATATTTAATACATAACCTAGTAATTAATGCTTCCAAATCAAATGTTATTTTATTGGGAAATAAACGTGATCTTACCGAACTTCGGTCGTCTTCTACTTTTACGTTAAATAATAAAACCATTCCTATTGTTCAAGAAGCACGTACATTAGATTTGATCATAGATAATACTTTTTGTTATACTACCCAAATAAATAATTACATTAAAAGATCATACATTCAAATAAAAATATTTACCCCCATAGACAATCTCTAACAACTTCAATTAAGACTATGCTATGTGAAAACCTAGTTCTATCAAACTTCACATATTGTTCGAACATCTACGGCCCAGCAATTACTAATGATACCTCACAAAGAATACAAAATATGAGAATTTTTTTATAAGTTATAGGATATTCATTGACTTAATATGCATAATAGACGTCTATAAAATGCTTCCGTGTTTTATCATAGGATAATTTTCACTAAGAGTCCTCCATATCTCTACAACAAGATCACCTTTAGAACTGATGTGCTCCATTTGCACTTACGTCATAAGTATTTAATTACGCCTCCTCTTCACAAGACGACCTTATTTCAATCAAGTTTCAGTTATCAGGTAGCCAACATTTACAGTGACTTGCTGCAGCATTTCAAAGAACTTTCGGTTGCTCAGTTTAACTGTAAGATAAAGAAATTTTTATTTCATATACAGTTTTGTAAATAACTGTTTAGCTGAGTACCTAAGAGTTTAATTTTAATTTAATTGGAGTTAGACGATACGGTAGATGGAAGATTTTATTTTCATTTCTTTTGTACACCACAGAATTTAGTTTAAGTTAATTTAAATTAGTATCACGTAGTCTAGACAAATTATGTAGTTATTAGTTGTACAAGGTTTTAATGGAAGAACAAGACCTGTCTTGGACAGTAATTGAATTAACACCTTAAGGTTCTTCAATATTTTTCTCAAATTATTGTTACCTTCGGTATATTTTGAAGAATAAAGACAATTATTGTTATTAAATTTTTATGCTGAACAGTATCTTTTACCCTCCAAATGCAAAATAAAATTTATTAATACATATACAGGGTGTCCCAGAACTAATGGATATAAGATTTCTTAGACGAAAACAATGAGATTTTTTTATATTAACCATACTCGAAAACTAGATATTTACTATAGTCTGTATACTATTGGCGCGGAGTAATAAACCTGTCAGAATTATCGAATCTCCCGTATTGCAGTGGCGTAGGTACCTGATACGTTTGGAAAATCATATTTTTAGTAGGTAAATATATTATAATAGTAAAATCTACCTTGATATGAATTATTATGTGGTTATATGTTATTTATTTTATTTGTATAGTAGATCACATTACAAATTTTACTTCTTACGTATTATATACCATTATTTTTGTATCTTGGTATAATACCCACATCTACGGCTATGATTCTCGTTTCGTCAGTACCTGGGCTGATGGCAACGTGTTTACACAGATTAATCTATTGTTCTCAGACCCTAGATGGGTCGATATGCTGCAAGAGCGGCACAATGATCGTATTTTGGTTAGAATTTATTGGTTTTACTTAACCGTAGAAGTACCGCTTTCACAAGAAAATAAAGAATTATTTCAAGCAATTATGATTTATTACTCCGCGCCAATAGTATACAGACTATAAGATACAGGGTGTCAAAGTGAAAAATTAATTTTCGTTTTTCTTATTTAATTAATAAGTACTTGAGATATTTTGACAAAATTTTGCATAGTGGGGTTTTTGGTATTGCAAATTGAAATTTGACCATAATTTCACTGTACTCGTAAGATGGCGCCACAAATGCGTCCAAAATTTTATTTAAACACACATATTTTCAAGTGTTTAATTTTAGGGCTAGTTTTTCTTAAAATTATGATTCTACAATTATCTGTTCTTAAAAAAGTCATACTTGTTTGAAGTCTGTAAATGTAGCCATTTTCGTGATATTTGGAATTAAAATGTTAAGAGCATTTGAAATCCATTAACAATATTGTGAGTTTTTCTCAAATTTATCCAGGCGGCTTTGACAAAAACAATTTAATACATGATATGTTTTAGTTATTTCATTTTGACCGCGTTTTAATTTAAATACCTAAATATGTTGCTCTTAGATATTGTTATTGTTAAGTTTAAGCGTGTTTTAATGTAATCCAGATAGGCTCTTACATATTGTTTTCCTTAAGGTTAAGCATCATTTAACAATATTTATTTTTTGGAGTAGTTTACTAGGAAAAACAAAAAGAAAAACCTTAGCATTTGTAAGTTTTTCTAAATAAACAAATTAGTTTTGGGTTTGTTAAACAGCGATTAAGTCTTTTACTAAGAATAATTAAAATAAATTTTAAAATATTTTCTTGTCTGTAAATGCAACTCATATCTCGCATGTAATAATTTTAAATGTCAAAACAGTTGGTATTAAATGGTTTTTATCAAAGTAGCTTGGATAAATTTGAGAACAACTGACAATATTGTTAAACGGATTTCAAATGCACTTAACATTTTAATCCCAAATATCTCAAAAATGGCTACATTTACAGACTTCAAACAAGTATGACTTTTTTATGCACAGATAATTGTAGAATCATAATTTTAAGAAAAACTAGCCCTAAAATTAAACACAAAAAAATATGTGTGTTTAAATAAAATTTTGGACGTATTTGTGGCGCCATCTTACGGGTACAGTAAAATTATGGTCAAATTTCAATTTGCAAGACCAAGAAAGCCCAATATGCAAAATATTGTCAAAATATCTGAAGTACTTTTGAATTAAATAAGAAAAAACTAAAATTATTTTTTCACTTTGACACCCTGTATCTTAGTAAATATCCAGTTTTCGAGTATGGTTAATATAAAAAAATCTCATTGTTTTCGTCTAAGGAATCATATATTAAAATATGTCCCATTTAGTTCTGGGTCACCCTGTATATATACATATATATATATATATATATATATATATATGGTATGTAAAGCAGTTACATAGTCGATTCTTCAATAATTATAGTGAACTTACACTCGAGTTCTCTCACTCTTGAAGAGTCCCAAAAGGACCAAACAGCTGTCTGGTGATTCTCAGTGTTTGTTTGCTATTGTACAACCTCTTGCGTACTTTACTGCAGGCGATTCGAAATTTTTATACTTGCCAACTGTTATGTTGGCTATAATTATTGAAGAATCGACTATGTAACTGCTTTACATACCTGTCGGCAAAGTTGCTTACATTTACGTACATGAACGCTTTCACGAGTCGACACTAGATGTCGAAAAACTTATCGTTTATATATATATAATCTTCACCCATTTACCTTACGGTGTAGGGTATTTGATAAGTACATTTACATTTTCTTTTTTAAATTACATTCTAATGATTATTGACAATAACATTCCATAAATAGACTTGGGTTTGAATTTGCTTTATACTACTAGGCAGGTTGATCTTATCAATATTCAGTTTACTTAATTTGCAACACACTCCACTCTGCGAGTTCTGTTTCTGCCACTGATAACTGCACTAAACTATAATTCACTCACTTCCATCACTTCTTTGTTTACTCTCACTATCTCTATCTCACTCTCTCTTTATTGTGTATTTATTATGAACGTACGAACTTTGCCCATTCCTTTTTATTTTGTGCCAATGTTTTCGCTTCTTGCCAATTTTGATTCCTCCTCCTCAGGACTCCCGCTATTATCTCATCCCAGCTCCTTCTTGGTCTTCCTCTTTTTTTTTCTGTTTGTTTTAGTTTGCCAAATTATTTTGGTTTGTCTATTACTCTCCATTCTGTTCAAATGTCCAAACCATCTCATCTGTTGTCTTTCTATTTCCTTGATTATCGGTTCAACATTTAGCGCCGCACGTATTTCTTCATTTCTTAATCTGTCTCTTTTCGTTACTCCCATGATTCCTCTCAGAAATTTCATCTGGCATGCTTGTATCTTATTTTCTTGTCTCTTCGTGAGCGTCTAGCTTTCAGATCCGAACGTCAATATCGGTTTATATATAGTGTTGTAAAATGTTTGCTTTGTCTTATTGCTTAACTCTTTTTTCCTGATTAATGCATTATTTAAGGCATAATATACTTTATTAGTACTTTCTATTCCATTATTTATTTCCGTTTCGTTTTTCCCATCCTTCTGTATTGTTATTCCTAAGTACTTAAAACTATCAATCTGTTCGATCTCTTTATTATTGAGTTTTATTCTTGTTTGACTATTGTTCCTTCCTAATATCATCACTTTGGTCTTATTAGTATTTATCGTTAGATTTCGTTTTTGTAGTGCTAAATTCCATATTTCTAGGTTTCCTTGTAAATCTTCCCGGTTTTTTGCACATATCATCAGGTCATTCGCGAATGCACATTCCGTTATATATACCGGTTCTAAATATCTAAAGCCCAGTTTCTTAACTTTATCTTTGACTTCTTTTGTTACTTCGTCTAAAACAATATTAAAGAGTGTTGTGCTTAGTACTCTCCCTTGTCTCACACCTTCTAGCGTTACAAATTCATCTGACTCAATGTTGTTTGTTCTGACTTTGTTTCGAGTATTTTTGTATATACTAACTATATTATTTATCTCCTCTCTTCCTTAGGCTACTCCATATAACTCTTCTCGGTATGTTATCAAAAGCTTTTCTTATGTCAATAAACGCCACATGTATGTCACTACTCTGGAACTTCTCTATCAGCTGTTTTATTGTGAATATGTGGTCTTGTATTCCTCTCCCTCTCCTAAAACCACTTTGCGATTCTTCTATTTCAACTTCAGTTTTGGCTTTTAATTTATCGTCCAGTAGTCTCTCATATACTTTGTATGAATTATTGAGTAATGTTATCCCTCTATAGTTGTCACATTCTTTCTTATTTCCGGATTTGTATAGTAGTAATATTATACCAATCTCCCAGTCCGTCGGTAGTTTATTTTCTTCTGCTATTTTATTGAACAGTATTGTTAATACCTCTTGTCCGTTCTGGCTTAGTGATTTTAACATTTCCGTTGTTATGTTATCATGACCAGGTGCTTTACCTCTCTTAAGTTTCTTTATAGCTTCACCTATTTCTTCTTGTGTCAATATTTCTTCTCGTTTTCCGTATTCTTCTTCTCCTTCTTCTTCTTCCTTGTCTCTATTTTCTTCTTCGGTGTTTCTTGTATTTGTTGTGTTTGTACTTAGTAACTCCTCAAAGTATTCTTTCCATCTTCTTATTAATCGTCTTTTTCCGTTAGTATTTTCCCCTGCTTCAATTTAATATATTGAGATTTGGTTTCTTTTCCTTTTCTTCCCATGTCTGTATTTTCGCTCTTTTCACCATTTCTTTAACCTTTAGTCTATTTTCTTTATATTTTATATAGTTTACGTTATTTTTATTTCTTAAATATGTTTCCCACGCCATTTTCTTTAACTTTGTTTCCTTCTTTATTTCTTCGTTCCACCAGCTTGATTTCTTTCTATTCTTGTTCTCTCTTCTCTCTCCACATGTTGTTTTGGCTATGTTTATTACAGTTTCTTTAAATTTTGTCCAAAGCTCTTCTATGTTATAATTTATAATGTTTGTTTTTATAATTCTCATTTCCTTCTCTGTTTCTTCAATATATTTATTTGCTGCTTCTTCTTCTCTTAGTTTGTACGATCTTATTTTCATCTTCTCTTGCGTGGTACTCATTTTATCTTCTTTATGTCCTTTAGTTTCTTTCCCTATCTCCATTTTTATTTCTGATACTACCAAGTAGTGGTCTGTATATAATTCAGCTCCTCTTTTAACCTTTGTGTCTTGTATGTCTCTTTTGAATTGCTTATTTATTATTGCATAATCAATGATTGTCTTCTCATTTCTACTATTTCTCTTGTAAACTTATGTATTTCCTTATGTTCGAATTATTTACATTCAATCTACAATAAATTGTGTGGTACTTTTAAAATAATTTTTGTTGTTACGCAATAACACTAGAGTGACATTAAAGTATATTATTTTTTTGAAATGTTCAGTGCGGTTCAATGCCATGTTCTTTTTTCATTTTCTATGTATTTAAAATAAATGGCAACGCACTAACCTGTATCAATTTTAATTACACTTAGAACGAAAAATTAGGTACTGTTATTTTACAAAAATTGTTTGCACGAATTATGCGATGCTTTGTATATCTGAAACGTGGATATTTAATCTCAATACTGATAATTTTATTAAAATCACCAATTATAACACCATACGTAGTGATCATTTAAGTTGGGGTACTGGGGTAGCTATGTAGGGGAGAGTGGGTAACAATGAGACATAATATTGTAGTTGATTTTTATATTTAACAGTTAGCACTACATGTACACTCTTGAAATTTAAAACTTGAACACCACAATTTCTGTAAACAAAAGTTTGCACATTGTGAAGCGGGCTTAAGGGTATCATTTACAATTCTAACAGCAGGTAGTCTCAGCAGGGGTTATCTTATAGAAGGACTGTAGAATGAATCATTACACTAAGCACGTTTTAGAAAATAGGTAATTTACGTTGCTTACTTAATTTTTTCTTTAAAGAATATATTTGAAGGTATCGCTAATTAAACACCATAGCTCGATTAATTATCGAATCAAAATTTTGTTTAGGAAATGTTTACAAAATAAAATTAGAAATAATTTTGATTTAAAAACGTCTACAAGCAATAACTTTTAAATTAAATCAAAAACTAAACATGGTTATTTGGGTTGACTGATTATTACTTATTTTTAAATAAATCTAACCTACTAATTATTGTAAGTTATTAAAAAAAAATTTAGTCCTTACAAAATGTATATTTTATGACGTTTCATTTTTTCTGTAGTTAATATAAAAGTGAAAATAAAAACTAAGGCAATTCTTATTGTCAACGTATATATTTAGTTTTTTGACAAGAATTTATTACATAATTATAATTAAGATACCAAGTTATAGTTTAAAATTAAATGAAAACTTTTTTTTAAATAAAGGTATTACTATATAAATAAATATAAGAAATCAATAATGGGTGTGACCTCCATTATTATTGATACATTCTTGGAGGCGTCTGCTCATTGACGCTATCAAGGTATCAATATAATTAATATTAATCGTTTCCCATGCGGTATCAATGGCTGCAATTAGTGCATTACGGTTTACTGGTATAAAATTTGGCCCTTGTTGTCTTCGAATAACAGCAAGTATTCGAGCCCAAACATTTTCGATAATGTTAAAATCTGGGCTTTTTGCTGGCCAGGGTAACAGCTCCAAGTTCATTGACTCAAAAACCAAAAAGTTATTGAAATTTATATGATTTGGCAATATGGGTTTTTGACAAATTTGATAAATATCTGATTTATTTAAGACTATTTGTGTACCAAATTCTCTATATGAGATTTTTAAGGGAAAAAATACTGAATAATTGGGTTATTATCCACATATTCGCAAAACTGCCACACGACGGCAACTTTAGACGACCTTGTTACTATGCGGTTTTATTGTTTTAGTTTTCGCACAGTTCGTAAGCGAATAACACGTACTGCAATTTAGGCGTGATTGTACGAATTCTGACTTGTTTATAATTTGTTTTTTGGGTTTTTTTTAAACCATAACTTTTGAAACAAGTGAAGGTACTTTTTTAACAATATCTTTGTGGACCGGTATTAAACAGTATGAGTTCAATATTGTGTGCTATTTGTGATAAAGATACGAGGAAGAAAACTGTTACCGTTACCAAAAAAGGGTTAATATCTTTAATTAAAGCAAGTCGTGCCCGCGGAGATGAAAAATATACCAAATTTGAAGAGCGATTCAATCTGAAAAAATCTACGTTGCATGTACATCAAAGTTGTAGCAAAGTATATACACACCCTCGTGAAATCTTAAAGGCTGGGAAAGTACATCAAAATGAAGAAGCCTCGTCCTCAAAAAACACGTTGAGGTCAGGAAACAATATTTTTGATTTCAAAGATCAACAATAGAGTTAAGGAATACAATTCTTACACACTGCGGGCAACGAAACGATGCCTGGAGTTCAGAAGTTCAAAAAAGGATATGTAGTGAAATAGATCTTGTAGCTGCAGAAGCTAAGTATCACGCAAACTGTTTCAGTAGATTTTTGAAGCATAAAAGCCATAAATAATCTGGTAGGCCTTTAGATATTGAATGTGAAGAAGCCTTTGAAAAGTTATGCTACGATATTCAAAACGATAACGAAAAATGTCAATTTTCTTTTAAAGACTCCAGGAGAAGCTTGTGTCATACTTACCTGATAATGTAACACCTTGGTCCGAAAAAAATTTGAAACTTAGATTAAAAGGAAAACTAAACAATACAGTAATAATTACGGAAGTCCCAGGAAAGCCAGCTGTTTAATGTTTGAAGAATAAGTGTGATGAGTGGTTTGAGAACAATACAAATACTGAAGAAAAAAGATTTAAGGTAATAAAAGCGGCAGCACAAATTTTAAAAGAAGATATAAGGAGCATGGTTTGCGACGTTGATACTTATCCTGCGGTTGATGATATAACAAAAGGCAAAAATAAGGATATCAAAATCAACGCATTAAAAAATTTTGTTAATCATCAGTGCGGGTCAAGTCATTTATCTCACCACTTAAGTTCAGCTTGGGCATTAAGCTGCATCGGAAATACTTTATACAATTTGTATTTGACAATGCGGACTTTAATATCCGAACTATCGATGGACATGGTACTTTCCATTCAATAGGGGGAATAATGTGCGTATCGCCGTCAAATATCTCAAGTATTCCGACATTTGAAAAGAAAAAGACTCCAGAGTTGTCAGTTGATATAGGAAAATTTGGCAGTACACCATTACAGGTAACATTAATTACTTAATTATAAATTGATCATTCGGGAGCTTATATGTTAATTTTATTTATGGTTTCACAAAAAAAACACCTAAATCTGGTCTATCTACCATTACAATGAAGTGGGATGAAAATGACACAATCAACCACTGGGATGTCTTGACAACCAATGTAGATACACTCTGGATTATGGGTAGCGTTTTTTCTTTTCCATGTCGATCATCGTGGAATGAATTTATGTCTACAGTGAAAACAAACAAACTTACCGTAGACAGCAATATAATTCCATTACCGTTCGTTAACATGGATCCTGGAAATCTGAACACAATTTATACAGCATTGCTGTTTACTGTCGAAAAGTGTAAACACTATAATAAGAAGCCTTGTATTGTTACATTTGATCAACCTCTTTTTCAGAAAGCTGTAGACATTGTCACAGCTTCAAACGAAAGTAATATTGTTAGTTCAGTTATAGTTAGACTCGGCGGCTTTCATACATTAATGTCTTTTATGGGAAGTGTAGGAAACATTATGGCCGGAAGTGGACTAGAAGAACTTTGGAGTACGGTTTATGCTAAGAACACTGTACCTCATTTAATAAGCGGGCATGCCTATTCAAGAGCGTTGCGTGCTCATTTCTTAGCTCATAAAGCATTAAGCGTAATAATATTGAGAAACCTTTCGTTATCTGAAGTATTAAACTTTTAGAAAATCTTTATGAAAATCCAATGCCAGATGAACTTGAAAATAACATGCTACTCGAACAGATTCAAGCTCAAATAGAGGAGAAATTAGAAGCCCATTCCAAACTTAGCAGGACAGGGAAACTGTGGGTTAATTACTTGAAGTTAGTAAGTTGAATGAAACTCTTCATTATGACTGAAAGATCTGGTATTTGGTCGCTTCATGTGTATTGTGTCAAACACATGATCCCTATATTTTATGCTGTCATCATCATCATCATCATCAAACAGCCCTTTCTTGTATCCACTGCTGGATATAGGCCTCCCTTAATCTCTTCCATGTGCTTCGATCCTGCGCCGCCTGCATCCAGTTTTCCTGGCAACGCTTTAGGTCATTGGTCCATCTCGTTGGAGGGCGTCCCCTATTTCGATACGCTTCCTGTCTTGGTCTCCATTCCAATATTCGCTTGGTCCATCTGTTATCTGTCAGTCTGGCGACATGCCCTGCCCGGTTCCATTTGAGTGTGGTTATTCTCTCTATTGCATCTACTACTTTTGTTGTTTGTCGTATTTCCCTGTTTGGGACTCTGTCTCTAATAGAAATGCCAAGCATTACCCGTTCCATCGCCACACGTATTTTGTGTATCGTTTTTCTGGTCAGTGTTAATGTTTCTGCTCCATAGGTCAATACAGGCAATATACACTGATCAAAAGTCTTTCTTTAAGGCACGTTGGAAGGTCTGACTTGAACACATGGCTTAATTTTCCGAAGGCTACCCATGTAAGTCTTATGCGTCGGTTAAGTTCGATTGTTTGATTGTCTCTGCCTATGCAAATCTCATGCCCCAGATATTTGTATGACACAGTTTGCTCAATTGCCTTTCCAGCAACAGCTATGCTTTCGCTGAGCACGAGGTTTGTCATAATTTGTGTTTTGGCCATGTTCATTTTTAGTTCCACCTCTCGGGAGGAGAGATAGAGCGTCTCCAACAAATCCCTGGCATCATCCATTTGGTCGGCTATCAAGACTATATCGTCGGCGAATCTCAGGTGACTGAGCCACTCGCCATTTATATTTATGCCCTTTTCATCCAGGTTAGCTCTTTTGCATGAATACTCTAGTAGCGTAGTGAAGAGTCTTGGCGATATGGTGTCTCCTTGTCTAACTCCACGTCCTATGGGGAATTTATTTTATGCTGTAGGCCATATTAATTATGCAAAATGTGCACACCTATATGTTATTCAAATGCAGAAATTACAATCCTTGAGTTCGAGTGAATATGAAAATTTTGTTACCAAAGGACTATTTACAATTCGCAGAACAAGAAATTTTTTTTCCGGAACCTGGACCGATATGATAATCGAACAAAGCCTAATGAGGGCCGTGAAAACCCAAGGTGGATTGACTCAAGGTCGGGGGCTCATAGATTCTTCCTTAGCTCGACGGATTTCCAGCATGTCGTCATGTATTCCTATTTGTAATGCCTTAGAGGATTGTACTAGGGTAAGAGCATCATCATCCAATCAACATGTTGAGTTGAGTAAGTCTCGTCTCCAACGCGACAAAACCGATTTTGGAAAGTTCACTACTTGGTTAGAGAATCATGACCCTTTCAAGTGTACTGAATTCATGTCTCTTTCATCTGGTATTATTGCATCTTCATCTGAAAATTGTGATCAAGCCTGTAACATTGGCGCAAACATCTTGAATAAAAATATTGGTAAAAAATTTACCGAAATACAATGTAAAAGGTCAGAAAATATTAAAAACTTTGCCCAAATGAGCAACAGAATCAAAATTTGCCAAAAGTACGTGGACATAAATCACATGCAGCTCTTTAATAGAATTATTTGGTCGAGTAAGACACCCGAAGAAATTAAACATTGTTTTAACTTCGAACTTTCGCCATATCCATTGGCACTTTTTAAAGACGGCAACCTAAGAAGAGGAGTAAAATCTCAACTTTTAAAAGAAATTGACAGCTTGCACACTCCTTCAGATCATTCCATGAATAACGAGACATGTTATGTCATAGATGGCGGATTTCTTCTGCATAAGGTGAAATGGCAAAGACTAGCAACGTACCATGAAATATTCTTGCAGTATGTAAATTATATTGTTCATACATATAAAAGAAGTTTTGTAGTCGTTTTTGATGGCTATAGTCTAGAAAATATGTCTACTAAATATAACTTACAAAAATTGAGATCTGAACAAAACGTAACAGTTTCAGTCCAATTGCACGCTACAGTTGTCACACCACAAGATCTCTTTTTAAGAAATAGATATCTAGAAGAAAATGACATTACTGTATATCAGTCAAAAAGGGATGCTGATGTCCTAATCACACTGACGGCTGTTCAGTTCTCCAGCGTTAAAACACATGTAACCGTGGTTTCTGAGGATACAGATATTGTGGTTTTACTCATATATCACATAAAAGGAAATAATGTATGTTTACTTCGACCAGGAAAAGGTGCAAAGGGCTACAAAGTTTCTGAAATAAATGAGATTCAGACAAAATTAAGCCATACAAAAGAACATGTACTTTTTATACACGCAATGTCAGGCTCTGACACAACGTCTTTTTGTACAATAAATCCAAAAAGTGCTTCCTAAAATTGCTTCAAGAAAATGAAGATCTGTGTAGAGACTTAGATGTATTTCAAGAACCTAATGCAGACATAGCAGTTTTGATTCAATCAGGACTTAAAATTCTTTTAAATCTTTACCGGTGTCCAAAGAAGATTCATGACATTAACCAGTTGCGTCACACACTATATATGCGACTGACTTCAAGGCAAAGCTTAAAATCAGAATTATGTTTAGCCTCACTGCCACTAACCGCAGAATCTGCCAAACAGCACATTCTTAGGACGTATTTTCAGGTAAGTTTCTATAAAGTATAAGGTACATTTTTTATTATGCTTACGTTGTCTATTTTTCGAGATTCAAGAATGGCTGGGAGACTGTCTTAACCCCCTTAAATATCAACCAACAGAAAAACACCAAGAACTGCACCAAAAACTTGACTCGGACACGTGTTTCAACAGCTAAGCTGTTATCATCAGCGATACCGATACTAAAAAATAAAAACAACGGGAATCTTATATATACTATCTGCTTATCACGCATCGTTAAACTTAATTGATTCTAGATAAGCTTAAATAATTCGAAAATCCTAATGGACCGTTATCATCATAATTCATAAGCAAATTTCTGTTTTAAAAATTTCTAAACTTTCATAAGAATCAAGTTCGTTTTTATTATCTACCCTCTTAATTAATTCAATGTCGCCTACTCTATGGCCATTTTCAAGCATATGCATGGCAACACTGGACCTATCTGTGCGATGATATTTGACATGAGCTACGTGCTCTTTAAAAAGAGTTTTAATAGGTCTCTTGGTTTGCCCTATATATACTTAGTTACAGTCTTTACAATTCCTTTCCTTTGAACCTCTTAAATATGGCTGGAAAAATGATGAAAATGGAGTTCTAGTACCTATTACTACAACAAAAAATCCAGCACCCTCAGATTTGTTGAAATTAATTTCTTGCCATTGCAAAGAAAGCAAATGCTTGAAGAATTGTTCCTGCAGAAAAGTTGGACTAAGCTGCTCAGAAAAATGTGGTCAGTGCTACGGCGTAAGTTGTAATAACGCCACAGTGCTTTATGACAAAGAAGACGATTTATAAAGTAAAATTTATTTTAATTACTTAGTATCCTGGTTCCTGCTCAAATGTGGTTCTTATTATATTTGTTTTTCTACCCTTAAAAATATTTATATGCTTTTATTACATTTTTTTCTGGTGTAATATAGTTTTTTATTCTGCACAAAAAAATTCTTTGAGCTTTTTATATAAAATGTTCCAGATATTGACCAAATTTTAAAAAGTCTTATATTAGCAATTCATATAAATCGCAACAATTTTTTGATTTCAGGCCAATAATCTTGAAAATGTCACCATTATCGGTAAATTTTGATTCTCTATAAAAAGGATCTCATCAGTTTTTTTGATAAAATGCATACTTTACGAGATATTCAATAAATTCAAAAAAATTCAAGATGGATACCAAAGTTCCACCAATGCGACGAAGGGCGACTTTTGAGGGATTGATAAGGACCCTGTTGAGTACTCATTCCCACAGAGATCACTTTGTTACTAATTTTTTCTACCTCAACCACCTATTTTGACTCGACTATTCTTCGGGTCAGAATTTAAACTTGAAATTTAATTTTAGTTTAGCCGTTCTACAGTGTGTCTTATTAATATATATTTATTTATTTAATTTATAAACTTTTAATTTGTGACCGCTGTTAATCTTGGTGATTAATTTAGTGTATAATTTTATTGGTTTTTTTAAATATTACGTTAGATGTGACTGTCACGTTCTAAATTTCAAGAAGCCCAAGAAGCCCGCATAGGTCGGGCGAAACCGTCGGCACATTGAATCAAGGGTAGTGACTCTATTTCTTCCCTCCATTTTTCAAACTTTGGTAAGGTAGGATGTTGCTATTAATATTGTCATCAAAAAAATTGTATAACCTGGTATTCTTTTTTCTTTCGGGTATATAAAGAAAACCAAATAAAATGGCAATGATTTAATCAGATATACGCCTAATTATGCCGTGAATAAAATTTTTGCTGAAGAGCAAGAGACGAGTTTGGCAAACTATTTGATCAAATGTTCTCAAATGTTTTATGGTCCGTCTCTAACTGAATGCCGAAAACTTGCATACGAGATGGCAACAATAAATAAATTAAAAATTCCTGCTACTTGGGAGGTGAATCAGACTGCAGGCAAAGAATGGATAATTAATTTTATGAGATGAATTTTAGCAAGGGCTACATCCTTCAATCAACACAATGTTAACAAGTTTTTTGATAATTTACATAAAGTAATAAGTCACCAGGAAAAATTTGCCGATGGAACTAGAATATATAATTTAGATGAGACTGCGACGGTGACTGCAAATGTTTTGGCAGAAAAAAGACCAAAACAAGTCAAAATAAGGTCACCAGTGTGAAAAAGGGGTGTTGGTAACAACTTGTGTTATTATAAGTGCTTCGTGAAATTATCTACCACTTGCTATAGTGTTTCGATGCGTACACTATAAAGAGCACATGATTTCTGGTGCACCAACTGGAACTCTAGGTCTCGCACCGGTAACTGGATGAATGAATTCAACTTTATTTGTTAAAGTAATAAAGCATTTTGTCCTTCATACTTGCAGCTCCAAGGACAATTCAACATTACTTCTCTATAATAATTATGAGAGTCAGTTATCAATGGATGTGCAAAATCTCGCAAAAGAAAATAGCGTTACAATAGTAACATTCCCACCTCACTCAACAAACAAATTGCAACCTTTGGACTTCGGTGTCTTTAAGCCGTTTAGTTTAGCTTATAATGCTGCAGTAGGTAATTGGGTAATGCATCGCCCAGGAAAACCACTTTCAATATATGAAGTGGCTGTTTGTGTGGAATATGCATTTAAAAAGTCTATTTTACCAGGTACTATTACATCGGCCTTCAGAAAATGTGGAATTTTTCCTTTTGATAAGTTCATATTTACGGAAGTAGATTTTTTACCTAGTTCTGTAACTGATAGACCTATTCTTGATGTGAAAGTAGTTCACTCAAATGCACCACGTGAACAAGTAAGCTTAGAAAATGCAACCGGAACTAGTCAATTCATCTCACCTGAAAACTTCCGTGATTTTCCTAAGGCTGAATCAAGAAAAGAAAACCGGCAAGGGAGAAAAAACGAAGGAGCATGACACCGACGGACTCACCAGATAAAACCGAGTTGGCAGAAAGACACTGTAATAGTAACAAACCACAACAACAAAAAAAGAACATGATAAAGTGAAATAATTATGACAGCGACGATGAAGACACACCGGATTAAGTCAAGTTGGAAGAAAGACATAGTAACAGTAACAATAAACCATAGCAACAAAAAAAAACATGGTAAAACGAAAATTTTATGACAGCGACGATGAAGGTTATAAATGGCAATCAGATGCTTCGTCAGACTATGTCATTGAGATGAAAGCAGAATTTAAAACGGAACATCATAAATCTAAAATTACACATCTACTATGTTGGAAAACTGTTATCCACTACAGAGAAAACAGATGAATTTCCGATTTCCTTTTTAAGGAAAAGTGAAAAAGTTCAAAATAAATTTTATTTTTCAGCAATTCCTGATACATTTCACATTTCTAAAAATGACTTAAAAATGATTTTACCTCCACCAAGAAACTATGGTCAGACGAAGAGGCAAAATTATTATTTTTCCTAGTTTGTTCTTTCTTGGTTTTGTCGTTAAACGTTATCGCAGTTCACAGTTCTGGAACTGTTAATCTGTTTTGCTGTTTGATTTTATACATATGAATAATAAATTATCCATTGCACATTTAAATGTTAGATCATTGACTGCACATTTTAACGATATCAAAGACATAATTTTAAATAATGACTTTGATGTATTCTTCATGAGTGTAACTTGGTTAAACAATTCTATTTTAACTAATACATTAAGCATATAGGTATGATTATAATTTGATACGCTGTGACTGGTTATCTCATGGTGGTGGTGGTGTAGGTATACAGGATGGCTACTTTTTATATTGAACAGTATTGCTATCTTGAAAACCATAAGAATTACAATGTTGGTTAAATGGAACAAAAGTTGCGCATAATAGGGACCAACAAAATTTTGAAGATAAATCTTTAATATCTCTTCAGGGAAAACCAAAATATGAGAATTTATAATTGTCGTTGTATCTCCTTTATTTTAAAAGATATTAAAAATTGCATTTGCATTTTTAATTTAAATTAACAGGACTCAGTTAAACTTAAAAGGCCCATCTCGTCAAGTCCGAAGGCCTGCTAGTCAAGGTGGACCAATTCTAACAGGGATCCGAACCGTTCATACTAGTAAAGGCAGGTAGACTACAATTCTTTGTTCAAAATGTCTTAGTCATTACAGATAATCCTGTTATACTGTCTTGGTTGCGGGGCTATGAGCTTCCTTTTGTAAAAAAGGTGTATCAGAAGGTTACTTCTCCTATTAAACTTTCTTTTGGTTTCTGAAAATATTCGGAAACTTAAAACTTTAGGAGCAATATCGTCTTGCAATTATTTACAGGGCCAATTTTTGTCCCATATGTTTTTAGTTCCAAAACCAGACTGAACGAAACGATTTATTTTAAATCTTAAAAAGTTAAATTGTTTTCTTCTTCCATGGCATTTTAAATTGGAAAACAAATTAACAGTTTTAAGTTTGATGCAGCCAAACTGTTTCATGGCTACAATTGACCTCCGAAACGCTTATTTTATGATCCCAGTTGCTAACAATTTCATGGAAAAAACATTTCTTTTACGCTTTTCCTCTTTTTGTGTTAATTCCAAAAGTTTTGCAAAATATATCCTTGGATAGGGCGGAGGGAATTGTGGTTATACCAATGTGGGAATCACAACCTTGGTATCCTGTTTTTATGTCTATGTTAACTCATCCTCCAATTATACTTTCTCCAAATAAGGACGTATTAACTTGTTTTAACAGGATACACCCAGTTTCGCCGAGACATTCCCTGGTGGTATGAATCTTGTCCGGCAAGCCTTTATTAACAAGGGAATTCCAATAGAATCTTTAGAAATTTTAATGTGATCAATCATGGACTCCACGCTGAAGCAATATAATTCTACGTTGAAAAAGTGGTGGAATTTCTGCATAAGAAAAAGTCTGAATCCGTTTGATCAACCTGTTCATATTATAATTGAATTTCTCGTTTGCTTATACAACGGAGCAGCTTAGTTTGTTACAATCAACACTGCTAGGTCAGCGTTAGCATTAATAATGCCTTCAGATATTGGAAATGATCGGACGCTTAAAAGATTTTGTAAGGGAATATTTAACCTTAGGCCATCAGCTCCCATATATGATACTACTTGGAACCCTTGTTCTGTTATTTCATATTTCTCTCAGCTTCCTCAAAACGTAGATCTTCCTTTGGAACAATTAACCTTAAAATTAATCACTTTATTAGCTCTAACACAGCTGACAGAATGTAAACATTCTCTCTTATAGAACTTGATAACATAGAACAAACTATTGGCGGCTTAGAAATCAAAATCTCATCCCGAATAAAAACTTCAAGAAAAGGGAACCTTCAACCAGTTCTAAAATTACCCTTCTTCAAGGAGAATCCAGATATCTGTCCAGCGTCTACATTACTCCTCTATATGAGTAGAACAAAGTCTCTTCGTCAGGGATCAAAACTTTTTCTTTCTTTTAAAAAACGACATAAAGAGATATCAGCCCAGACGTTAAGCCGTTGGGTAAAAACTGTTTTACAAAATAGTGGAATAAACACAAAAACGTTTTCTGTTCACAGTACTAGACACCCTGGATTATCCCGTCAAATTTGAGTTCTTTAAAAATAGCGATATTAGCGTGTGAAAAGGAGTTACTACGTTTATAATGATCATTTCAGGCATTATAATTAAGCTTGAACTTCACAAAGTAAGTTCGTTTAATCTAATAATTAATAATGACTTTTTGATGGTTGGGAAAGTGCTAAATTCAATGTTGTTGTCTTCACTGTATGTACTTGCACAAAATTTATGATGAGTAAGCCGATAAGTTTAATTAATTCATATATAGCTTGGCCAAACATTGGGAAGTTCAACTGTGGAAAATAATTTTTTCCAAAAATGTGGATATCCAGGTATAAATTTATATATACCTTGTGTCTCTGGCAAGACGCAACATAGAATTTCACTATAGAAAAAATTGAATTGAAATACTTATTTTTTACAAACTTACAACTTAAAGAATAATATTTACATTTGAAGGAAGATTAGAGAAAGATTGCTCTCTCTTTCTAGCTTCAACGAATTGCTGTAACGTATAGGGTATACAACAATCCGAAATTTTCATAGCAATAGTAGATCAAATCAAATTTTTTCTATAGTAAGAATCCTATGTTGCGTCTTACCAGAGACACACTTAAGGGGTAAAAAATCAGATTTAGACTCAGCATTCCAAAAAACTCCTTAATTAATATTTTGAAAATCTTAAAAGCTGATTTTAGCAGATTTTTTTAAATTTGGCACTTTTTTACCACAACAGAGGTGTAAGTTCCAATAAGAGAAGTTTTGGGTGATCATTCTAAGAAATAATACTTAATAAAATCCGTACATTAGGCCGACAATGAACTGAAACGCAACTACCAACAGAAGAAACTGAAAATTAGTAACTTACGAATCACGAGATTTAACTTGTCCTCAATCTTTTTAGTACATGCTGTATGTAGGTTAGCGTTAATTACATGTTTTAAATTAGTTCTTCTATTCAAAAGAAGTTTCGAAATCACTTCTAAATTTAGTACACCTAGCAATTTGTAAATCAATTACAATCAAATCTATTTTGCAAGAATAACACCACGTATGCCGTTAAAGTTTAAGTATATTTGAAGTCGTAATTACTGGATACGATTAATTAAATGTAATTTTTACCGAAGGTTTTTTGCATAAACTTGTCTCTGTACTTATTCCATTTAGAGGATTTTTATATGAATTTTTTTTTCTATAATTACATAACTATTTAGATATAACGTATTATTCTAAAATTACTTGATCTCATAATCTATTTTTAGCATCAAATGTGAGAATATCTTCACAATCATTAATCGGGTTAAGAAGTGGAAATTTTTCTCACGTAGACAAACAAATTTTTCAATCATCATGGTTCAACGTATGTTTTATTTTAATTTTATTTCATTACTTACCAATTTTTGCTATGAATAGTTTGTTTTCTGAACAATTTCTGAACCAATTTCAATCCTTTCAAATCGCTGTTGTAAGTTGTAAGTTTGAGGTTTGTTTTTACATCTGCTTAAGAGTAGAAGAGTCTAAGCTGGAAATTTTTGTTCGGTGAGTTTTCCTACTTTATCTAATCCCAGTTTTTCCGAGTTGTTTTTATGGTACTAGAGACTAACTGGTAAATTCCTTTCAAATACACAACAGTCTATTATGGGTCTACGAATAACATAAACTAATCATAACATTTCAAAGTATAATGACTTATCTTTTACAGTTTTTAGGTACACGTGAATTCCGATAAATTCAATTTTTTCAAATCCATTTTAGTTTTTACTTATTAATTTTTTTAATGAGTGATGACGTTTAGTTTTCGTATTGTAGGATGGTTCTTTAAGCAATTAATTTTATTCTATGAAAAATTATCAACATACAAAGTGGGCCAACGCCGACGAAACAGAGCCAATTGCAGCCACATCGATAATTACAAAAAAAAAACTCAGACCCGTCAATTTTATTTTTGAGGGGGACATCTTTTCAATTTTTTCAATTGCATTATTAAATTGTTACTGCAATATCTTTTGTTTTTCATGGGCCCTCTAAGGGTTTTTGTACGGTTGTTCTCGCCGAACGGCAAAAATGAACTAGCAACATGTGGGTTTTTTTGAAAAGCCTTTTTTGTCGTCTACCCGATTTTGCACAAAAAACTGTGGGTTGCCATTTAAAAAGTTTGATGTGGCGTCATTTCCGTTAAAACCAGAGGTAATACTGGAATGTTGACAGGGTGAAACATTAAAAGAATTAGGAAACCTGTTATGTTAAATCAAACAATTATTATTGAATTAAGTATTAACAAATAACTATTATGTGATGGGTTGTCGAGATTGGAAATTCGGCATTAAATCACAAATACTCAACAAAAATCGATTATGCATGGGGAACTATAAAAAAATCAAATACACGTAATGCAGATTGTAGCTGAAGCATCGAGCTTTACTTGAAATAGTATAACTATAATAAAATAACTAGTCCGCGTCAACTAGATGACATAATTTGTACGTTACATTTTTACTACTTGTTTTATCGACTAATTTCTCTAAGCCTAGAGGGAATTTCTTGAACAAAAAAAAAACATTTGAGTTTAGAATCATCTAGTGTTTTGAATTCAGTCAATAGTTTGCTCAAATTATTAGTGAGATTATTTTTTTATTTGAGGAACACCGTCAGCCAGCCGACAAGTTGTCAACCAGGGGACATTGTGATACCTATGTTGGAAGACACTGAGAAAGTCCAAATTTTTTTATATAAAAACTAAAATGAATATATAATATTTTTATTGTACATATTATCAAAGATATATTATAAAAAAGAAATGCAATGCAATTTTCTAATATTTGACCATATTTTATCGTGATTGGATCTCTTTTTATCAACATCTTCTTTAGACATCAACATTATTTTTATGCCCTTTACTTTGGAAACTTGTTTAAAAAAATCATCAGGCCTTTTTACTCCAGCCATACTTTTTAGACTCGATTGTCTCTTTATTTCCCCATCGATTCCGTCGACGGCACCTTTTCCATGTGAGGTTGCAAAGAAATTTCAATTAATTCTACAGAAGAATTTTGCAGCTAGATAACTCATACCGCAATGTGTTTGAATTGACTAGCAACATCATCGGAATTGATGTCCATATTTTTTAGATCAATAATGCTTCTTAAGTATTCAACAGTTTAATCTAAAGAACGTATACTGCATGACGTCCATAGTCTAGATCATCTGATATAATTGCAAATGACTGAACTTTTTTTCAGCAGAAGTCGCATTCCACGCTACAGATGTGAACATTTGTTTATGGCCTCAATATTCTGCTTGGATTTCATTTTGTTCAATGCAAAAATAGTTTTCTCCAAAGTCAACTTGCAATACATCTGAACCATCTGACAAATTTTCTTTGTTATTTTTAAAAGAATTTGCGCTGAACTTGAAAGCATTCTCCTTCTTCTTAAATTTAATTATTAACAATAAGATAAATCAACATTTAACAAGAATAATTGCGTTTAACAGTTGCAAACCCCGATCGTTGTCAGTAATTTTATATCCACAGCCCTCTGGTAAAGTGTGTGTCGCCTGGTTGTAGTCACGGAGCGGCTGTATATGGAGAACGGTAAGGCCTAGAGGTTTAGGAAAAAAGTTCTTATAAGTATCATTGGCAAGGGAAATGGCTGGAAATTATTTTAAAGTTTGAAATTTCTCTTTAGGGGGCGTAACTGTTACTGAGAAACCTAAAATTCATAATATCTCGAAAAATTGGGCTATGACTTCGTATCTCTCATAATAAGGGAGGGGAAGGCCAATGCATTTTAATATCTCCTAAACTAATCAACTGATTCGAAAGTGTTTGGTCTTGTTCGAAAGAGCATATATTTTAAGCTAAGCTTTTTATATTTCTTCCATTTTGTGTACTAATCTGGTCTATTCCTTGTGTCTTGTGCCATTTCCCTCGCTTTACCTGTCTACTGTTTTCCATTCTTAGTAAATGTCCTAACCATTGTAGCTGTCTCTTTTCTATTATCTGTTCAAATGTTTCGACCTGTACTGTGTCTCTGATTGCTTGATTTTGGATCTTTTCTCGTCTGGTTTTCCTATAACTGTCCTTAAATAATTCATTTCGATACTCTGCAGTTTGCTTTTTTGCCTTTTGATAGTTACCCAAGTTTTCCCTCCAAAAGTCAAAGTCGGTATGTAGATTGTCTTGTATGTTGTTTTCTTTGTTTTTCTGGTGATCTCTTTTTTGTTCAATAATGTGTTGTGTAGTGCGTGGTATAGCTTTGATGTCTTTTCTATTCGTTTGTCTATCTCAGGTTCTTGTTCTCCATCTTTGTTTATGTTGACTCCTAGGTATACGAAGTTCTCTACTTCTTCCATTTTATTGTTTCCTATTTTTATATTTGTCTGTATTTGTTTTTTTCGCAATTACCATGGCTTTGATTTTGTGTAAATTTATTTTCAAATTGTACTCCTCCAAACTTTTCTTCCATATTTCTACGTTTCTTGGGAGGTCGTCTTCTTATGGAGCAAATATCACCACACCATCTGCATACGCATATTCTGTAATGTATACCCTTTCCAAGTTTTTATATCTTATGCACAATTTCGTTACTTTCTCTCTGCATGTTTTATGATATCGTCCATTAGTACTATAAATAATAAAGGATTTAGTACTCCTCTCTGTCGGAGCTTGCTTCGTTCTTACGTACTTCCTACAGTTTGTATACAGACTTTTAGTGGCTTTTATCAGTGTCTTTCCTACACTTCTACTTATCAAACTACTCCAAATCTTGTACCTTGGTACTCTATCGAAAGCTTATTCTAAGTCAATGAATGCAAGGTATAATTGTTTGTTTTGTTTAATTGTTCTTCCTATTATTTCTTTAGGCTAAATATGTGATCTTGCACACTATGTCCCTTACGAAATCCGCTTTCTGAGTCTGGCAATTGTAATTCTATTTTTTTTTCGTATTTTTTGCTCCGGGATTCTTTCGTATACTTTGCATGCTATGATAAGTATGGTTATTTCACGATAGTTTTGGCAGCTAAGTCGATCGCCTTTTTTGTATATTGGTATTATTATCCGTACCTCTCAATCCTTTGGTATCTTCCAGGTGTGCCACGCCTCCTTACATATTTCTAGGAATAGGTTTTGTGCCCTCTTCTCCCATAGTTTTCAACATCTCCGCCTCTACTCCATCATACCCTGGTGCTTTTCCATTTTTTCTAGTTTTTATAGTTTCCTGCAATTCTGTAGTTCTTCATTTAGTGGTTCGTTGCATTCTTCTCCTAATATTTCTTCATTTCCTCTTGTGTTCTGTTTTCTCAGGCTATCAGTATTTCTTTAAAGTATTCTTCCCACCTTTCTATCACTTGTTTTTGGTTGTTAAGACTTTGCCTTCTCTGCTTTTATTTGATTTAATATCTACTGTTTCTCGGATCTGCAGCTCTTAGGCCCCCTGTAGAACAGTTTATAGTTTCCCTTTTTACTTGTTTCCATTTTGTGACCGAAATTTTTCCATGACTTTTTTTGGCTGCCTTTGGTACATTTTTAACTTTCTTTCTTTGATCTTTGTATTATTGATATCTTTCTTGTGATTTCTTGTTTAGGTAATGCAGCATCCCGCTTTCTTCACTTCACTACACCACTCCGTTTGCTTTTCTCGGCTGTTCATTTTGCCACTCATCCACTGCTTGTTTTAGCATTCTTCCACTTGTTTTCTAGTTCTTGTAAAAATTTTCTTGTATGTTTTTTAATTTTTCCCTGGCAGCTTTTTGGTACCTTTTTCTATATGCTTCATCCATTAGTTCATATGTTTTTACTTTTTCATATGTTTTTCCTTCTGGATAGTTTCTTTCTTTGTTGCGGCTTCCACTCGTATTTGTTCAATTTTACCTAGTAGCAAGTGGTGATCGCTATATATTTCCGCGCCTCTTCTCACTCTGACATTCTTTATAATTTTTGTTTCTTCTTTCCCTATTAGTATATATAGTCGATGTTCGTAGGTTGAATTTGCCACAATATATTGGTTTTCTCTACAAAAGTCAATTATTCTTCGGCGTTCCTGTTTCTTACTTATTCTCCGTATTTGCCTAGGATATTTGTTGTTAATTGATCTTTCTTCTCCACCCTACCATTGAAGTCACCTAATATAATTACTGTGCCGTTACTTTCTTCTGTAAGTTTTCCCAGAATTTGCCTTTCTTTTCTACGTTGTCATCTTCATTGGGTCCATATGCTACCAATATTGTTAGTTTGTGTTTTTCTTCCATTAGTTCCACTTACATTAGTCTCACATTTATACAGATCCATTTAGAAATCCTGTTTATCCAGTTTTGTCTTATAATACAAGCTACACCTCTCTTTGCTCTTTAGTTTTCTGTCCACTGTAAATCATTATATATTTTTCTTCTAATTGGACCACCCCCGTCCTTTTCTCTGTCTCTGTTATTGCTAGTATTTCAATTTTTATATTATCAATATCTTTTGTTAGTTCCTTTGTTTGCCATTAATTCCTTTACGTTCCAAGTTTCCAGTTTCCATACTTGATCCATTCCTCTTTTCATTTTACTTTTATTACTGTAGTTTTCTTTTTTTTATACGCTTTTCATGTTCCGTTTCGTTTTCTTATTCATGCCAGTTTTTGTTTCCGATGGTTCCCCTTTTGTTATTTTAATTACTTTTTTGACCTTAGGTTTAAGGGTGGTTCTAGACTTCCTCCCTTCCTTTCACTCCATTCACAGATGATTCCGCCGATTTCAATTTCTTTGTACCCTATTTTTGTTCTTTTACATCTACTCTTTTCCTCCCTTTCTACTTTTCTAATCTCTGCTTGTACTCTTTGTTCCTCGTTTGTCAAATCTGAGTCCATGTATATTTTTTGGGTTTCCAGCCTATTCTTTATCTTTAGCACCTCTAGTTTTTGTTCAAAATCTTTAAATTTAACTATTGTCGTTAACGTTTCTTTTTTAGCTACTTTGTATGCTTCCTGTATTGCTACCTCAACCCCTATTTCAGATTCTATAAATTCCTTTTCTGATTGCTTTGTATTTTTATGTAGAAGTCCTTTCCCCTTATTATTTATTATATTATTTCTTTCATCTTTTCTCTCATGAGTTTTTTTTAATTGTTTCGATTTCCTTTCTTAGTTCTGCCTTTTCTTTTTTCCATTCTAGTTCCTTTTTTACTGTTTTTCTTTTAGAAGTTTTAGTTCTTCGCCATACTTTTTGAGCTGTTCATGTTAGTTATCGCTTACTTCGTGCTGCTGGTATCTGCTTTTATTTCATTCATTTGGGCGGATAATCCCAGTATTAGCTTTTCTTTCTGATATTCAATTCTCTTCCTCCCTCTGGGGGGATCTTATTATTTCTAGCTCTTTCTAAATAATTCTTGATCAGTCTCTTTTTCTACTTGGTTTTCTTTATCTACTCGTTTCCTTTAAATTAAAATTCTGGTATTGACCATTTGCTTATTGCTTCAGGTTTAATTTAGTTTGTGTATATTAATTTTCAGTTATTGAATTATCTTTATTTATTTCTGCAGCGCCGCCGATAAGATATTGACCGCACTCGTTGGCCTCTGACCTGTAATTTGGTACCACCGGAGTTTGATAAAGGTCTTACCCTTTTTGCACTACAGTATTATAATGTTCTAGTCTATTTTCACTTTATAACCGTACTTTCATTTTTGTCTATGGGGCCTGATCACAGCGCCCAATTTTCACAAAGCCCAACTCAAGAATTGATCATAACTCCCAACTATTTTCACAACTCCCAAATACGTATCTTTTTCATAACGCCCAACTTTGTCATAACTCCCAACCAGTGTATATCACAACGCCTGCATTTATAACAGTTTGGCAACCTTGCTTTTCACCCATAACTTGGTTTGTTAATAACATTACATGTGTTCATGTGATTGGAGTAAACGGTGTTGTTGGTAGATGTGATCGGGGGTGAACGATGTTGGTTGGTAGGTTACAGTTATTATAATTTTCTTCTTAAAATAATTATATGTTTTAATTTAATTTGTGGTAAACGGTGTTGGTTGGTAGTTGTGATCGGGAGTAAACAGTGTTGGTTGGTAGGTTACAGTTATTACATTTTTTTTTAAATTACATGTTTTCATGTGATCAGGAATTCATGAACAAAGGTATGGGTGAAGAGCAAGGTTGCCAAACTGCTATAAATGCAGGCGTTGTGATATACACTGGTTGGGAGTGTTATGACAAAGTTGGGCGTTATGAAAAAGAAACGTAGTTGGGAGTTGTAAAAATAATTGAGAGTTGTGACAACATGCACAAGTTCGGAGTTATGATCAATTTTGGAGTTGGTCGTTATGAAAATTGGGAGTTGTGTATGAACCCTTGTCTATTTTGTTTATAAAGAAAAATTACTCCTTTCTGTTAATCACTAACTTTCTTTATTTATACGTTTCTTATTTTATTTTATTTTTTAATCACACTTTATTTTGCATGCGTGACGGAGCCGTGTTTACGATACTCACGTCGACACTTACACAATTACATTTATTTTTTTATCGATTTAGCATTATCGTTTCTTACATATTTCTTATCATACCTTATCTTGTCTTATCTGGTTATACATAGAAGCAATCTGTATAATATTAAGAAATTTTATTACAGTGTTTCCGATAAATGAAAATTACGATGACCGAAAAAGTGGCTGTGGTGAGTACAAATAGTAGTAGCATAGTTTACTAACAAATACGTCCAAAGGTGACTGGTGCAAATAAAGGTATTGGATATGATATTGTCAAAGGACTGTGTGAGAAATTTCAAGGGAAGATATATTTAACCGCAAGAGACGAAACACGTGGAAAACAAGCACTGAATCAATTAAAAGAGTTAGGATTTAATCCGGAATTCCATCAATTAGATATTACTGACCAAGACAGTGTTGATAAATTTCAATGCCACATCAAGGAGAATGATGGTGGTATAGATGTCTTAGTAAATAATGCCGCAGTAGCGTTTGCGGTAAATTATTTTCGATTATTTTATTAATAATATATTTATAAAAGAAACGAGTCAATGCATTGGCATAGCCTACCACTTAATAAGTTCAAAACAAAAACAATTGACGTTGACGTGTCACATTAGGACACTTTAGTATTCTTTGGCATGAGCTTAAGTAAAGTAAAGTTCTTTGTAAAATAACTACCTTATTTCTTGAAAAATGTATACATCCCAAGAAAAAAATCAAATGGTTCTGTGTAAGAAACGTGGGGGATTTATTTTCTATAAAATATCCGGACAGACTAATTCCTAGCTTAAAAACTATTCAGGACGAACATAATTTAAATCTAAATGCTGCCTTGCTAGGTCTCACATAAAGAAAAAAAAAGATGAGAAATGTAGTAACTGATGAGTTGAACATTTTATCCTTTGTTGAAGAAAACCCTACATCATGTTTGCGGAAAGTTAGTAGGTATTTTGGTGTATCCCAGTCTTCAGTATTTAGAACTTTAAAAAACCAAAGCATACAAATATTCAATCCATCAGCAGTTATTCGATTTGGACAAAGAAAATTACAAAATAGTTTACATTTGGTAAAAAATTATGGTTTAATTTCTAAAGTTTAATATTAGGTATTGGTCCCGTACAAATCAGCACGTTCAAAATGCCACAAGAACCCAATATAACAATAAAGTTAATGTGTGGGCTGTACGAGGATATATTGAAAAATTCTTAGCCTACAATAGAACCAAACAAAATTTCAATGTCAAAATATTTTATTACTCAACATATTCTCCTCTTAATTGGATACATTTATTACAGCGTACCTGCAACGTCTCTAGACCTTTCAAAAAAAATTTTTCTTCTTGCTCTGCAAACCAGACCTCCACAGCTTCTATTACCTCCTTGTTGGAAGAAAATGTACGACCTTTTAAACTTTTTTCAGTTGAGGAAAGAGGTGATAGTCGGACGGAGCCAAATCGGGTGAATAAGGGGGGTGTTCTAGTAATTCAAACCCTAAATCACGAATTTTTTGCATGGCAACATGAAATTTGTGTGCAGGAGCGTTGTCCTGCAAAAACAAAACATCTTTGGATAGCTTTCCGCGTCTTTTCTCTTTAATATTTTCCCGTAGAGTGGTCAGTAATGTCGAATAGTAATCTCCCGTTATTGTTCTACCCTTATCCAAAAATGATTACTCCATGGCAATCCCAAAAACTGAAGCAAGAACTTTTCCAGCAGATTTTGGGCACGAAACTCTTAGGTCTTGGAGAACCAGAGTGTCGCCATTCCATCGATTGTTGCTTTGTTTCTGGATCGTAGAAATGTACCCAAGTCTCATCCATAGTTACAATTCCGTTTAAGAAGTCTACATCGTTTTCAAATCGAGCACAGATCGAACGCGATGCTTCTACCCTTGCACGCTTTTGGTCAACATTCAAACATTTGGGGATCCATTTTGCAGTAATTTTTCTTATGTCCAAATTGACGTGAACCATATGATGAACGCGTTCGTATGAAATATTCAGTGCTTCAAATATCCGTTTTAGCCCAATTCGACGGTCTGATCAAATCATGTCATGAACTGCATCGATATTTGCAATATTTTGTTTATGCAAGGAACTGGTCTAGGCTAACTAGATATCAATCCATCCTCGTATGTATAAAATATTAGCACAATTTTAATCTTACTTAAAAAAATATTTTAAATTGTTCTTATGTCTGATTTTGACAAAATCTGGTAGGCCATGCCAATGCATTGACTTGTATACATAGGACAATTAATGTAGTGTATACTTATAAAAGAAATTCACTGTAATTGCCACTTGAAATGTATAGGCCGATTACATCAAAACAAACGGCGAATTAGCGGAAACAATAGTTGCTACAAACTATTTTGGAACAGTGCGTTTATGTGAGACTCTTTTTCCTTTACTACGACTCAATGCCCAAGTAGTTCACGTTTCCAGTTCTGTTGGACATTTATCGTGCATAACCTCCTCGGATCTTAAATCAAAATTAGGCGATCCTCAATTAACAGTTACTCAATTAAGTACACTAATGAATGAATTTGTCAGGTGGATTAATAAATTAAAGGAATAATAAAAAAATAATTTTGATTGTTTATAGTGATGTAAAAAATAATGTACACAAAGAAAATGGGTGGTGTAGATATGCATACTCTACATCGAAAGTCGGTTTGAGTGCATTAACTCTTATACATCAAAGAGAGTTTAACGCAGACGCTGAAAAAAGGAATATATCGGTAAATTCAGTACATCCAGGATATGTTAATACTGATTTGACAAATCATACCGGTTTATTGACACCTGAAGAAGGTGCTAAAGCTCCGCTATTCTTAGCTCTTGGTGGACATGGACTAAAGGGAAAATACGTATGGCAAGATTGTACACTTGTAGATTGGTTCGGAGAAGATTTGCCTTCAAAATATTAAACTATTTTATTCAGCTGCTTATTAAATTGTAAAATTAAAACATTTCTTTTAAAAGTTTTGTGTTTTTCCATTTACATCATGTATAAAGTTCTTCAGAAACTTTTAAGTAATAGGACTCAGAGTACCAGAATTTATAACAAATTATTGATACTAGCGTCAGTGTGATGGATTGTACCACAGGGATCGCTGCTTGGACCTTATATATGTTCTTGTTTTTACAAGTTTGTTTGATCTTTTCTTGGGTTTCCTACTGCCTAAGAGTACTTACTAGGATTACGTAGGTGGCACCCGCGACTCACTCAAAGACTTGGATCTATGGGTAGGTTTCCCAAACTAAAGGGCTGGTTAAATTGATACATTTTTCCGCATCTTCAAAAGGACGTTCGGTATTTGTGAATGTTAGCAGCCTTTTGATTAAAAACTTCCTGTAGGTCATCTTAAAGTTTTGGATAATTCCTAGATCCAGTGGCTGGCAATGGGATGTGGTGTTTGGGGGTAGAAAAACAATGTTCACATTTTCAAGAGTCACTTTGGAATAAGACGTGGCATTATCCAGAAATAATAAGACTTTTCTATTTTCTTTTTTCATATTTTCATCAAATTTGTTTAGCCAGGAAGTCATAATCTCTACCGTCATCCAAGCTTTTTTTATTATATACCCATTCTAAGGGCAATTTGTTCATACGAGAGCCTTTAAAGCATCTTGGGTGTTTACTTTTTCCAATGATTAACGGATTTTCCTTATCAGCTTCCATATTTGTACAAAATAAAATTGTCAATCTTTGTTTTGCTACTACTACTACTACTAACTCAAACTATGTACCCATAATACGATTTTTGATGGTGAGCATAATGAGCCTTTTAATTGCACTTTCTCTGTAATGACTGTCTATTGTAAATCGAACAAATTCTTTAAATCCATTCTTAAATACCGGTAATTACTTAAGCCTCACACAATGAAGCAAGTATATATTATGTACAACTTGAACGCTAAGCTATTGTCTACTAATGACCTTACTTAAAAATGGTTACAAATAAGTGGTCGTGGCCGTTATCGAGAGTTGGTCGCTATTAGGAGGGTCATTAATATGGACATTTCTGTATAATTGGTTTTTGACTAGGAAAACTTGGCCGGTTATAGAAGTGGCCGCTTTTAAGAAGTGGCCGAAAATAGAGGTTTTACTATATTTGGCCAATCGACCCAGTAAAAGGAATTATAGGTTTGTATTTAAAATAAGAAAGTTGATATCAACTTTTGGCACACCTTCTATAACTGAAGGTCTGAAAATATTTTAGGTAGAACTGAATTGATGGATTATGGCCGCGTACCGAATTTCCAGTTTCTGATTTGTCTGCAAGTTAAAAAACTTTTGATGCACGCTCTACGCAGATCACCCTGTATATATTACATATCTATACACCAAAATAATGAAAAATAAAAAATGCGAATTTTGTCATGTTTTGACAATGTTTTAATAATTTTTATTGGTATGTATACTCTATAAGAGCCCTTCTAGATGGAGGTGGGAAGAATACACAACTCAGTAGGTTGTAATAGCCGAAGTTTTGCCCACCGTTGTGTGGGCTTTATCAAGGCTAGTTACAGAAACGAGTTAGTAGTCAATTTAAAATTAAACTTCATCAGTAGATGGTAGTGTCAATTTAAATACTTTTAAAAAACAAATAAAACTTTTAAAAAACATGTAATCTTATTAAAATTTATATAAATAACACACAGCAACATACTTAAGTACAAACGATTAATTACTTAAATTGAAGGTAAAGAGTAATGTGAAATGCTTGTTAACAGTATTAAAATAATAAATAAAAGCAACTATTGATAAAAGTACAACAAATTATGTTTTGATTATGGTACGCGATCTTCTAATTCTTGCTCGGAATCTGCATTAGATTTAGGATTTTGTACAAACGCTGACCTTAAACTTGTAATGTCCAGTCCCTCACCAAAAGACATTGGCTGCATGTCAGGATGCATGTACCTACCGTATGCCGAATACCACAAGCAACTTGCCACTTGAGAGCAACAACCTGATGTTGCAGTCTTGCATGTACAGTGGTAGTCGTCTAGTCGATTGCGAGTGTACTGGATATAAACCTAATCACTAGTTTTTTTGCTGAATCTGCAGCAATTTGGCCTTTCCGGTCTTGTGAAACTACACCTCGTAGTCCATGCTTTGAACGAGATGCTCCTCAATATAACTTCGAGCACTTTTTAGCTGGTAGGTACCAAGTGTAACATTCTCTTCCATTGACAAACGTGGAAAGCCTTCCGAGGTTCTGCGACAGATTGTTTCCCAAAACTTCCGGCCAGTGTTCAACTTGTCCTTCTAGACGACTTTCTCCAATATATTTCCTTTTGGACACCCTTTCATAATCTCCTCCAAAAGGACTTCATGCTTAAGGGAATCAGAGAATAGCGGCATTTGAAAGCAGTTCATAATGGCACAAGCTATTCGAATCAATCTTAACAGTTTTTGGCTGTTTTCTCAGTAGTATTTCGATTGTATCACATGATCAAAAAAAAAACGGAAGACATTCCTGCCTCCACTCGCCACCCGGTAAGGGTTACCTTGCGTGACTCATTAGCTTCCGCCGCTATGAACTGTTTTGTCTTTTCCGAAGCAGCATCGGCATTTTTCCGCAGTATGTGTTTTAATATAGCAGTGTCATTGTGTTTGCCGTCAGCAAAATACAGTCCGTGTGATTTTTTTGTAAACTTCAATTCTTAGCTAAACTTAATAGGTGGCTATTTTAGAGCAAGGTGGTATGTTTGGAATAATGTTTTTGTCGTGTTTATTCAAAGTAATTTTATTTTCACAAAAGAGTAGCAATTATGACTACCAGAAGTATTAAATGGAATAATTGGTATTAATTTAAAAAAATTAGGAATAATAAAAATATACTTTATCTTCAAACCCAGAATATCCATTTTCAGCAATTTATTGGACATGTTCATTCCCATTCACATATACAGGGCAGAGCGTTTGACATGTGATAGGTAAATGAATTTTTTGCATGTTTGACATCTATATTTTGTTTTACTGTCTTTGTGACAAAATTCGCATCTTTTTCTCTTGCCCGGTGTATCCGAATCTTCAACAACATTGAAAGAACTTACGTCTACTACTCTTGCCTTCTTTGGCGTACTTCTGTTGGTAAATTTGTTAATTGGGCCCGACGTTTCAAATGGTCTTCAGTCAGAGTTATTGCCAATTACTTTAAAAATATTCTGCTAACGCACATTTCCTCCTTTTTGTTAGCAGTATGTATAATTTGGGCATTTATTCCGAATATATTCATTAGGGCGAAAAAATTACCATGGGCCATTGTCGTGTATTTCTGGCAACATTATAAGTGGCGCAAAGTTTGTACACGGTATGTATCAACCCCGCTCTTAGTTGAGTTGTAAAAAGTAATCAGCTCGGGTGCCCCTTTATCCCCAGTTCTTGTATCGATGGAGTCGTCATGGTGCATGCTGGATGCTAAAATAACATTTTACCTTTTCTAGGTACGTATGACACAATAGTGGTATCCTCTTGGAAGCCAAAGACGTTGGATGTGGTTGGTCGATGTTTGGAATTTACAAACTCAATGGGCAATCCTCTCTTATTTTTTCTGACCGTTCCAACCACAGTCAAATTATGATGTTTTCTTAATTTTTCAATTAGGGGGAATGACGTAAACCAATTATCGCATGTCACGTTTTGACCAGTGCCTGAAATAGGAGCTACAAGTCTTTCAACAACACTACAAGTTCTAAGTTTTGTGTGTATAATGTTTTTGCATCAACCAGCGCAAATATTTTTATCCCATATTTATTTGGTTTATTTGGGATGTATTGCTTAAATCCGCATCGTCCCCTAAATGCTTCCAACTTTTCGTCAATGGTTGTATATTCGCTGAGTGTGTAGTTTCTTTTGCAATTTTGCAACACTATATTGAATAAAGCTCGTATAGGCGCCATTTTATGGACCACCTTTCGCTCTTCTCTGGACATAGTTAGCCAGAACCTCTCAACGCCGGAAGATAAATAACAATGTTAGATCGCCGTGTTCTAATTTGCTGGTTAAGAATATTCTCCATCTTTGCCGATAAAAGAGGGCACACGAGGTTCTCTTATCGGAGTTGGCACTTCACCGTCGTCATCATCAGATTGCTCCGTATCCGTGTTTTCAAGTCGTTCTTCGGTGGCATCGTCCTCGAAGTCGGATTCGTCATCAATATGGTCTTCTTCTGTATATAATTCTTCAAACAATCGAAGTAAATATTCTTGTTATTTCTCGTAATTCATCTAAAACATTACTCACAGTGTTTTTCGTCAAATGTTAGCAAGAAGTGCGAGATTTTACCTTGTATTACAAAACACAACACAAGATGTAAAATTCAACAACTGCAACGTTAGCACTCGCGTCGAGTCTGACAGACTATATCTCAAGTTTTACGCAAAATTAAAAAACCAACGCACTCGAAGCTTCTCGGCGTGAAACTACATCTAAAAATAGGCAGCTAGACAATGCAGCCACCCCCACCCTTATTGCAATTCTAAATGGCATTGAAAGTTTGAGGCGCTGGGTCTGTCAGACTTCGCGCGAGTGCTGGAAGGTTAACCGTCTAGAAACAATGTAATGTTGTGCGTTCGAACGCTGTACAGCTTTCGAACAAATTGTGGGTCATGCTTTGCCAGTAGTTCATTTCTGTTAAAAGCAGCGGAATCCAAGAAACTTTGGAACAAACGATTTTTCTAATACGGCAGCTATCCTCCAGATCACCTTACTAACGCTTCACTGCTCAACGCCAAAAAGAAAGCCAAGACGTTTTTGTGACAGACCAATCCGAAGTTTCATTAAAAGCATACCAAGAGGATTCTTGATTGATCGAATTGTTGTATCTCTCATGGATGATTGTAAAGACGTGAGTAATTGGTTGAACTGTGCCCTGTTCACTCCAAAAAGACGTCGTAGTGAATATCATCCAAACTATCCGAATTGACTATATTAGAGTTGATGGCCTCATTTCTCATACAATAAATTAAATCAGTCATTTCTTGAGTTGTTAAATAGGCACCTTGCTTTACATTCTGGTGAAGCAAAGAGATTGACTGCTGGGTTAGCTGGTTTTCATTTACTATATGTAGTAAAAGCCCAGATTTTAACATTATCGAAAATGTTTGGGCTCGAATACTTGCTGTTATCCGAAGACAACAAGGGCCAAATTTTATACCAGTAAACCGTAATGCACTAATTGCAGCCATTGATACCGCATGGGAAACGATTAATATTAATTATATTGATACCTTGATAGCGTCAATGAGCAGACGCCTCCAAGAATGTATCAATAATAATGGAGGTCACACCCATTATTGATTTCTTATATTTATTTATATAGTAATACCTTTATTTAAAAAAAAGTTTTCATTTAATTTTAAACTATAACTTGGTATCTTAATTATAATTATGTAATAAATTCTTGTCAAAAACTAAATATATACGTTGACAATAAGAATTGCCTTAGTTTTTATTTTCACTTTTTATATTAACTACAGAAAAAATGAAACGTCATAAAATATACATTTTGTAAGGACTAAATATTATGAATAGAGAGTTTAATGATTTTTTTTAATAACTTACAATAATTAGTAGGTTAGATTTATTTAAAAATAAGTAATAATCAGTCAACCCAAATAACCATGTTTAGTTTTTGATTTAATTTAAAAGTTATTGCTTGTAGACGTTTTTAAATCAAAATTATTTCTAATTTTATTTTGTAAACATTTCCTAAACAAAATTTTGATTCGATAATTAATCGAGCTATGGTGTTTAATTAGCGATACCTTCAAATATATTCTTTAAAGAAAAAATTAAGTAAGCAACGTAAATTACCTATTTTCTAAAACGTGCTTAGTGTAATGATTCATTCTACAGTCCTTCTATAAGATAACCCCTGCTGAGACTACCTGCTGTTAGAATTGTAAATGATACCCTTAAGCCCGCTTCACAATGTGCAAACTTTTGTTTACAGAAATTGTGGTGTCCAAGTTTTAAATTTCATTAGTGTAAATAACAAGCCCTATTTCCATCCGAAATTCAAATACCAGTCAGTTTATATACGGAGCACCTGTATTTCTTTTTTATTTGGTTGCGGATAAGTCGTGATACTGACAGATGTTTGACAATGATCTCATGCATACAAAACCAAAATTTAAAAGGGCTGCTACTGATGGACCACATGACTTCTTAGTAAATGCGGTTGCTAGAGTTTACAATCTTTCTAGTACTTAATAGTCGGTAACGTGTCGTTTTTTGGACTGCACAGAATCGCCATACTCCACTTGCACTTCATCGTGCATCTGATATGATGATGCTGAGGATCCGGAATGGTGCGAAATGCCAGCACATATTTATATCAAAGAAGTATTCATATTAATACTCCTGGTGAACACAATATAGCGTATGTCGAAGCTGTTTAGTTTACTTGATTTTCACCTGACTATTCGATTTCCAACTCGTTCCTCTCGCCTTCCCTTATATTTCTACTTTTCTTTTTCCGCAAGCGCACTTCGTCTCCCAGCAGACCTAACTGTCCCCTTTAACTTGCTTTTCAACCCGGAATTCTTGCCAAAATTTTGCAAGGGATGTGGACGAGTCACGCACGCAAATTAATTAATAACTTGGCAGTCACTGTTTTTAATTAACCTAGCAATTAAGGTCTTCAAATGAGAGAAGTTTATCGAGGCGCTGTAAGTATATAACACTATGCACTACCTTTGATTTAAGTTTGAACTCAGTCAGTGCTATTTGAGAAGTTTCAATTTTTAATCTAACTTAAATTGAATAAATAATATTTAATATAATTAACACTTACTTCGCCCTTTAAAGTAGTATTTTTTCACTTCGAAGTGAAATTGTTTGATTTCTGCGGTGCTTTTGGTTTACCTTCACTCCACTGTGAACTTCATTCCCAACGGTTTCATGGCTTGCTCAATGTGCCCCTACCTTTGGACTACCCGTAGTCCCTTGTCCTCACTCTTATCATTAGCTGTCTCATGATTTTCCAACAGATTATCTGCAATCTCCTTCTCAAATCGCATCAGATGACCAAAGTCTTCCTCCTCCACCTTGAAGAAAATTGTTTCTACAATAATCAAAAATAGTAGTGCTACTTCCACTGCAAGTTCTAGAGGAATTATTCTTTACAGTCGTCTTGTGCTTCTTATAATTCTCGTTACGTAATATACTATTTTGATATACAAGATATTGCATTATAATTTGCATTATCACGATATGCAAAACATATAGCAGTGTATACATCTTGTTTTTTTTCTTTTTTCGACAATGTTTTTTGAATGCCACTGAGAATTGAGCGGCGGAACAAGCAAAAAGAGATATGCTATTGTTAAGGCACCTTAAGAAAGTACAGTTTTGTGAACTCACCACAATTTTTTAATTATATAACATAACCTAACTTAATCGTTTCTTCTTTTTTGTGAGCTTTGCCTTTGATCATTCTTTACCTTTTCGTCTTTTGTATTGCTATTTGCCAACAATATTTTAATTAAGGTAACCAAGTTGATGGAGAATTGAGATACTCAATTCGTTGAAATACACTAGTTTTCAACACAGCGGAACAAAGTGTATTACATTTTTTTGTGAGAACAGATTGGCGCCTAATCAAAATAATGATGCACCTACAAATACCACACCAGAAAAGGTTTACAATATTTAATAAATCATGAACGAAACAAACCCAACTACATCTCTGCGTTGCCTGTAAACAAGTTGAACTTTCAATATGACTTGCCACATCATACCGAACAAAGATATTCATTTGTATTCCTACTATGTACAAGTGGTCCACCAACTTATTGAGACAGGATTAATTATCTTGCATGTGTTCAATAGTGGCAATGGCTTAGCAACATTTTTATCGGAGACATGTTAGATTAAGATTCTTTTACCTTAGTGGTTTTGTTATTTCACACAACATGCACATGTAGCGTTTATAAAAAACATTTTGATAGTTTTTTGCTCGGTCTTTTGTAAACCAACGGAAAAACTAAAAATAAAAACAATAGGAAGATATCTGCGTGTCACGCATTGTTACACTTAATTGATTGATATGCTTGAATAATTCCGAAAATCCTAATGGACCGTGATCATCACAATTCATAAGCAAATTTCTGTTTTTAAAAATTTCCCCACTTTCACAAGAATCAAGTTCGTTTTTATTATCTACCCTCTTAATTAATTCAATGTCGCCTACTCTATGGCCATTTTCAAGCATATGCATGGCAACACTGGACCTATCTGTGCGATGATATTTGACATGAGCTACGTGCTACGAGTTTCAATAGGTCTCTTGGTTTGCCCTATATATACTTGGTTACAGTCTTTACAATTTATTTTATATATTCCCGATTTATCACACATTTCTATTGGGTCTTTTGGATTGCCTAAAAGATTTTGAAAGTTGTTACTACTAGAGGTTACTGTTTTTATAATCAAATTTTGAACATATTTTTTGAAGACCTTTTGTGTATGTGGGATAATTTGGTAATTTGACATATTTCTTATCTATTTTGCTATTACTAGTTCCTAACGTTGTAATGTTTCTAATGTTTAACTTATGTTTATGTTTTCTAATTATATTTGTGACAATTGATTCCTGAAAGTCATTGTATGATGTAATAATTTGTGAATCAAAAAGTTAAAAGATGAAAGTTTATGTTGCATATTATGGTTGGAATCATTTGTTATAAACCTCATAGTGTTAGTGTCTTTACGATAAATATCTATAACTAGTTTCTGCCATTTCTTGTCACTAAAGTGTCTAAGAGAGGTAACTTAAGGGGGTTCTTGTATCTCAGATTTTAGTGGCAAATTCAGATTTTCAAACACAAATTAAGACGAGATTAAAAACAATAGAGTAAAATCTAAAAAATACTAATATAAGTACTAGTACTAGTAATTTCTATCGGAATACATTTTTGCTGAGGTGTTCTACTTATTACTAAAAAAATCGTAAAGTCCTTAAATGTGCACAACATTTAGCGTTTAATTTATAGAAACTCGCTGCATATTATGAAAATCTATTCCGATAGAGACCTATATTTATCTTGCATATGTCGATTGTTAAAACTTTATTGTTATTTGTAATTGTAAATATGAATTTATTTGAGTTTAAATTCTTATTGGTGTATCACTTCATGACGGTTTCTTATTTTTTCTTTGTCTGTTTAACAAAGGATAGGTAATGAGTCACAGGGTTAAAGAAACTATGTAAAGTTTGAATTTATAAACGTGTAAATGGTTGTTATATTAGTGACATTATGGGTAACAAATCTAAATTAGCTTTGACGAGACAACGAAAAAACAGAAGATTGTTAGCAAAAAGGTAAATATAAGTTCTAACAGTGATCATAAAAATGATTTTTATTTAGTACAAATTATGCGATATGATTATATTATAAACTAAATTGACCACATCTTTTAGGTACCAAGTCTATAATAAGTTATCTGGGAAGACAAATACTTTGAATGTAGAAAACTCCTCGAGTTCTCCAGTGAGGTAAAAACAACAATACTATGTAAATGTTAACGTACTGATTGATGTTTTGTAGGGTATCAAACGAAGATATTTTTCAAGAAGTTAATATGATTATTGACACACCTAAAAAGGTAAATTAATTTTTTTAATAATATAATTAGGTTTATAAAATAACTTCTCGTTACAACTTCAGGCCTAGAAGTATTGAAGATCTACGAGATAAAGATATCAGAAAATCATTGAAGACTGCTAGTAATGAAAGTAATGCGAATTATAACAAGTAAAAGATGTCTTAGATTTGTAATAAATTACTCTTATGATTTTTGTGTTTTAGTGAAAGAGATGGAGATGAGTTGTGCACGGAAGTAGGAGTATTGTGGATATTAATTATTTTGTCAATCAAATTCTGACATTTACTCATTGTGAATTGTTTTCGTGTTCTGCAAGCTACATAAAGATAGTAAGTAAAAAGAGAAAAGGTCTTATTTCAACATTTTTATGGAAATGTGACATGTGTAGAGCTCAAGAATATGTAGATACCACTGATAACAATAAGAAAATTAATATAAATGGTAGTGCCGTTTTAGGAACATAAGTATCGGTGCAGGGTTTTCTCAATTGGCAGAATTCAGTGCAAATTTAGATATTCCATCCATGCCATATAGATTGTATAAACAGATAGAAGAGAATTACAAGATCACATTGAAGAAATATATTGAAAAGCATATTACAAGCAGGCAAAGAAGAAGTGAAATTAGCTGCATTAAATGAGAGAAGTAGACAAAGACAGAATACCATTAATAATTACAGTAGTCGCCGACGGAGCATGGTGCAAAGGTCATACCGTTCCGGATTAATGTTAATTCAGGTGCGGAATGCATTATAGGTCAAAGAACAGGCAAAATACTGTTTTTGGGAATCGAATAAATTTGATAATGTTAAAGCTCTAAAAATAAACTTAAATGCTTCAAAAATTGGGACGGTCCGTCAACTAGCCATGGAAAGCAATATAATTCTTGATAGTTTTTGCCAACGTTTGAATATTCACCAATTAAAATACGCCTACTTAGTGGGTGACGGAGACAGCAGCGTTTTCAAAAATTGTTAGAGGAGAAACCGTATGGAAATGTCATAATAGAAAAAATTGAATGTTCAAATCATTTGTTGAGAAATTATTCCAATAATTTAAAGAAATTTGTAACACAAAATTTTAGTTAAAGGCTACGAAGTGCCTAGTAATTTAAGACAACTTCTAAATTCTAATTTGGAAAGACTGCGCGTGTCTGTAGAGTGTGCAATTCAACACCGTCGCACAGAAAATGTTAGCTTTGCAAACCAAGTACTGCAATTGCAGAGAGACATAAAAAATAACATCTTTCATGTTTTTGGCAATCACGCGGACTGCAACGCATATTTTTGTCAAAATTCTACAAATAGCACCAACTACATAACCGAAATGAAAACTTGTGGTCTTTTAACTGATATTGCGGTTTGTGCAAATCGATTAGTTAATAATTCCAGAAGTTAAATAAAAAATATGACCAATAATGCCGCAAAAAACTACAACAGCGTATTATGCAAATACATTGGAGGGAAACGAGTGGATTTTTCAAAGCGCGGTAGTTATGGCATGAGATGTCAGGTTGCTGGATTGTCATATAATTATGGTCCAAAATATATTTCCAAATTGCATAAATCTATTACTAAGTCTAGTCCGGGACGTCATACAAAAACTTTTATAGAGCGAAGACATCACAAAATTGCAAAAAGAAAATGTAAAAAAAGATTGTTTCGAAAAAGGGTAAATGTACAAAAAATTGAAGATTAGTGAAGAGATGGAACAAAACAAATTTCCAACGATGAGCTTATGCAAAATAAACAAAAGTTCTTAGAATCTCTGCAAAAAACAGATGCTGAAGTATTACAGATTGAAGAAAATACAAGAGATGAAAAACACAGCATTCTTTGGATGCAAGAACGTTCTAAACAATTAACAGCTTCCATATTTGGAAAACTGTGTAAAATGAGAAAAACTACTGATCCAAAAAACACAATTAAATGGATGAGAAAAGGTTTTTATGCAAAAAGTACTACGTACGGGAACGACCACGAATCAATTGCCAAAGAGGAATTTGAACAATTTCTAGGTCATAAAATAGATAAGTGTGGTTTATTTATTGATGGTCAGGATTTTACTTAGGAACTACACCTGATGGGGTAATAGGATCGGACTACTTTGTAGAAATAAAGTGTCCTTATAGTTGCCGAATGTTGACACCCGAAGAAACCATTACTACAAAAAAATTAACTTATGCGACGTTAGAAAGAGATAACAAAATAATTCTAAATAATAAGCATGATTATTTTTATCAAGTGCAAGGACAACTGCATATAAGTAGATCATTTTTCTTTATACATATTTTTATAATAATAGTAATATAATAGCTATTTATATGGCAGTGAATAAAGACCAATTTTATCCACGGCAAAATAGTTTATCCCACAAGATGATGCCGAGTCTGATAATGTTTTTAGGTGGATAAAATTTCTTTATTTACGTAAATCTACCTATCATACAATATTTTTTCCAATTTCGGTATCAGAATTATCAAAATGTGCGAATTTTATGTTTTACTACTTTATTCGTGTTGTCAATAGCAATGTGAATAGAGTGTTGTTGTAATCATTTTATTCATCTTTTGATTAAACTGTTGCATTAATAATGAGATTTAATATAAAAAATGAGTATTTTATTAATAGAAATGGGGAAAACTTTTTTAGTCTTTTTCGTTTTTATTTGTTATTTTCTTGTATCATTGCTAAGGAAATATTAGGTTGACTACCGCTTACTTACATAATTATTACGAATAATTTTCGCCAAATTTAAAACTCATACCTATCTTTTTATTTTCATAAATTTTAAGTATGAAATAATATTTTGTATTTATCTCAAAGGAAAAGTGTTTTTTAAGCAGTCACTAGTAATTTATAACACTCGTACTTCAAAATTCCACTTTTCGTTCTAGATAAATAATAGTTATTTATGTAACAAGGACAAAAAAGTGCACTTTTATGTACGAGACTGAATTTAGCCGAGGCAAGCAAACAGGCGAGGTTATTAAAAAGCACTTTTTTCCGAGGTACATATTAATTTTTTCCGTTGACCTTAAATTAATTAATTTTCTATTTATTACCGTTTACTGAAAACAAAATGTTTAGTAATTTTAAACAAAAATTTTACGTTTGTTCTGATTTTACTGTACCTAATGTTCACTTCACCGTTCAGTATTGTAACATTTGTGTATAAAGGCTTTTCGCTTTCGAATATTGTATCGATTAGACAGGGGCCGACTCATTTGTTGGTAAATGCGGCGGTAGATGTTTGTTTATTACAACATAACCTTATCTAATGGTATAATTTTCGAAAATGCGTAATTTGTTGTTAACAAGAAAATTATTTATTTTGAAAAGGAATAATAAATCAATTAGTTTTTTCACAAAACAAAATGTGAAGAATTATTTTTTATAATAATTGTAAAATGAGAGCAATTACTAATGTTTATACCAGATGTCGAACTAGCAGAAAGGGAAATATTTTCAGTACTCTGAGAATTTTCGATCAAAATATTTGGGTCGTTAACTGTAGCGAACGACCGTTCAGGTGAACAGATGGTACTCATTGAACTGTGTGAAGCTTCGCCACTAACACCAGTTAATATTTTCTCGATATATTTATCTTAGACGCAATGGAATCTTCCACGTACCCTTCTGCTACTGTGGAACTATATACCAGTGATGCAGATGTCCTACGGTAGCAATGACCTGTATAGCCTGGTGGATCTGGCAAGTTTAAATAGCTTGCAATCAAACTTGGAATTTTTGCAAAAGTGTGAACTCCTACAACTTGTGTAGAACACTTTCCAAATTTGTTGTAATTGACAAAAAAAGTTTGGTGATTGCAATGTGCAGGTCTTAAAACAGCATATTTTTTGAATAAATTCAGAGGATTTATTTCTTCAAAGATGTCATTACCTACAGTGAAGGTTCGTTTTTCCCATTTTTAGAATCCGGTATAGTTATTACTAGTAAATCATCTTTGTCAACGATATCTTCAACTTTCATTTTACGAAGCTCATCCCTGCGACAAGCACTGGCAATTCCTATCAGCAAACAGACCTGTAAGATAGCCGTTAATTTATAAAGCCAGATATTTTAAATATTATTAAATGTTACCTTCCACATAAGGTATGGTACATCAGGAGCGACACGAAGAAATCGATTTATCTCATCTCTAGCAAATACGTTTGACTTTTTAGCTTTGTAGCCAACATTTTGTTTTTTTAAGAACGCTAGTAATTTATTGTATTTGCTGATGTCAATATTATCGTTTATTGAAAACGTTGATTTTAACATTGAGTAGATGGACCATAATGTTGACGATTTGCATGTTTCTGCCTTCGTTGAAAAGTATGCCAAAAATACATTTTCTGTTGCGTTTTGGACTTTATTTTTTTGGCTCCATTCCTTAAAGATTGTGTATTGTTTTTTATATAAAAACTGCGACTTTTCTGGTAGCAACTGCAGTGTTGCATTGGTCGCTAGTTTCTGAAGTTCCGGTGGAGTGTTGCTGTAATTACTATCACTATCGTCAGACATAATAATACATTTATTTAAACTAGCACACAATGTAGACGAGCAAATTTAAACAATATATTTTGTTTGTTGAATTAACTCATTTGTTTACAACAATCACAAAATTTTTATAAGAGCACTTGATTATGATAGGTAATAGGTAAAACGTACTTTTTTATAATTTATTAAAACAATAAAAATTACATTTAGGTAGTGTTATTTTTAAGTATATTTAAAAATGTAGTTATAGTTGGAAGCCTACCCTCAAAATTAATGCATTTCTTTAATTGTTTATGATCAAAGATGTAATGAAGTTTCTCCTATTAAACACATTAAAGTCGATTCTTACTAATTGGACATATAATAGTTATAACACTGAGTTTGTACTGTGGTCAGACTTATAATCATTTTATATTCAATAAAAATATTGCCTGACCGTAAGAAAGTATGCAAACGTAGTTTTTGATTCACTCCGAAAATGTTTCAAAAATGTAATAATCTTCTTTCAGCTTATTGAAAACTGTGAAATTCACCTTGTTTTTGTGTACGAATAAATCTTGAACCCAGTAATGTTGATGGCTTATATGATTCTATTTTTGTTTTTTCCTGCGACAGAATCAATATTCAAATGATTTTTCACAAGTAATTACTGTTCTTGTGTTTTCCATTAGCATTATTACTTATTTACATCAATCAAATACAGTAATAGAAAGGTACCCATAATTAACCCACTTCTACTGTAAGTTTTTGTATTTTATGATCGTGAAAATTTTGTATCGGAACTCCGCTTCTGTATCAAAATGTTACCTAATAAAATTGTCTAAAGCAATCTCAAGTCGTATGAATTCTGTCTTACCTTATAAATGAATAACTTTAAAGAAGTTAAAGTGTTACATATTGAAAACAATGTATCGAGTATTGTGAGATTACAACCAGGCCTTCTATATGCTTCGCACATTGTAGAAACTATAAACAATTTATTAATATCATTTCAAAGCACTTAAAATCATTTACTTGTAATTTGAACAACAAATTGTTTTTGTTCAAAGTTGTGTGGGATTGAGGAATTGAGGATATAAATGGAGATAAACAAACAATATTCTGCAGTATCTAAAATGTTTCAGTTTGTACCTAAAGTACTGTAATATCCTATGTAGTCACTAAATTCATCCTTTCTTAAAAATGGGTTTTCATACTGGTTACTTCGACTTTATTTAATTTGACATAAAATAATAATTGACATTGACAGATGTTTGCGGACGAAAAGTGTTTGCGGACGAAAAGTATTACAGTTAAAAAGTGTTACTTTATGATTATTCAGGGAGTACGTAAAACTCAATTTTATAATGAGGTCGACGGAAAAATACTATATTACAATAATTACATGGTCGCAATAATAAAATAGTATTAGCTTATTTGTAATCAAAATTTGTATTATTAATAAATAGAAGTTTATTTTTCTTTGTAATTATTTTTGTAATAATCATGTTCTTAAATATTTTATTCTAAACTGTTCTTATTAATTTATCCATTCATACTTTCGATTTCCATAAGAACGACCCCGCTGTTTACTTTATTCCATTCATTTATACCTTTTTGTTACCTCCTACAGTGAACAACCTGTCTCGTTAAAATTTTCTCTGCGACAACAATTTTGCAATAACTGATAGTAAAATACAACCGAAAATTAAAAAACTTTAACATTGTATCCAGAGAAATGTCATCGTTTTCATATGTCAAAAAGTTTTATAATCAATGGTCAAAGAAAGAACAGAAAATTTATTTATTTAGCACAAAACGAAACGAAGAACAATAAGGATATTAACTAATTAATATTGTGCCCTGTGAATGTGTAAATATTAATTGTCACGTTTGCTGAATCTTCAGCTCTTATATTTACACCAGGTAAATTATCAGTTTGAGTAACATTTTCATGAATATTTACATTTGTTGAAAATGTTTCAAAACTGTGACACCGATCTTCACTAGGTTGTTCTGATCCTAATATTTGCGAAACTTCAATTTGTTTGCTAAGCGAAGTATCGACGTAACCTTCTGCGACCGCAGAAGATTTCCATCCTCCGTGGCGCTTGATGGTTAACAAGTCGCTTCCACAGTTTGCCAAATGACTAACGCTGAATCGCCTAAACCAATGGCCAGTATACAGCTCCGGATTGGGTAATTTTAGAAAACTTACGATAAATTTGGAGACTTTTCCCATAATATTAATTCCGATTGGCGAATTAATACACCGACCATTGCGGTAGGTTAAAAAAATCGCCTATGCGTTACATTAGTAGGACGCAACTTAGCATATTGTATAATTAAGTCAATCCAACAGGTATTGCTAATCACAAAGGTTCCTGGAACATTATTTTTTGTTTTTCGTATGGATACAATAATTGTATCCAATTTATACTCAACATCGTCTACACACATAATTGCAAGTTCCTCTCACCGACATGCACCGTTAAAACCCATTATTAATATAGCCTACATTAAATAATGTTATTACAAATCTGGAACTTAGTGGATAATTAAACTTACTTTCATTTGCAGGTACGTATTATTATCGGCTTCATTCAAAAAATTTTTAATGTCTTCATCTTCTAGAATTGTTGACTTTTTTGGTTCGAAACCAGTGGAAGTTCGTTTTAATAAATCTTGCAATTTTTTAAAAGTAGATATATCAACATTTTTATGAATATTTAAACAGGATCTTAATTTCGAATACATGGCCCATCATGTAGATGCTTTATATAGCTTACGTTGAAGCTCAAAATAAGGTAATAAAACATTTTTTGTAATAGCTTCTACGCCATTTTCATTACACTACTTCGTACTCGAGGCGCGATTTTATCCAATCGTGTCTTATGCGATCTGTCGAATTCGAGGAGGAGTGTTTCTAATGTTTTTATTTTCACTCATTTTTTTATAAATTAATAGTAGATTATACCACGAGTCAATAATGATAGCTATTATTCCCGAGGAATAAGTTACGAACCGAGCCGCGTAGTGGCGAGGGAGTAACATTCGCTATATCGCTATTATAGCGTAGTACGCGTTGGCACCGAGTGTGAAATAGATCAAATTAAAAATGTGTCTTTGTATTTACCTTATGTAAAAGATAAACTTGATCAGGTGCTTTGTCATTTCCTAATTTGTTCGGGGGTCAGAATGGAAGACTTCTTTCGTTCGAATCCTTCTGATTTTCTTTTAAAAATGCCCGTAGTTTGCCATATTTTTCCAGATTAATATCATGGTTTATACTCAACATAGATTTAAGCATTGAGTAGAATGACCATAATGAAGATGGTTTGAATTGTGTACTTAATTCAGCAAAATACGCCAACAGAACATTTTCGGAAAACGAGTTTGCGTTCTTTCGAAGACGCCATTCGTTAAAACTTGCGTAAGTTTTATTATAAATGCACTTCGATTTTTAGGTATTAAGGTAGATGTTGTTACTGCAGCTAGTTGTGCAACTTCTAGAGGTGTAGAGGTAAAAAACTCTTGATTTTCATCCATTTTCACACACAAATAGATACACAAACCTAGGCGTTTGACACTTGTCAGTTTACGTGTTTTGTTTCTAGGGTAGGCATGATTTAATTTCAGAAATTGTGTGATTGGAGTACAGGAGGGAATAATGACCATTAATCCCTAGTCATTATACCCTGTGAGAATAATATATGGCATTATACTGCAAAAAACAAAGGTACAATACTAACATTATATATTAGTCGTAGATAAAAATACTTATACCCGTTTGCACCGCTTCTCGTTAAATTTTAACGAACACATGAGAACAACTTTAACGCCTAGTGTCATTGCACCGCATGCTATCTGTTCTTTACGGGCGCTTTAACGACAACGTAGCTAACCGGACCTGAGAGTGGCGGTAAAGTGTTTGTTAGCTCTATTGGACATATTTCTGCATGATCATAATTTGTTGACGTTTGAATATTCTAGCCTCAAATGTCATTTAAAAAAAACATGATATTCGGATTACGTTTTCATGGTGAAGTTGATTTAGATGAAATGAAGGTACTAGAGTTCTTGGAATTCGGAATTCCACGATAAATTTACCAACAAATAAATTATTCTGACGTGTTAAACCAAGTTGGACTTTGTCGTTGTTTCCGTCTTTCAAGTGATAGTGGTCTACAGTTGTGTATGCAAATAGAACATGAACTCGAATATCCACTTGATACGTAAGTATAAATATTGTTGTATGGATAATATTTATTTGGCTAAATAATTAAACAGTTGACTGCATCTTCATGAACTTACACCACAGACTTACAACTACAAACTTTTCAGCTGTGTTTCCAATAAACCAATTAGAGACTTTATTCAACAGGGGGGCAACTTCAGTAAGTTGCTGACTTCATGGGCATGTATGTCGCAACTGTATGCAGAATTGTGAAGCGCGTGTCAGAGGCTATTGCTAGACTTTACGGGCAGTGGATTGTTTTTACAGAAAGTAAAAATACAATTCGATCAGCCCAACAAGACTTTTTTAATATAGCCGCATTTCCGCTAGTTTTGGGGGCAATTAATGGTACCCATATCAAAAATACAATCACCAGGTAATTATTTATTATTGGTAGTTAATAATTTTAATTACCTTCATTGTCATTATAAGGGGAAACGACGCAGAAATATTTCGAAATCGAAAACAATATTTTTCGTCAAATGTACAAGTGATTTGCAACACCAAATTAAGAATAATGGATGTTGTTGCTAGGTAGCTTGGATCAACTCATTGCAACAAATATATTGCACAATATTTGCATTGATGATGCAATGACATAGATGCACCACCATTACCAGAGGAAATTTATTCCCAGGACTTTGAAGTGCAAATAAACGCTGGGAAAATTCCCCCCATAGAAGGTGTCCAAGCTCATATGCACCATGGGACAACAGAAATGCTAATATGATAACATTTGTCTAATTTGTAAATGGTTAAAAAATGCAAAAGATTAAAACAATTTTTTGAAATATTTATTTTTTATGTCTTTCAGTTAACAATTTTTAGGGCGTGGAGCTTCCGTTCCCGAGCCAGATCTTCCTGTCATCGACACTAATTGTTTGTATCGTTTCTTCTGGAATTCTTCCGTCGTTCTTAACATTGAAAATTCCAGTTCTAAAGTTTTTTTTAATGTTGGCAACTTCTTCATAACGTCTCGCGACGGAAGTCGACGCCGACGTGGCTGGTTTCCTTTTTGCAGTAAAAAAATATCACACTTTATAAACATACTTTTGTTATATTTTTCGTGTGCTGCATCTGTGAGGGTAATTCTGCAGTCTTCTCTGTAATCTCAGCGTGTTCCTGTTAAAAATATGTAGATGACATTACTTTAAAAAAACAGTTAACAAAACCAAAATATTTACCTACATTGTTCTTTAAAGTTGCCTTCTGCAACTTTCATTTTTGGGTGTGCTCAGATTACAGGACTTAAAATTTCCCCAATCTATTTTTGATGTTTGAAACAAAATTTAATATTAATCATAATTCAATTAACATGAATGGAGTAACTACATTTTTTACAGGTTCTACTGAACTGCCAGTCCCTGCTTCCTAGTTGTCCTAAAATTAAGATAAACAATGATACACATGTCCGCCATATTTGGGGGTTGATATTTCCCTCAAAATGTATAATTTTTATAATATTTTATTATTAAGCATTCTTTTTGGAGCTCTAGAATGGGTTACTGGTCGTTTTGTTTTTGAAACAGAGTTTTGTTTAAATTTTAAAGACTGTACTCGCTATTGTGTGTATTTTTAAAGCAGCTTTACTCTAGATGCCACAGCGGACACATTTGTTTTTGTATGAAAAATAAATAAATTTTAACTGTAACTTTATTGTTTTATAAGAAAAAAACATTTTAATAACATAAATAAATAATCACTTACCATTTGTATCACAATCATTATTCTTGTTGATAACATTTTCCCATGGGACATAATACGTTTTGTTTTGTTGCTCATTGTCACTTGAGGATGGAACAAAACAAAAGAAAACTATCCCGAAAAACTACTGACAAGTGACCAGCACCCTAATTTATGCAATAATGAGCATAGAATAATGTTTGCCACGCGATCCACTTTGACTAGGAGCGTGTCCGCTGAGATATTAGTGCCCGCTATTGTGTCGTAATAAAATGAAAAAAAAGTGTCTGCCCTGGCGGGATGCGACGGAAAGTTGCCTTTTTACTATCGCGTCAGAGCGGACACCGGTGTTCGCTGAGCTGCTCTTATGGGTGGCGTGATGAGAAGTTTTGTGGAAATTGGCTTGGCGGCGAATGTGATATATAGTCCTATTACCTCATCACTGAGTGCAATATCCCCACGTGTTCTTTTCCTTCCGGTTTCTTCGATCTTTTTCCTTACCAGTCAACACTTACATTCTCTTTATTAATAATAATCATTATTAATACTACCATTATACTGACTTACAGAATTTACAAAACTGTAACTAACAACCAAAACTGAAGAAAAGTTTCAAATTATCAAGCGCGTACTATCGATTTTGAAACTGAACAATAACTTTAACGCCTAGTGTCATTGCACCGCATGCTATCTGTTCTTTACGGGCGCTTTAACGACAACGTAGCTAACCGGATCTGAGAGTGGCGGTAAAGTGTTCGTTAGCTCTATTGGACATATTTCTGCATGATCATAATTTGTTGACGTTTGAATATTCTAGCCTCAAATGTCATTTAAAAAAATCATGGTATTTGGATTACGTTTTCATGGTGAAGTTGATTTAGATGAAATAAAGGTACTAGAGTTCTTGGAATTCGGAATTCCACGATAAATTTACCAACAAATAAATTATTTTGACGTGTTGAACCTAGTTGGATTTTGTCGTCGTTTCCGTCTTTCAAGTGATAGTGTTCTACAGTTGTGTGTGCAAATAGAACATGAACTCGAATATCCACTTGATACGTAAGTATAAATATTGTTGTATGGATAATATTTATTTGGCTAAATAATTAAATAGTTGACTGCATCTTCATTCTGAATTATTTATTTTGACAACGGAAACTGCAATATAACTGATTAAAAAAACACTAAGCGAAAAAATCACTAGTTCATTATTTGTCGATTTTTGGTACACAGGAGGTTGATTTTTTACCTTTTTCCAAGAAAATTATTTAAGAATTAAGAGTATGGAAAAATCCACGACACGAAATCGAGCGATTTTCCTATGTCTGTTTTCTGCTTCTGTTGTTCTTTCACATTAGAAAAGTACCGAAAACATGTAGGAAATTGCAGGTTAAATTTTACAAGGTAAACACACTGTCAAAATATGTTTAGCCTACATTGTTTAAATTTGAATTACGACACCTCCATCATCAACGGATAGTGAAAAAATTATACGTTATACACCTCTCGCAATTACTTACCAAAATTTATCCAACATGACTCAATGAATAATCTCATATAATATTCATTGTTACAGTACAAAACGGCAATGAATCCTAATACCACTATAATGGAACCTTATTGACATATAGTACGTTAACATGAACCACTAACGCCGGTGTTTATGAATGCGAATTCCGAAATGCGAATTAAAACATAAACGTTTCTCAATTCGAATTTTAACTTATAATATCTAATAATTCTTCATTCTTAATTAGCATACCTATTCATCGGTATAGCCGGTTCGTGTAAACATAAATCTTTTGTTACGGTTTTATTTCGTACACCGAATAAACGTGTCGTGGGCAATATGTCATCACGGAATATAAATCTAGGAAACGTATGTCACGATTAAGACGTTACGACGAAAATCATATTTGGCGCGCATTTTGCGAATTTTCGATTGGTTGAGATTAAATATCGATTGATATTTCCGAAAACGAAGTCGAACATCTTGTAACTATTTTCCTTCGTGCTGGAAAATGTTTGAATTAAAATTGTCATTTTGCAGTCCTATTTATTTACCCACAACTAATTGCTGAAGATGCCTAAAGAACACACATATTTTCCATTTCTTTAAAATATTTCCCTCATAAATGGAGTAGTATAACCTTGTCGCACATCATTTTTAATTAGCAGGTCATTTTTTTACAGTTTCAGTACAATTCAATTTGTATTTATTTTCGTGTGTTCGAGAAATGAACATCAAAAATGCTTCTGCATACCTAAGTACATAGAGATATTGGGTGTGAGATTACACACAACTTAATTAATAGTTTTGGAAAATTAGATTTAATAAAAGGTACACTCCAGTAATGAAGAATCGGTAAATATCATACAGTGCATATTAGGATTCTTCAATAGTGTTAAAGATATATTTTTAATGTTTTATTTTGTTAATTTCTTTATTATTTGCTCATTCAGTTTATTTATACAGAGTGAATCACCACCAAAGGGACAGAGATTTAAAGCGAAACGGTAAAAGTCTTGTCTTTTACTAACCTGCAGGTTGATAAATTTTACATTATTTGAAAATATACAGTAGGTCCCAAAAAAGTGTGGCGCATCAGAGTTACATTTTTTCTAATGGGACACCCTGTATTTTATTGAATTTTGATTGCCCATAAAAAAGGTATTTATTTTATTCACATCTGGTTTATAATAAATGGCTTCTTGTAGACAAATTTAATGGGATAAAAAAATAGAGGTGGAGGTTTTGCAGAGAGTGACTGACAGATGGAATAAGATTTATTTTAATAATGGGAAAAATGAGATTCTATTTTATTATAATTTGCAAAATGTTGAGTTTGAGTAGACCGATAGTGGAGACGTAAGTGGGTAGTGAACCGGCAACGAAAGAGGTAGGTTGTTTGGTGTGTTTAAATATCACTTAAACATTCACCCCAGGTGCACAGTTGCCCGACACAATGTCGTGATTCCTTCAGGTGAGGTTACTCGCGGGCTACCGGAAAGACATGATGCAGGTGAAGAGGATAGCCTTATTAGGTAGCTCCGATTCGGTCATTAGGATAGCAGCTAGATTGGGCGTCTGAGGAAGCCTCCACTTATTTCAGGTGGCACTAGCTAGTTGTTGAAGAGTAAATTAATTTATATAAATACTATATGGAGTAATTAAATGGACCTAATGAACCAAATAACGACAAAGATAGGGGGTGGAGTCCCCCGGTGAGTATAAAACTTATTGTTTGTTTATTAGATGAGTAACTGCGATTTTATTTGCAAATCTCCTGGTATTTTCGGACGTGAAGAATTTGTTAACGTGAAATTAAAATATTTTACGTACTTACTATTATTATTATTTATTAACAATAATGCATATGTTCCACAGTGGACTACCTAGTTAGAATATTTGATGAAAGGTAGATATTTCCTCCTATAAATCATCAGTAATTGGATTGTTCTTCGTTGAGGAGGGGCACCAAAAAAAACCAATCCAATTACTTCGAATATTTGCTGCTGCTGTAATTGGTGCTTTGGTATGAACAAGCCGATCTTCAATCTGAGAAATATGAAGTCTCATATTATGCAAAATAATGCACGGTTTGTGAGCATTCCGAGAGGTTTATTCTTGATGTTGGCACGTTAGCCTGTAACGTTTGCTTCCCAATTCGGTTAGTTTCTGTAAATAACAAAAGCGGACGGATCTCAGGCGCCATATTTGATGACGAAGTTTACTCTCCGTTTGTCGATCCGGTAGCTACAGTGGAGTTAAAAATTCCAGTGTTCTGATCGTCTGAATGAAAGTAGTTCGGAGAAATAAAGAAAATACAACCCCTTTATTCAGCACTAAAGTTGTTATTAGTTTCACTGAGAAACAGCATATATTAAAATAAAGCACCAACCATGCAACCCAAAAGCAGTCAACGGATTTGACGGTTATAGGGGTGAAGGTTTTAGTAATGTAAGCAGAGCGGCGGTTAATATAGGGATGAGGGTGACGGTATATAAGCAGAACGGCGGTCTGTTAAGAGATGCGGTAGGTAGTGACCGAGTCGACATACGAAAATGCGCTATAACAACTCTGGCAACGGTTTGAGTGGTGTATTCAAGGCGCGAAAATGCGTCACCTCAAACACAACACACGGATAGGAAAAATGAAAAGGAATAGCCAAGTTGACTCACGAAAATGCGCTATGCCAACTAAGGTACTCAAGGCGCAAAAATGCGTCACCCCAAGTACAACACACGGAAGAGAGAAATGGAAAGTCAAGGGATCATAAAGCGGTATTTCTGCATCGTGCGGATCGGGAGGAAATACCCAAAGCGGAATCATTGGCAGTTAAATTAGAGAAGCGAACTCAGTATTAGCCGCAGAATCATGGGGAACAGGTATCCGGACCCAAACTGACTCTTTAATGAAAGAGCTCATGCTTATATAAGACATAACTTAAGTGGGGCAACTAGCTTACGAGAGGGGACTGAGTGCACATAAAAGTTTAAGCAGGGCGCTATTGGATTTTGTACAATGGGTATAATAGTATACAAAATTAATCACAGTTAAATACACAACAAAATTGGTTTTATAATAACAATTAATTATTCAGTTTAATTTAGTGACGGTGCGTTATTTAAAAATAAAAACGCATCGTTACAAGTCTTTCATTTGACGTATTTTGACGCAATATAACTTCACATTATATAGTGTTTCTACTCAAATTCTAAAATACAAACATTCGAAACAATTTTCAATTAGAAAATAGTTTGATTCTAAAACACCGTGCGAGAATATTCTCGTACTTGTTACGGAATGAGCACAGATACGGCCATCTAACATAACGTTGCGCTTGGGGACAATTATCACAAAAAATAAGCTTCATTGTAGTAACATAGGGTACGAGTATAAATTATACAATTTAATTTTTAAGGCATATAAACGTAAAATTAACTTCCAAAAAATTTAACTTCCAAATACTTGAATATTGTTTGAAAGGCAATCGACATACTACAAACCTACGCTTTCCCATGAATGACGAAGGTTAAACAAACATCTTCGTCACCACAATTATAAACAATAGAACTATAATATTTATTGTATGAACAGAGTCTCCAACTTACTTAGTTATGCCCGTACCCATAGCCATGACTTGATGGGTACTTGTGTTGAAGTACCGTTTTGAGACGAGAATCCATACTATAAACGGCACATCGGCTTAAGAATTACTTCAGTTTATTGTTAGTCAAGAAGCAACCAACCTCAATCATTGCTTGAGTGGTTAATCAGTTATTCGCTCTAGTTTTTAGGTTATGTTAAACTGACGGCGTAAGGTGTCACGTACCAGTGCTCGATTTTTGATGTAGATGGCACTACTACAAATAAGTTTGACATGTTATTTTATTACCGGCGGCGTTTGAAATTAATAAATTGTCTTGTAATAATTATTTCTTGTTGTTAAGGTAATGTGTAGGTTGTTATATTTACTACCGACTGTATCTAGGCATAAATCAAAAGTTAAAATGACAGCTAACTGTCAGTTTGCGTTCTACCACCAAAATAAATAACCCTAGAAAATAAAGTTTACGTGTTAAACTTCCCAACAAGCAATCACTAAGATTGGCCGAAGATGTAACATAGTAACTCAATTTTACAACCAAGCACAATTTTACAATATCGTCATTAGTCATTCGCTCTAGTTTGTAGGTTATATTAAATTGGCGGCGTGAGGAGTGTTAGGTGTGCACTATTTTCGATGTTGATGGCGCTACTACAAATAAGTTTGACATGTTATTTTATTACCGACAGCGTTTGAATTTAATGCGTAATAATCATTTTTTGTTGTTAAACAAGTGTAGAGAATTTATTTACCACCGATAATGTGATTAATTACCTATGCGTAAATCAGATGTTAAACGACAACTAACTGTCAATCTGCGTTCTACAACCAAAATAAAAAAAATTCAACAACCCTTTCTTGAGCATTATCTTTACCGAGATTTACCGAAGATGTGAATATAATAAAGGACTCAGTTTTACAATTAAGACGATCTCGACTAAGTACGCCTCAAGATTGAAATTGAGATTTGACTATAAGTATGTTCATTAGTAAGTGAAAGTTCATCTTCATTACTGATATTGTGGTTAAAAAATTAAAAATGTTTTTACGTCATCGGGAACTTAAAATGACCTTGTTTATTTAGACAACAAAAGCCAAAAATAGTTTTTTGAAGGATCTACACACATAAAATCGTGACCCGGTTTGTCTGTCTGTATGTATGTTCGTCTTCTCCTCCGAAACGGCTGAACCGATTTCGGAGATCGATACGTCAAATTGTTCGGGAGGTCCAGGCGCTGATCTTAGGCGGGGTCACAAGTTGACCTGGGTTGTCTAGATTAGGCCCATTTTCAATTGGGTTTGGTTACTAGTTGTCTCATAATTTCATTCAAGATGGTAACATTGTACTTATTTCTTCTTTCAATGTATTAAAATGTTAATGTATAACTTGTACATGTATCACAGAGTTATTTTTTAGAAGATTCCAGTTTTCTGTTAGATACATGTTTATTTTAGTTATTTAAAGAAATACAGTGAGCAAGTTTCTATAGATTTCAAATGTATTCTTTTCTAAGGCTAATGTGGTTTACAATTTGTGGATGAAGATTTCTGTCAGTGAGTTGGTTTTTTTATTTTGGAGGTATCGATGAATTGAACGTTGAGGAAATGAGGATTGACGATTTATCTGTTGCTGAATTGATCTAATTTTTTTCTTAAAATATTAGTAGGTAAATTACCTACCGTGACTACCAGGTTGGAATCCTTTTATAAAACTGAAGCATTTCAAAGAGTCTTCCTTTAGGAACATCATTACTACCAATTTATGGATTGAAATCAAGTAAATCTTTCTACGAAACTGTTATTGCCCTTCTAAAGAAAAATGACTTTATCAAAAGCGTATTCTATCCTGCGAGTAACATAAAGCAAGAATTAACTTGGCACATTATGATTTAGCACATTTTCAAGTATTTCTTTAAATAAAAATAATTTATTATAAACACACAATATTTCAGATTGCCAATGCATCTCGTTAACAATGCTATCGATAGTTACACAATAAACTTTTTATTTCTCTGCTTTCTGAGAACCTAATTCACCTTTGTTATCGCATCAATTATCTGGAATTAGATTAAAGTTCAGTAATAAACATTAGTTTTTTAATCATATACTTACCGAAAGACATTGTTTTTCTCTAACCTAAATTCAAAAGTCAGTACTAACTCTAGCAACTACAAATAAAAGGCACCGACTTAAAATAGAGAACAAAACTATCACTTGTGTAAATTGTTTAACATTTTTTACTGATCCACAATTCTTCTGTTGTAGAAAAAGTATAGACTACACCACGTTTGGAATGGCTATTCCGCACCCATGGAACCATCACACTCGCCTACTCCACACGTGCGGATTATGTCGTATTCCAAATTTCTTACAGAATATACTATTCCAACTATCTTACATTTTCATAAGATGCTGCAATCCGTGCAAGTCCACGACAAAACGAATCTTTAGTGGAATACCTTCTTTGCCAAAATTTTCAACCACTACCATATGAGAGTAACTGTCTTTTCCAAACGAATTACTTATAAATCCCCATTAGTTGACACCCTTCACCATTAAATTAAAAACTAAACTCAATAACTATACTTTAAACGAATTTTCTATCGAAATAGTCTGGTATGAAATTAAGTACATATCTCTTTAATTTCACTATGTAATATATTTTCATTTTCGACAACAATAAAAAAATAACTTTGTACATGCTCACTTTCGCAAAATATCTCTTACATACAATACTGTACCTATACATAATACTACAGTTTGAAAACTCATAACATTCTAAGTAAACTTTACCATAAAATTAACATTTCACAAGTTATTTGACTTTTAAACTATTGTGATCTTTTATTGTACCAAAAATTAACTGTGCAATTAATAGTGCATAAATAATATCTACTTAATTTTGATCTGCATACTAAGCTGAAAATGTCATTTTTACAATCCATTTTTATTCTTTAAAAATAACTAATTTACATAACTATTAAGTACTGAAATTAAGGTACTAAATTATAATACTTATTCCCTAAAAACAATGCGATAATTTAGATTATTAACGGTTATATGAATGTACGTACTTGGTTTACAGATGGCGAGGGAAATTACTCCAAGGGATCCTAAAACTAACGCACTGCCACAACAAAATGTGAGCACTTGGCCGTAGTAAGAAGTTTCGGGAAACACTTTATGGCTGAAATTTTTTTTTAAGATATGGAAACCACTGTACAAAAACCTTACTAGTCCTGAATCAGGAAGACGGCGACACCGTTCGATAACTTATCGGTAAAACACATAATTCCGTACACAAATGCGCCACTCCCAGTTTTATCACCTATTATATCGGTAGTTACACCTAAATTTGTGACCAAAATAATGGAACTGGCGACACCTTAAAATAAAATGTTGGAGATTAGAATCAATATAAATAAGGAAAAGTTATACCAAATAATACTGCTACAATATAGATTTCATAGGTAGTATAGCCGGGAACGTGGGACCTCAAATAAACCCATGTGCATCCTACTAAACCTGTACACGTTCCACAAAGATACGCTAGCTAAAACATAGTTTTAAAAACTGTATATGTGTAAAAGTTAATCGAACAAACCTTTCGCCCTAAAAGTTTATTCAAACCACCAACAATAAACGAAGTTCCTAAACTTCCAAGATATATTACTAAGGGAATCTTAGCTAAGGCGCTTGCGGCCATGTCCAGTGTTTCATGTAAGTAGAGCGGAACAAACACTTGCGTTAAATTTATGTACAGCATGGTGGACATATAAACAATCGCAGCCTAGAATATAGGTATTAATCACTGATCACTGAAAATATAGAAAAACTCACCTGGTAATAACGAAAACTACTCAAAATCTGGAATATCGACAAACTTATTTTGTTTTTTTCATGGTGGTCGTGATAAACTGAATTGTCTTCATGAATGCAAACGTGGTAGATTATTGTGCAAACAATCCCAACACTCAATCCCGCCCATACAATTTTTTGAAATTCTGGAGCATCTGAAGGACTAATCTGCTTATCGTTTCCATCTTCGTACCCAAACACTGCCCAAGTTACAAAGTAGACTAGCACGTTAGATATCACAGTAAAGCAATAACTAGAATGTTCTAAATTGTTAAATGTTTTAGAGATAGTTTTTTTCTACATACCGTGTAGCAGCTAATCGAGTACGTTCATGTTCATCAGGTGTTAACTCCGGCATAATAGATAAATGTGCAATTTGTACAGCAGCCCATCCAAATTGAAATACAATCACAAATACGGAGTAATAAAATATTTGCACCCATCTATGACTGTCAGTGTTTAGGCACGGCAAGAAAATAAACGGAAACGCAATCAAAACGCACACGGTTCCTTTAAAAAATAAATAACTTTACTATAAATTTTATTAAACATCCTTTTACTTACCAACTAAGTGCCAAATTTTCCGTTGACCATACTTACAAATCCAAAGAGTATCTCGCTGATCAGACTGATACCCAACAAAGGGATTTGCTACAGCATCCGCAACTTGTCCTACTAACAATAAAAATCCAGCTTCCCAATTGTCAAATTTCAGCACCAGATGTAAAAATACTAATAAATATGTGAACCACATTGAAGAGCAAATATCATTTAAGACGTGACCGACACCATAAGCCAGTCTCGTGCGAAACGGCAATGTTTCCGTTTGCTCTTCTTGAATTAACTGTTGCGATTCTCCTTCCATCTTCGTTCTCTGTTTTAAAAGACAAAGTATATATTGCAATGTAAAAATTTAAACTCACCTATGTCGATGATTTGTTGTTCAAGTCGAATATCGCAAGACTAAGCGTTGTTAAATTCGTCTCATCGAAATCATAAAATTAACTGCCGCATAATAATTCGTCATCCAGATTGAGTGGCAATAAATAGGGTTTTTAAGTAACCACTGCTTATGTAGTCGAAGTTGCTATTAATGTAAACATAATATAGACGATTTTAACCATTGACCCTAATTAAGTAGTAAAAGTAATATTAATATATACATTAAAGAAGTGAATTGAGTTTAGCAAACTGATAAAATTGTGATAAATTGAAATATGTAAACAGTTCGGCAATCTGTTGTGGTGATTGTATTGTAGTATTTATCTGAACCTACAATAAATTGTTATATTGATAATCGGATGTATTAAACATATATAACACAATTGATTTCAACCTTTTACAATTATACTAACATTAGCAGTAATTCAAAGTGGTTTTATTGATAACAATTGCTAGTTCTTAAGCTCATAAAAATTTTTTTGAAGAAAATATGTATTTTTTAGGTTTAATCCTAATTTGTTATTCATAGTCTTCGCCCTAATCCCCTTTTAATTTTCTGTTTTTAAAATAAATAAATTCTGCCCACTTGCTCACTGCCATAATGCTTACCAACAATAAATCCATCTTTAATTTTTCATTTTAATTTTTTTGTCAGAGAATTAATGAATTATTTAATTTAATTAAATCATAAGAATAATTATTCTTAATAAAAATAATAATAAATTGTCATGTAATGCAATGTTAACATTAACAGGATGCAGATTATGCAGAAAATCTTGAAAAATATGTTGCTAATTTTTGACTTTTAGCAGCGGATCAGCTTTTTACATCGAAGCTTTGATTCGTTTTAATAGAATAAGTTGGGTTAAAAATTGAATTAATGATGCTACAAGAACTTCAAACTCTGTCTCTTTATTTTCATGTGAAAGTTCTTGTGGGTCGTTGAAGATTTGTATCAAGGATCTTTGTTAATTGGCATCATTGTCTACGTTATCATTTGCAATTTATTTAGCATCACCTCGTTCTTCAGATCATAATTTATTGCAAAGTTTTTTGTAAGTTACTTTTGGTGACGGTTTTCCAAGAATTCCAATAAACCCCACTATCTCCACCCTTTTCTGCCAATCAAAGCCAAATAAGGAGCCGTTTTTAATCAGTCCTAGATTAATTGGCTGAATATTATCTCTTACATTGGAGGGAGGAATTGAACCTATAAATTATCAATTAAGCGTTCGAGAGGAGGTTGTGAGAATGCGTTGCTATCAAGAATGTGTTTGTTCTTCTGCTCATAACATTTTTAATTAAGAAAAATACTAAACTCGTTCACGGACTTTTTTGTCACGTTTATGCCCATCACCAACCTATTTTCGCCTTGTCAGTTATGGTAAAAGTTCCTACCCCATATTTATTTAATAATGCCTTGTGCTTCTTATGGTCCTTTTATTATTCACGTGTTGGATATCATCACATGTAAACGTAATTTGTTCACAGTCGATATCGGTTTCTTAGCCAAAGCGTTTTATGCCTGTCAACAGTTCCTTTCCCTTTATTTTCCATATAATGAGTTGGAACAATATATATTCAACACATTGCATATATAAATTTATATTTCTTACTCATCCACGTTTTCACTTTGTAAACTAAGTCTGTTAAATACGTAACATCGAAGTATTCGCATCCTGAACTTTAAAAAGCAGACTTGTATTATTTCATTCCTCTCAAAGGAAGAGGAGAAACAGATAAGCTTGCGTCCCCTCTCCTCAAGGGGCGGGCTGCTCTAGCATTTGGTAGCTACTTCAGCCGGAAAGGAAGCACGCATACAAAGGGAGCCTGAGGGATGGAGAAATTTAAGGAGTGATGAAGATGAGGGACAGAGAAAGTTACTGCCGCTCATTCACCTTCTGAAAATCTCTAAAAACTCACAGCAGAACAGTCGACTTGGGGATCGAACCAGTCTCCCCAATGGCAAGTGTTCATGGTAGGGGACTTATACCACTAGTCCGCTAGCCTGGGTACAGAGCAGTTTCTTCAATTTTCCAAAGCAGGATATGGCTGTTTCTACGTGAGTTCTTATATCTACTGTCTCATCAGTTGTTTGTTGCATCTAAGTTTCAATACATTACACTCGTCCTATTGAGTCATTTGCAACTCTTACACTTATTTCAATCTATAGTTACTTTGTAGTACCATTTGTCTTTATGAAATTTAAACTTGTAAACCGTAATAACGACAATGGACATTTACTTCTTCAAGCAAATTAACACTGTTTGTAAACAGGATTGTGTCATCTGATTATCTCATGTCATTTACTATTTTTTCATTTGTGTTGGCGCAGCTTCTTTGTCGAACGTTTCTTTGTGGAAAACTTTAAAAATATGCGGAGTTAAGCTACATCCATAGGCCATTTCACCACATAGGTGGTAGGTTATTCCATTTCCTACTTTCATACTGGCACTCCCACCACAATATAAGTTTCTAATTTATTATCCTCACAACTCTCATATCAATACCCTCCATTAAGATAATTTCCTATAGTATACCATATTTCAAAATTTTTGAAAAATTATTTTTATTTAAATTATTTTCAATACCTTTTACTTTTAGGTTGGTGAATGATTTTAAAGAGCTTATTACTTAATTTTAAGGCAACCGAATCAAAAACTATGTGTTATATTCTTAACATCAGCAAGAACAGCAACAATACAAAATTTTAAAAATAGCAAAACAAACATGCAACAAAAGGAAAATAACTCTAATAACGCGTATTGTCCGAATAACAGCTAGACATCTCTCCACAAGGTGTCCAATGGCATCTTGTGTAAACGCATTCCATTCTTCAACGACCGCTGCAGTCACATGTTCTGTAGTTTGAGGAACAGGAATTCAGGCTTTGAACATGTTCGATCTGATTCAGGTCCGGATTTCTGGCAGGCCTCAACGTGCGGGCGGGCATTATCGTGCATTAGTATATAGTTGTAGCCGATAAACGGGGCAAACGCCACAACATGAGGTTCCAAGACGTCAATAATCTACCTGTCTGCATTTATCGTCCCTCTACGTGGCACCACTAATTCGCTACGAGCTTTCCTACAAATATCTCACCACACTATAATTGAGCGACCACCAAAATTGAGGCAAAATGTTGTCTCATCCGTAAACAAAATTTAGTCCCATTGATCTGTCCAGTTTTGAAAATTATACCCAAAATTAAGCCTTTCAACGCGGTGTGCTCTTGTTAGTGATGGACCAGTTGCTGGTCTTTTTGCATGTAAACCATATTCTATGAGACTTCTTCTCACAGTTCTTTCGCTTTTGTTGATCCCTCGTATATAATGGAGGTCATTTCGAGCAATTACTGCTGTTGTGCCTCTTGAATTCTTAAAATTCGCAATGTTGTGCACTTTGGTCTTCTTGATTCAACTTTTGTAGCGAAAATTCCAGTTTCACGAAACCGATTTAGAGCCCCTTGGACACTACGTCGTAAAACTCTAGGCACTCGAGCTGCGTAGTATTGAGATCGCCCGTTTCCAACCAAAGCGATAGCTCTCACGGCGTTCGTTAGATTTAATACCTTTTTGATATTATTTCTTACTAAGTTAAAAGCGACTTGACTTGATTGAGAACCCTTATAGCACTGTTAATAAAAATATCCTTTCATATAAATAAGTATATGAAAAGTCAGAGGCGTCTGCTGGATTAAGTCATATCCACCCAGGGCAGGGGAACGTTTTTTACGACTACACCTTTTCAGGTATTTTTGAAAAAAATTTGTCATGCATATTTGAAACCGTATTGGTCAGCCCGTCATTTTAAGGTATCACTCGATGGGTGGTTGTATTTAAAAAACAGGCGCCCCCCAGGCCCCACCCACATGAGTGGGGAAAAGTGTTTTTTTATTAAACGTCGTTCGGCTCGGGACATGCCCAAGAAATCTAGCTATCACAACTTGGGGTTAGGCACAACCCCACGGTGTGTATAGAAAGAGAACACCATGAGAATTAACTCAATTATTACTTGTGATTCACCAATTCAACTACTCATATACAAAAATGAGAATAGATTGCAAAAACAATTCGAAAATAAAACAATAAACTTAAAACGGCGTCTTTGCAAAAACAAATCAATTTGCGAGCAGCTTGTTGGAGCATACAATGTTTTCTAGCCAAATAAAATAAAATAAATTAAAACAAATATTTCATTAAAAGTTTGTGAGCCGCTCAAAACAAATTTTCTAAAAACTGGAGATGGATCGAATTTTATGTGGTGAGTGTATTTGTACCTCATCAGGATCAACTGCATTACCTGTTTTGATATTCTCCAAAGGGTTCATGATTATAACTTTTTTTAATTATCATCGTGTAAGTTTAACAAAGTCTTAAAAATTTCATCTATTTAAGTTTTTACCTCTTTTGGTCGGTTAGTATGTGCCTCCTAGCATCTTCTTTTATAATAATAATAATAATAATAATAATAATAATAATAATAATAATAATAATAATAATAATAATATTTATTATCCAACAGACGTACATTTGTCCATAGTGGAATCTCGTCTAAAACATTACAAGATTATAACCAGACACGATAAACCCATAATTATACTTAACCTACTTAACAACTCAGAATTATCTATAGTACAATGTAAGAGTTTATGTAAATAATTCAGCACATGGACGTCTCTTCTGCGTTTTAATGAATCAACATTAAATTCCCTGAGCAGCTGAACATAAGGATAATTCCTTTCAGGATATCTCTTATGCTTAATAAAAAATAAATATTTTAAGAATTTGTGTTGTACTTTTTCTAAAGCATCAATGTGGGTGTTATAGAATGGCCTCCAAATCATAGCACAATACTCTAAAACACTTATCACAAATGCATAATACAATGATTTTATGGCTTCAATATTTGTGAACTCTCTTGTTTTGCGAAAGATAAATCCTACTATTTTCATCGATTTTGTTATAGCATAAAATCTATGATTAGCAAAAGTTAGTCGTGAATCAAAAATAATGCCTAAGTCTTTAATGTAATTAGATCTAACAAGTGTTGGGTTATTCATTTGATAATTGTATACAAGTTGCTTCTTACTTCTTATAAAGGACATGACTTGACATTTAGCTACATTTAAGTTTAATTTATTTAACATACACCAACGTGAAAGTTCATTAATATTGTTTTAAAGAGTTACACAATCATTTTCATCCTTGATAATATGTACTAACTTAAGGTCGCCTGCGTACAAATATAAATTTATATTTATTACACTCACTACATCATTAATAAATATTAAGAACGTCAGTGGTCCAAGATTAGACCCTTGTGTTACACCGCTTGTGGCATTATAAATTTTGACCGAACACCATTAAATTCAACATACTGCCCTCTATTTATTAACAATGAAGTAATCAGTTTAATAATATTTCTATTAAGACCAAAATTATTAAGTTTATTGACAATAGTATCATGATGTACTTGGTCAAACGCTTTACTAAAGTCTGTATAGCAGACTGATACCTCTCATCTAAATGGTTAGATACAAAATCAGTAAAGTTACAGAGATTTGTTGATGTTAAGCGGCCTTTATTTTTGTCTCCTGCCATTTCCTCAATCTTTTGCATAATTATGTCAAAGTTGTTTTGTTAAGTTTCCGTAATTCAAATTAATTTCATCGTTCAAAAATATCACTTTTTCTTCCGTGTGTATTATTCGTTCTTTTTAATCTAGGTGTATTAATTTTTCAATCGTGTAGTAAATATGTTTTTTATTATTACTACTATTATTATTATTGCTTGTTAGTTTTATCAATATTGATTTATTCATTCTTCTTTTTTTTCATTCAGTTTTTGGGCATTTTAACTCTAAAAGAAGAGTTCACCGAATATCCTTTTTCCCTCCGGGGGTTAGAGATTCAAAAAGTTTTGAAAATGGAGGAATGTATGGGTGTTATATAATCACTTTAGCGTAAAATTATCTGCAAAATAGTTTCACACCTCAGTTTCTATTGTTGAAACTGTTGAACATCTTCCTAACATCAAAAGGAACGCCAACTTTTCAAAAAAATTTAGAATGCACCAAAGCACGATTAACTTACAACAAATTATGTACAAAGTCTAAAACACATTATGTCAACATTTATTCAAAGAAGGGCTTCTCCATAAGCAGGAAATCTTGTCTAAGAAATGTTTACGACATTTCCAAATTTTAATCCCCTCCAACAATGACCCCATTCATGAATTCAATTCCGATTACAAGTGATGACTATTTTTTTATCTTGATTTACATGTATGTAGGTTTATTTAACTTTTCGCAATTGGTTTTAATTTCAACAAAATTATTATGAATTCACAAACATATCTTTGCAACCAACGCCACCTTGTGAACGTAGTGTAATCATATTAAATTTTGGCGACAAATGTGTAAGCAGTTATAAAAGTCGATTCTTCGATTATTATTGTCAACAGAGCGTTGGCTTAGTCTGCTGTAAATTAGCAAGATATTGTATAATTGCACCGAAAATCACTTAACAGCTGTTTCGTCCTTATGAACTGCTTACACATCTGTCGACAAATTGCATTAGTACAGACTACAATATGGACGTGTTACGATAGTACGAGACGGCACTAGAAAGTCGCAACCATCTGATGTAGATGATAAACCCTACTGTTTAACAGTTTGTCTCGTCAAATCAAATGAACAGATTTTCATTACACAAACCAAATTTATTCGGTAAAATACAAACTCCTTGTGGAATTATAAGTAAATACATAACTTGTCATATAGAAATAATCGGCAATGGAGTTTGTGAAGGTGAATTTAAGGTAAAATAACAAGAAATCCGTCAAAATATGGAGAAAGCACCACTTGACAACTTCGATATTCACATTGGATACTAATTTGATGGCTATACTATTTAATGAAACTTTTACCGCGTTAATTTAAAAATTTTTGGCTTATTTTGCAGGGATCATATTTATGTTATTTCAGAGTTTGGTATAAGGTATGTTTTTCCAAATTAGTGAAAAGACCATACTATTATATAGTTAAGTCATTTAATTATATTTTTAAATATAATTAAGATTAAATAGTTAAATAATTAATTAAAATAGTCTAACTCTATGTTATTTGTTAACATTTATTATTTTTCAGGTGATTAGTTATTACCGATTAAATTGGATTTTCCAAGTACCATCATTGCTTGAATGGACTCATAATGAATAAGAAAAAATTTGTCAACTTGTAGGGTAGTATATTGCTGCAAAGTTCTATTTTTCAAATCGTTGAAATAACTTTCGACTGTCGAAGAAGATCTGGTAGTGCGAGAATAGTTGTGAAATGTTTTCATTACTTCAGACCATCACACTAGTGTTCTTAAATGACGTCTTAAATCTGTACATAATTTTGGTTGATAGTGACAATTTTTCGGCATCACTTTTGAAACTACGCAGTTCTAAACATTCTTTACGTAAATCGTCATACCACTTATGAATTGAGGAGTCATAATTTTTAATTTATTTATCTCTCTTCTCTATTTTGTAAGATTTTTCATTTTCAATATCATCCACGTCTTCAAAAAAATATCTACTCCCGCTTGCTATTAAGTTTTTAATTTTTATTTGTGAAATTCGATTGGAGTAATTTGGTTTTCGTCATTGTAACCCGCGTACTCACTGTTACATACTATTAATAAACTTTTTATAATGTCTTTAATCACTTCCAAACATTCAGCTTGAACAATTAGTACCAAAACCCTTATATAAAAGTCTCGAAGTAGTTTGGGCTTTTTAATTGGATTCCAACGACATATAGTTTTAAAAGTATGAGCATAATCTACTCTAATAAATGTATTCAGGGAATCATTAGCTTGCTCAGTTAACAATTTTCACGGCCTATCTAAATACTGTTCTAGAGCCATGTTTGCAAACGACCATGATACTGAACCAAGTAAAGCAAGAGAATGATCTACCACCACAGTTTTAGTTTTTTTTTGCACCAAGACGTAACCAGTTATTCAACCAAAAAGCAATAGAGGATAACAGTTGAGTAACTGGTATTTGTCCTTTTTCTACTCCCATGTGAATGACTCCAGAATAAAGAAAAATATAGCCAGATAAGGTGTCGTGTGGTCTTATAAGTTTTTTTACTAGTGAACCGGTTGCATCAATGGCTAATAAGGAATCATTATTGTTTTTTAAATAGCTGTTATAAATTTGGAGTTGTTCTACAGACCAATATTGTAGCATAAACTTATCCATAGAAATGTGATGTATGGAATTACTATATGGTTCTGTATATTTTAACGCAATTAAGTTTTCGAAAGCACTTTTCTCTTTACTTAATGCAGACAGTTTCTTATTCATAAACTCTTCTTTGCATTTTCTCAGCACATTTAAGCTGTACATAGTTCTGATGTTGTAGTTATTGTTCTCAAATGCTTTGTATGCTTCTTCTCTTTGAAGGTTGATGTCCAGTTTTCCTTCAGATAATTTCATTCCAAGAGATTTCCTTTCTAAGCCTAATAATTTGCGTTTTTTATTGGAATGCAGTGTAACATCTTGGTCTCCAATTTTTGCAGTTAGAATTACGTCTTGCTCGTCACATTGATATTTCTGATACACAAATAATTTTGCGTTACATTCTGAGCAGTAGCAATTAATTGTTAAATAATATTTTTCCATATTTGATACATGATGATTCTTGAACACCCACAAACAGCACTTATCGTCTAATTTACACAATTCTTTATTTATGACAGATGTCCAACCAGTTTGTAATTTCAAAATTAATCTATCTTTCTGTTTTATTAAAATACGTTTAATCTGAAACCAAGTACTTCGTGTAATTATTAATTTATATTTTGTACAATTTCTTAAAGATTCATTTACACTTTTGTCATAATCATCTTCACTTCACTTCACTCAGATTTAGATTTATAGTCTTCTTTTATATAATGTTCAACTCCAAGAATAGTTTTTAAATTGTACCTTTTGCACTGAACAGCTGTATAAATACCTTAATTATTTTCCAATAATTGTGACAAGTTCTTCCATACTATCGCAGAAGGTTTATATAAATTAGGTAGTATATCTTCCCTATTTTCAAGTAACACACGTTGAATACATTGCGGATCGATTTTTAATCTTCTCGGCATTTAACTTTAGAAAGCACACTTTTGTCACTGCAATTTGTGCACCATTTCCAAGTGAGATTTACAGTGAAATACTCTAGAGAATATTGTCGTATACTTTCCACGACAAGCTGTTCACAAAGGTCCTAAACAATACTGTGATACATTCTCTTAGAGATTAAAATAAATAATTTCAAAATTGAATAATATCTACCACTTAAAATGTTAATTTACTTTGAGAACTTAGATATATCATTAGAATAATAATAAATATCAACTACTATTAAAATTAGTTTTTGAAATATCTCACTACAATGTGTGCGAAATTTTTGAGCAAAGATAATAAAAACAAAGCTTTCGTTAAATAAAAAATGTTAAACTACATTGTGAACGATGTAATTAATTTTTCTTTTCTATTTTTGTGCGATAATGTTTTATAGAAATTTTAAAAATAAAATTACCTCATTAACTCAATAAACTTCAAAGGATTAACAACCCGATCTAGGAAGAAATTGTTAACATAAAAGTTGTAGATAAAAAATTTACATTAACATTGCATGATGTTTAAGTAAAAGTTGTCGTTGAAACAAAATTTTGTATGAAGAAACATATTGTATAAGTAATAGTTTCAAAATACATCATTATTTTTATATTCTTATGTAATGTGAGATTATTTGGATTATACCAACTAGTTGATTAAACCATAGTTGTGAATTTAAAAACCTCTAAATATCAAGATCGTCATGATCTGCGGGTCCCTGGATAAAAATAATTGTTACTTTATTATAATCTACTAAGTGTAATTCGTCAAAAAAGGGAAAAAAATAGTGTGTTAAAATTTACGGTATAGATACCGTCGGATAACCCTCATATCTTATTTCAGGAGATGTGGATTAAAAAGTTGAACGAGTACTAAGTTTTCAAATGGGAGATATTAGTAGAGATATTAGTTTCCAAAACTAACTAATATACAAAAACTAAAGAATTACATCATTTGATAGAAGCTTTAATTTTTGTAAATTTAAATTATGTGTTTCCGAAACCGGCATGAGTTTTGATTTTTCCTGACTAGTCACGAAAGTAATTTAATTTAATTTTCAGATTGTTTAAGGCGGGTGTCTTAGCAACCTATATCGTTTTGTCCACTACAAGCACTATGTTTTTTTTTGATTTCTGACTTATTTCTAGGTTCCAGAAAAATAGCGTACATCAGCTCGTCATGAAAGTGTCTTCACTCGACTCGGAGGCGTTGCAGAAGTATTCGAACGCTTCGCGTCCTCGCAATCTGCAATAAGCCTCCTTATCTGGCAAAGTGGCACTTTCATGACAATATTTGTATTAGTCAATCAATAAATAGACTAAAGGAAACAATCTTTTATTCAAACTTAAGAATAAATTTGTTGTAATTATTTTTATCTTGATGAATATCTCTAAAACCTTACATTTTAAGAAGAATGAGCATAATTTACTACACTCTGTATATAAGTATAAAAAACCAAGTAGAAAACCCTTATGAAAATGATGCTTATTTTTTAAGTAGAATTCGAAAATGCAATCATAAAGGGCGTTCCGTTTAAAAAACCCAACTTTCATATGACACTTTGTTTTAGAGCACTCTGTATATTAAAAATACGAATATATGCCGTTTCTCTGTAAAACCCCGTCGGTCATGAATAATTCTGTATATAAGAATTAATTAATTTATCTTATTTTAACTGTAATCGCTGTGTGTTAAGTGAGTATTACAGTACTACTGCTTAATAACTATTTAAAACTTTTTTTTAAATACTATTTAATATCAGCACAAAACAGCGCAAACGAGGCACTAACCATTGCATTCTCGAGAATTGTGCCGTCTGTGGGGTTTGAAGATAGGAGAGCACTTAAAACTCGCGATAATTCAGCCAATTTAAGTTTTGCTGAAAAACTAATAACGGAACAAACCGGCACAAACGAGGCACTAACCGTTGCACCAAAGCTCGACATTTGTGCCGTTTATGCACTGCTAACTTCACGGACCTTGCAGATGGTAATGAATAAATTGACTTTGATTATTCATTTATCATTAAAAGTGCGATAATAAGAGTGATAACATTCCTTTTTAACATCTCAGGACAATTCATAATAAAATTAATATTATTTGCAAGATCGATAAAACTTTGTTTTCTATTAACTTAACTTCATTACGAAATAATTATTTTTCGCAAGAAAGAAGAAAGAAAGAGTTTCCTCGCATAACTTTAAGTTTGATAACGCAACAATAAGTATGTCATAGCATCTAAGCGCCTTTGTATATTTGAGGTTATGAAGCTGCACAAAGTTCATTAGGTCTACTGAGTAAAAAACACGTTAGTTCTAGATTAATTATACTGTAAATGTTTATCAATGACGTTATCATTGGTTCATAAAGTGTCTTGAAATAGGGCCTTTTCGCAAAGACAATACGATTATTATGACAGTAAATGTCAAAATAAATAATTCTTTAAATTTTAACAAATTTTAGAAGTGTTCATTTATCATTTATCCGTATCTAATAATAACTAATCGTTTTCTATATCATTGTTGATATTCCTCATAAGGTAAGCTGACACATAAATAGAATTGAATAATGCTTGACAGGATGTTCAAAAAGCCTCGCCAAAATCGAAAAGTATCTATGTATGAAAATACTTGAATTTACCATTCGATTCTGAATTGAAAAATAAGGTAAGGAAAATAAGATAATTTATGCAAATTTCGACGTTTGTATAGGGTATCTTGGTAACCATAAGAGATAGAAAAAATGGATGTTGGTGTCTCCTGTTTTTTCGAGAAAAACTCATTGGTGAAAACTAGAATTCGCTATCGTCTTTTGTTTTGAGTTATAGCGAAAAGATCGATTTTTCTATATTTTTAAAAGTGTCTATATCCTGTTTATTAAGTCAGAAAAAAATTAATAATACCTTCGTTAGACACTTTTTTGAGAGGAATTGAATGGCGTTGTCTGATTTTAAATACCTACTTTTGTTTACGAGTTATGAAATAATTTTTTTTTTTTTAACAAAAACCATAGTTAGCTGTGATTTATTTTGATAGAGTTTTTTTTCTCTTTACGACAATATACAGGGTGTCCCACCGGGAACGCCATCGATAGATTATAGGAAAACTGTGCATGGGAAAAATTTGAAAATTTGATAGTATACTAACAACGACGAGGGCAGTTCCGTTAAAATATTTTCAAGATGGTGGGCTATGTCAATATTTTGATAATAAAATAATACAGGGTGATCAAAAAAAGGATTAAAATTAAATTCAAGAACACGTCAGAAGTAATTTTTTTAAATGCAAGCACCATGTTTTTTATAATTTTATCTTATTTAGCATAAAAAATAAGGTTGACTTTGTACAAGGTTGTCTATTCAAAAAATTCATGGTTTTCGGAATATTGGCAATTTAACTTTTTTTTGTTCGAGGCCATGGAGTGAGCATTGATTTAGGGGATCCAGCAGAACTGAATTACTTACATGCCACGCAATTTTTGCATAGTTCTTCAATCTCCGAATCAGTTGAAGGCCACCATACATAAGAGCGAGCAATCGACTTACATTTATTAATTTTTTGTCACAACTTAGTGGGCACTATAACTCGATAACCCCAAACAATACACCCATGCTCTAAGTCTAATTGTTCACGTCTATAATAAAATGGTTTGTAGAGCAAAATTTCAGGTTGTTCACCAGGCCATCTATGCAAAGAATAAACCGTAAATTCTATTTAAAATGGGATCAAGACGTGTATCGCGAGTAATGTCTTTGTGACTTATTAATTGTAATTCTTCGAAATGATAAATTTGACCAAAATCAGGCGATTTATGCTTAGTTACATTTAATGGTAAGCGCGATAATGCGTCTGCATTACCATTATTTGATGAACTAACAAATTTAATGTCGTACTTACAAGTAACTGGATAAAAATAGTGACCAATGTTGTAAACGACTGGCTGCTAATAGGGGAATTCCTTTTTTGTTACCGAAAATAACAAATAGTGGTCTGTGATCGGTTATAATAGTTAAAAAGCGCCCGTACAAATAAATATTAAAATTTTTAATATCATAAATAATCGCTAAAGCCTCCTTATCTATTTGCGAATAACCTCTTTCGCTTTGAGATAAGGTACGTGAACCAAAAGGTATGGGTTTTGAATCGCCATTGGAGAGCACATGTGAAATAACGGCTCCGATTCCATATGTAGAGGCATCACACGCCAAAGAAACTGGTAGCTCTGGTTTATAATGCACTAATACATCAGCTGACAATAATTTTGTTTTTATTAATTTAAACGCGTTTTTTCACATGGCCATCCCAATGCCATTTAAGATTTTTGCGTAATATATTCTATAATGGGTACATTGTTGTACTTAAAGCACAAATAAATTTTCCATAATAATTGGCAAGACCAATAAATGATTTTAATTCAGATAAATTATTTGGGACTTTTACTTTACTGATAGTTTCAAATTTATCGTCGCTCGTATGCAAACTTTCCGCGTGTATTCGATAACCTAAATTTTTGGAAAAATTTACAATTATTTGCTTTAATTGTCAATCCAAATTGCTGCAGTTTAGACAAAACTTGCTTTAATCTACTTAAATGCTGAGTTTCCGCTAATTAAAATATCATCAAAAAATATTGCGACGCCTTCAATGCCTGCAAAAGTAGTTTCCATAATTCGCTGAAAATACTAGGAACTGAAGCTATCCCGTAAGGTAATCGTAAAAATTTAAATAACCCTTGGGTATTAATAGTAACAATTTCTTGCGAATCTTCATCTAGCTCTATTTGAGCATAAGCCTGGGATAAATCTATTTTACTGATTACACACCTCGTTTAGTCAATAGCAATTACAAATTTTACATAGTTACTGTGTATTAATAAGTGAAAATACTCTTGACGACGTGATATAACCGTTTTGATGTTTTGCCTCCTCCTTTAATGTGAATTTTGTCAATTATTTTGAAGTTTGTTGATAAACGTCAAAAAAATATTCAGCAATTTTCATCAGTGTTTTTTAATTTTTTCAAGATGGAACGCTTTGGTACAAGCTCGGGGACTGAAATAGATAAAGAAATTGAAGATTTGACACCGCAAAATACACATAAATATGTTTGGAAACAGTTCACCGAATTTTGTGAACGGCGAAATTATAAACTTCGTGCTCAAACTTCTGAAGAACAATTAACAAGTATTTTGAAAAATTGGGCATTCAATATGAAACGTGCAGACGGCACCGAATACAAAGAAGGTACCGTAAAAACGATTTGGAATATTTCCGCTAAACTTGTCCAGAAAAGTTTTATGAAGAGTTTAATCGAGGAACAAATCCATTCAGAGGCCTGATTTTTGAAGATGCAAGAAAGGCGCGGGCAGCTAAAAAAAGGAAGAAGTTACAAGCAATTCCTGAAAAAAGAAAAACAAGTTCTGTCGCCCTTAAAGCGGAAGAAATTAGCAAAATTGTATCAATTTTTGACGAAAATACTCCAGATGGTGGCGTGGAAATGAAGCAGTCTTTTGCTTAACTGACTATTTCAAAGCAGAATGCGACAATTATGGTCAACCCACAGGACTTATTGAGTACAATACCATATTTTCAAAGACAGCACAATGTGGCGAAAAACATACAGCTGAATCTAAATGGTTGACACCGAATAAAAATTGTGAAGATCACTGTCCAGTACGTCTGTTGAAGATAATGTTAAGCAAAAGAACATCAAATATTAAAACCAATCGTCTATTTTTAACACCTAATCCTGATTGGCAGAAAACTAAAATATAGTATAAAAACTGTCCTGTAGGCCTTAATCAATTAAGTAAATGGACACGTTTAGCAGCAGAGAGTATAGGACTTGACACAAAGAAGCAAAACATATCTAATCATTCGAATCGGTCTTCCGCTGTTAGCATCTTGGCACAATCTGGAGCACACTTGCAAGAAATTATTAAGATAACAGGCCCCTCATCATCTGAATCTCTGAAGCCGTATCTAAAGCTTACTAATGAACACCATGGAAATATACTTGAAAGAATAAGAAATAAACAAGATTCTGCAAACTCTACCATCACCAGCACCAGCACTTCAGCTTCAACTTCTAAAGATAATACAACAAATATTTATTATAATAATTGTACTTTTAATTTCAACCAATAAAAAAATTTCGTTAGTTATTTTATTGCAAATTGACCAATTGCGTCTACAGTACTGCCGTGTTAACGAAAAACGCCTTAACTACATTTTTTTTTAAATCGAGATATGTGTGCCATATCAAAGATCAAGCAATTCTCTACCTAAATGTGAAGCAAAAACGACTTATCTTGCTTTAGTTTGGAAATAATAGCCAAATATACTTTTACCTTAACTGCAAATCTGACACTTTTGTAATGTAAGACTGCCCCATCTACAAATATTACTGTAAAACGCCTCAACTTGCCGAGAGCAAGCCTTAACTGCACTGAATTTAAATAGCGTGTTAACCTAAAACACCTTATCTTACAACGCATGCGTATAAGCTTGTTTACTTTGCAGTTAAGGTAGTTTTGTTTCAAATCGGGTTATTATTTATGTCAGAGTGTTTCAAGTTGACAGTTGAAACGTGCTCGCGTATTAATTATTATAATTATCAGTGATTATCAATATTTTTGTTTAAATAGTAGGTGATTTATAATAGTGACTGTAATTGCGACCATAATAAACTTTTAAAAGTATTTGTAAGGACTAACAAAAGGTGAGTTTTTATAAATTTTGTTCAGTTTGAATTATAAATACATGTGACCTTGTTGGAAAGGAGGATGTCTTGATATAGTTTTTTGTTCGTACGTTTATGTTTCACATAAAAAACACAAAAATTTACGAAAAATTGTATCTCCTTTTCTCCTGGTCTGATAAATAGCGTAGGTAAGCCATACAGTTATAAGTAATAATATATTTTTAGTTGTAAGGTTATTTCGTATTATTAAAAAGTGCTTAACTTACAACAGGTGCCTGAAATTTATGATGAAAAAAATATGCTGAAAAAAACTAATCGCTTGGTATTATTATTATTATTATTATTATTATTATTATTATTATTATTATTATTATTATTATTATTTTAAGCTGTAATACTGTGTCTACTGCAACAAAACCACTAGCATCCTTTCTTCAAATAAATTATGTATTCTATATTGTATACAAAGTGTTAAAAACTTTTTTGGAAATTAACCGGTTTTTTATATCTATGTTCTTGCTGAATGTCGTCACGAAGCAAGAAAATCCTGAAATGGTAAAATCAACGTTACCAATTAATAATAGTTCTGATCCAGACCAAGCACCTTGTCACGATAATCTTGATTTCCTCCAAAATTTTGAACCTCAGGATATGATTTTTGTTAATGACTCCTAAATTCACCCCAACCATTTAGTAATACTATTTTAACGTTGGAAAATTCAGTTGTGAATAATATTGGAGTTCGAGAAGACATTCCTATTAATGACATTAATTTGTCACCAAAACTATTATCAATTGAAAATAATGATATTTTGACATTGGAACCAATGGCTGTATATGACAAAGTTGCGATTGTAAATCCTGATAGTAATAATTTACCCCCACTACCAATAAACATTAATAATCCCAAAATAGATACCATGCCAGCTAGTAATGCGAATATTAGTCAAGATGGGATTGAAGTATGTCAAATCGATCATGAAGTTGGGGAAATCGTTATTCAGAATATTGAGCTAGAAGAAAACCAAGTACCTAATAATGTAAAGATTGGTGAAGATAGCAATAAAATATCAGATATCGAATATGAAGTTGGGGAAATAGTTATCGAGCATGTTGAACTAGAAGAAAACCAAGTACCTATTAGTGAATCTAGAGAAGCAGTGGAAATTGAAGCATTTAAGGAAACTTTGGAAAATGAGACAAAAAAGCTGTCAATGAGGAAAATAGCGAAAATGAGGGCCTAGGGCAAATGGTCCAGGAGGGTACTATATATGAAAAAGAAGCAGATACAAAGGAAAAGGAAGATAGAAACTCATTATATACAAAAAGGAGATTTGCGTAAAAGAAAAAAATTAAACGAATCAAAAGTGCCAAAAACAAAAAATGTGCGACAAATTGCGCAATAACCATAATGTTTTACCTCCGTGTACAGCAACATGTAAGAAACAATGCTTCACGAAGATTGAAGAGGAACAAAGACAACAGCTTAATACAGAATATTGGAACTTATCGTGGCAACAAAGGCATATGTTTATAAATGGAAGCATTGAACAAACTGCTGTAAAACGTAGGACCATTGATATTTCAACAGAAGATAGCAAATTAAAAAGAAATAACTCAAATAATTTTTACTGAAAGATAAAAACGGATCTTTAATTTCCGTATGTCGAACATTTTTTTAACGACGCTTGGCTATACCAAAAATAACAATACGATTATCAAAACATCCATAGCTTCTAAAGATTCGCCGACTTCTTTAAAGTTTAAAGATAACCGAGGAAAACACTCCAATAGAAAAACGGTTGACCGAGCATTGCTGGAAAACCATATAAATTGTTTTAATCCATGCATCTCCCATTATCGTAGAGAGCATGCACCACTCGAAAATATCTTCCATCTGATATTACTATTACTAAGATGTACACTGATTTTATGGAAAAGCATAAACATATTGAGTGTTCTATTACACATACAGGGCATTTGTAAGAGATGATATGAAGATTTCATTTGCAAAGTTGGGTCACGAAGAATGCGAGCAGTGCGAGATATTCAAGCAGCATGATAATATTCATTCCGAAAACAACCTGAACTTGGATAAATGTGATCTCTGCAAAAAATGGAACGTCCATATCAAGAAGGCCAAGGAAGCAAGAAGAAAATATAGAGAAGATGCTGATTCTACAGAATGGACAACTTTAAATATATGTGTGTCAGCAGATCTTCAAAAGTAATCATGCTGCCTCGCATCGATACTTTCAAGCAGGTATTTATTAAAGCTAAAATCAATATTTATATTCTTAGAAACGTTTGTTTTTAGGTATTGTTCACCCAAAGGATCATTGCCTTTAACGAGAGCTTTGTCGGAGTTGGGAAAAACCAAAAATCTGTGGGTCCAGCAGCTGTAATATGGCACGAGGCATTAGCTGGGCGCAAAAAGAAGACATTTGTAGCGTTTTCCACAAATATTTGCTCAGTCAACGTGATGTTTTGACTATTAAAATCTGGCTTGATAATTGTGCTGCGCAAAATAAAAATTGGACATTGTTTTCTTTTATTGCACATATCATCAACTCATCAGAAATTGCTGCAAACATTATAGAAATTTCCTATTTCAAGCCAGGTCATACATTTATGTCGGCTGACAGTTTCCACCACCAGGTGGAGCAATCCTTAAATTTATATGACTCAGCATCAAAAACTGGAGGTGGTGGAAAAGTTTACGACTTTAATGATTTCCAAGGTGCCATCCAGCAAGTCAAGATGAAAAATGTGAAAGTTTTGACAATGGAGCTAACGGAATTTAAAGACTGGAAAGATAACAGTTCATTGCAGAAAATTAAAAACATTCACCAAGACCATATCTAAGTGATATCGTAAAATTAAAATTCGAAAGGGGCAGTTTTAGTATGTGGTATTCATACGAATATGATTCTCCATACACAGAGCTAAATTTTTTAACTGCAAAATATCTAAAAACACGGATACACCTAAATCACGATCAATCTGCAGAGGTATTTCAAAGTCAAAGAAAGATGACATCATCAAAAATTATGTCCTTTAATGCCGGAAAATAGAAGACGTTTTTGGGAAGAACTACCGATTTCCGATGAAGTAGTAAATTTGTCCACAGATGTTGAATATTAAATCTTATTATCTGTCTTTTTATAATAATTTAAATAATTAAACGTTTCCCCTTTTTAAATATATTATTCTAGTACATATTTGCAATAAAATAGTTTCAAAGTTGGATTCATTGTTTCTTTTCTTAAATTATTTAAATGCCAAATTTCAACATTACAACAATAATAATTACAAATACGGTATTTACGACACGTGACCTATTATTATAATATGTTACTTTAAAACACCTTATCTACACACATAAGGTGTTTTAAGCAATATATGAAAGTCACAGAAATACCTTATCTGCAATTATTAATATTAATGAACAAAAATAGGCCCCAAATGTCCCCAATTAAACACGTCTCATACAAAACTTTGAACTAATGATTTTGGCAAGTAATTTTTATTAAAAATAGTGATGCTATGAGCTTTAAAACGTTTCGGGTTATTGTGAACATTTCACCTTGAATCACATGAGGCGTTTTTCGTTAACACGGCAGAGTAGTATTGTATATTCAATTTGGTGTATCGTTTTCCGATTGGATAGATTTTATTAGCTAGCAGGCGTAATTAATAAAAATAACTTTTTGCAAACGTCAGTCAAAAATATTAAAATTTTCAGAATAGGAAATACAACTTGCTCTGAAATTGACCAGAAAATATCAGAGAACATACCTAAGAATACATTGAAGACTCATAAATATGTATGGAAGCAATTCATGGATTTTTGTAAAGAGAGAAATGATTATTTGGATAATAACAACACAGATCACCAATTGGTAGATACGAGGATATATTGAAAAATTCTTAGCCTACTATAAAACCAAACAAAATTTCAATGTCAAAATATTTTATTACTCTACATATTCTCCTCTTAATTGGATACATTTATTACAGCGAAACTGCAACGCCTCTAGACCTTTCAAAAAAAGTGTTTTTTCTTGCTCTGCAAACCAGACCTCCACAGCTTCTATTACCTCCTTGTTGGAAGAAAATGTACGACCTTTTAAACTTTTTTTCAGTTGAGGAAAGATGTGATAGTCGAACGGAGCCAAATCGGGTGAATAAGGGGGGTGTTCTAGTAATTCAAACCCTAAATCACGAATTTTTTGCATGGCAACATGAGATTTGTGTGCAGGGCGCGTTGTCCTGCAAAAACAGAACACCTTGGATAGCTTTCCGCGTCTTTTCTTTTTAATATTTTCCCGTAGAGTGGTCAGTAATGTCGAATAGTAATCTCCAGTTATTGTTCTACCCTTATCAAAAAAATCAATCATGATTACTCCATGGCAATCCCAAAAAACTGAAGGAAGAATATTTCCAGCAGATTTTTGGACACGAAACTTCTTAGGTCTTGGAGAACCAGAGAGTCCCTTTTAAATACAATTACTTGATGATGGCTCGATACTCCAATTTTTCGATTTTCACAATTTCGGTGGACATCTTTTTTCATTTAATTTATTGCGTGACTCTGGTTTACTTTTTTGACGTCAAACTTTACACTGACACTTCTAATAAGTTATTGTTCGTTGCTATGGTAACGCAATATTTTGTTTATGCAAACAACTGGTCTAGGCTAACTAGATATCAATACATCCTCGTATACTTAAAGAAATTAGTTACAATAATTGTACTTTTAACATTAATTATTATCAGTCTGCACAGTAGTAGACTGTTAGAAACCTATATTATGTTTAATTCGTTAATAAATAAATACAAATCTTCTTATTTCGTGATATAATCATGACAAATACCATTCGAGCACTTTCGTATATCCTAAATACTTTCCCTCTTTGTTTCTCAATCGACGTTGCTTTTAGGAAATTTGTGGTTGGAGCCACAATCTTCTATTAATGGGAGTAAATAAGTCATGGTACGATGATTGATCAGTACATCAGACAATTTCACGCATGTAGTATAATTTTCAAATCGATTCATTTTTTAAACAAAGAATTTTGTTGGTTTTACTGGCTGTGCAATATTCTTTATTACAACAAAACGCGAGAGTCAAAATACAATGATCACAGCCTCCTATGATTGATACTTGCTGACGCTGGTTATGAATTCCATACCATTAAAGCACGCATAACGCACGTTAATAAAAACGAAAAAAAAAAACAATTTTCTACTACTTGTAGTTACTCAAAACTTATGTAAAATTGAAAAATACATTATTTTCTGTCTTGAAATGGTATTCCCATGCAACTACAATGAGTAGAAATTACCAATTTGAAGGCCTAAATAATTTCTGTCAAAGCTATGACCACAATTCGGTGTGGAATTTTCTTACTGAATACCACGCGAGGTTAAGGAAATAATTTGACCTCTAGTGGTATTACTAGTGAAAATTTTACCATTCTTAAGATTTCCAAACAACTGTTCAATTAATGGTATAGGATATTTATCAACATGAAGCATCGGATTAACTGTAATCTTGCAATCACCGCAAATACGAAGATTTCCATCTTTTTTAATTAAAGGAACTATGGGTGTTCCCCATTCCGCATGTTCAATAGGTGACAAAATACCGTTGTTTACCAAACTAAATAATTCGCTTTCGACTTTAGTTTTTAGTGAAAATGGTAAAAGTCTAGCTTTACAAAATACACTGACCGCATTGTCCTTTATTTTTAATTTAGCTTTACCACTATTGAAACTACCGTACTTATTTGAAAATACACATGAAAATTCCTTAATTAACGTTTTTACATTGATATCGTGAACAGTATTAACAATTTCTAAATTGTTGATGTCCGTATTCATTATGTCGTAAATTTTTTAATTTTCTTAACCATTGACGGCCTACTAAAGGAGGACCACCATTTGGTACGATATACAATTTAAAATTAAGAGTAATATCTTTATATTTCACATTTTCTTTAATAAATCCAAAAGGGATAATCGTATTACCATTGTAGAACTTCAATTTCATTTTCGTTTCGAAAATATTGAAATCGCTAAATTTATCAATGTATGTTGATTCTGATGTGACATTGCAGAGCCCGTATCAATTTCCATGTGCAATAGAATATTTTCAATATTTAGCAAAACAATAATTGACTCATTATCTTCATTACTTAAATTAAATAAATTAGATTCTTCAGAATCTGAGCTATCCTTTTCTACATAAAATGTCTTTGTTCGAAATTTTTTTTGTTTATTACAAACATATTTGACGTGACCCAACTTATCACAATTAGAATTTTTATAAAAATAATTAGAAGTTACATGATTTCTGTGGCCACAACATTGACAAGGTCGTCTTGCTCCAGAAGTTGACGGCTGTTCTTGATTTTGGGTAGAAGCGAATGATCTTCCTGGTCTTGAAGTACGGGCTTCGGTCGGTTTTGAACGTCCCCGGTTTAGAATTGGATCTACTACCACTTTTTCCCTCGAATATTGCAATAAATAAATGTTTGCCTGTTGTGTTACCGCTTCCGTTAAAGTGACATCTTTTCTTACGACTTCCATGTTTACTGACAGTTCATATTCTTTTGCAAATGGTAACTGCTTTTCCGAAAATAAACGTTGTTTAATTACTATGCACTAATTGATCACGTAAATCTTCACCTAAAGCTTCTTTAAAGTCACACGATTTGGCAAGATTTTTTAAGGCTGCAACATATTGTGCTACCGATTCGTTCATCTCCTGTCGACGCTGCCTAAACTTATATCGCTCAGCGATCGCCGAAGGTTCTAGCTGTAAATGTTTTTTTACGGTTTTCACTAAAGCACTGTAACTTTTGTCTTCTTGCTTATCCGGACTACACAAATCAACCATTAGTTCATAAGTATCATCACCCACTACCGTTAATAAAGTCGGTACTTTCATATCTTCGTCAATTTTATTTGTGATAAAATATTGTTCAAGACGAGCAATATACGTAGACCAATTTTTAACACTTGATTGAAATTCATTAATTTTACCGACAGCCATTTAAATTATTTTAAAATATACATATACAGGTTGTCCCACCGGGAACGCCATCGATAGATTATAGAAAAACTGTACATGGGAAAAATTTGAAAATTTGGTAGTATACTAACATCGACAGGGGCAGTTCCGCTAAAATATTTTCAAGATGGCAACACTTCCGGTTATACCGGAAGTATGTGTCAACTTGCTTATTTTAAATGGAACACCCTATATATTATTCTATTTTTGAATTTTGCCCAAAATTCTAGACACATTTTGTGTATAATCTTCTATACCTAAGTCTAACTGTTTTGGACTTATTTTAAATTTTATGTCAAAATGACGTTTTCAGGCCTAAACAAAATTATAAAATTTTCCTATACTAATGCCATTATTATTTAATTGGAATAGGTTTTCTTGTAGCAGGGGACCTATTTTAGTGGGCTATGTCAATATTTTGATAATAAATTAATACAGGGCGATCAAAAAAAAGGATTAATATTAAATTCAAAAACACGTCAAAAGTCATTTTTGCAAGCACCATGTTTTTATAGCTTTATTTTATTTAGCATCAAAAATAAGGTTGACTTTGTACAAGGTTATCTGTTCAAAAATTCATGGTTTTCGAAATATTGGCAATTTAACTTTTTTTTGTTGCACAAATGCTATTGTATTTCTTTTAATATGAATGGTTATTCCTAGTTGGCCATGATGGCGTTAGAAAACAATCATCTGTCAAGGATATGTCAAACTGTTAAAAATTTTCATGCCGGGACGCTTAAATTATACAAACGAAGATTACTTAAATTTATTTATTATTTATGGACAATGTGATAAAGTTATATTAAGAACATGTGTTACAGTTAACTGTACCGACTGTGAGTGTTAAAGTGCATATCGTTACCAAAGCGATAACTTTAAATGCTTGAAACACACGTGTGTCGATAAAGCCAGGTGTTCTTTCGTTGCGTGTGTAATACTGTACAAGTAATTACTTGGCTTTATCGACACACGTGTGTTTCAAGCATAATAAGTTATCGCTTTGATAACGATATGCACTTTAACACTCACAGTCGGTACAGTTAACTGTTGGCATTTCTTAGTTTGATATGCACAGTTTGACATATCCTTGACAGATGATTGTTTTCTAACGCCATCATGGCCAACTAGGAATAACCATTCACATTAAAAGAAATCAATAGCATTTGTGCAACAAAAAAAATGTTAAATTGCCAATATTTCGAAAACCATGAATTTTTTGAATAGACAACTTTGTACAAAGTCAACCTTATTTTTGATGCTAAATAAGATAAAATTATAAAAACATGGTGCTTGCATTAAAAAATTACTTTTGACGTGTTTTTGAATTTAATTTTAATCCTTTTTTGATCGCCCTGTATTAATTTATTATCAAAATATCGACATAGCCCACTAAAATAGGTCCCCTGCTACAAGAAAACCTATTCAATTAAATAATAACTCATTAGTATAGGAAAATTTTATAATTTTGTTTAGGCCTGAAAACGTCATTTTTGACATAAAATTTAAAATAAGTCCAAAACAGTTAGACTTAGGTATAGAAGATTATACACAAAATGTGTCTAGAATTTTGGCAAAATTCAAAAATAGAATAATATATAGGGTGTTCCATTTAAAATAAGCAAGTTGACACCTACTTCCGGTATAACCGGAAGTGTCACCATCTTGAAAATATTTTAACGGAACTGCCCCCGTCGATGTTAGTATACTACCAAATTTTCAAATTTTTCTATAATCTATCGATGGCGTTCCCGGTGGGACACCCTGTCTACATGACATTCGTCATAAAATTAAAACAAAATGTCTTTGGTAACTACGACAATTTTACCTTACATGATATAGATTGTCGTAAAGAGGAAAAAAAACTCTATCAAAATAAATCACAGCCAACTATGGTTTCTATTAAAGAAAAAAAAATTATTTCATAACTCGTAAACAAATGTAGGTATTTAAAATCAGACAACGCCATTCAATTCCTCTCAAAAAGTGTCTAAAGAAGGTATTATTAGTTTTTTCTGACTTAATAAACAACTAGGATATAGACACTTTAAAATATAGAAAAATCGATCTTTTCGCAGTAACTAGAAAGAAAAGACGATAGGCGATTCTAGTTTTTATCAATTTCTCTAAAAAAAACAGATCGAGACATCAGCATTCATTTTTCTCTATCTCTTATGGTTACCGAGATACCCTATACAAACGTCGAAATTTGCCCACCCTATACCCTTTTTAAAATATTTGGTTTTTCCACAAACTTTTGTAGGTACATTAATCGATTCATTTTTTTAAACCATTAATCTTAAAGTATTCTTATTTTTTAAACTAATTATTCAAATTTGCAGTGTTAAAAGTAGGCAGAAGTTTTTAAAGAATATCAAAAAGTCGGCTGCAATCTCATCTTGTTTATTCTAATAACTCAACCAAAATCAAACTCGTGTAATTGAATGTAACACAGTAAAAAAAATTGAACGTTTTGACGTACTTGATTTCAGATCTATTTCACGAAAATACCCGAATTTTTTAAATTAAATTTCATATTTTAATCTTCACTACTCACAATAACATAATAAAATCACAGTCGAATATTGGCCATTTTTCATTAGAAAAAAATGGGTAATTCATGCATAATATTGTTCGTAATAATCAAACAGTTTTACTTACATTAGAAATGTTGAAACCGAATATGATAAACCATTACAGATAATGCACGCATCATCATCATCTAACTTCTCAAACACACTAATGAGATAAATTCTTTAAACGATTCCATTTTATGCTGCCTTGGATTATGATCTAATGAACTAGAAATTTTTATGACTTATATTTAAGACTATACATTAAGATTAAATTAACATAAAACAACACGAATCATTTGCCAGCTGAAAAAAATCCACTGATTAATTACAACCAATTATTAATCACTGATGTTTATACATATTATTAAAAAGTAGTCATATGAAAACGCTACAATTATCGCAAAGCGCATAAATCATTAGTTTTTATGTATGTAGATAACATTGTTTAGATTACTGATTAATAATACATTCATAAAAGTTTAGTACAACAGTTATTGTTGTTGTTGGTTTAAGTTCGTGATGTTATTTAATATTTTATGCCAAAAGGCAAAAGGGTAATTTTCAAGTCTTAATAAGTGTCTCTAACTACTCCCTCTTCACTTAAAACTTGTATCATGTAACGATCATAAAATATGCAAGCGCGAGTATCCTCAACCCTGACCGCTTGTAATCAAAATTAGGATCTCGAGAGTCGAAATGTCAGGGTTTCGTATCAAACAAGATAGCAATAATTTGATTTGAACTAACAGATTCGTTAAACTATTGATATTAGTTGTGGGAATTACAATTAAGTTCCGCAAACACTAAAAATGTTAGTTTTGTTATGCGGCGCACTGTTTATATAATGGAGTAGTTGAAAGGGCAAAGTACTTAAAAGTTAAACAAACTTGTAACGAGATAAATTATAACATACGGTTCTGAAGTATCTAGCAGTCATTGATACTTCACCAATCTGGCCACATTTTTAACAGGAGAATCCCTATTGTACACATCTGCGACAGGTTTTTTATATCGAATATGATGGGACTATATTTTATCGAACAATGAAGCTAATCAGAAGCTTCCTGGATCATTATATGAATCCAGAAGGATATACAGGGCCTGCCACTTAGTTATACTTGTTATACGACACCGCACCCCCGTAAATAATTAGAATCATAATAGCTGAATAAAAAGTATATGCCAACAAGCATTTGGTATTCTCCCCTAAACATCGGACACTCTGAACTGTCAAAGGGGACTGATAAATCTGTTTGTGGTGGTGGCCATCTCGAGAAGGCACTGGCAGGTTGCAGACGCGTGTAATGCTAGGGTGATTGCATTGAATACGTAAAAAAATAATACCATCCAATAATACTACTACTTTCAATCGTAGTACAGAGTATTTTTTAGAAATGCATTTATTTTTGGTAAATACTTTGCGAAATATGAGAAATGTTGTCACCCCTCAATTAAACTAGTTTGAAGCGCAACTTCAAAAACTGGGACGCACTAAGACCACAACAAAAAAGTTATTGAAATTATGTGGAAAATTGCATCACGCTCAACTTTTGGTATATTCAGCTTCAACAAAACCAACTAAAACTAAATACGTTATTTTTTCGATGAATTGTTTATCTAAATATGTTATTGCAATATGACACAAATATTGATAGAAAAAAAAATTAAATCCATTGAAAAATTCATTATGAATATGTTGTAAATAATACTGGTCAAGAGTGATTTTGTCGCCCTTGATGCGAGAGTGGTTTTAGGGCTTTAGGGCCGTAATTTTGAAACTATTAATAGTTTTGCAAGATTGACTCTATTTAATTGAATTTTTTTCATAATTGTGAAAAAGAATAGTAGTATTAAAAGTAATTACATCACTGTTTTTTTTTTATAACAACTTTTTTTTATATAATTGAAAAAAACTAAAAAATTCCAAGCAGCAGTGACAATAGAACGACCACACGATCATTCAGCCTCGATTGAATATATTGCTTTAAAAAATTTAAATCGTAATTAATTGCCCAACAATTGCAGAGTTTTGCACATATATTATTACCTCCTATTTCCTGAAAGATTTATGCTATATCTCAAAAAATGACGGATCTACGAATTTGAAAAGAAAAACCCAAATATTTCACTTTTTCAAATATTTCTCGGAAAGTTATTACCTGATCGAGTTGAATTGGTGCTCATTTTATTCGTATTTTTTTCCTCTACAACTTTCCTTTTTACACCATTAACATTGGTACATTACTTTTCTCTCAGGAAAAAAAAGTTGAGAAGAAACACATTTCTCTGCATTTAAATGTGAATTAACAATATAATGACAATTCATTTTCCGTATAAAACATTAATACAAGGTACTTTATACTATTTACAATTACATGGCACAGGTTGTATCCTACTATTATTTTTGGCAAAAATTACTTATTATTAGGTCTATTGGCTGGGAAATAAGTAAAATGTATTAATTTTTAAGTATAAGGCCAGACAAAACTTTCTAAATATTGAAATTAATAAGACTGAGTCCAGTCCTTATCAAAACTGATGTGTTTTTTATCATATTCAAAACTGTAGTTTAATATAAACATAAATTTTGCATCAAGATGCAAACAATAGGAACCAAATCTTCTTTTAAAATTCAATTGTACAAACAAACCTAATACAAAATAATTCAATATTTTAAGAAGAGTATACCTGTTATCTGCTTGAAAAAAAACAGGAAGCCCAATTTTTTATTTCCTGGTAGGTAACGTTGATTTTTGTCGCCACTAAAAAGTGTGTCATATAAATACATATACGTTTAGTAAGAAATAATTGAGTTTATTTAGTAAAAGCTAATAATTGATTCACAATCACGACCAGTAAAAAAAGTCCTCAAGGCTCTTTGTTACTGTAAACAAATGTATTTACTATGCCAAAAACATCAAAATAAAGCGTCCCAGTACTTAACACACCAAAAAAAAAGAATGGGTTTTTGAAAGAGAGAGATAAAAAACGCTAACTTAGTGGTATATACCATTTGATACATTTATAATGCAAAATTTGACAAATTACCTATTACATACAAATTGAAAACAAAAACGTACTTATAATACTGTGTGTCCTGCTCCTGCACTTGTACTTGACCTCATTCGATTTATTTCACACAAACAAAACCTCCACGTTAGGGATCGTATACATACTGATCGATGGTAAGATACAAAATATTAAAAAAATAAACACAACTTAAAGTTTGATGCATTCACGTCCTTTCTTTATGAATCTAAGAGGATTTGCGAAACAAAAGATTTCCTAGCCCTTGGTTACGAACTATGAGTAACACCAGAACAAACGTTTTTAACCCATTTAAGCCCAAGGTAGGTTTTAGTAAAAAATTACACAAGAATTTATTATTATTTATTTTGAAATAACTCTAAAAATACATTCCTTAAAAAAAAGACACAAAAAAATATATAACAGTAACAAAAAGTCATGGTGACAAAACGAACCGCCGGTACAATGCATGAACTACATATATATGTAGCTTTATTATCTTTAAATATTTTAAAACATAATTAAACTACAAACTACAGTTATAAATACGTGCGTAAACGAACCAATGGGATAATACAGGATCAATTTTTTTTAAATTTTTGATAATAATTTTCGAAACAAGCTACATGAAGATGAACATTGCATCTTCGACACATATGTATGGTATGATTTTTACAAATTTTGAATCTTCGGCGAGTTTTGGTTTCGTGTGTTACTATATTATGACTATTCCTATCAAACCGAAGTTCGTCTATAGACCTCATTGGTCGTGTGACTGTAGCACATTGAGCAGTTTTGATCAGTCTCAAGGCAATGAAAGATTTGAACTCAAGTTGACTTATCTTTTTGTCATTTGCGATATTATATACTTTCCAACAGTTTACAATAACGCTGTCTAAACAATTTGCAAAAATTGGCCACCACCACTTCTTGCCTAACACCCTACATATATAATTCGCTACGCCGTTGTCGTGCAAATCTACCCCTCCCATGTATTTATTATATTTTGAAATGGCGCATGGTTGAGGGATTTGGGCATCTTTCTTTTCTTTTCTGTTGTAACGCTTAGCAACCGTTATTGGATTTACGTTGAAATTATTGCTGCAAATGGTGACAACAGAGTTGTCATTCCATCGAACGAGAGAGACTTTTGATACGTCATCATATGCCGACTCATACGATCCTCTACTATTTTTAGAAATTAATTTTGCGCTAACTAAAGGACAATGACTTATTCTATTATCCCGTATTGTTCCAGTTGCAAAAAATCCTTTGTTTTTCAAGTGAACAAAAAGTTTGAAAGAAGAAAAAAAATTATCAAAAAATATTCTGTGATAGAAAGGATTAGTTACAACTGAAAGTAAATCCATGACAACTTGAGCTACAAGACCAAGAGTTGTCTTTTCAGTTTTGTTCTGTGCTCCCTGATAAAGTATAAAATAAAACAAATATCCTTCTGATGAAGAGAGACACCATGATTTGAAGTCAAATCGCACTGGTTTGTTTTTGACAAACATTTTACAAGGATGCCGTCCAAAATAAGGAATCATCAAGTTGGTCTCTAATGACACGCTGATCTTGCATTTCATTTGATATAGGAAAATGAGTGTAATCAATTGTACCTTTTTTCCAATTTGGCTGTGGCAAAGAATCGACGACTGCTACATTGTTTATTCTTCGTTTTTTTGACGCCAAACTTTCATCATCAGAAGAATCAAACTCCTTATCGTTATCAACGCTGTCGACTTGTACTTGTAATTCAAAGGTACCTACAATATCTGTAGGTTGAACTTCATTTTCGGGGTCTGTATTTTCAACTTCAATATTTTCCTCGTCAGTAAGTTCATCGACCTCTGGAGGTATATATACGGCATCAATAATACCTACATTGATTACTGATAAAAGACAAAATTTATAAAAAAAATATATAAAACTTACCATTACTGCGTTCTAGTTCTAATTCTGTTACTGTTTCTTCTAAAGCCGCTTCTAACTGTTTTTGTGTCAAGAATCTTTTCCACATTTTTTCAAACCGAACTTTTAATCTAATCTTGTTACTCGCACGGTGTCTGCGAATGCACTAAATCATTCTTTCAAACGTAGAACTTATGATAGTGTTTCTTACAATCGTGTTGAAACTTGCGAAAACTTGTAGATATTTCTTACATTGTCCCATTGGTGCGAAAACGCACCATGCAGTTATGATTGAGACATACATGTTTTTATTATCACTTGACTAAATTACGTGTAATGTATTATGAAATTATATCCTTTTGCAATACAGTCATCACAAAATATCGTAGAATTCATAGACAATGATAATTGATTTCACTTATATAAGTGGGAGATTTGCAGGTATTCATTTTTGTGCAACTATAACGCAATGTTTCTCCCATATGTGACTTTATACCTTTAAAAGAATATATATTTTTCAACCACTATTGTGTTTAAAAAAAACCCCACGTACAAAAATCAATTTTTAAACAAAAAATTTAAAAATAAACTTAGAGCGGTTCGTTTACGAACCGTCTGGGCGGATATGGGTTAATAATTATACCTGCTTTGGTGAAAATACCAAAGACTAATATTATACTTAATATTTACCAATATTTTTTTGTATATTTTCACTAATGCGTAGATAAATATTTACTGAATATTTCTTCAATTTGTTTTTCATTAATTTTAAATAAAAATATAATATTTCCTAAATGCTGTAGAATCAATATTTTTAAATAATCATGCATAAATATTTATTTCACAATTCGTGTAAATATTATAAATAACGATATACCAAATATTTCTTAAGTATGTATCTGCACGTAGAAGTATTTAACACAAATTTCCAACAGGCAAATATTAGATTTTGAAATAGTAATTGATTTGGTGCTGCTTGGGATATTACACTTGAGAGAAACACTTTTATACGATTTTCTTTTGTGGGATGTTTGGGAACCATGTCACTAGCAGTAATCGGCCATCATATGGCGATCTCACTTTCCGTGATATCTTTCCTCCATTACTTTCATGTTCTGTTGAAAGAATTCTCCCTGCTCCCCGATAGAGTCCCACAAATTGTCGGGAAATCTATCCAAGTGACTGTGGAGAAATGCAATTTGATACTCATATTCGCTCGTAAAATTCTGAAGTTTTCTAACATATCTTTCACAATGTTTCTATAACTAGGTTTTATGGTTACCGAGAAAATTTTCTAGTACCCATACTAAACCACTCCAAGCTGCAGCCTTCACAGTAGTCATAGTCATGTTCTTGTCCAATGCTTTAACAAACTGTTTCATCATACCTAGTTTGATGTGGAAGGGCGGAAGTATAATTTTTTCTCTATCTACCAAGGGCGCTCGTTCACCACGCTAGCTTCACCTACGGTTAAAGCGTTTCTCAAAGGCCATAATTTTTGGTCCCAGTGAATTTGCTTTGCCCGACTGCCCCAGGGACATAAAAAAACATGTTTTTTTTTAATGGAACACCCTCTATATTTCCCTGTCAGTGTTGCCACCTTATAACTGTTTTTCTTAGCAATTTTCCATAAACAGAGTTTTCTTTAAACAATCAGAGCGACTTTGTTTTGTAAATTTAATAAACAAATTTTAGCAGAGAGGTTAGACCGGATGACGAGCAATATTTTAATAATCAGAAACTTTGATTTTGTGTTACAGTGTGTTACTCAAAGGGATGTAACTAATTTTTTTATGGAACGACAATTTATTTTATATCGTCATCAGCTACCATTTTTTCTCCTCTGTAATTTTTACTGATGGTCTCCTAACTCTAAACCCCGTAGTTTTCGAATATTTAACCAATAAAAAAAAACAATTACGTTTTTATGCACCGAAGAAGGCAATGGTAATGATTTAATGAAAAATAATACAACCTGAATATTAAAAAAATCTGTAAAAAGTAACAAAAATAAAAAACATAAGAAATTACTACAACAAATGTTCGATATGTCTTCAATTTTCATTCAAGCACCAATTTCTTCGCTGCTGTTTCCACTTATCTCAACATTTAAAGTAAAATGGTTGCAAACGCTTCCACTAATTGTTGCTGCATATTTACTGATGTTGTTGGTAGATCGTTATACTCCCCTTAGAGAAAAGCCAAGTTTGGTCAGATCGAGCGATCTAGCCGGCCACGTGGTGGGTCCATTCTTGCCAACATCTAACACACTCGCATGAAAATTGCGATGTTCTCCTCGTGTAATATAATATTCTATTTCGTACTCTCCCAGCTATCGGCTATCCAACGCTGCATTCATTTCCCCCCTTACCCTCTAGAATGTCTTCTACGTGCGCAGTTTTGTTATTTAATAGCAACACCTCGTGTCTGAACAATTATCTAAGAAAAAGATAACAACACGAAATATACATGGAAATCTCAACAAGCAAGAAGGGTACGAATTTTTTGACCAAAAGCGGGAGAAACGTTTAAGTATCAAAAGGTTGATAAATTGATTAAAATTTTCATGAAAAAGAACAAAAATAAATACTTTTTTTTAATGTTGTTGCTCCCCATATTGTTTATGCACTCCCCCACTCTCTGTGGCATCGAGTCTAGGAGATGATCGATTTCCCCTTGAGGTACTGCGTCCCAAGCAGCAGTCTTGTAGAGCTTGGGTGTCTGCGGAGGATACAACAAGTTCGTCAATCTTCTTCCTATGATAGCCCCCAAACACCGAGAAATCTAGGTGACTAAGACAACATATTTCTATCACCTCTTCCACATATCGATGGCCGTTCATGTTCATGTTGCCTTGAATGAACTCCAAACGAGATCTGCTTCCATAAGCTATAGCACCCCATACCATAATCCCCACAGTTTGGTGCACATGCATCTCAACAAAAATTCAACGTTTGCGTCGTTCCCCTCGGTAAACTGTGCGAAGGGTTACAGAGCGACCTTCGTTAGCTAACCATTGATCAGCAATTGATCTGGTACTTGGGAATCTGCCTCTTGCTGCCATTAGTCAAAGATGGCGGTCCTGCATCAACATTGTTCTCCTTTGCCCCCCAGTTCCTTCCTGACCCTCTCTAGTCTATACCTGCTAGCAACGCATAATGGTGGTTGCGTTCCGATTAAGGCGATTTCCACTTTCTCTAAAGTAACCTCTTTCGAATTCACTTAATTGGCGGTAATTTCCACATTGGCGCACTCTTTGCATAATTACAACCTCCGAACAAACGATCAAAAACGAAAACAATATCGTCCAAAACTAACCCCTGATATAATTTTTAGAAAAACCTTAACGAACTGTCAGATAAGCTACTGTTCCTTGATCCAAATGAATGAAAATTTAGTCAATTGCTACCTTTGACAGTTAAACGTTTCTGCCAAGTTGGGTCAAAAAATTCGTACCCTTTCTTGGTGTTGCGATTTCTAAGTCAGATTTAGATGAAAGTAGACAATTAAGTGACGGAACGTAAAGACAAGAAGAAACATTGCAATCTATTCCAAAAATGGCACGTAAATTTGCAGTGGCTAATGAAAACAACAGAAAGCAGTTTACCCAGTATTTCACAAGCACCGGAAAAGTACACTCATGAAATTGAAAACTTGGACACCACAATTTCTATAAACAAAAGTTTGCACATTGTGAAGCGGGCTTAAGGGTATCATTTACAATTCTAACAGCAGGTAGTCTCAGCAGGGGTTATCTTATAGAAGGACTGTAGAATGAATCATTACACTAAGCACGTTTTAGAAAATAGGTAATTTACGTTGCTTACTTAATTTTTTTCTTTAAAGAATATATTTGAAGGTATCGCTAATTAAACACCATAGCTCGATTAATTATCGAATCAAAATTTTGTTTAGGAAATGTTTACAAAATAAAATTAGAAATAATTTTGATTTAAAAAACGTCTACAAGCAATAACTTTTAAATTAAATCAAAAACTAAACATGGTTATTTGGGTTGACTGATTATTACTTATTTTTAAATAAATCTTTGACAAGTAATTTATTACATAATTATAATTAAGATATATTAAGTCATAGTTTAAAATTAAATGAAAACGTTTTTTTTTTTAATTTAAATAAAGGTATTACTATATAAATAAATATAAGAAATCAATAATGGGTGTGACCTCCATTATTATTGATACATTCTTGGAGGCGTCTGCTCATTGACGCTATCAAGGTATCAATATAATTAATATTAATCGTTTCCCATGCGGTATCAATGGCTGCAATTAGTGCATTACGGTTTACTGGTATAAAATTTGGCCCTTGTTGTCTTCGGATAACAGCAAGTATTCGAGCCCAAACATTTTCGATAATGTTAAAATCTGGGCTTTTGCTGGCCAGGGTCAAGTTATTTGCTTGTATCCAGTTGCGCACAACCTGCGAAGTATAGGGTCATCATATCCCGATAGTTAATTATCGAATGTTCCAAGAAAATATGTGTAAATAGTAAATGGAATCTACTAACGTAACGTTAAGTCGTTAATTATAGTTACATAACTCTCCTTTCATAAGATATAGTTCATATTAATATGCTTATTGTAAAGCTTCGTACACACCTGAACAACAAACCGAGGAACAAACAGAACAACGAACCGAACGGCAATCGGAACATTAATTTGGACGGTGCTACGTACGAATTTTAGAACAGATTCGCAAGTCCTGATTGTTCCACGAACGGTTTGCGGCGTTCCCGCAACTTGTCGGTTTTTCTCCGACATCAAAGAAAATGCGCGCGAATGCGTTTGCAGGTTTGGACGAATCTAAACAAAACGGCGAACAAACTTATGCGGGAGAATTAAATTATTTATTTTTGTCCTCCCTTTTGTGGGTTTGTTGTGTTTTAGGTAATATTATGGAGTTGACAGAAGAAAAATGTTTTAAATTAATCAGTGTTTAAGAATGCAAGAAAAAATGATGTCCCTATTAGCATCATTTGGGCGGGAAATTTCAAAATAAAAAAAAAGCGAAGTAAATTATAATTTTTACTCTTCTTTGTGCGTAAAATTTGGTTGGCACTATCTTCTTGTTTTCCGCAATTTTCTCTTCTCAATAATAAATATATATGAACTGAAAACTACTGAAAATAATTATGGGAACAGCACAAACGTTCCGTTTGTTGTTCGGATTGTGGAAATCATAAAAGATCGTTTGTCGTTCTGTTTGACTTTCGGTTCGTTGTTATGTTTGTTGCTCGGTTTGTTGTTCAGGTGTGTACGAAGCTTTACAACTTAAGCAACAATTTTTGGCGAATAAAGATTAGTTTGTGATGTAATATTAGAAACACAAATTTATATCATATCAAATTTATGACAACTTAAAACCAAGAACGTGTATGTTATTGCTAAGAAATTATTAAGGAAAAGCGCAATTGCAGTGTAAATATTTATAATTAGATATTTTCGAAAGTTTATAAGTCCTCTATTGTAATCTTAATACTTAAAGAAAATCCTGTCCATTAGCATTATAAGGAAATGGCTTTTACTTTATGAATAAGTTTCAATAACAATAGAATATCCTTGCTTGTTTAATTTACTTCCTTTGAGTCATATTGCTCTAAGGGTTGTTACATTGGTCATTAGAAGTATGTAATAAATAAACAATTACCTACTGTTTGAGAAGGGGTAGTGTGAACCAATAAATAAAGTAAGAAATGTAAATTCCATTTTAGTTTAAAATTTCAAGTGTTGTGAAAATGCCACCTCATCTCGGTGCTGATTTGAAAGCGCGGATTGTTTCGGAATTAGCGGCGGGCCGTAGCGTGCGTGAAATTTCACGTATGTTAGATATACCAAAAAGCACCGTAGGGCATTACCGAGTAAAATGGAATCTTGAACACACTTTGGAAAGAGCCATCGGAAGTGGTAGACCTAAAGTATCTACACGTGCTCAAGATCTCGAGTTGTTTCATTACGTAACAGAACAACCATTTGCTACATACTCCAGGGCTATAGCAGATACACATTTTCCCGGATGCCGTATAACTGCACAAAAAGATTAAAGGAGATGGGAATAAAGAAGTATAATGCTGCTGCGAAAGAAGTTCTCAGTGACGAAAATATGAGACGTCGTCTGGAATTTGCAAGGCGATATGTGAACGAACCTTTGGAATTTTGGAATCGAGTGATTTTTAGCGACGAAAAAACGTTCAATAGCCGCAACGATGGACCACTAAAAGTTTTTAGAATGGAAGGAACTCGTTACGAAAATAATCACATATGTCCTAAAAACGAAGTGGTTATTTTCTGTGAATGTGTGGGGTTGGGTTAGCGCGCGGGGTCCAGGAGTTTGTTGGGCTATCGATGGACGTCTTGATTCTGCTGCGTATTTAGATATTTTGGAAACTATTATGAAACCTTCAGTCGAAGTGTTTTATCCAGACGAAGATTATATTTTCCAACAAGTAAGTATTCTTATTTCACTATACTTTCTCCAAAAATAGTTCGGGATCTGTTGAATTAACATTTTCATAATGTATTTTTGTTGTTAAGGACAACGCCCTATTCATACTTCGCGGGTTGTGCGCAATTGGATACGAGAAAAAACTTGGAGCTGTTACCCTGGCCAGCAAAAGCCCAGATTTTAACATTATCGAAAATGTTTGGGCTCGAATACTTGCTGTTATCCGAAGACAACAAGGGCCAAATTTTATACCAGTAAACCGTAATTCAGGAACAATAAACGATTAAAATTCAAACAATTTGATATCAATATAGATTTGTTTTCAAAGTCCAATAATAATGGGTTACACGTGTTTTTTGTCGTTATCTTCTAAAATATGTCAGTAAAAACTGGATTTTCTTCTTAACCTCGCATGCATCAGTCTCCATCATTGCTGTTATCTTGGTCCAAGCATCCTACTTTATAAAAATTGATTTTGGTTTTATTGCTGCTGTATGTTAGTTTTTCAATGACGCAGATTGTTTAAAAACAAAACAACTAATAAATAATAAATCCTCCTTTTTATTTTTTTTTATTTCTATTTTTAATATATAGATCTTGGGAATCCCATAAAATCGATCGCGTTCTGTAAACTTCTATTAAATTCAACACGTCATTATTTGACAACTCCATTATTTCAACGTTTACTATACGCTGCAAAATTAATAAACAATAGCAAACCACTTGATGAATGCCGCGGTCCAGCTAAAAACTAAATGTTCGTAGGAATTACAAACTGTTTTAAAATTCGCCTCCTCCAGACACGCACAACATGTCAGTTTCTTTGAAGTGCCGACAACAGCTGCCACATCAGCAGCAAATGCGAGCGAACAAACAAAACTAGGTACACACCAAACAATCTTTTAAGAAAATACTCGATTCCGTTTGCTCTTGCTCGCTCTATTGGGTGAATAAGCGCTTTACACAGACCTGTCCATACATGTAAGTGAGTGGTGGAACATCTTCCCATAACATCCTTTTGATGTGACGGTCTAATACCGACAAGCGATGGAACGCGTCGATGTTACGTTGTTGCGGTGTTACGCTGTTCGCGGTGCCGTCCACATTTGTTTTGCAACGGTGTTACGTTATTAATTTTGATTCTAACTTTCCTTATAGGAGAGGATAAACTAAATGTTTAATGTTTCGCAACGTTTTTCCTTCAAATTGTGAAGTACATTAAAAAATACATTAAAAGTACTTGTAAGGTCTATAAAATCTGAGGTCAAAATTATTGAATTTGAAGGCAAAAAGTTGCCAAAAGTTAAACAATTAGTTTAATTATTCACTATCCTCTCCTATAAGGAAAGTTAGAATCAAAATGAAATAAAAGCTCAGAGGGATAAAGAAGTATAATTACGAGACGAAGTTCTATTGCATATCTGTACCCGACTTGATACTCGGCAGTAGCGTAACATCACATACAACTATATTAGAATTGGAAGAGTTTATTATACTATATAAATTTGGCGCGAGTTTATTTTTTAAATTAAATAACGAACTACAATACCTGAATAATTTTAAAAACCGACATTTCAAATCTTATTCGAGAAAAAAGAAACAAAGGTAAAGAGACGAATGAAAATGTATGGGAGAGGAAATAATAGCAAGCGATAAGGACACACAAATGCAGGAAAGAAGAGAAAAAGAATAAAAGAAGAAAATATAAGGAGAAATAGACAATAGACAACAGAAAGAGTTTCCAAAGTACATAACAGAATGAAAAGATGAGAAAGAAATGAATGATCACAAGATTTAGAACAGGAAACGAAGAAAAGTAGAACAAGGATTGTGTGAGTGAGGGGTGTAGGGTGTGGATGGAGGATGAATGGGAAAACATAGAATACATAAGAAAAACGTGCCGAGAGTTATGAATCGAGAAAACGGAGTTGGGAATCCTACTATTAGGGAAAAGGGGGAGGGAAAATGGGTGAAGGAAGTGATGGAATAAAGGAAAAAATGGATGAGAAAAAAATATTGGAGGTATTGTGAATAGTGGTAGTGTTTGTACAAAGAAACCGAATCTTTTGTTAATTTGAAAAAAGTAAAATTTGATTGATTGATTGTTTCTAACACGCTGTCTAGCATTTCCACCATTTTACGTAAAAATTCGCCTTAAATTTAGACAACAATCGTAATGAGTAAGGTCAACAAATTGTTGGTAACGTAGAAATGCCAATTGTAAAAAAGTAAAAAACCGAGGTAGTCTCATCTTTTCACACTGATACATCACTTTTCAGATATGTTACAAGTATTTTTTACATAGTGGTCGTTAGAAATATCTCTAACACAAATTTAGGTAATTAGAAATGGATTTGATTGAGGAAGGATTATTCTGTATTCGAACCTTGTTCAAATTGTAAGAAAAAGTTTCGTGGTAAAATATTCCCTTTGTTCATTGTTATTTTTTTCATTCTTTTTTCAATAAAAAGCGCACTTTTTTATCCCACCATATATGATTTCATGAAAAATTACAACCACAAGATGCAAATGCGCGAACCTTTTCAAACAAAACGCGACAGTCTCACCTTAAGAACATTTTCAAGTAATAATAATTACTACAAAAACTAAAAATTATAAATCACAGTCCCTACATTTATCGTTTTTTTGGTGTCATTTAATAGCAGTAATTTCGTTTATATTTTAATTTTTGAAAAAATACATAAACTATTAGTTTCTGGAGTCACAAGTACATAAAAACATACCTAAAGCTTTTCGCAAAAATTATTATTCAACTACTCTATATTTACGTCTAAAAAGTAATAAATTTAATTAGTGTTAAAAACCTTAGAACTAATTGTCTTAATAAAGTTAGACCTACCCGTAGGTGGTTTTATAGAGGGTAGTGTAAATAATCAACCCTTAATTGACCGATGGTCTCAAGTTTTAATAAGCAAAGCGGTCCAGCAAGTACAAGTAATGATTGATGAGTCGCCTTTATGACAGGGATATAAGCAATGTATTACAAGTTTTGAAAGGAGCATTGTTTGCTCCATTCATTCTCAGAAAACAACAGTAGCTGATGTTAATTCACGTATAATGAGGGTATAGTCGATAGATAGCGTATAGATTGTGTAATTCTATTATTCTGCTCATCAAATGAGATGAACAGTTGTGCATTTAGTGAATGCATTTGATGTCCGATACCATCACTTACATGTATGTGCTGACAACGGTGGAGATTCACCCGCTCTGATACGACGTCATGGCTAGTTGCTTTTGGAAACCAGAGAGAATCTGTTTAGGGTTACTAAAGCTTGCCGTATGGCATGATTTTGTTGTAGAATGAGATTAAGTTCAAACAAATTTACGTGTAAAACAAACTAACCTTTCATAATGGTAAATTAAAAGGATATACTAAGGATATATGTACGATGCAATCGTCAAATAAATGTGGGCGCATTTCTTTGTTGTGTTCCAAATTTCTGTGATTGTGCACACATTTTATATGCGCTTTGTGAATTTATTAAAATTATTAGTTACGTGAGGTTTAAAATTAAACATATTATATACTTAAATTAAATTAAACAAAAGTTTATATTACATAAATCTACACAATCAAACTAAATTATTAATAAATAAAATATCTATAAACATCTTACTTAAACTAAATATGTCAGTCTGTGGAATTTGTACCCAAAGTGTTAATGCAGAAATCGCCCGGCGTTCACTGCAAAATGCGTTAAACTAATCAAATCGCCGCTTGATACTAGAAAATATTTTTAACATTAAATCTAAATATTAACTATATATTTAATAAACATGCTCCATTAAAACTTTGTCCTTTTCCGAGAGAATAGATCCTCCATATGGGTGATTCCGTTGTAACTATCATATTAGTTTCAGAAAAATTTTCATTTATAAATATGTTCAAAAAATTACGAAAAAATTTTTTTATGCATCTCGTATCTTACAAAACCCAACCATGAAATGATTCTACTACAACTTTTACAAAACATGAATTATACGATGTCCATTGAAGGTCGCTACAATGAGTACCACTTCAATACTATTGTTGCGAAAATAATTCTTCACGACATATTTCTCACAATATCTATAATTTGCAACTCGCATTTATTAAAATAGGCCATCAAAAACAAAAATTTTCAAACAAAAGACAAAAAACAAAACTCATAACACGTAGGAAGTATGTCTCTCCATAGTCAACGCCTTTGATGTCTGTAACAATTTTTTTTATCATCAGAAAATTATATAAATTAATAAATAATTTACGAATTTGTTTATAATACCGTAAACTTCTTCTCAACCCCTGATTTTCGGATAGTTTTGGAACGCATTTTTCAGGAATAACTTGTTTCATTATTTGGTATTTCGTGTTTTCCTTTATAGCCTGTTTTTCCTTGCAAGTCATAGCCAATATTTTTCTACTCTTCTTCTCTCCTTTTGAGGCTTTCTCCGATCGAGCATCAAAACGTACTTGGCCTATCGAAAAATGACTGCAGATTTCACCAGGGCAATAGTCAGAGCAGCTCAAGGAATTGAAGTTGACGTTGGATGAATCCTTTCTTGACCAAGAATACTGGTGAACTTTCATTGTGCCAACAAACGTTTTACATTGATCCGGCAAAACAGCATCAAAATTTTCTATTTTCGAGACTTGAAATGAGAGTTCCGAAATCTGGAATATCTTGACCATATTTTATTTGATTATCTGCCATTTTTTCAGCTTTCTCCAATGCCATCAGCAGGGCCTTTTCTATGTCCTGCCTCACTAAAATTGTAAGTCAAACTGTTCAAAAATATATAGCGTTTAGGCAGATATTGGGTGATGAGAGATAAAACATTTTGCGATTTCGATAATGAATGGTTGGTCCGTCGCTCATGAAATGAATTGTTTTCACTTTGAGAAATCGAGGCAAATAATAATCCAAAATTTTCGTGACATGGGCCAAAATGGCTGCCGGATCGTATCTGAGTGATTGAGATAGAGTTGCAAATCCTTGTGAATAATCTGAAGTATAAAATATCCCTGTGTGAAAAGTCCACTGAGCTCAAAATGAAGGCATCGATCAGCAGGAAAAAGTTTTCGTGAGTGAAGCAAACGCAACTGTTTCTGTCTGTTACTTTTGGTGCGACGCAGTTCAATGGACGAAACTTTGCGAACGTTGAATGAGACACAGTAAAAGAATTTTCGGCACAAAACTTGACATTCAAATCCATGATACTCGCATTCATGATACGTTTGGTGACTGGCTCGCCATGTACTATTTTGCTGGATTTTTTTGCAGGGTTGATTCGGCTGTTATCATTATAAAACTTTTTGATCTTTTCTTGAATGTACTTGTTACATGATGTAAAGCATCATCGCTTTGACGAATTCTCGAAGGGACGAATGGTAATATCGGTTTCTTTATATATTCTAATTTGCAATATTTTCTCACAATTTTTCCACTCAAAACTCTTCCTAAAATTTGTTTAACTTTGCAACTGATTGTATTACTATATGTAGCTCGAAGTTGTCGGGCCAGAAGTTCACCTGACACCAACTTTTGTTTTTTCACAATCCTATAACATTTTCTACGGTTTTTTGCTGTTTTCTTTCCTACTTTTGGCTTGTTTCGAAAAAACTTTCTGAATTTTCTGATTTACAGATGACGTTCCCTTTTTCTGATCTTGTTTTCGTCTGAGTCTAGAATTTCTTTTGCACTCATTTGGTTTTTTTCTGCCAGCTCTTATTTCGAAATCCGTCATTTGATGAAGTTTCAGCATTTTTTCTTTTTTCAATTTCTCTTCCTCTCTTTTTCACAGTAAAGTTCGTGCAGATATGTATTTTCTCGAATTCTCTGTCTTCTTTTCCGCTCTGCTTCTCTTCTTCTCGCAAGACGCTTTTCAACATTACAAAGCGAATTTTTCTTGTTGGTTTTCGGAACATTTCCCTTGAGTCTGTTCCTGTTTTTCTCTAGCTGCGTCGAAATTTCTGATGTCACACGTGTAGATATCCTCCTTATTCCTGGCATATAATAATGTTGTGATAATCAATCGTTAGACTACTTAAAAAATGCTCTTTGCTTTCACGAAAAAAAGGCCACGGTACTGACAGGCCAAGGTACTGACATTTTTGCTCAAAATTCGTTCCATTGTAAATTCTACATACTTTTAACGCGACTCAAATAAAGTTTAGTGTTAAGTTATGGAAAGAAAGAAAAACATATCAAATTTCACCAAAAAAAAAGATATTTCTGAAAACAAAGGGCCATGGTACTGACATAAAAATTTGTGACATACCGTTTTTCAATGGTTTTTGTCCTATTAAATTTGTAAAAATGACTCTAGATTGCCAAAATTTCCAGGAAAACTGGTGACATTGATACTGATTGCACGTGTGTTTTGTTCCAGCATTCCAATCATTATTTACAAATTATTTAGTGAAAAAAGAAAGAGTTCTCGAAAAAACACTGGACAAAGTTTGAACAGAGTTTGTAATGAGGAAAAAGACAATTTCATGTGAAACTGTACATACATACAAAAGTTGTGTTTTTTTAAATTTGAATGTCATTTTGAATTGTCCGAACCAACAATGACATATCACTCTAGATTTCACATTCCTAGAACATAACGTTATTGAGATATTCTACAAAAACTCAAAATGCAATATAAAAAATGAATCTCACATTTTCGAGACACTGCATTTTAAATTGTCGTAGAATATCTCAAAGAAAGTTATATTCTAAGAATGCAAAACCTAAAGTCATTTGTTATAATTAGTCCGGAGAATTAAAAATGACCTATGAATGCAGAGTGTTCCTTTTAAAAAACACAACTTTGATATGTAACCATTTTTTGGGACGGCATGTGTAAAATAATTTGAAATTGTAGCTTTTATGACCCTGTATAATGTTCCGAAAAAAAATGTTGTAAACTTCAGCAAAAAAAAAGAAGGTGATCTATAAGAGTACACACCTGTAGAAATTTGGGGTTATACATTTCATTCATCGTTGTAATAATGTCTGATCAAGTGAGGCATCTTGCATGGATGAATTAGCTTGCACGTATGAGGCCGCTGGTGATAAAGCTGGTGAACTAGCATAGAAAGAATATGATGGCAAGCTTGCCACGTAAGCTTGGTTTAACAAAATTGGCTCATATGGCACTGACATTTCGTAGTCGTATTTACTCATACTTGCGTCAAACAAAATATTGCTTATAAGATGTTCCACAATATTTCTAGCGCGGAAGGTGTTCAAATCCCTTATTTTGCAAGCAACATGCTTTCTAAATACATCGAATTTGTCTCGTTGTTGTTGTTGTTATTCTTTATGTCTTGAATTAAATCATATACCTCTTCTTTTCGAAACTGATTATCAACTCTTCCTTTCATTGCTTGCGTACCTCGTCTAGATTTATTATTAAGAAGTTTAAATTCGTGTGATGTTGTGAGGTTTTTCAAAGGTTTCTCACTAGATGGTGGAATGTTTTTGTTTGGCTTTACTTGGACACATTCATCTGTATCTTCAGTTACAATTTCCTCTTCGCTTTCAGAAGCTTCTGTCACTTGTGATAAACCATCCTCATCGGTTCCGGAGGATGCCTCACCGAGTGTTTATATTCGAACTAGTCCACTAGATCACAAGAAGTGTGAAAAATATTTATGAAACTTAAAAAAACTCAAAGTAGCATTTTCACCTATTATATGAGCTTAATAAGACTCGAGGATAAAGAAGTTTTGGGACTAATAGTGTAATAAAAATATTACACTTATCTGTATTTTAAGCATGACTTATGGATATTTTTTCATTTATAGATGCCCAGAAGTACTTAAGAATGGGAAATGGTTACTAATGGTCTCAATACTATTTGGAACTTTCCAAAATGTGCAGGCGTCATGGATGGGAAGCATTTTGCAATGCAAGCACCTCAAAACAGTAATAGTGACTTTTTCAATTACAAGAGCTTTTTAGCATTGTGCTTTTGGGGCGCGCAAGGAAGAACATCTGATGGAGGAGTTTTCGAATATACATTATTCAAGAAATTACTAACTCACTACAAACTCAATCTCCCAGAACACAGTCCTTTACCAGGACGTAGTAAATTAGTGTTATATGTTTTTAGGGATGGCGCTTTCCAATTGTTACCAAATGTACTAAAATCCTACCCCGGAGCTCAGGAGAAAATTCCTACAACCCTCCTGGCACATATGACAGTGAAGATAAAAATGCAAGACATATTTTAGATGGATCATGAAGAAGAGATGTACAGAGTAATTATTTTAGTTCATATAGAAGAGTAGCAAGAAATGCATCAACTGAAGCAAAAGATATTAGGCAAGGGTTTGCTGATTTCTTCTGTTCCAGCAGGAATGTTTCTTGGCAGAATAAATACTGAATTATTATTTATATATACTACTGAATGAATTATAAACATATAAAATAACGCATCAAGATACTATCATCATTTAATGTTTATTATTTATTCACTTCAGTAATTGACAAAATTCTGCCTGAAAACAATGTGTATTTACTCACCATATTCTCAGTTCTTCCTTCCTTGCACGGACGGACTTTGTTTTTGTCGCGAAGACATAATAAGGCATCGAAGGCAAAACACTTTGAATGAAACTGGGCACCAGCTCCCGATTTTTTCATTTTGCGATATTTTTTTCGTTCTCTATAAAACTGTGACACCAGGTTTCGAATTTTTCTTTTTCCGTCTTCCTGAGGGCACCCCACAGTTAAACAAATTGCACTCCAAGCATCATTTTTTGATTCTCTGCATTTATATATATATGATCCTTTGGATTCCACACACATGGATGTTCTCAATAATTAGCAATTCAATTTAAACAATTCTCGGCAGCTCACTTGAACGCCATTAACTCTAGCACACACACAACCACCACCAACAACAGATCAATTATTAGTGAAGTATAAATGATAAAATAAGTAAATAAACCTGTCGGCGCGACTATCAACATATAACAGGTTTTAACTCGCAACAGTCCGTCCACATCGAAAGCTATGTTGGTAAATGTTTCACTTAGTTTCACTATGTTTCATATTATCCTTTCATCTTTGCCGCTAAAAACGGATTCATACAACATATAACAACTTTTGTTGGATTGCAATACCGACAATATGCAATACAACAATTAACATTAAAATAAAAAACAACATAAATAAGTTAACTTTACAACAAATGCCCTACATGACGACCATTTGTCTCAATATTCATTCTTTTCTCTAAAAACCATCTAAATTTAACGGTATTTTTGAATGATTTGAAGAAAACTTCAACTTCTTCAAATGGCTATAGCTCACTTAGGAAGCATTTTCAGATTAAGGTAATTTGAGTTAAATCGATATAAAATAACCTTTAGTACCTGTAGTTTCCGTTTGGCAGAAGGGTTTCTGGACTCCCCTGTATAGAGATTCTTAATGAAAATGAAAATAAAAAGCAAATATTTTAGAACTGTTATGTATTAAGTGTATATTCATCAAATTTGTGTGTGAATGTAAAATCAATGGTATTATTCACGTCACGTTTTAAAATTGGGTTCGCAATTATATAAAAAAATATTATCAGAACATGCAATTTACATTAGAATTTGATACCCATCCACCTATTAAAATATACAAATTAATTGTTTTCTAAATTAAATTTTATAATGTATTGTTGTAATAAAACATTGCATTGCACCAATGTATCGTAGGATTGTATTTCAACTAAGTCGGTCCTAAATGTGTGATCAACTTAAGATAGGATTGCGTTGCACGAGTATAAAAAAATGCTATCATCCACTTTAACTCAAATAAGTACTGGAAATGTTGTATAGCATTTCTATTTAAATTTAAAAGTTAGGGCTTGCGCAGGGGTTGCGATTTAGCCGCTCGCCAAAACAATCCTAACGAATAATGTAAATGAAACGCTATTAAACAATTTTTGGTTTAAAAATCAACAAAGTGTAAAATAAATGTTCTTTGACGATTTCTTTGTAGACAAAAATTATGCACTCGAATAAAAGCGTCTTGTAGTAGCATTTTGTTCGTTATAGTTCAACCACAGCATAATAAACTCGACCAGAATACCTCTCGAACGGCGCTTTTAAAGTTACTAGTCGTAGTTTTACAGATATTGCATGATTTCGAACCATGTTTAATTGTTACAATTATATAAACTAAATAAAATATTAATCAATATACGTTTTTTTTTTTTAAGATTTAATAAACAACGGCTATTTGCATAATTGCATAATTAGTTTTGGAAAGATACTATGTTGTGTGTTTATATGCTGTGGTACAACCACAGTACAGGGTTTCTACGGCAGGCGTTTGTTAGAAGTTTTTGTGGTTAGAAACCACTTGTAATTCTGAAATTTCATATTTAAGGGTTATTCAAAATTTGCTTTCATTTCAAAATATTTTCAAGGTCATGCCACTTCCGGTTATACCGGAACTCGCCATCAACTTCCTTATTTTGAATAGAACACCCAGTATATTATTCGATCTTTTTATTCCTGAAAAAATTTCAAGATGAGTTATGCCAGGTTTCCCTATACCTATTTCCAATCGTTTCTTAGATAACTTGATTTTCTTAAAAATTTTGAAATATGGAACCCTATTTTCAACACCGCGTCGGTTACCCAATTTTGACTGCAGGTGAGCGCGTCTGAGGTAGAGGGTAGCACAGGAATTCAAATTTCGGAATCCGCATCGACAATAAATTTATCGCATACAGGGTATCCATAAATCAATGGACAATTGCATAATTTTCAAAGTTGAAGAATTTCGTTTTTCAAATGGGACACCCTGTATTGATTGATGATCGGATGCAGAATTTTATTCTGCATCGATTCGCTATAGGTTTCCCTATGCCTATCTCCAACGGTTTTCTCGTTAATTCATATTTTTCGATTTTGGTGTGATTTTTCAGCATAAAGTACGTACCGTTTGTCTTTCGAAAGAAAATAAACATGACTGAAACTGCAAGAAATTGTTTTAATTAGTAAATGTAAACAAAACAGGCACAAAGAAACTCAGAACGTAACAACAAATTCGAAACATAAAAAAATTAACATGATAGGAAATAACGAATGAATTACCTTGATTCTGCCATGTACTCCTCGCAAAACGGACCTCCGAACTTCTTCTGGTTTTAGATTATTAGATGCAGTATGAACACGGTTCAATAAATCCTGTCTAGTTTGCACAGGCGTAGAGTACACTAGTTCCTTTATGCGGCCCCATAGGTAAAAATCCAAGGGCGTCAAATCGGATGATCTTGGTGGCCAGTTCCAGGGTTCTTGTGGGCCAATCCACCGATCCTCAAACATCACGGTTAACTGCTGGTGTACAGCTATAGTTGAATGTGCTGGAGCACCCACATCCAACTATTCGCTTCTATCACTTGCAGGTAAAGTATTCAGGAAATCGCTTACAAACACTCGTATCTCCAGATATTTAGCCCCATTCAAATTCTCATTGTACACATGATAAGCCACTCTATTATCCATTACTAAACAAAACACATTGAAACTGCAGCGATCTTGGTGATTGTGTTCCCTGATGACCCGTGGATTATCTTGTGCCCAATGGTGATTATTGTGGCGATTTATAATTCCTTGCCTGCTGAATTTTGATTCATCAGTCCAAATAATCTTATGAAGAAATCTTGGATCTTCAGTCATTTTGATACACATGAACTCACAAAAGTCGACTCGTCTTGCCTCATCACCAGGACGTAACTCCTGCACAGTTATTTCGGAAAAAGGATGCATTTTATGTTTCCTCAATATTCTGTGGATCGATGGTCTCGAGATACCCAAGTCCATTACTGCTGTTTCAAGTGAACTTCGTGGATAAGCTTGAAAAAAGCCAACACATTCACCTCGTTATCTTCATTATCAATCACGGGCTTTGGGTGATTTCTAGTTGCCCTCACACTCCCACTTGCCAAGAATCGAGTTTGGATTCTCGCGAATTTCCCGGGGTCATTTCTGGCAGGTCTGGGTATCGTTCATTAAATAATCTGCACGTCCGTCTGACAATCCGTCCACATTCACCATGTGTATAAAACAAATTTAACAAATCGTTATTGGAATATCCATCAATATTCTCCATTCTGAACAGCACTTTCAACAAAATCACTACAACTTCAAATAGATAATTCACGAATCTGCGAGGTGACACTGCATTGACATGAAATCGACATTGTTGCAATTATTCCTGTCGAAGTAAGCCTACTATGTAGAACTTTCAGAGTTTAATCTGTTCTTGATGAAAAATATGAATTAACGAGAAAACCGTTGGAGATAGGCATAGGGAATCCTATAGCGAATAAATGCCGCATCCGATCATCCAATGAAAAAACGAAAATTAATTTTCAGGAACAAAAATCGAATAATATACTGGGTGTTCTATTCAAAATAAGGAAGTTGATGGCGAATTCCGGTATAACCGGAAGTGGCATGACCTTGAGCTATTTTTTGAAATGAAAGCAAATTTCGAATAACTCAAAAGTATAAAAATTAGAATTACAAGTTCATTGTTCTTTGCATAGTATACTAAAGAATTGATTGTTGGCATACGGTTGAATTGGGGTACAAAATCCTTGTCATGTCAGCTATCCTTCAAAATCAAGATATAGCACTCTTTTTACTGGTGGCGTCGGAGATTTCGTTCCTACTATACAGAAGTAAGCAATGAAAGAGGTAAGAAATTAAAAATTTAATATTTATTTTTATCACCTGTATTGTGCACAAAAACAAACTTGTTGGAGAAAAAGTTCTTTAATAGTAAAATTTAGAAGAAACAACTAAAAGTTAAGAAAACAGCTGTGACGAGACTCGAGATGATCGAACTGAATTGAATTTTAGGGTTTTCAGATAGTGATGACACAAAAACAATTATATACATGTACAGCGTCATCCCCAAAGTCTGCACCAAATGAGAAACTTTTTTATGGGTTTTTTCGATAAAAAGTTATTCTTCATAAAGTTTGTGCATCCCCTAAAAAAATAAAAATGCACCAACACAATGTGGCGAAAGACGCGTAATATACGAAGTGCATTCGAAAATTTGTTATTGAGTCAAGAATAAAGTGTCCTTATTTCAGTAAATATCAAAAAAATTTATTTAAAAATGTTATTTTTCATTTAAAAAAAAACATCAAGATTTGAAGTCATGGCCATCTAGGAGAAATTTTATTAAAATGGTGGCTCTAAGAAAAAAGATTTGCTTTAAATGATAATTAAACGACATCTTGTATACAACAGTTTATTTAAAAGAGCTTGTAATTTACAAATTGCCCAATTATTGTGCTAATGATGGTAAATTTTTTTATTCATTAGAAAAACTTCAAAATTTTTTGGTGCAAAGTTCTTTTGATTTTTTTTGTTGACACCAAAAAATTAGGCGTCTTTCGCCACATTTTGTTGGTGCATTTTTAGTTTTAGGAGATGCACAAACTTTTATGAAGAATAAATTTTTATCGAAAAACCCATAATAAATAAGTTTGCCGTTTGGTGCGGACTTTGGGGATGACGCTGTATATTTTGCTTGAAGAAGATCCACAATACAGTCAAATACAAATTTGAAATAAAAACATGTAAACGGTTCTATGTGCAAAATAGTATAATGGATTTTAAATTCAACTAAAGTCTTATGTTTGCACTAATGTACACTAATATTTTCTAATCAAGGTTTAGTTTAGTGCTATGCTTTCATTTAACTGGGCTTCATTTTTTAATCCAATTTCTGGGCCCAACAAAATATATATATATTACATATTCAAGATTTGACGATATTTGTCAAAAACAAAAGAAAAAGTTAAAGGGACTAACGTCACCTATAAAGCCGTTTATTTTATATGTATTGGAATGTTTTTACAAAATTGTACCTGTATGTATTAAATAATAAGAATTTATATTCCATTATTCTAGTTTTATGGAATAGTATATTTCATTAGAGTCCAGAAAACGAGTTTTCCCGTGCGCGCGTGATAAATTCCCGTGTGAGGGCGAAGCCGAACACGGGAAGTCGCGCAAGCGCGGGAAAAGCATTTATGGACGTGTAATGAACGATACTTTTCATTATACCTCTGGAAAAAAAAAAGAAAGCAAAAATATACACATTATTACAAACCTTTATTTTTAAGTATGAACGAACAAATACATACAACATGTATCTTTAATTTTTACCAAATGAAATATTTATTGTGCAATTTGTGTTGTTATAAATATGCAATCCGTTAGTAGCCAATTTATTTTGTAAAATTGTAGTTGATGAAGTCGAAGGTACTGTATTAGTATTTATTTCTTGATCTGCTCCAATAACAATGGTTTCTGATTTTGACGTTGGATTTTGTACCTGACTAAACAATTTACGAGAAACTTCCACCTTTCTGTTTACCGATTCTTCGATATAGCCTTCAGCTACAGTCGAAGAATGCCAACCACCATGTCGTTTTAGAGTAAGCAAATCCCCTCCGCTTTCGACTAATATAGATGCTGATGATCGTCTTAGGCCGTGTCCTGTATATTCTTCAGGATTTTGTAGGTTCAGATACTCTGCAATGTGTTTTGTTACACCACTTATAGTGTGACAACCTGCATGTTGTGCATAGCATCTACCATTGCGGTATGCAATAAATAATCTTCTACTATGCATACTTGTAGGTCTTAATTTAACGTATTTACGATATAAACTGCACGGATCAAAAGGACATCCTTCCTTTGTAATTGTGAAGCTTTGATTTGTGATTTTTGCCATCTCGAAGGAATACCACCAAAAACGGTCATTGTCTTCTACGTCTTCCAAAGTTAAACGAATCAAGTCATCTCTTCGACATGCTCCGAAAATACCAAATGTTAAAATTACTTTAGTTAACAACCACTTTTCATCTGGTGCTTCAAGTATGAATTTAGTGACTTGATCTGCAGTTAGTACTTTGGACTTTTTCGGTGTGTAACCAACACTTTGTCGTTTGAGAAACGCAGTAGTTTTTGGCAAATTAGTAACATTAAAATTTTCTTTTACTGCCAAACAACTTTTTACCATTGAAAATCGACTCCATAAAGTTGAAGCTTTCATAGATTTTGCTTTGTCGGACAAATAAACGAGAAGAATATCATCACTTACTGTGTCAATCTTCTTTTGTTGACGCCACTTGCAAAATAGACGGTACTCATTCTCATATCTTTCGCAGGACCTCTTGGGCAACAATCCTGCACTTATTATTGCCGCTTCACGTGATATTTCTTCTTCTGGAGAAATCATTTGATAAATACTTTGAACAATAATTCTAAACACTAAGAATTGTCACACAATACAAGCGTTGTTTAGTGTTGCTAAGGAAACTAAACAAAAGTCAACAAATGTTTTTACTAGTAGCGCACGGGAAGTTTTCCGTGCGGGCGCACTGAAAAGTCGATTTTCGGTGCGCCAAATAAGCATGTAAATATAGTGTTTTCAGAGAGGTATAATGAAAAAGAAATTATTGAAGATTATTTTGGTTGCAAATATTTTTAGTAATTATATTCTGATGTACATGTTCCAAATGTATATAATGCGCTCTATGTTGACAAAACCCTGTGTAGTGATGATTGCAGGATCGTCTTGGGAAGGAATAGTCATAAAAAATCCAAAACATGATCATTCTTTTAGTCCATACTGATTAACAGAATTATCAAGTAGTTTGTATCAACTTTTGCATTACTACATAATCTCCAGGTTAGTATTGACCAATGTAAAATTTTTTGAAATGAAAAAAAAATTTTGCTTAAAATATCTTTTAAACCTTCAACAATAGGGGGACATAAGTTTTATGACAAAGTTGTAGGCAAATTTTTTTTTCCCAGAGCCTTTTACCGAGCGCGTCAGATTGTATCGGAACCTTCTGCGAACGGACTGCCTAATGACTGACTTATTGATGTGTAGCTTCTGTAAGATATTAATAGATGTCACTAGAAGCCTTTTTCATTTATTGGAAGAATTGTCACATAGAATTACGTTAGTATTGCGTCAGTTCATGCACGAAAAAGACAGATTCCCGCGTAAAATCAGAAATACACCGCGTGTTTTCGTGCACTTTTTAACAGTTTTTCCGTAATTTTTGACTGTTTGGAAATAAATATGAGTGCTAAAAAATCGTACACTCATGAAATTTAAAACTTGGACACCACAATTTCTGTAAACAAAAGTTTGCACATTGTGAAGCGGGCTTAAGGGTATCATTTACAATTCTAACAGCAGGTAGTCTCAGCAGGGGTTATCTTATAGAAGGACTGTAGAATGAATCATTACACTAAGCACGTTTTAGAAAATAGGTAATTTACGTTGCTTACTTAATTTTTTTCTTTAAAGAATATATTTGAAGGTATCGCTAATTAAACACCATAGCTCGATTAATTATCGAATCAAAATTTTGTTTAGGAAATGTTTACAAAATAAAATTAGAAATAATTTTGATTTAAAAACGTCTACAAGCAATAACTTTTAAATTAAATCAAAAACTAAACATGGTTATTTGGGTTGACTGATTATTACTTATTTTTAAATAAATCTAACCTACTAATTATTGTAAGTTATTAAAAAAAATCATTAAACTCTCTATTCATAATATTTAGTCCTTACAAAATGTATATTTTATGACGTTTCATTTTTTTCTGTAGTTAATATAAAAAGTGAAAATAAAAACTAAGGCAATTCTTATTGTCAACGTATATATTTAGTTTTTTGACAAGAATTTATTACATAATTATAATTAAGATACCAAGTTATAGTTTAAAATTAAATGAAAACTTTTTTTTTAAATAAAGGTATTACTATATAAATAAATATAAGAAATCAATAATGGGTGTGACCTCCATTATTATTGATACATTCTTGGAGGCGTCTGCTCATTGACGCTATCAAGGTATCAATATAATTAATATTAATCGTTTCCCATGCGGTATCAATGGCTGCAATTAGTGCATTACGGTTTACTGGTATAAAATTTGGCCCTTGTTGTCTTCGGATAACAGCAAGTATTCGAGCCCAAACATTTTCGATAATGTTAAAATCTGGGCTTTTTGCTGGCCAGGGTAACAGCTCCAAGTTATTTTCTCGTATCTCGTATATTTGGAGAAAGTATAGTGAAATAAGAATACTTACTTGTTGGAAAATATAATTTTCGTCTGGATAAAACACTTCGACTGAAGGTTTCATAATAGTTTCCAAAATATCTAAATACGCAGCAGAATCAAGACGTCCATCGATAGCCCAACAAACTCCTGGACCCCGCGCGCTAACCCAACCCCACACATTCACAGAAAAATAACCACTTCGTTTTTAGGACATATGTGATTATTTTCGTAACGAGTTCCTTCCATTCTAAAAACTTTTAGTGGTCCATCGTTGCGGCTATTGAACGTTTTTTCGTCGCTAAAATCACTCGATTCCAAAATTCCAAAGGTTCGTTCACATATCGCCTTGCAAATTCCAGACGACGTCTCATATTTTCGTCACTGAGAACTTCTTTCGCAGCAGCATTATACTTCTTTATTCCCATCTCCTTTAATCTTTTTGTGCAGTTATACGGCATCCGGGAAAATGTGTATCTGCTATAGCCCTGGAGTATGTAGCAAATGGTTGTTCTGTTACGTAATGAAACAACTCGAGATCTTGAGCACGTGTAGATACTTTAGGTCTACCACTTCCGATGGCTCTTTCCAAAGTGTGTTCAAGATTCCATTTTACTCGGTAATGCCCTACGGTGCTTTTGGTATATCTAACATACGTGAAATTTCACGCACGCTACGGCCCGCCGCTAATTCCGAAACAATCCGCGCTTTCAAATCAGCACCGAGATGAGGTGGCATTTTCACAACACTTGAAATTTTAAACTAAAATGGAATTTACATTTCTTACTTTATTTATTGGTTCACACTACCCCTTCTCAAACAGTAGGTAATTGTTTATTTATTACATACTTCTAATGACCAATGTAACAACCCTTAGAGCAATATGACTCAAAGGAAGTAAATTAAACAAGCAAGGATATTCTATTGTTATTGAAACTTATTCATAAAGTAAAAGCCATTTCCTTATAATGCTAATGGACAGGATTTTCTTTTAAGTATTAAGATTACAATAGAGGACTTATAAACTTTCGAAAATATCTAATTATAAATATTTACACTGCAATTGCGCTTTTCCTTAATAATTTCTTAGCAATAACATACACGTTCTTGGTTTTAAGTTGTCATAAATTTGATATGATATAAATTTGTGTTTCTAATATTACATCACAAACTAATCTTTATTCGCCAAAAATTGTTGCTTAAGTTGTAAAGCTTCGTACACACCTGAACAACAAACCGAGCAACAAACATAACAACGAACCGAAAGTCAAACAGAACGACAAACGATCTTTTATGATTTCCACAATCCGAACAACAAACGGAACGTTTGTGCTGTTCCCATAATTATTTTCAGTAGTTTTCAGTTCATATATATTTATTATTGAGAAGAGAAAATTGCGGAAAACAAGAAGATAGTGCCAACCAAATTTTTACGCACAAAGAAGAGTAAAAATTATAATTTACTTCGCTTTTTTTTATTTTGGAAATTTCCCGCCCAAATGATGCTAATAGGGACATTTTTTTCTTGCATTCTTAAACACTGATTAATTTAAAACATTTTTCTTCTGTCAACTCCATAATATTACCTAAAACACAACAAACCCACAAAAGGGAGGACAAAAATAAATAATTTAATTCTCCGCATAAGTTTGTTCGCCGTTTTGTTTAGATTCGTCCAAACCTGCAAACGCATTCGCGCGCATTTTCTTTGATGTCGGAGAAAAACCGACAAGTTGCGGGAACGCCGCAAACCGTTCGTGGAACAATCAGGACTTGCGAATCTGTTCTAAAATTCGTACGTAGCACCGTCCAAATTAATGTTCCGATTGCCGTTCGGTTCGTTGTTCTGTTTGTTCCTCGGTTTGTTGTTCAGGTGTGTACGAAGCTTTACAATAAGCATATTAATATGAACTATATCTTATGAAAGGAGAGTTATGTAACTATAATTAACGACTTAACGTTACGTTAGTAGATTCCATTTACTATTTACACATATTTTCTTGGAACATTCGATAATTAACTATCGGGATATGATGACCCTATACTTCGCAGGTTGTGCGCAACTGGATACAAGCAAATAACTTGGAGCTGTTACCCTGGCCAGCAAAAGCCCAGATTTTAACATTATCGAAAATGTTTGGGCTCGAATACTTGCTGTTATCCGAAGACAACAAGGGCCAAATTTTATACCAGTAAACCGTAATGCACTAATTGCAGCCATTGATACCGCATGGGAAACGATTAATATTAATTATATTGATACCTTGATAGCGTCAATGAGCAGACGCCTCCAAGAATGTATCAATAATAATGGAGGTCACACCCATTATTGATTTCTTATATTTATTTATATAGTAATACCTTTATTTAAAAAAAAGTTTTCATTTAATTTTAAACTATAACTTGGTATCTTAATTATAATTATGTAATAAATTCTTGTCAAAAAACTAAATATATACGTTGACAATAAGAATTGCCTTAGTTTTTATTTTCACTTTTTATATTAACTACAAAAAAAAATGAAACGTCATAAAATATACATTTTGTAAGGACTAAATATTATGAATAGAGAGTTTAATGATTTTTTTAATAACTTACAATAATTAGTAGGTTAGATTTATTTAAAAATAAGTAATAATCAGTCAACCCAAATAACCATGTTTAGTTTTTGATTTAATTTAAAAGTTATTGCTTGTAGACGTTTTTAAATCAAAATTATTTCTAATTTTATTTTGTAAACATTTCCTAAACAAAATTTTGATTCGATAATTAATCGAGCTATGGTGTTTAATTAGCGATACCTTCAAATATATTCTTTAAAGAAAAAATTAAGTAAGCAACGTAAATTACCTATTTTCTAAAACGTGCTTAGTGTAATGATTCATTCTACAGTCCTTCTATAAGATAACCCCTGCTGAGACTACCTGCTGTTAGAATTGTAAATGATACCCTTAAGCCCGCTTCACAATGTGCAAACTTTTGTTTACAGAAATTGTGGTGTCCAAGTTTTAAATTTCATGAGTTTACATAGACAAGAAAGGTACGAAAGAATCGTATACATTTCAAAAAGACGACCATTGAACAGACACGTAGCTGAAGGCAGTAGTGAAGGAGTCAGTGCTTCAGCCAAGAAGATAAAAACGAATTATGAAAATTTCGACGTAAAGCATGATGCCGCCTATAGAGTTATACATTTTTTTACCGTTTTCTCAACAGTTTGTCAATATGTAAAGTGCAAAACATGTAATTCCGATATTACATTTCAAGAAAGAAGCCCTCGAGGCTTGGGCTTCAAAATTGTCATCACTTGCCCTAAATGCTCGGAAGTTGAAATTCCAAGCTGCAAATTTATAAAAAATGCATACGAAATTAATCGTAGAATCGTCCTAGCTATGAGATAATTAGGAATAGGACTAAATGCATAGTGAAATTTTGTGTTTTTATGGAACTTCCTCATCCGATATTTCAAACACCCAGTATGCAAAATGCAGCAAAAGAAGAGATAAGAAAAACGAAGAAAACGGACAACGTGAAGGAATAACGGTTTCCGGTGATGGTTCTTCGAGAATCCGTGGGTTCTCTTCGCTTTTTGAAATCACGCCGTTACTTGGTTGGTATACTGGAAAAATCGTCGATATTGAGGTAAAATGTAAGTACTGTAAGACTTGAAAACATTAGGAGAAGAAATTAGAAACATCTGAATTCAAAGAATGGTACAAAACACATGCCGATACATGTCAAGCATACCACGAAGGCCCATCTGGAAAAATGGAGGTTGGAGATTGACGCTGAGCCGTATAAAAATTTTGCAGTGACGAAGAAAGAGTGCATTGATTATGTACAGAAGAGGATGGGTACACGTCTACGAAATTTAAAAAAAATCAAAGAAAGGCCTCGGAGGGAAAGGCAAGTTAACCGCCAAATTAATTAATCGACTAACCATTTATTATGGTTTGGCCATTCGTCGAAATCCGCACTCTTTGGAAAATATGAAAAATGAAATCAGGGTGACCTTATTTCATATGTTGTCAACCAACGAAAATCCGCAACACAAAAAATGCTCAGAAATTGGTGCGACTGGAAGAAGGCGCAGAAAGCACATACTTTGGACGATTACCATCACAAGACACCGCTTTCTCAGGAAGTTTTTGAAGCCATCAAAGGAACTTATAAAGAACTTAGCTGGGACTAGTTGCTAACCGGTTGCTTGGGCGGATACACGCAGAATAGCAACGAAAGTTTTAATGCGACAGTATGGCAATTGGCTCCAAAATCATATTCAAGCGGCAAGACGATTTTAAATATAGCCACAGATATTTCTGTCTGTAATTTTAACGACGGATTGACTAGCGTTTTACGAATTTTGAAGGTGCTGGAAATGGACATTGGCGTCCAATTCTACAATTTTTGTGTCGAAGCCAATGCCAAGCGGATCCAGCATGGTGAACGGTCATTGACAGATGCAGTGAAAGAGGCGCGTTCCGGTACTAAATCGTCGAGGAAAGAGCTTGAGGAGGAATACTATAATATAGAAGGGAGCTTTATGGTCCTGGGATTGCATATTAATGGTAAAAAAATTGAAATAATAAAATTTTCCTTTTTTACATATGTACAACACGACTCAAAACTTTAAACCTGTTTTTCTCGAAACACGTTTTTTCAATGCATAACTGATGCAATTTTTATTTTTTTCACTAAAATTTTAAAACAACATTTCAAACAGGTTAAAATTTCGATTTTATATGGACGAATTAGTACCAAAATTTTAGGTGAAAAATCGAAGTTTATTTTTATATCACCGCCAATTATTCAAAAATTAATATTTTAAAAACCCCTACGTATTTCTCTAGCTATACTTATGAAAATTAAGACAAACATTGTTTTTTGTTCCAGATTCATTTTTGCGGTTCTAATACTGCGGGCCTCGAAAAACAATTGACTTGCGGGAATAACTCCTGAGCCGCCATTTTGTGATATTTTGAAATAAAAAAATATGATTGAGCACTTCAAAACATGATTAACAATATACCCAATTATTATAATCCTCCTACTTTTCCTTCGACCAAAAAAAATCCCAAAACACGCTTCATTTTATGGTTCCATTAGATTTTAATCTTCTTAATCGGGCCAAAAGTTTTTTTAGTTAGAATAGTGGGCAACACATTTTTTTATTTTCCTTTCCCCTTACCTATGTGTTTTCTTGTGTAGTAAATCTTCAGAATTTGCTTATTTATTTAGAAATAGTTTTATGAACTTTTAATAGCTATTTATAGCCCATTCTTCAGTTAAGAGATACACAAAAAATAATGCGGAAGGGAAATCAAATATTTAATGCCAGATTTAAATATTTAGAAAGAGTCAAGTGTGCTGCAGAAGGGTAAAGATTATAAATCAACCAGGACAAGTCATAGTATAATTAATTTTAACAGGTTTGCAGCAGGGTGTAAGGTAAAGCAGCTGGCATCGTCACGCCTGAATGGAGAGCCCTCGTGCAGACAATGACGAGTGTTTATCATTTCTTGTACCCTTGCACCGACTGCGGTCTTCACACCCCTTTCGAAACACAACACAATAATACATTTCAATGCAAACTTTATGTTCTGCAACGAAAAACTTATCTGCTTGGCTTGATCTGAATAGAATTTAGCCGTTTTCAGTAGTTAGATTAAATATTAATAATGGTTGTAATTGAAACTTGATACAATCGACGTATTTGTTGTTTTGGTAGTTATTGGTCAACTGATGAAATTGAACAATTTATTTTATGGTTTAAGTTAACTGTTAATACTTCTAGAATGACACGAGTTAATCGAAACCTGTATCTATCTAAATAATTCGTTTACTATATTAACGTTAGCAATAATTACATAGTTCACCATAGATAGGAATAAATGCGATTATGTATAGCAAACGTATATAATACTAAATAATTATCATCGTTGCGTGTAACAATGTCCCAATGGACAAATTACGACTGCGGTCCACTTGTCGAACGTGACGTACATTTACCAATTGTGTCTTTATTTATGTTTATTTATTGCCAAATAAATTATACTTATGCACTTCACTATGTAGGTTATAATTTTAATAATTATATGCAAAGCCACTACACATGCATAATAAATTCTCCAAATTTTGCGTGAACTGAAAAATCTTTGTTCCTAATAAATTTTGTATATTAACCGTCAATTATTTATATATTGTTTGCTGGCAATTATTTAAAATTAGAATTTCGATACTGATTGTGACGTAAATATTATTCATTTCGGTTAATCTAATTTCATAGAAAATCTGGTGTAATTAATAAAGGATTAGTATTATTCATTTACAGGAAATTACAATATCGAATGACAAGATTTAAAAATATCAACTTTTCTTATCATTTTTATACAACCTGTCCATGTAGTACGCGGATCTTTGAAATGGCCTTTAAAAAATAGATTTTTTCAAAATCAGTTTTGACCATTTTTTTTATATCTTAAGTGGCTAAAATTTAAAAATATTTTCAATTATACAGGGTGTTTCAGTTTCATGGACGACTTTTCAACTTTAGCATTTTAAATGGAAACATTTTTTATTTTTATTCTGAATATACGTGAAAAATTACGGTGACTTATATATACGAGTCTTACTAAAAAAAAGTGGTACTTTTTGAGATATCGATTTTTAAAGACTTTTTTGTGTAAATATCGGCTTTCAGATATTGCAGGTTATTATTTTAAATGTCAAACTCAAATTTTATTTACACTTACGGCGGTAACGGCTTTAACTGTCCATGGTTTAAAAGTTAGTTAACGTTGCTTATACAGGGTATGCGAAAAAAAAATGTCAAACCCCGTAATAGAATATGATGAATAAGTTGATAAAATATAATGGAACATTCTGTATATTTTTTTCTAGGTCGATGTAGAATTAAATTCTCTACAACTTTGCTATTGATGTCTGTCTACCAAAACTTAGCCGTGAAACTCGTTTCTGATCAAAAATACACGTTTTACTCGAAATTATAAAATAGATCATCAATCAACAACGGTGGATTTTCGGTAGACAAATATGTACAGCAAAATTGTAGAAAATTTACTTCTACATCGGTCTGGCAAAAAATATACAGGGTGTTTTATTTGATTTTATTAGGTTTTTTTTAATAACCAATGTCAACTTTTAATTTATGGACAGTTAAGGTTGTTACCGCCCTAAGTATAAATAAAATTTGAATTTGATGTTTCAAATAATAACCTAAAAATAGATATTTCGAAAAGTATCATTTTTTGAGACTCGTATACTTAATGTCACCATAGTTTTACGTAGATTCGGAATAAAAAATAAAAAGTATATGTTTTCATTTAAAATGTCAAATTTGACAGGTGGTCTACGAAAATGGGACACCATGTATATTTGAAAATATTTTTAAATTGTAGCCTTTGAGGAACCTAAAATAATGGTCAAATCTAGTTTAGAAAAATCTTCTTTTTAAAGACAATATCAAATGGACAGGCTGTATGTATACATGTATTGAAAACTAAGATCATCTACCTCACACTTCTAATATAGCATCTCATTAGGTTTTCAAAAATTGGACAATTTATGTAACAAAATTCATTTACGTTTATTTTTCTATTTTAAAAATGGGAGGGAATGAGGAAAGGGGAGAAAGAAAAAAGCAAAAAGGAGGTAATAAAATTCTATTTTGGAATGTAGCGGGTTTAAAAAACAAAGGAAAAGAATTTTGGAAATATGTAAGGCGATTTAAAGTCTGGAGATAGTGAAAACGTGGATGTAGGAGAAAGGATGGAAGAATGGAAAGAAATGTTACCGGAGTTACATGGCAGATACAATTTTCGGAGAGAACGGAGAAGAGGAGAAGAACAAAAGGAGGAATACTAGTAAGTGTCAGAAAGGAATGGGCGGCAGTAGGAGAAGAAGAGGGGGAGAAGTGTACAGGGTTGATGAAAACCAATGTAAGGACAAAAGTAGGTGAAAGATATATGATAATAACAATATACGGAAAAGAAATGGAAACAACAAGAAGAGAAATAAAAAGGCGGTTAATGAAAATGAACAAAAAGTTAATAATAGGGGGAGATTTTAGTGCAAGAAATGGGGAGGAGGGGGGAATGATGATAAATTAAAGAGTAAAAAAGAGGAGATCTATGGACAAGAAAATAAATGGACAAGGAATGAAATTGTTAGAATTATGTAAAGAAAGAGGATGGACAATAATGAACGGGAACATGGAGGAAGGGAAAAAGGGAGAGTTTACGATTATAGGAGGAATGAGAAAATCGGTAATAGACTACGTATTAGTGAATGAAAAATGCTTAAAAGACGTAGAAAGTTTCAAGATAGGGAGGAAGAGGAAGCCGATCACCAACCGCTGAAATTAAGTCGGGGGGGATGAAGAAGACGGAGAAGAGAACAAAGAGGAATGGGTGGAGAAGAAGATATGGACAAAAGATAGTATATAAAAGTATAGAGGAAAAATGAAAATAGTAGAGGAACAAGAAACAACGAATTAAATAGATGAGGAGATAAAAATATGGATACAAAAATAGAAGAAGCGACTCAAATAAGAAGATTCAGGAAAAACAAGGAGAATTGGACAAAAAATGAATGGTGGAATGGAGACTGCCAAAGAGCGAAGAGAGAAATGAGAAGAGGGAGAAGAAAGTGAAAAACGGAAAAATGGATATAGATGAATATAGAAGTAAAAGAAAAGAGTTTAGAGAATTGTGTAAAACCAGAAAAGAAGAATACAAAAAGGAATTGGAAACAGAGATCATCGAAATAAAAAACGAAGGACAAGTTTGGGAGTTTTTAAAAAGAAAGCGAAAAAGAGAAAGAAGGATAGAAACAAAATTAAATGAGGAGAAATGGGAGGAACACTGTAAAATTTTGCTACGAGAACCGGACGAAAACATAATAAAAATTAAAAGAAAGAGGAGATGCGGAGAGGGGGGAATTGAAAAGTGGAATTAGAAGAAGCGATATAAAATCTAAAAATAGGTAAAGCGGGAGGTTTGGACGGGACACAATGGAGATTTACAGGAGAAAGGATGAGGGAGAAAATGAAAAAAACATATGAAAGGATATGGAAAGGAGAAGGACTACCTCAACAATGGAGGGAGATAATAATATGTCCAATTTATTAAGGAGGGGATAGGAGGGAAATTAAAACTACAAAGGGATAAGCTTAACAAACGTAGGATACAAAGTGTATAGTGAGATTCTAAGGAAAAAGCTAGAAAGGGAAATAGAGGAAAAAAATTAATTCCGGGATTGGCAGATCGGCTTCAGAAGAGGAAGAGGTACTATCGATTGTATATACGTACTAAAGTACCTGATTAATAAACAGTTGGAAAAGAAAGGAGAGAAAATGTTTGCCATTTTTTTGGATTTGAGGGCTGCGTTTGACAAGATGGGGATTTAGAAGAGGAATTGGAGAGAAACCAAGTGGGAGGAATAGTAGTAGGAAGAAAGAAAAGTTATGGGTATTGGCGTATGCAGACGACATAGTTGTGATAGCAAAAAAGTGAAGAAGATATGAAAGGGCTAATAAAAACTCGTAAGGAAATACTTAAAAGAGAAAAAGTTAGAGGCAAACGTGAGCAAAACAAAAATCATGGAATTTAAAAGGAAGAAAGGGAGAAAGAAAAGAAGTATCATGGCATTGGGGAGAGGAAGAAATAGAGATATGTGGACAAATACAAGTATTTAGGATATGTACTAAAATACGATAATAAGGATAGTGAACAAATAAGGGAATTGGAAAAAAGGAAATATGATAATCGGACAAGTGTGGGGAATAGGGAAAGAATATTCGGAAAAGATTTTGAAAAAGACGACGGTTATTAGAGAGGATAGTCAAAGCAATGATGATGTATGGAGCAGAGGTGTGGGGATGAAAGGAATAGGTGGAACTAGAAGGTATACAAGAGAAGTACTGGAAGTGGATATTGGGATTAGAAAGGGAAACACCAGGGTATATAGTACAAAAGGAAGTAACAATAGAAAAGATAAGAACCGAAACGGGAAGAAGAGTGGTGAGGTATAAGGAAAAGATGGAAAGGAGGAAAAATATTGAAATATTAATCGAATGTTGGAAAGAGATAGAATTTCAAAAATAAAATATGGAGAAAGAGAAAGAAGATTATTCTATGAAACAGGAGGTTATGCGAGAGAGATAAAAAGATTGAGGATAGAAGGAAAAGTATGGAAGCAGAGTTAGTGAGAAGAGATCAAGATACGCAAATTCAAGAGAGAAGATCGAGAATAAAAAGAAGGAAAATATAATGAAAAGTATTGTGAGATTATTACAGAAGGGATACCATATTATATAATAGGAAAGGAAGGACTGAAAGAGAAAAGAACAATTGCAAGATTTAGAGTGGGAAATAAAGAAAGACAAAATAAATATTGGTGGAAAGACGAGGATAGATTGTGCAGACTGTGCGGAGATGGATGGGAGAACTTGGAACACATGAAAGAAGGATGCAATGAATTGAGAGAATGGAAGAAAGAGATAAAAAGGATATTGTTAGGGGATAATGGGGGAAGGGATCGGATGGACGAGGAAGTAATGGAGGGAAGACAATGGATGGATAAACAGAAAAGAAAAATAATTATCTTAAATTAAAAGTCAATAAGTTATTGTTATTTTATAATGATATTTTTTTTATTTTGTATGAGTCAAAATCTGAGTACGAGGTCCGGCTTGATCGTTTCAAAGATTATTGTTTGATTAATGGATAATAATATGGTCAGATACGCTAGATTAAATGAAGACGTCTGGCCCCTTTATTATGGAATGCGATTTAACATCTGTAGTGTCTGTAAAACTCTTCTAACTGGAATTGCCTTTCGAGAAGCATCACATGGAGGTTATCCTCTCCAGAACTTTTCATTAAATTTGTCATCATGTTTTGTAATAAAATCATCAGGCGTCTTTTAGCGTACCTGACTACATTATAAACAGAAGTTTATAATTAGGCCGAGCAGACATTAGCAACTCCAAGCTGTCAGGTCTACCATAGTTGGGCGATTTGCGGTTTCAGCAAAATTTTTGTTGTTCATAATACACGCATCCCAAGCAGTTTGGTTATGTCAAAGTAAAAGAACCCGGTCGGTAGTCGGAGTGTTGCTGTACGGTCGGCAGCAGAAGCTACCCGATCAGCGATAAAGGGATAAAGTGATCGTTTCAAGTACCAGATCGGCGAAATGGCACAAAATGATTATGAAAATTCATTATTTATTCATTGTAGGACCAAAGTTCTGCTTTTTGAGAAAATGAATTCAGAATAAGAAACGTTTAGATTACAGGTACAGGGTGTTAATAAATTATTATGAGTGTATAAAAATGCTTCAAGGAATAAGTACCATTATTTATTATTTTTTACAAAAATTTTATAAAACCAAGTTTTGTATAAGCTAAAGTAAATTTAAATACAAATTTTAAAATAACTATTCCGACTTTTGAAAAATTATTTTTATTTGGTTTGATGGAGGTTCAATTTAGATGGAAAATATTTTTTTAATTGATTGCGGCGTTGCCATTTTGGAGCAATTTCTTTTTAAAATACAGCATCAGATTTAAGTACTAAATTTTATAAATATATCTTTGACGGTTTTTAAAGTATTTAACTGTTTCCATACTTTTGCCCATCATTGTACATTAACATAAGTTACGGTTAATCAATTTAGTTACTTTTCAAAAATTATCAAATCTTGTAAAATAGCGTGTCTAACCTATGGTCTAACCATATGGTCTGAGTTGATGATTTATGTTGAGAATATAAGGGATAAAACTAAATTTAAATGAATATAGGGAATGTTCTAACAAGAAAATATAAATAAAACAATAATAAGGTTAATGATTTTATATTATCGGGTATATCGAATTTAGTCATAGAAATGCGTCGCCTTGCCTAAGTCAATTTAAAATTGAATAAAAGACACTGCGCCAGTAATGACAACTTTTTAACAATTATTAATTATAAAATCGCAAAGGGAAATATGTACTTGAAATTCTTTTTTTATACGAATAAATATTAACTAATCATTAGAAACTAACTTTACACACGCTTAGTGCTTTTGCTTTTACATAATTCTTTAACGCCTGTGCTTTTACCACAGTAATTGGCAAAATGCAAAGAAATATAAAATAGAACTTCTTCCTCACAAATTAGAAAAGATATAATACATCGTATATCTTATCTTTCTATCGGTTTACTGAAAGACGAATATTCAAATAGTAGGCAATTACAACTTACTGAGTTAAGTATTATTCCCACCTCCAACTAGGAAGGCACTTACAGAGTACACATAATATTAAAAAAGATTTTGGAGGCCACTGTACCTAAAACATATATTGTACAGGTTTCCGATCCTTTATAACCAAAATACAGTGTGTTTTATTTATTTTGTCATTTGCGCATAAATTACGAACCAGATTGGTAATTTTCTTTATATTGGCAGCATATTTTCCTTCTCCGGTAAAGTATCCAATACCCTGTAAACATTAATGTTAATTCAGAGTAAACAAAATTTATGAATTTTTTCAAGTCCGTCCACGGATTAACATTAATCTTTATACGCTATTGGATACTTTACCGAGAAGGAAAATATGTCGCCAATATAAAGAAAATTCAGAATGTGGTTCGTGAGTTATGGGCAAATAAACAAATAAACAAAATAAATAAAACACCCTGTGTCTTGGTTATAAAAGATTGGAGACCTGTACAATTATGTTTTTTACAATCCTGTAGATGTCCTCTATCTAGTCCTATGCGAATTTACCCATGAATCACCCTGTATAACAAACGCAAGTACAAATTTTTATTAAATGGGATTCAATAGTTTAAAAATTAACTCGGAAACTATTCTAGAGTATACAGTTGTTCTAGTAGGGTAAAACCGGGTTAGATGGCGCAGTGGAAGAGACGACGTATTACATTTTTTCAGAAAATTGAGAGGAACTCGCAACGCCGCTGAATCAGTGCCAATCAGTTTTAATCAAAACTTGTGTGTAGTGAACGCTTGCTTGTAAATAGCTATTAAAAGTATGTACAAGTGATTTTTCAAAGGTTTAGTGTCTGGCGTGTTGTCCTTGCTTAATATTAGGTTTGCACTACACTCTAACCTAAAAACAATTCCGCTAAAAGTTATCGTTGCGTTTTATGTGAGTGCACCATCTCACCCTAGATATTTGGGTTAGTTGGGGAGAGCGGTATATTAATACCGTATTTTTATTACCTTTTATTTCAGATGTCTACCAAGTATAAACGGAAGGATAACGTCACGAGGGCTTCGTGGACCGAACAAATGCTACAATCTACACTTGAAGCTGTGAGAGTAACAAATATTGGAGTTAATGAAGCTGGCAGAAGATTTGTGGTACCTTGTACTACAGTTCGTAGAAGGGTAAAGTCGGAAATTCCAAAAGACAAGTTTAGGAAGGAGGTTGCTGATCACTGTAAATTACTAAAAAGCACCTTAAAAGAAGATGGTCTTTTGGAAAAGCCTGGCAGCGTGTTTAACATGGATAAGACGGGCTTACAGCTGAATAATAGGTCTGAATATGTAATTGCTGCGAAAGGATCTAAAAATGTAGTAGCCATAACTTCCGGAGAAAAGGGAGAAACGATAACATTTTTTTAACCTGGTTACAGGGGTAATTTGTTCCCCGAAAACCAGAAGAACCTGTTATTCTAATTTTAGATGGACACTCGTCACTTTGTACCTCTGTTGAAGTTTTACAGTATGCCGATGAAAATAGCACTATCTTACTTTGTCTATAGACCCAGTCATAGCACACAATTCTTGCAACCTCTAGATCGCGGATTTTTTAAAGCTCTTAAAAGTTAGTACTATGGAGCCTGCAATTCTTGCATCTATTCACATCCCACAAGATCAATAAAGACACTTCAATTTGGCGTATTATTAGCGGATGCTTGGTCTAAGTCTGCCACGGTTAGCAATACTGCTTCATCTTTTCGCGCCACAGATATAGTTCCTTTAAATAGTGATGCAAATCCAGACTACGCTTTTCTAAATGAAAATGAAACCGATAGTTCTCCTAGAAATCCGAACCCCGTGAAAGACAGGGAGTCAGAAAAAAAAATTGCAAACAGCGAGATTGTAAGACAAAATGAAAATAGTTCTCCACGTGAAACCAGAAACAGCCCAGATTTAAATTCCAATGAAAGTGACACCTAGTAAGGTACTAAACGTCATTTGTCCAATTCAATTCCTAGTACCTCAAGAGTTGATATGGTAAGAAAACGCAGTCGTCAGCTAGCAGAAGTTTTAACATCACCAGAAAATATTTTAAAAAGACAAACAATCGTTGAAAAGGAGAACAGGTTGCTAGCCAAAAAGGAAAAAAAAGTCGATGGAAAAGAAAGATAAAGCAGCTCACAAAGCCTTAATACCAATTAAAAAAAGTAAAATAAAAGTGTCGGTGAACAGAAGCGAATGCTCAAACAGATAGTGATTTCGACATTGATTTAGACGACACGAAAAGTGTTTACTGGCGATACGGCTGATGAAACCGAATGTGTTGGGTGTGGCGAAAATTACCGACAGACCACAAGTAGATGGCTCCATGAAAGCTGTACATCATTTTCTAATCATTATCTACGTTATGGAAGAAAGCAAAATGTTTAGTCACACATTTTCTTATATTTTTTTGTATGCGCCATTTCAACCAGATGCGATGGTTTTCAAATATTTTTTTAATTTTGTTTTCTGTGTTTTTATAGGCTAAATAAAGTTTTTTAAATTGGTTCAATTTCATGTATTTTGTTCTGTGAAACGCTCTGTTATTGCACAAAATTTCAAATAATGAATATTTGAACTTTTGTATAAGCAGGAAAAAAGGTGCGCTATCTCTCCCGGGTTTACCTTATAGAAAGTATCCGTTTTGAGTTACCGGCACGGGACGGAGAATGCATTGCAATTTCGCACCCAAGTTGGAAATAATGGAATTCCTTTATTTCGTATACCCACCAATATCCACTCTCATTTCTTCACCATGCCAGAACATGCTTACGCACTTACATCGGGTTGTTAGAATTCTTCTAACTTTCTCTTATTGTTTATCTCTTCTCTTCCGACTTTTCAATTTTTTCTATCTGTTTTTCATTTTTTTCTTTCTTGGTGCTTCATTATTCTTCTAATTATTTTATTTTTTTCTCCCTGTTCTAGTTACTCTTTAAAATAGGCTCTATAAATTGCCAGGTGTTATTATTATTATCTGACCTATTTATTCTTCAATTTTTTGTCTTTCGCTTCGACTTTATATTATACGCTTAAATATCATGTATCCTGCGTCATATTTGGGCAGCACATGCATCTTTTTGTTGCATTTTTCCTTTTTTTTTGTATATTCTATAAAACATCCAAGACCGCTTACTACTTGTCTTGTGTAGTACTTGACTTATTTTGTTCCCTTAATCATAACTGTAAATTGAACAATTCTCCTTTTGTAGCGATTTTCCACTTATCTTAGCTATCACCAATGCAGCATTTTGCAGCTTACTTCGATAACTGCTTATTATTCTGAGGGCTATTTTTCTTATCATTTAGGGTCCTTCCACATTTGGAAAATTTTGTAAAAACTTAATTGTTTTCATCGCATTTGCTTAGATTTGATGCCTAGATAGGTAATTTCAATTATGGTACAATTATTTTTCCTTTTTTACTCGCCACTGCCATAACTTTTTCCGGAGCAATTTCCTAGTCATTAGTTGCGGATAAGAAGCAACTTGGGTGTTTTTAAATTATAAACCTTCGACACACTCCTTAGTGAAGACCTAACATCCTCTTAGGAAACTAATGTATCTAACAAAAGTTTTGGGATTTTTTTTTAAATCTCATAATACAAACTGTAATTGTTTTATTTAAATTATACAATTGAACATTATTTAGGTAACACTTAACAATAATTATAATATATTACATAGCAGCTAAAGGTCCATGAGCTTCGATGGTTCGTAATTTGGTAAGAACGCCTCTCATCAGCCTTTGGGCAGTAAGTTGGTTAAACTCACGGATTTTGTTGTAAATTCTCCGTCGCAGTTCTTCTTCATTTTGGGCCTCCCCACCACCATCGTATACTTTTCTGCTAAGTAGAGACCAAAACTCTTCGATAGACCGCGCTTGAGGAACATTCGGCGGGTTATCCTGTCTAGGCACATATGGGATATTTTTTTACCTTAACCAATCTTGGGCTATTCTCGCATAATGGCACGATACCAGATCCGGTCAAAATATAATATAAACATGATGCGTTTCAATAAAAATGACCAATTTTGGGAGGCATCTTTGTATATGAATGTCTGCATTCACAGCTTCACCCCTAACTCGTCCAACATAAGGTCTTGAAATACCAGCTTCCTAAATGGCGCACCATACTAGTACCTTGTCTTCGAATTTCGCTTTTTTCTTATATCTGACATCAGCAGGGACATCCTCAATATTGTCTGTATAAAACCCACCATTCCCTTTTATTTCGGAATTAGATAACGTAAACTATTTTTTGTCGTCCAAAATTATTGTCGCATTGTTGCTGAAATGTCGTAGTCTTAAACGTCTGCAGCATCCTGGAATCCTTTCTAACTGGGCAGCCGTGTACGTTGGAGACTTTTGTCGCTTTCTAAATTTCAAATTATTTCTAGCAATTTCCTCTGGATGGTCACGTGGGATACGTGAAATCTGCGACTTAGTCTTCTTGTTGAAACTCGTTTTCTATTTTTTGCAGCTTGAATTAAATTCTGAACCCGTTGATTGTTCAAAACCAGAGGACGGTCAGTCGTAGGAATATTCATACAAGGCTTCCTTACATTATCTAATGACGCGGTAAATTGTGGCTTTTGAAATATTTTGGTTTCTACGACGATGTCACGTTTGGACATTTCGCCAAGCAAGTTGTAAATACCTTTGCGCAAGTCTAGCTTGTTAGACATTATAAAACACTTTGCAAACACAAACGTATTGTCAAACTGTAGGGAAAACTTGACAGATTCTCCATGTCCAACAGTATCTTCATTGTTCTACTTTTAATATGAAAAAGCAACACGAAAAAAAAATCCCAAAACTTTTGTTAGCTAGAAAAACTTTAATTTAAGAAGAAGAAACAGTTTTCAAATAATCAAATTAAACTCGGTTTTGTAGAAGATTGCATTACAATTCCATTTAATTTTGTTTGATATTTTAACTCTCCAAATTTAAATTAAATTTATCCAAACCATCAAAACACACTGTGTAATCGAAGAAATACTTAAGTACACGAATTAATGAAAATTTGTACAATTAAAAAACGTGCTGTTCACGTCAAAGAATGGTTCGATTAGGAAGAACAAAAGTTACAACCCCTACTGTTCCATTCGTCCCAGAATGGCACTTTTGAACACTAGCCAAAGGCCCGAATAATGGCTGCAACCAAAAACTTCATATTAAGGATACTCAGCAATTTTGGAATTTTGTCCGCATGAATGCAGTACATGGGTCCACAAATTGTTAAACGCGATACGCCAATGCGAGATGTGATTTCTGTTTATTCATTTTATAGGCGAATCATACACAGGATGTGTCACGGTAGCCGTTCGTTAGAAGTTTTCGTGGTAAGAAAAAACCTATAATCTGAATTTTTAGACTAATCGTATTCAAGACTCTTTTTTATTTTAAAATATTTTTAAGATCATACCACTTCCGGTTATACAGGAAGTCACCATAACTTCATTATTTTTAGTGAGTATTCGATATATTATTTCATGATGAGTTTCATAGCACTTCCGGTTATACAGGAAGTCACCCATAACTTATTATTTTTAGTGAGTATTCGATATATTATTTCATGATGAGTTTCATAGGTTTCCTTATACCTATTTTCAACGTTTTTTAATATCTTAAGTCTTTTAAAAAATTTTGAGAGTACATCTCGAGAGTATTACTCCCAAACAGACACTTACGTTTTAGTACTTAATATTGTTACAGGACTCTACCTCGTCCCGATACTTATGCAATTATACAATTTCGTTGTAAAAAAATTAAAGAATCGATATTAAATATCGGATTGTTTATGTAAATGTGTCGGCTCCAAGATATCCACTGGCCAAACCATCCTGTCGCCAAAACATCCATGTGCCAAATAATCCCGGTGCCTAAAAATTCTTGACACCAAAATCTCCTAGACCGCTTCGAGTTACATATCAAACGCAATATAAATAATCTATTATTGCTTTAATTTTTACTTTTTAAATTCAATTAAGAGAGGTGCTTAAGGCCCCAGACACTGTTATTTATTTATTCGTATGGTACATTTTCATTATTTTATTGTGATATAAGTGTTATGTACGGTGCCCCAGAATATCAGTATAAACTTGTATAGTGTGGTGACGAAACTGTGTGTAATTAGGAATTGGTTCGTCTTGGCAGATTAATTGCTTCAAGGTTCAAGAAAACCACTAAAACCTAAACACGTCAACCCTTACCCATCGTAGTATTTATATGTAATAATATTAATTAAGTGTGTAAACATTATAGAAGGTAAATAAGAGCATGAAATATAACAGCACAGCCATTGCTAACCACATATAACGGACCGGTCCAAGCGCCAGTGACGACAACGACGAAAAAAATGTAAGATTAAACAAATAGCAAATAAAATAACGGAAAAACAGATAATCAGGACAGAGAATACAAAATATTGCTTAACTTCAGATGTCATTCAGATTAGTAAGCCATAATACAGCTTCGTCCGTTAAGTTATGAATGTTTACAAACCATCCATTAAACTTTGTTAATTAACAAATCCCCATAAAATGTGCAACGGCCTCTGGTTCGTTTCCACAGTCATAATTTGGGTTAGAAATTGCACCCCATTTAAACAACATAAAGTTGCAGTTTGAATACCCTGTTCTTATGCGATTTACTTTTAACCAAATTTTTCTTTTGTGATCAAAACCCGAAGTTCTATTGTTGGATCATCAATGAGATGATTATTGAAAACATCAACTCCAGACCATAATTTTTTCCACTTTTCAATTTCAGAAAAAGCCGTAGTTAAGTAGTCTTGCAACCATACAGGACCTCGAGTTTTAAGTATTCTCGTTTTAACGCAGCTTTTCGTCGAATTTTTGATGGAATAATGTTACGAAAAACATGAAGCCAGGAGTAGATTTAATGGTCCCACTAATTATACGCATAGTGCAATTCTACTGGGCAATATTATAATGTAAAATAAACTAATGCCAATGCAGATCTACTAAGCGTCTTTGCATCTGCTCTCCAAGTTGTTGCAGGCGTTCCAGCTAAGTTTTGAATGACATCATTTCTTGTTTTCATTTTTTGTTGTTTTTTCTAAATGATCTCTTTAAATTAAACACGTATCTAAAGTTACACCCATATAAACTGGGTTAAAATTATGGTTTAACTTTGCATTATTAAAGATATAATTAAGTTTTCTACTTTTTTCTCTATTGCTTAAATAAAAACAAGAAACCTCTGTCTTTTTAAGATTGGGGCATAATCGCCATTTTTTGAAATAATTTTCCATAATACGCAAATTATCAGATAGCTTTCTTTCAATTTCTAAAAAATCTGAATGTTGAAACGAAATTGCCCTATGATCGGCGTAGTCGAATTTTCGACATTGTAAAGAAGGAAGATCAGAAATACATGCATTAAAAAGAATAGATGCAAGAACCATTATTTAAAAATCTAAATTTACTACTTTTATCTTCAACAAAAACTCTAAACTTACCGATTAGATAACATATTTTCAATAAAAGAATCAATTTTGAAACAAGAAATAACGTTAAACAAACTAACTTTCTTTCCACACAGTATCGTATGGAGTAGTTAAGTCAGTCGACCAACATGAGACATATTCCTTTCGAAAACCAAGTGGAATTGACTTTTTCTGCTGTACATTTAAGAATAGAATTGAAAGATGTTCTATAGTTTATCCAATTAGCTTTTTGAGAATTCCATCTAAGTGTTCCTAAAGATTCTTCAAACGGAATTTGAAGTCCACCAATTTGTAATAGCAAAGGTTTATGTTGACTTCTTGGAAAATTGTTTAATACCATACGTTTTGATTGAAATGGAACCATGTCACGATCAATTACGACTATAAACACAGGTCCGGGCTGTAATCGTTTTGCCATCGACCGGAGCAAAATGTTTTGATGTCTTTTGAGATCATATACTAAATGTACATATGTTTTGAAACTCCATCCACGTTTGTAACGTTATGCCATTGGCATCGTTGTCTTTGTAGTCCCTATTTTTGTAGTTATAACGAAAATTCCAGAAATTCTACTTTTTGGACGTTTTCGTATTGAATATTTTCTTTGACGTATGTAGCTAGTCCATGAATAGGGCTTTCAATAAAGTTTACTAATTGAAAACGTTTTACTATACCTTTGTGAAGTACACTTGTCTTATCTCCACAGTGCGTTTCCTGTAAAAGTAAAATATCTACCCTATTTCTGAAATAAAGATTAGGCAAGAAATCGGATTTGTTCTTACTCAACCCCTCAACATTAATTTGTAGAATATTCGTTGTGTGCCCTATATTAGTGGGTAATTGTGTTTTTATGAAATTATATGTTATACATTTTTTGCTTATAGTTCGGGAGGGTCTTGATGACCAGGTCCCAAAACCAAAGTGATTATGCTCCCGAACCACATGTTTTGCTTGTTGACCATGGAGTACTGTTAATCTGCCGCTTGCTTTAATAAAGCTTCGCGTGTTTGGATTAAATAATTATACTGAAAGTATTTCTGAAAGCGTATTAACAAATTAAGCGTACTTTTAATACAGTAGTTTATCTAAATTCATAATTAAATATTTGAAAGTAAAATGCCAATGAAACATTAAAAAAATTAAACAAAACATTTAACATTATTTTATGGGATAATGATCCAGTAGTCACTTTTTTTACACACGCATTTTAAAGCTAGTTACCCCGGAGATATGCTCTCAATTTTTAATACATACACGCTAATTTCTAAACACATTCTGAAAGTAGGCAGTAATAGTATACTCAGTATACTATTGGCGCGGAGTAATAAACCTGTCAGAATTATCGAATCTCCCGTATTGCAGTGGCGTAGGTACCTGATACGTTTGGAAAATCATATTTTTAGTAGGTAAATATATTATAATAGTAAAATCTACCTTGATATGAATTATTATGTGGTTTCTTTTTTGTTTCAATCCTTACTTTGTGGAATCTATTTTTCATAGTAAATAATTTAATTCAGCAATATTCCACCGTTTAATAAGATATAAATAGATACAAAACTTTTGTAAAACACAGTATTTGAATATAAAATTAAACTCTAAAATCGATAAATGACAAATGTGTCGTTTCTCAATTTGTCTATTTTAAATTTTAATTTTATATAGATACGTATACTGAGTTTTACAAAAGTTATGGTATTTGTATCTTATGAAATTGTAGAATATTTCAAAAAAAATTATTTACTATTATGTGGTTTGTTTCTTATTATTACAATTAAGAATCGATATAGCTAAATAAAGTAATTTTAAAACAATTATTCTTTAGCGTCAAAATGTGTGTTGGATTATCTATCATCAGGTAAAGTGGGGTCGTTAGCGCAGTCATTACGGCAGACGGGTTGTAATTTCTGCGAAAGATTACAGATAATTAGTTGTTTGACCGAAGGGCTTCGTATACTTTCTAAATGAAAAATATGTTTAGTTTGTTATTAGCAATGAATCGGCTTGTTTGTTTGTTTGTGTGTTAGTGCAAATAATTTTGAAATGGAAAACTTTTCACCAGCAAAACGTGTTAAAAGTGGTGCGTTATCTGCTAATGAAAAAATTATAATTTTAAATGTGCATGACGCTGTTCGATGTCAACACCCTGCAAAAGTGTCGATGATATTGTAGGATTATGTTCTGCAATGACGGGAATATCAAAATCCACCATTTATAAACTAGTGAGGGAAAGAAAAATTTGGGACAAGTGCTTCACCCACTTCCATCTCCTGGTCGGCGCCCGATGGAATTAGATGATGCAATGAGGAATTCTGTCCGTAGAAAGGTTCACTCGTTCTACTTACGGAAAGAGATTCCTACAATCGATAAGATTTTACTAGCAGTAAATGAGGATGAAAATCTACCCCAAATGAGTCGTAGAACACTGTGGAAACTTCTTCGCAAGTTGAAGTTTACTTGGGAGAAGATAAATAGAAGATCCGTTTTAATTGAAAACAAGAGATTATTACATGGAGGAGAAATTATCTTCGGGAAATAAGAAAATATAGGCGTGAAGGCAGGCGTATATTCTATTTGGATGAAACCTGGATCAATGCAGGACATACCGTAAAAAAACATGGCATGATAATACCGTTACGAGTGCTCGACAAGGATTTATAGGGCTATCGACAGGATTTCGACCGCCTTCTGGGAAAGGAACACGGTTAATTATTACTCATATTGGCAATGAAGATGGCTTTGTAGATGGTGGTTTGTTAGAATTCGAATCAAAGAAAACTGGCGACTACCACGAAGACATGAATGCTAATGTGTTTGAAGAATATTTTGAGCAGATGCTAGATTTGATACCCCAAGGATCTATAATAGTTATGGACAACGCCAGCTACCACTCACGAAGATACGAAAATTTACCTACCAGCGCTTGGAGGAAAGCAGAAATTATAGATTGGTTATCTGTTAAGAATATATGATGCATGGTGAAAAAGAGAATTATTGGATATTGTTAAAGTTCATAAGAATAAGTATATACGTCATGTTATTGACGAAATGGCAAAGAATCGGGGCATTGAAGTACTGCGTTTACCACCTTACCATTGTGAGCTGAATCCTATAGAGTTGGTTTGGGCTCAAGTAAAAGGTGACGTCGCTCGTAACAATACCACTTTTAAACTCGACGACGTGAAAAACTTCTGGAAAATGCATTAAACAAAGTAACACCTGAAAGATGGAAGAACTGTGTATCTCATGTCGTTAAGGAAGAAGACAAATGTTGGCAACTGGATAATTTAGTAGAGATAACATTGGAGCCAATTATTATATCAGTAAACACACAAGACAGCGATTCTGATTCCGAAATGGAAATTTCAGACGAGGAAGAAAGTTAAATGACCAAGCGTAATGTGCCTGAAACAGTGTTCTACTCTCTAAACACCATTTATTGTAACCATGAGTGAGTATTGTCAGTTATTTTTAAATATACCTATTTTACCTACTAATGTCTTGTTATTTAAATGAACATTTTTATGCCTGTTACTTTTATCTATTCATTTTGATAAGTTTCCATGACAACCACATAATTTTATAATTGAGCCAAATTTACTTTTTGATGCCTAAAAATCGGTCCCCGCAAATTAATTGTAATTGTAATAAATGTACTGACGATATCTGCATTACTATTTTATTTTATATTTATGTCATATATTATTTATATGTTATTTATTTTATTTGTATAGTAGATCACATTACAAATTTTACTTCTTACGTATTATATACCATTATTTTTGTATCTTGGTATAATACCCACATCTACGGCTATGATTCTCGTTTCGTCAGTACCTGGGCTGATGGCAACGTGTTTACACAGATTAAACTATTGTTCTCAGACCCTAGATGGGTCGATATGCTGCAAGAGCGGCACAATGATCGTATTTTGGTTAGAATTTATTGGTTTTACTTAACCGTAGAAGTACCGCTTTCACAAGAAAATAAAGAATTATTTCAAGCAATTATGATTTATTACTCCGCGCCAATAGTATACAGACTTTAGATTATTTTACTAGGAGGTAAACAGTATAAGTGTTGAGCTTAAAGTTAATTAAGCGAAACAATTATATTTTTTAACTCCAAGTGAAATATATTATTTTTTCTTCAAGCCTTTATTGCTAGTTTTTATGTGTTATTTTCAAATTTTCGAGATTTTTGAGTGTTATAGTGACGTTTTATTCTGGACGAATCAAGTTGGTATATGACATAACCGAGGTACCAACCTCTAAATAGTTGTGAAAACAAAAGAACTGTTGCTTTTAATGTTTAGGCAGTAAAAAACCTTTTTAACGTCTGCAGTAGTTCAATAATATGCCGTTTTAATGTCGCTTGAAGAAAATAGTAGATTATTTTACTAGGAGTTAAACAATATAATTGTTGAGCTTAAAAGTTTGCTGGCGAGGTGTTAGCCGAGACAGCAAATTAAGCGAAACAATTATATTTTTAACCCAAGTGAAATATATTATTTTTTTCTTCAAGCGTTTATTGCTAGTTTCCATGTGTTATTTTCGAGATTTTCGAGTCTTATAGTGACTTTTTATTCTCGACGAATCAAGTTGGTACTTTACTGTTCATTCATAATATGACATAACCGAGGTACCAACCTCTAAATAGTTGTGGAAACAAAATATCTGTTTTGCTTTTAATGTCTAGACAGTAAAGAGTTTTTAGCGTCTGCCAGTAGTTCAATAATATTACGTTTTATTGTCGCTTGAAGAAAAATAGTATTTTTTGTCAAATATTAAAACTATAACTTAAATTGAGAGGTAAGATTTTTGTTTATTCGAAGTATTTCGATATTGTTGACGCTTAATTAATTTTAACTAAAATGAAATTCACTGATGCTTTTGTAGGGCAAAGCTTATCTAGAAGTCATTGAAATCGTCGTTGTCGTGCTGTTGAAATTCCCATTACAATAGCCGTCAAGGGTAAATACCTGCGTAATGTGCACGTGGTTGGTGGACGAGCATCAAGGGACACACTAGCGCCATGGATGTCTTTGCAACCCTGCGCCCGTCTTACCTTTACGTACATTATTGGATGTTTTATGGGCAATCTCATTGCTCTTTTCACCACGTGTTTAGGTAGATAGGGTTAAGAAGATATAACGTCAGTAAATGAAAGTGGATAGAAGACGACGGAAAGATCGAGCGCGGGCCGATGTGATGCTACTCCGGGGGGTTATTTTGGGACCGGCAGTTACGACTGTCCGATTGCTTGCTATTGCCGACCGCACTCTTACACGCTGCCCGTTACACGAACCACTCTCAGTGATTGTTATTCGTTTTTTAGTGTCTTTCCGTCTAATCGAATGACGACGCTAACTACATCGCCGGTAACCGAGCGGCCTCTTTTTATTACCAGACTGGCAGAAGTTAATTTGTTGTGTGCTCGTGTTTTTATCGCATTCCAACTTCTATGTTCGCTCGATCCACATATGGAAGCGACTCGTAGCTGTGATCTGATCACCAACCCATTACCTCCAAACTGCCAATATACAAACACATTATGCCGAAAGTCAATACGTATATGAAAGTCGCGGTGTCTGCAATAACCATTTACCAGTATCTGTAATTCCCGCGGCACATGTTCACTGGTCGCTAGATGATGTCGGCAAAGCCTGATTGCCTCGCTACCGCCGGGAATGAAAACAAATTGCTTCCCGCGGAAGGATATTGCCAGCCCTAAAAGTCGCGCGGTTCTTATTTGAACCGGTATTATGTGTGTACTCTGCACGACAAATTGTTATATTATGTTTGTGTTTGGCCGTAAGCCGACCGTTACCGTATCTGTAGTGCTACTAATGGAGCCAATAACACTGACATTTCTAATAATGCGTTTATTAAGTTTAACTTCTGTTCGCACGGAAACCTTCCGACAATTATACTTTATTATAGTTACATCTAATGCAAACAAATAATTTACCGCAACTTTACGATATTATTAAGTACACCAACACGTGTCCAATTTGATCATGATATCTGCTTATAAACATCTTTATTACTACACTGTTATAGCACATTCCTATAAAAAAGGATATAAAATTGTAGTTTCTACGTTAAAAGTATAAATAAAATGTATTCTAGTTTTTGCTTTTCGTTTATTTTGAAAAAATTATACGTATGATATTACGTTACAATTTTAACAATATCTCTTATGCACTTCAGTCGTTTAATTTTATGTATTACTTATACACAGATACACACCATTTTGTTAACTGTATTTTCTTCAAAAAATCTTATTGTTCACATATTGGTGCCAAATACTTGTCGAGACGGTGTTTCTGATTCTCTATTAATTAAGTTTAGTTCATTTACATTGTTGTATTTTCTTGTGACACCAGAGCAGTTTTTTTAAGAATCTTCGTAACTTTTATTTTGAAATAAAATAACTTAACTAGGTTGTCGCTATTTACTTCGTTTTAAGAATTTTACCTTAAAAATTTAACAAGTGGTTTGACAGACTGAGAATTTCAGACTAGTACTATTTTACTCATTACAGGAGTACTTGTATTTATATTGTCGATAATCGGTTGATGCATGTACATAGTTCAACCAATTATTCTAAATTTTACATTTATGAATAATTGTCAATATTTAAGTTCTATTAATGAATTGATCTCATTTGTATTTACTGATATACACATAGAAAGTTGATATGCAATAATGAGATGATAATGTTTATACAACAACATACTGTAAAACTACATTCCAAAAACTAAGTTAAATGAGGTGTACAGGGTGTTAATACTAAGATGTAACACCCGACAACGGCCGTCAGATCTCATTGAAAGAAATAACGTTTCTTGGTTCAAATCTTTGATTTCGAGTCCCAGTTCCTAGATACTCTCTTATTTTAAGTAACATTTATACGAGTTACATCAAGCTCGGCTAAATTTACTTGTAGGTTTAAAACAATCATTGCTATGCTTTACCCTTGGATACGATTGTATTTAATCTAAGATTAAATTTAACTGAATTTGGTTAAGCTATGCATTAGTAATTCTTTTTTTTTCTCCTATAAGTAGATCTATGATGACGACATTACTACACAAATTTAATGAAACTGGTAGTGTAAAGGATATTCCATGATCTTATTACCAACCCTTGAAGATAAGGGAGGAATAAAAAAAATAAATCAAATAAAGTTAGAAAATGTTTATTTACACACACAAAAAAAAGACAATAAATTACCAAAAAGAAGAATTCGTGCCAAATAAAAAACAATATAAATTAATGCTGAATAAAATTATTCAACCCCAAGTAATGATAATTGTTTTCATCACAAAAAAACATATATACAAAAAGGAAAATTATTATCTTAAGACTATGCAATATTGCCACCCGCAAGAAATAAATAAAAACTCACCATTAACCTTAAAAAAATTAAAAACGAGAATGTGCGGTCGCGGTGAAATGTTAATTACAGTGAGATTGCGATACCGTCTACTCGCTCCTACATATACCGGGTTCTTCTTTCTTAAGCCCTTATTACATTATCCGATTTCTCTTACGAGTCTATCGACTGAGAAGTCTTGAAAGGTGTAACTCCTAGATAGATTCGTAAGGCTAATATGATTTTGTTTACATTATAATAGCTCAATAGGAATAATGCGCATGCGCGGCTAGCTTGAATACTTCAGTTAAGACGTAAAAACAATAGAATAAGAGTACAGTTCATTCAAAATCGGGGTATTCGCAAAACATTACGCCGCTAAAAATCGTAATGTTTGCGTAAATTGGGACATCTGGCAATGATACTTCGTTCAATGATGAAGAAAGAAAAGACAGAATCGGCCGTTAGCTGTCTCATAATAACTACGCACGCGCTAAAGCAAAATCGTATTAAAACTCGTAAGTAAAAATAGAAGCTGTTCTAAACGCGCAAGATCTCGTAAGAGTACTCGGAACCAATAGATCAAAGAGAAAACTTACAATGTAAACATTTTCATACTGATCTAAACAAAGCTCGTAAGAGTCGTCGTACGACAACTTGTATAATGTAATATCTGCTTTAGTTACACATTTACCCAATGTGTACTTTTAATTAAAAAAAAAATCTAATTATTGGTGCGATATAGGCAACCAGTTATACCACCACGTTATACGTGCACAAATGTGCACAAGCTGGGTTAAAATTATTTTTTTTTATCCAGCACTAATTTCTTTATAAATTATTAACGCAAATCACCAACAAACAATAATTTATTAACGCAAAAAAATAACTAATGAAAACAAGGTTAGTAAATTAACATTTTATCCATGAACTTAACAATATTTAATAGGTATTCATTGCTTTAATGACCTAATAAATTCTCAAAATGTCCACCTTGCCTTTCGAGACAATAAGCTAAGCGGTCTTGAGAGCAACGTAAAGAATTTTGAACAAATTGTGGATTCATTTTATTACATGCAGTGCGTATACGATTTTTAATTCGTCTAAGTTATGAATGGGTACATTATTATAAACTTTGCCTGCTAATCGGGGTGACCACAAAATAGGACCAAATCTTCCAATCCAGCGTCTTTCAAAAGTATCGTTTAAAAACTTTCTTATTATATTTGTCGAATGTGCCAAAGCACCATCCATTTGCCACCAGGGTTCAATAATATTAAGCCTTTCAATTGCTGGAATTATGTACTCTCGCAATAAATCTAAAAACTTTACAGCTGTTAAATTTCCATCGATAAAAAGTGGGTCAATAAGAGGGTTATTTACGCATCCTATCCAAACATTAACCTTTTGGGGGTACTGTGTTCGAGTTAAGTTTTGGATACGAGGATTGGTACAGGACCAGTATCTGGATTAGTAGAAGGGACATTTGTGATTTTTTTATGGAAAAATAAAAGATTAGTACAAACCGGAAATTCTGAGAGTTGACCTCCCCATTGATAGTAAAGGTAGCTTCATCAGTAAATATTATTTTACTTAACATTTCTTCATTTTCATTCAACGAATTGAACATTGTTTAACAAAAGTGGGTACTACTTTATTTTATCTTCCTCGGTAAGTTGTTGATGATTTGAAATTTTATAGGGTTTATACTTAAATTCTTTTAGGGTTCTCGTTCTGTATACCGAACTATACGAAATTTTAAAATGTTTAGCCACATCTAAAAGTGATCATTTATTTTCATTTCTTCGGTTAGAATATGATTGGTTTTGCTTCTTTTTCTATGACCAGTTATAACACAACCATCTCTTTTAAATTTGTTAAAAATATGGAGAAATGGTTTTCGCACAAGGTATAGGCCTTTCAGGGTAGCGGTAGTGGACTAAAAATATATCCCGAACGTTTCTCAAGCTACGATTTTGTTGGTACCACATAAGCATTGTCACTTTTCTTCATTATTATACCTGTTCAATATGAATTTCACTAGTAATTAATTAATAAAAACTCAATAGTAAAAAACAAGTTCCATACTTGATTTTTTTAAATTTTAATTATTTTTTTTATCAGGTTACCTAGGATATGCACAATGCTTTGACATTTTTCTTTTTGTAATTACACATAGGATACCTGTCAAAAAGTTTGTTGGGGAGCGACTCTCAATAGCAAACTGAGGTCCTGGTTGCAAGAGAAACGTTCTAGCCAGGCAAGCTGAGGTTGTTCTGGCAATCTGAGGGCAAACTGGTCAGAGCACCAGCACTCGACAGTGATACCGGTAATACCCAAGATCAATAAGTCGCGCTGAACAATTACGGTAACTTTTATAGGTGGTCCACTGCCTAGATGTTACGTTGGGTCGTGAGTAGGATTCCAGTTCGGCTAAGACAGGGAAAAAACCCAAATAATTACAGCAACAATCCAGCGTGTGAGTAGGGAATAGTTGTAGGAGCTTCTCCACGTCCAATATTATTGACACCAGACATCAAAACCATGCGGGAGTCAAAACCAGGCACATGGGACAATTAACTCAATCTCAAACAGTAGCAAAGGATCGTCAAAAAGAGGAAACCACAATTGTTAACAATTTTTGATATCGAAAATAAAAAAGATATTTCCTTCGCGAACGCGAATTGTGGCGCCAAAATCAATTTAATATTTTAAAATTCATACGTAGACAACACATCACAGAACGATACGAATAAAAATTTTCAAAATAAAACTTGAAATGTAACAATCTGGCAGACAAAAAAGCGCAACTAATCAAGATAAAACTTTAGATGTTCTATTAGATGTTCATGAAAACTTAAAAATATCTACAAGTGTATTGGCCCCCTGCTGTTTAATATTTTTGTCAATGATTTCGCACCTACTCTTGATTATCATTACTTCCTGTATGCGGATGACATGAAGATATTTCAGGTAAGGTAAGATGGGGCAAGAGTAGCTTCCCGGTAAGTGCAACTCCAAGTAAATATTGCCAGATTGTATGTTATATGACAGCGCCATCCTGTGATATGCGTCGGAAACCTTCTTAGCCAGGCCGTGATAGGTATTGCAGTTACTAACTTTCAAGCAGTTCTTCGGTATTTGTTTCCAAATGGAGATGTGCACATTGTGATACATTTGTGTTAACTTCTTTTCTCTACAAAAATCAAAGCCATATATAAAGGTACGTTGGCAATAAAATTATGCTCTTAACAAACAGTTCAGCCATATATTTTTTTTGAATATCATAATTATATTGTTAAATTTGGTCATAGGATACCCTTCTCTCTTGTAAAACACACTCCTGGGAAAGTGCAACCTATTAAGTCGCCCTTCTCCATCAATGTGTTCACTTGTCCCTTTTTTATTGCAGATTGAAAATGGTACGGAATTATATTAGAAAACCCGATCGTGCTACGTAATACACAAAAAAGAATAATTATTTTAAAATGTTCAAAAAAGTGCTTGATCAACAAAACTTATACGAACACCCGAACATATTATTTAATTTGGATGAGTTTTTGTTTAACCCATCAAAAACGAAAGTTGTTCGTAGCATTCTCAAGGACTTCTTCTGGACCGGGCAGGGAAAGCTTTTCCGTACTCCTAGCAGCCAACGCCACAGGTGATAAACTGCCACCAATCTTTGTGTTCAAAGGTTAGAATTTGTGGAACGAGCGAATGGCACCTCAGGGTACAGGTTTTCCGAATACAATATTAAATAGTTGGATGGAAGCAGATGCCTTCTTAAATTATTTCCCAACAACTTTTGTACTAAATATTGGTCCAGAGAGACCTGTGCTTTGAATTTTTGATGGGCATAGTTCTCATATAGGCGCATTAAAGCTGGGGTTAGGAAAACATAATAATTTTTTAATTGCTGCCACAGTCTAGCCATATCTTACAACCCTTTGATCTAACAGTTTTTATGTCTTTAAACAGTTAATGGGACAAAATTCTCGTCAAGTGGCGAAGAAAACATATTGGTAAAAAATTACCTAAAAAGCAATTCAGCACTATATGTTTGGTCAAATCTTGTTAGATATCAAGTCTGAAATAATCATAAAATGTGGGATAGTGCCCTATAATCCAGAAGTGATTAAAAAAATCGTTAATGACCGGCAGCGTATAAAATATTTTTAAGTCAAAATCAGCCACACGAAGAAGTAACCAAGATTCAGCAACGACGGTTAGTTTTGAAAATCTTTTATTAGAAACACTGAAGCAACATAATCCTGCTGTTCAAAACCAAGAAGAATCGTTTGTAAAAATGAGCAGAAATATTGACAAAATTTAGAAGAATTTATGAATACTGTAATTAAAGAGGAGATTGATGCTGCCATTGATGACTTGGTATTTAAAATTCTCTACCAAAAAGACTTCTAAATATTATATAGGTAAGGTAACCTCTTGTCAAGATGATGAAGCGATTGCTAAATTCCTCAGAAGACTACTGTCTGTATACGGGCTAAGAATAGTTTTGCATGGCCGGTACAAGAATATGAATGTGTTGCATCAAAACACGACATTGAACTGATTTTACCATCACCAAGTGTTATTGGACGCAGAGGACTACTTAAATTTGAAGTAACTTTGGACATATATAATATTTTTAGGTTAAGTATACTTACTAAGTATTTGCACAATATCAATAATTTTGTAAGTTCTTTATATTGTCAGCTAGAATGGGATTTTGATTTATTTTTGTTAATAAAACCTTGCATGTTCTTAAAAATTTATTTTAATTTATTTCTGGTCAGTACCTAAGCGTTTAGCAGATATTTTTCAAAAGTTTCTGTTGCCCCAAATGGATAAATAACATTTATATACGAAAACTAGTAGCAGAAGTGCACTTGCCTCGATTGTCCTGGTAAGAACAACCCATGTATGTTACATTTCTAAAAAATTTAAAATAGAAGGATTACTTTCTAAGAAAACATGGTAGTAACACGTGGTCTATTAAATCAATAATTCGTAAAATAAGTTTTAAAAATCTAGGGTGCTCTTACCCCACCTTACCTTAAAAATCTGTTTTTCCATTATTTTGTTTTGCTATTTCTTTAACCTACTATTTTTTTCGTCATTGTCATGACTGGCGCTTGGACCGGTCCATTATATGTAGTCATGCAATGACTGTGCTGTTATATTTTATGATCTTATTTACCTTCTATAATGTTTACACACTTAATTAATATTATTACATGTGAACACTAGGGTGGGTAAAGGTTGGCATGTTTAGGTTTTAGTGGTTTTCCTAAACCTTGAAGTAAATGCTTTACCAAGACGAACCAATCCACTATTGCACACGGTTTCGTCACCACACTATACAGGTTTATACTTACATCACAATACAATATTTGTGTAATGTACCATACGAATAAATAAATAAATAACCTTAACACGTTATATGCTTGATGCTTGTGTGCTTCAGAGAAGGCTTGATCTCTTTCATGAATGATGTCGGTCTAACCACTTAGATCTAAACGTTCCTAAACTACCATATAGTTTCTTATATGAAAGCAAAGTCTCCAATTCTTATTATTCTTTTAACGCGCTCTAACTGGTCTGCCAAAGATAGCAGATCAATGGGTTATGAAGAAAAAAAAGGTAGTAAACATAAAGCACTTAAATGGCACTTAAATCTATATATGTGTTAAAGTTCGATTTTAATTGCCCAAGGTGGTTTTTAACATTTGGTCTGCCAAAGATAGCAGATCAATGAGTTATTTAGAAAAAAAAATTTTTTTGAGAGCTTCTAAGATAGTGAACATGAAGCACTTAAACAGCTCTTAATTTTTTGACCAATTTAGGCATTTTAATCAAACTCTAAAACTATTTTTAGATACTTGGTCTGCTAACTTTTTTTTAAGGTAGCAGATCATTGAATATCTCCAGAACTACTGTAGCAATTAAATCGTAATTGAGAAACTTAATTAGCAATTAATGAGCACTTAATTTCTAATGTACAAAATTATTGATCTACCTCAACTGGTCTGCTAACTTTAAGGACCTGTTAGTTTAAAATTACAGTTTTAGTATTTTTTTTAAATTCCTATTATAATTTCCCAGTAAAGTGATGCATTGCTATATTATTTGGAAAGAGAAAAAGTAACCTTTTTGTGACACGTCACTCGACCTAAGTTGCCTTTTCAAAAAATTCAAGATGGCAGCCGTACACTAAACGCTGACATCAAAAACATTAGACATTTGCTCTATAATATGCAGAATAAAGTCGCATTTATCGTCTTAGGATTTCATAACTTTCCCTTTATCCGTTTCAAAAATAATCCTTTGGTGCGAGACTTTTCAGAAACCTTGTATAATAAAATATTCAGAATATGGTGCTAATTAAATAATAGTAATTTACGTAGGTATCATATGCAGAGGCAAATATTTTGGGATTGGAAGAATTCCGAATAATTTTCCGAATGTTTTTTTCAAACCGTTTCGACATACATACAAGGTGTCCCAACGATGGAGTAAAGTAAGATTTCACTTAATCAGTAATATTGGCCTTAAAACTGAATTGACCGTGGGGTACAGGTAAAAAACTCGCATCATCAAAATATTGGAAGTCATACCTACAGGGTGTTCCAGGAAAGCTGGGCGTGAAAAAGTATGATTTTATTAAAAGGAACACCCTATATTGGATTTTATTTTTGTATTCTACGTGTTCATACAAATATTTTTTGTCATATGAAACATTTGCTGAAATTTGATGGTTCTTCAGATATTCGCATTCAAATATTAAATTTGGCATTTTCATGCAGTCGATAAATGAACAATATTTCTGTTATTTTCTAATTAAGAATTTGGAAAATTAGTAAAAGGTAGAAGTAATATTGCATTAATATTTAGCTCAAGAAATATTTGTAATCTTATTTACAGAGTGTTTATTATTGCCATCCAAATTAAAAAAATTTAAAATAATAAAATCAATGTTTTTTAAATAGCCCACCTTTCATACTTTTGTTTTATTTTATTCAGTATTAAACAACCTTCCATTTTTATTAAATATGCCCTATACCTAACTTCAACAGATTTAAAAAAAATTGATTTTTCTAATCAGCGACGTTATGTTGTATGGATCACTGTATCCGTGAAAAAAAATTGCAAGTATGAATAAAAAAGCATTTATTATTATTATTAAATCTTTATTTCCACCACAAACATCATTTTACATAAGTAAATAACGTAAATAAATAACAAACTTCATAAGTCATGTGTTGGAAAATGGTTTTCAAAACCAACCAATTGTAAAAAATAAAAAAAAAAAGCATGCTAATTCTAAAACAAAAAATAAAGAGAAAAAAAATAGAATAAGTTATATAATTAAACACGAAATTAGTCTAATAACTAAAAAGGGTTTTTTTTCTAAATTAATAATCCAGAATGAATTAAAAAAGAAACTAAATGAAGAATAAATATTTATACTAACAAATTTTAAAATAGTTAAATGTTTAAAATTTAAGATTTAAGGAGGATTCCTATACATTTATAAAAGTAGTGTTTTATCACTTCGAGTGCTATGAAGCTCGATGCAACGTACTGAAGAAAAGGTTAAATGGTTAAAGGTTTTAAAAAACTCCGTACGGTGTTTAGGAATCGCCATCAGACCCCTATGCCTTAAATTCAGATTGAAACAGACGCCGAGCTTGCATATTCAACCAATTAATTTCCTTTAAGTTATGAGATATTCTGTGACGCCGCCTCAACCCGAAAATAAATCTCAAGCAAGAATTTTGTAATTTTTGGATTCTATTTTTATTTAGGTAAGATAAAAAATAGGCCATATAAAGTATCATAAAATTGGTTTGATAACACAATCGAAAACAGGGATTGTTTTTGTATAATATTTAAGATTGCTTAGTCCTGTATATAATCTTCAGGCAGCATTAAGGCCGTTGCAATGATAGTTGAACGTGGTTGTCAAAGATCACAAAAATTATGCCCAAATTTTTAGATGAACGGACAAACTCAATTCGATTGTTAAATCGCAATCCAAAAAGAAAAGTACTGGGGAAAAATTACTTTTATCGCGTAAATGGTTTGGTGCAAAACGAATAGCTTCAGATTTTTTAGGATTAAGACGTAAACAATGTGCTTTAGTTGAGTGAAATAAAACAGATTACACTTTTAGAAAGCGGAAATGAAAGATAAATTTGAGTATCGTCCGCGTAAAAGTGGACATTGCAGGGTTTTATAGACAAACAAAGATTGGCAGTATAAAAAGAAAATAAAGTGGGGCCGAGGCTACTACCCTGAGGTACACCAAATAAAACGGTAAGAGGTGCAGAAAACAGCGCTAATACTGAAACCATTATATCGTAAAATTGAGAGGAGTATTTCATAGTTTAGTGAATCACAAGCTTTCGAGTAATCCAGCAAGACCAAAATGGTGATAAATCCTTTATTTAGGGCTGTAACAATGTCATCTGTTATATGTAAAAAGTGCTGTTTCGCAGCTGTGGCGTGAACGAAATCCAGATTGGGTTGTAGGCATAAGATGATGCACTTCAAGAAATTTATTAAGTTGGTGCTTTAGAATAACAGGAAGAATACTGATAGGGCGCAAGTCGTTAAATTGTTTAGGATTGTTTAATTTTGGTAAGGCAGTAACTAAAGCCTCTTTCCAGATTGATGGAAAAACGAAATGATTTACTAAATGTGTAATATAAGAAATCAACAGAAAAACACCAAAAACTGCACCAAAAACTTTACTCGGACACGTGTTTCAACAGCTAAGCTGTCATCATCAGCGATACCGATCAGTTATAAATGTAACTCATATGCTTCTAACTCTAATTTACCTAATTTACCATAATGACATTTAATTTCCAAATCTAACCATTTACGCTTAGCAAATTCAAGCGTCTTTTTACATGAGTATTAATTAAAATTGGCATAAACTTTAATAAATTTTGGAAAAACACCTGCTTTGCGGCAAGTGCTATTGGATTCCAAAACGTGATGGGAAGATTTAATTAAAGCAGCAGTGATAACTACTCTAAGGGTGAAGTTGTTAAAAACAGATAATGAAGAAAAACAGCTAGAAATATTGTTAACTATTCAAGAAAATCCCCATTTGAGTTGTAGAACGGTAGCTACTTTATGTCGCACTTCCAAATCATATATGTAAACTGAACAACAAAGAAGTATAAATACCATATCCATCACATGGAGCTTCGTCAAAATTTGCGCGAAGCTGATGTTAGAAAACGAGTTCAATTCTGTAACACCATTAATTAGAAATTGCAGATTAATACTAATTATTTGTGCAACATTATGTTTTCCGACGAGGCGAAATTTAAAATCAAAATTATTATCACTAAATGTGTGGTGTGGTATACTTTGCGTAAAAAAGTTTCTTATAAACTTTTGTTCAGTTGGGCTTACTTAAGAAGGTACGGCCCTGTAAACTTTCAATTTATAATTGTTTTTTTTGATTATCTCAGAAATGAATTAAAGATATAATCTGAAAATTTATATTGTAAAATATGTCATTATGGTTTTCACACATTTAATAATATTAAAAAAAATCATAAACAGTGGCGTAGATATCGGGGTTTAGCTGTGATGTTCTTATTTAAAAAAAATTGTAAATCTTATATATTTGATTACCCTGTACGAATTTTGGAATAAGCAATTTATTACGGACAAAAAGTGTTCTTTCAATTTTTTCGTTAGTATAATATTTTTCGAGAAAAATCGTTTTCTTTAATGTCTGTTTTTTGGCATGAAAAATTATAATGGTGAAGTTGTCATTGAAAAAAGTGTAAAACTCAAAATTTTATTTTTTTTATTTTATAAATTTATTTAAAAATAAATACCAACAATAAAAAATACAACTTAACAATTAATATTACATTTACATCTTACAAGAGATACTCAAAATGTTGCCCTTGTAACCAATACATGCCATGATTTAGAACTTTTTATCTTTCTTATCAACATTTATGTTATAAAAATGAAATAAAAATACAACTACGGTCATAAAAAACAATTGCAGTTGTTTAATTCAGAAAGCCTCCAATTATTTATTTAAAATTTGTATTTTGCTTTTAAATAAAACGAAAAACAGACATTAAAAGAAAACGATTTTTCTCGAAAAATATTCATTAACAAAAAATTTAAAGAACTGTCCGTAATAGTGCTTATTCAAAAATTCGTACAGGGTGATCGAAATTTTTAAGATTTACATTTTTTTTATTAATATCCTCACAGCTACCCCGGTATCTAAGCTACTGCTTAATATATTTTTTTGAAACCTTTATCATATTAACGTATTTTACCATATAAATTTTCAAACTTTTTCTTTAACTCATTTCTGAGATAATAAAAAAAAACAATCTTAAATTAAAACTTTACAGGGCCGTACCTCCTTAAGTAAGCTCAACTGAACAAAAGTTTATAAGAAAAATTTTCATACCTTTTTATGCTTAGTATAGTTTGCGACCTATATTTTTGAACCACCTTGTACATAAATAAAGCAACTACTAAAGAGCACATGAAAAATATAATTTGAGAAGTCTGTCGTACAATGACACCTGTAATGTTATCGGAAGTGAGACGCAATTTAAAAAAAAAAGTATAAACTTGTATATTCAACAAGAAGGTCGTCTGTTTGAAAACTTATTAAGATGAAATATTGAATAGATATTGAATTATATTTGAATACACATAATGATCATTTCATTGTTATGACTACCACCATCGTACATTGATCTGGTAATGACTAACGAAAAAGTAAACAAAATATATTGCGATGATCCCATTACTGCGAATAGCAGAATATTCAGAAAATGTCGTAAGACTCACTCAGAATTTCCCATATAATAACTGGATATCAGATTGAGAGTCCCGTGTAGTACACATTCTGGCATTAAAACTCCTCGGAACCATGAACACCGTGACCTACCAAAATAAAATAATAATTATTAAAGGGAAAAGGTAAATAACATTGTATGAAATAAATAATGACCCAAGGAAACGATTTCCGAAGTTAGATGTTAGTAAAAAGGAAGCGTTGGCCCGAAAATTGGTAAATCATTATGAAAAATTGGAAATTCCAAGATGGCGGCCATGATATTAAAAAATTCGAATTAAACAAAATTTAAAAAAATAACCATAGCGATGTCGCATATCAGAGGAAAAGCCCGAAAAATTAGCGTCATTTTGAAAACAATTATCAATCGAAATTGTACAATTTACAAAAAAGTGTAAATTCGTCCTTAAAAGTGGGTGTAACCATTGCAGAAAATTTAGGTAAAACGTTAAGGATCAAAAGACCATGGAGAAGGCATTGCATGGGCAAGAAGCCTGAAAACAAAGTCAATAATTAGTTGTTATCGGGTCCAGTCTGTGGGGGATAACAAAATTTAATTTTACCCGACAAGGTTCGGAAGGTGAAAGTTCAGTGAACTTACATTGGAGTACAATTAATGTTTGTTTACAAAATTATGAAAAAGCGTATTGACGTGTAAGTTTAAATATAAATTACGGGCATTGGAATTGGATTAATTACCTTGAAAATAAAATAAATAAAATAACCAAATATGGTAGTACCTGACAAAGTAGTGTTTGATAAACAAATAAAGTGTACGTACCACGTGTGAACCAGATCCACGATAACAAACAGTGTATCCTGAGGTAGTTGAAGAAGTCCTCCTGAAAATAACGAAGAGACAACGAAAATTCGTCCAAAATAATCAAATAAACTCACCGATACGAAGACTGCGACAAAAAGGTTAGATGAAATTGTAATTTTAAGTAATTGTAGGATTTCTTGTGTAGCATAGTAAAGTTGTTAATAATTTTAAGATTGTCAGTAAAAACATAACCTCTAAACACACACGCAATAATTACGCCGCGATTTGAAACGTTTCATGCGCTTCATACGGAATTGCCTCGCGTTAAGAACGGAATGTTGATACCGTTAGTCGCGTCAAAAAAATTACATTTATTGTTTGTGATGTAAAGGTGTGCTAATGAACTACCACATTTGTTTCATAATAAATATAATGATTTTAATTATTTCTGATTGTGTTATTTACGATACCCCTGAGATTATAGAGTTTTCAAAGATAAATAAATATAAATCTACAAAGCCGGTTGAGACTTTGCATCCTAATTATTGAGAAAGTAATTTTAAATAAAAAAAAGAAAAAAAGCAATATATAGGGCATATTTAATAAAAATGGAAGGTTGATTAACATTGAATAAATAAAACAAAATATGCAAAGTGTGCCATTTAAAAAAATTGAAATTTTTTTATTTTAAAATTTCCTAATTTGGATGACTGTTATTTATTTATTTAATCGTATGGTACATTTTAAATATTGTATTGTGATGTAAGTGTTATGTATGGTGCCCCAGAAGATCAGTATAAGCATGTACAGTGTGATGACGAAACCGTGTGCAATTGTGGATTGGTTCGTCTTGGCAAAGCATTTACTTCACAGGTTTAGGAAAACCACTAAAACCTAAACATGCCAACCCTTACCCACCCTAGTATTCACATGTAATAATATTAATTAAGTGTGTAATGTGATTGTGTTGTTGTATTTTTTCCTAACTATCCGGGAGGGTCTTGATGACCAGGTCCGGAAACCAAAGTGGTGATTCTTAGGAACAACCCTTCCATATTAAGTAAATGCCAACAGTTAACTGTAAAGACTAGTGTGCGTTAAAGTGCACGGCGCCATCTAGCGATGGTTTTAATGCTTAAAACAACACGTGAGTCGATAAAGCCAAATAACTTGTACAGAAGCATACACGCACGAAAAGAACACCTGATGCAGCATTTCCGCTCTTATTATGAGCTCATCAGAGGTGTATACTCGTGCGGTATACAACTGTACAAGTTATCTTAGCTTTATCGGCTCACCATCCCAATTAATCTTCCTCTAGGCATCACAACCAACACCTAGATGGCACCTAATCTCTGGTTTATTAGCATTACCGGATTTGACACTATTTACACGTGTCCATTTTAACACGAGATGTCGCTAGACACACATTTACTATAACCTTCCATATTTTATATTTGCACCAAAAACCCCTAAAAACACACATGACTGTAATAAACACTCACTAAATAAAATTATAAATATTTCTTGAGCTAAACATGAATGCAAGATTACTCATTTTTTACTAATTATCAAAAATTCTTAATTGTAAAATGAGAGAAATATTGCTCATTTATCAACTGCACAAAAATGCCAATTTTTTTCTTTAAATGCGCATATCTAAAGAACTATCAAATTTCAGTAAATGTTTCATATACGACAAAAAATGTATGTATGAACACGTTGAATACAAAAATAAAATCCATTAAAAAATCATACTTTTACACGCCCTGCTTTCCTGGAACACGCTGTATACTTCCAATATTTTTAAAAAGATGCTCGTTTCTTACTTCTATCCTACGGTCCAATACAGTTTATGCGCCAATAATACCGGTTAAGTGAAAACTCACTTTACTCGATCGTTAGGACACCCTGTACGTAAGAGAAAATAATAACAATGCTTTTGGTTAAATTTTTCGCACACGAGGTGTACAAAAGTGTTAATTTCCGGTTGTCGTTACGTGTATTTTAGAATAGTTTTACAACAGTATGTGCAAAAAATATTTGAGCCTTACATAGTGCTGCTGATTTATTTTTAATCAGTTTAATGTCTGGAGTGTATTTGTCTTGTCAATTAAAAGATGTGTGTCACACACTAACCACCGTCACATTAGACATTCTTAGTTATCAAAAAGTTAAATTCAATTAATTAGAATACCTAATACTTGCAGCAGTTACAGAGGTGTTCTATTTTTAGTTTAAATTACTATTGCAGAAAATGGCGAAGGATTTTACGTCAGTCAATTTTTATTTTCTTTATTATTATTCCTTTAATTTATTCTGGTTTCCATTATGCATACAAATTCATATTTAAAATAAATTCATGTGAAAAATTCCACATTATAATTACAAAGGACCAAATCAGCTACTGCTTTTTGTAGATACCCATTTGTAACAATAGGCATACTAACAACACGACAGTCCTTTGGGATTAACGCCCACCTATACTTACAATACCATAGCATAATTGACAAATGATTAATTTATTACTTTTAAAGCTGTCAAGTTAAAAATCCTTTAGAACATCAAAAATATCTAAAATATGCACAAATTTGCTACGCCAACGTAGATAACGTTGTAAATCAGTTTTTCAATATAGCTTCCTTTTTAAGCGTGTGAAAATATGTTCGAAAACTGCAGGAAGAAGGGTAGGTGAGTAAGAAGTTAAGTCAATCCGTCATAATCACAATGTTTTTCTGTAGAAATGTTATAGTAAATTATGAAGTGTTTAGCTAATATTTTATTGGGGTGTATGATTTAATGTTTGTTGTTCGCGTCTCAAAAAAGAATTAAAGCGGTACCGAAGATATACAACCCGTCGTCATTGATAAATCGCGCTCGTATTATAAACATACTTTAATTATTTTTTATTACATTATGGCAGAATTTTAAGTAACATACATTCAAATAAAAAATTAATGCGCCGCGCTTTCGGCTTATATTTAAATTTATTTTTATACGACTTTGGCAAAATTTAAACACCCTTAACCAAAAATTGCGGGATTTCTTTTCCCCTTTTAGCAGTTACATCAAAATAATTTCATATATTTCATTAAAGACCTTATGAATAAAATTGTCTTTTACACAGAAAATACATTTTAAAATCAGAAATAATGTCTATGTCCGCTCCGAATAAAAAGTTATCACTCAAGTTGATTAGAGATGATGTATAAAAAGGAATAAATAATCCATATTTAGATGAAGCGGTCGTTAGGGAGTCTCAAGGGTACTGTGTTTCGGATCTTCCGAGTGGATAAATATCCGGCACAAGCTCACAAAATTGTGATCAATGATACAACAATATATTTGAAAATAACAATAAAATGAGTATTCAAATTTACTTGAGAAAAAGTAAAAAGACACTGTGAACAAAGTTGCCGTAACATTAAGTGTTAGATGTGCGAATGTAGTAAAAAGATTTGACGTAAATAACTTTATTTATGTAAATTGTAAATTATAAAAGGAAGTGCTTAGTTGTGGCGTTCTTATAAATAAACATATCAAAAGGCAGTGCTTACAAAACAAGAGAATGAATATGGTGATGGATTGGGCAAGTAGGCTGAGGGAGTTAGAAAAGGCTCAACAGGATCCTGCACTCGACCAGCTGATTATCCTGCCACCTCGTCGTCGTTCTGATATAGAATGACGTTCAGTATCTAAATGATATACAAGTAGTTGTATCACAGAAGGCTCTTACAGAAAAGGGCTTTTAAAATTTGATAGAACCTTATAAAACTACAAGTACTTCATTTGCTTTAAAGATATATCGGAATTTTTATTAGAATAAAAAAATGTTTCATTTATATACGTAATTTATTGGATATAATTCTAATTTAATAAGTTTTACGTAAGTGACGTGCACTATTTGAAACCTCATTAACTTCAAGCATCTTGTTTATTTAAACTGTCGAGTACTCAACTGTTGCTTACGTCTGAAAACTTTTGTATTTAAATATACTTGAACTACAACTAAAGTGGATTATAAATTGTATTCTCCAAACACATTTACTCACAGTTTGAAATAGGAGTTTCCATTTTACAAAGTTTAAAGTTTTTCATTTCTCGCATCTAATAACACGGTTTACAAATTTTAACAACTAAAATAACATTAACAGGTTCTCTTCTTTAATGTATCCAATTGCTTTGTTTTCAGCATTTCACTCTTACTTCTTTGATTTTGAGATGAAAGGGTTTCTATAACATAAATTTATTGTAATTACTGATGACGTCTTTATGGCGTGAGTTTGTACCACCTTTGTCGAAAGTTAATGTATGGTGTCGATGGAGTCGTTATTTTCCACCAAAGAAACAATTTTCAAAAGCTAATTTGCCTAATTATCTATTTTCATGTTTTAAAAATATTTACAACCATGGCGCACTTACACTTTTCCTGAATATTAACTTATTCTTCAATTCAATTGTTTTTAAAGCGCAGACCTGGTTTTTTGAACCGTTCTTAGCTGAACGTTTAGTGTCTGTTTTCGATGTCAGCTGTGGTTCTTAGCTGTTGTATATGAGCATTCTTAAGTTAGGTGTACAAGATGACACAACTGCAATTAGAACAATTTTTAGTAACCGTGGCCACAGAAACAGCTCAACGACTAAAAGGTCTGTTATTACAGAGTTTGGGTACAGTATGCTTACATTTTTTAGATGCAAGTTTTACTTTTCAGTACATTTCAGACAAAATTTTGACAAAATTTTCAAATATTAGAACCGAGTGTAATATGGACATCAGCAAGAGATGGGATTTAATGTGGGAACAGATATGGGTGCAAGGTAGAATAAAGACCACAGGTGAACGATTTACAAAAACTACACCTTATTTTGAGGAAATAGAAAAAAATTTAGGAGTTAAACATAAAGTTAATCCTGTTTTGCTCGTTGCTTCGTTGGATGAAAATTATGAGGAAGTAGTGAGTAATGAACCTACATCTACGTAGTTGTGCAAAATCAAATTTATAAATTGTTCGATGTATTGATAATGATCAAATAGTTTCTTGCGTATCGGCAAGAAATGACGAATGTCAAGAAAAACGGATTGTTTGAAGCAGGTAGCAAACGAAAAGAAATCTTTTATTTAAAGTCTATAATTCGTGATAAAAATCAATTAATTTCCGTCTTGTATGACAAAATCAAACTACTGGAGGAAAAACTTCTCGTAAATGATGATTCAAAATGTATGTCCTTTGCAATAAACAAACCTATTGATATAAAGCCTGCACTTGTCGCTGAAGCGATTAAAAATGTAAACATTTCCGAGGTCAATAACACCATAACGACATAAATAGTACGGAACTTTTGCAAAATACTAAATTAAGTCCTAATATTTCTAATAAAAACGCAAATGAATGGACCACAGTGGTTAAAAAGAAACACAAGAAGACAACTTGAATTTTCGGATTTCGAGAAGATGTTTCATTAAAAGCAGCGATAAGATTTTCTCATATACATGTGTGCGGTTTAGACGTGAACTGTACCGAACAAATGGCTACTAATTACCTCAAAGAAAATAAAATATCTTCTGTTAAATGCACGAAACTGGAATCTAAGCACCTTGAGGATTATCCATCGTTTAAAATATGTACTATAGTCCGTTCAGTCTCATCTGGCGGTTATAGGATTATAGTGTAGGACGTTCGTTTTTGTGTTCATTGTTATAAATCACGCCCTTAAAATACTTTCCATTCTATGCTATAGAAAAGAGAAACAAAGATAGTTATACACTGTCTCAGAGGTAGTGCGTGCTATTCTTGACAGTGTATTCAAACTTGATTTTTAATAACTAGGTAATAGAGTCCAATTTTGAATGACCGACGAATTGTCTACATCTTACAAATAATCCAGAAGTTCTCAAAATTTACTCGATTTTTTTACTCCACATCATAGTATACGATGGGAAGTTATGCGACGATTTCTAAACCGAAAATTTTAACCCCTCTTTTTTTCACTTTTTCCGACGAAGTAGAGTTAGTATGTTACAAAGAAGCAAAAAAATTTTGTTTTTATGCCGACCGGCCGTCCGCACGTATGTAAACAAGATTCCGGCTAAACCACAAGTCCGATTTTCATGAAACTTGGCATGTAGATGTTATTTATAAATGCCCAGATCTGATTAATTTTTGGGCCTAATCCATCCAGCCAAAAGGGTACATCACCTACATAGACTTTCTTATTTCTAAGGAGTAATTACTGAGATATTTGTTGTCACGTGACATTAATAGTTTTAATTATATAGTGAAAGTACTCTTTATTTTGAAATTCCATAACATTAATAGGTGTAATTATAATAATGTCATTCTAGTAATTAAGTATCGATTGCTGTGATTATTCTTGTTATTATTATTTATTGTTAATTGTTAGTTGTTGGTGTAACTTATACAAGTGCGGTTGATTTAATTCAAAATTTTGCAAGATGCCAAAGAAGTTGACAAAACAATGCCGTGAGTTAGTGCTAAACGTGTTTGACTATTTTTCTGAAGAAAAACAAAGCGGTGGTCCTCTACTATCTGTATTTGCAGTTCAGCAAAGAACAGCGGACTCGTTACAAATTTCACTCAGAACCGTACAAAGACTGTGCAATCTAAGAAATGAATGTGTTGATTTAGAACCAGTAAAAAGGAAGATAAATAAAATCCGTTCTATCGATCTACCAGATAGTAAAAAACAAACTATTCGTGAGTTAATTTACGAAATGTACGTAAAAAAAGAACACGTTTCCTTAGATTCTCTATTGGCTTTAATCAAGACGAAAAGTGTTTGTGAAATAAAAAGAACTAGTTTATCTTATTTACTAAAGCATATGGGTTTCCGATTTAAGAAAACAAACCATAGACTCGGTTTATGTGAACAAAGTCATGTTGTGTCCATGAGGAACGTCTTTTTAAGAAAATATTTAAAAAATGTCAACTCAAAAATTCAAAGCAGTTTGTTTTTTGGATGAAACATGGGTGTTTAGTAAAGGAAATTCTAAACGTAGTTGGCAGGACGCAAGTTCGAAGAGTTTACAACAACCAGCCAAGACATCAAATGGTAAACGTTACGTAATTGTTCACGCGGGTAATATAAATGGATTTGTTGAGGGAAGCAGTTTAATTTTTGGCACACAAAATAAATCCTACGATTACCACGATAACATGAATTCTGAGTTATTTGAAAAATGGTTTGAAGAATCTGTACTGTGGCGACTAGAAAAACCGTCTATCATTATTTTAGATAATGCAAGCTACCATTCTAGAAAAACTGACCAAAACCCTCGACTTCCTGGAATAAAAACCAGATTATTGATTGGTTGCTTAGTAAGAATATAGAATTTGAGTATTCTATGTTGAAAGCCGAATTACTTGAAATAGTTAAAAAAATGCAACCGAAGATGGTAATAAATACGTCATCGACAATTTAGCTTTGTTTTATGGTCACGAAGTCCTACGTTTGCCCCCGTATCATTGCCACTTCAATCCAATTGAATTGGTATGGGGCATTTGTAAGGAATATTATGACAAATGTATTGGAGCTACATCTGGAAGAGAAGAACACGTTCTAAGTACTTGGAATGAGGCCCTGAATAAAATAACCGCTGATACCTGGAGAAGATGTATCCAACACACAGAAAGTATAATAAAAGACACTTTCGACCGCGAAAAATAATTGATGAAGTACGACCTCTGATTTTTACGGTCAACGGTGAAGATAGTGAAGACGAAGACATTTTTTGATAATTTAAGTGACTCGGATGAGGATGTATAATTTCTTTATTTATTATTATTTATATTCTATTTTAAAACAGCAATTACTGTCACACCGCATTGAAATATTGGAAAACGATCCAGTAATTTTATTGTATTACGTTTTAGAATTCGTTTTTATATATAAATTTATTTCATATGTTTTTGTACGTTTCACATTTTTTTAATTGGTTTGCTCACAAATCAAGTAAAATTGCTCTTTGTACTAATATTCCTAATATATATTATACTGTTTACAGTGCATTTTTTATTGCAGGCAGAAATATTTTACAATAATTAAAAAATTATATCAAATCTTAACTTTTTTTGCATTTATAATTAAAAAAATACTTTTCTCTGTGTAAGGATATAATAATACTTAAATAAAAAATCAGTAGAATTTTGAGAACTTCTGGATTATTTGTAAGATGTAGACAATTCGTCGGTCATTCAAAATTGGACTCTATTACCTAGTTATTAAAAATCAAGTTTGAATACACTGTCAAGAATAGCACGCACTACCTCTGAGACAGTGTATAACTATCTTTGTTTCTCTTTTCTATAGCATAGAATGGAAAGTATTTTAAGGGCGTGATTTATAACAATGAACACAAAAACGAACGTCCTACACTATAATCCTATAACCGCCAGATGAGACTGAACGGACTTTATGCTTACTCAAATAGACCAAGCTAGAGACCCAAATTTATGGCCTACAGGAGTAGTTGTTAATCGTTTTTTAACGCTTCGTCCCAAATTGATTCCAAACCAGTAGCGAGAAATAAATTTTCTCTTTCTCATCTAAATGTGCAATGTCTCTAGAACAAATAATTGTATTTATGATGTCTTATGCTTAAGTGAACATCGGTTGAGTGAGACAGAGCTTGCAAGTAGTTTCACTTTTAGAGACTATGTGCTAGCGTGGTTAAACATGGATATGGGACGATAATTTTCAACTAATGTTCTAGAGTTGTTTTTAAAACAAAGGTATAATAACTGATTTTTTCAAATTTTCGGGAAATTCTCCATACTAAAAACTGAGATTTATTATAAAAAACAATAGGTGGTGCAATGTAATTTTTAATTAATTTAAGGCAGTGGACAGAGATGTTATCCCAACCAGGACCGGACCCTCTACTGAGCCCTTCAATAGTTGTGATTACTACCATTTACATGAACCTTGGGCAAAGTCAAACTGGTGCGACACATCCAATAACCCAAAATCAGATGGATCAGTAGGTGGAATTTGTGCAGCCTATTCACTCCAACATTTCTAAAAAATATTATTAAAGTGGTCAGAACATTTATCGAGATTATTGTGAACATCAATGGACTCACCTTGATGTTCAGTTTGGATACATCTGTTCCTTTCTTTAGTGTTGATTACTTCAGAGATAGTCCCCAAACTTTTTTTTCATATCACTACCTGCTTGTAGGATCTGTTTTTATACTCCATCTCCTAAGCAGCACGGAGTATTTGTCGAAATTTATTCTTGTACCTGATGTAGTATTCTCTTAGTTTTTTATTGAAAGGTTCTTTAGCTAATTTTTATATAGAGAATCTCTTTTCGTAATGATCTTCATCAAGCCTTGGGTAATCCAAGGCTTTTTATCTTTTAAATTTACAGGGGATTTTTAATTAATTTAGATTCAGAAGACTGCATCCAAATTTGCTTTTTAAAGTGTCAAACCAAAACCCTGAGTTGCTTTTATCTACAGAGGTACAAGAATAAATCTCGTCCCAGTTATAATTTTTTATACGTTCAGTGAATTCATCATAATTAATTTTTTTACTCAACACTATTACCGGGGAGTAACGTGTCAAACCCTCCCGGCAATACTGAAAGAGACAGCCCTGTGGTCAGTAATGTTTGTGTTTAAAACCACAGCAGTTAGGGAATGTTGGTCGTGAATATTAGAGAATAGAAAAAAAAAAAAAAAACAAAACAAAAAAAAAAAAACAAAAAAAAAAACAAAAAAACAAAAGTATTTCGAAAAATATTCTATTCTATTTAAAATTCAATATGAAAATAGTCAGCACTCTACGCTATTTTTCTGAAGCATTTGATAGTGTTTCTCATGAAATTTTAATTCGTAAATTAAAGAATGTCTATAAGTTTAATTTTGTAGTCGATTTTTAATAAAATCTTACCTACAAGGTAGATCTCAAGCCGTAAAAGCAAATGGAATCATATCAGGTTTCCTAACTTTACAAAGTGGCGTTCCTCAGGGTTCCATCTTAAGCCCACTTCTTTTTATAATTTCTATTAACGACTTCGCTTCTCATTTAAGAAGTACAGAAGTTTGAAGATATATATCTTTATTTGACATCTGTAAATGCTTCTGTCTTTTCAGCATATTAACAGCAATAAATATTATTATTAATATTAAGTATGAGAGAATCAACATCTTCATCAAGTGACAAACTGATGGTGGAGGTGAAAATCGCTTTCAAAGCATTAAAAAAAAATTAGCCTCAATCTTCAAGAAACTCTGAATTGGAATCACTGGGGATTATCCTAAAAGAGAATCAAGCTACAAGAAAGAACGAATTTGACTCCATAGTCATAATCATGTCTCAAGATTGACATGAAGAACAAATGGTCTTATTACAAAGTTTTACTAAAGGCAAGACAAAGAAAATAAAATATTCAAGTAGTGATGGAAGTGAATAAGAACAGTGTCAATGAATGTGATTATTTAATTTATTTTTATTAAAGAATCCTGTTTTATTTTAAATTAAAGTTTATGTTACATTAATCTTATCTTCCTTTTAAAGGGCTGTTTGATATGATGAAATATTTGACGTGAAAAGTAACGCTAATTTCGTCAAAACAAAACCCTGAATTTGTTACAAAATGACATCAACAATTGTATCGTTTAACAATGATGATTATGTAACTATTGGAAATTCTAACAATATGTGTTGTTTATAACAAACGCAATCAAATAAATTATTCAATTATTAAATAAATCTGCTATTTGATTGCGTTTGTTTATAGCATCAATGGGCACATCACCAACATTCAAACTTTCATTATCGTCATGATCTACTTCCTCACACTCATCCAATATATCAGCATTCATAAAACAAAAATTGTGTAATATGCAGCATGCAGCAATAATTTTAACTGTTTTTCCACACTATTAAAATTGATACTGTGTAATATTTGCCAACGAGACTTTAGTAAACCGAACGTGTGTTCAACATTAAGTTACACTATGATGAATAGTATCTAATCAAGTAACATACTTAAAAGGTGTTAAGTTAATATCCAATTTTTTAATGGATAAGCTTTGTCGCCAATTAAATGATAATCTTCACTAAAATACTGTCTGAATTTTGCATTTTCCATTACCTCCTTAAAAACTTTTGAATTTCTAAAAACCTGGAAGAAAAGATATTCAATTTTTGTAGCTTATTATTTGATATTTTTAGTGTGCCCTACTATCATGGGCCGATCCTAGGTAACCTACCATTATATTACTAAACACTTTATTAGTAGTTATAATTCCTTGAAGTTTAATGGAATGGTTTTTATTTTTGTCACAATAACTTGTTGTTGCTTAGGTGGTTTGAATTTGAGAACTACTGCGTTCTCTAAATGATGTCAACTTGTTACGCCACGAAATTTTAAGAACAAGTACGTAACATAACAAACGCCAGATAGCTCAAACGGTGAAGGGGATAGGTTAGAATTGTCTCTCACTTACCTTTAACGAAGACTAAAGGTCCTTATTACGAGTCACAGTCGAGATTGCCAGGCGCCACCCTAATCTTTGAAATGTTCACTAAAAAATAAGGAAGAACGTAAACACTTGAAGCAATAAAAAAAATTAATAATTACGACCGGTTTTCTATTGAAGTTAGGCATAACAATGTATACACAGATTATTCCACAGTCGGTGTCTTAATATTAAAACGTTTTTCCTAACAAAAAAAAACAAACAAAACGGTCGAACTACCCCGGTACCGGGCGAGAAAAAAGATTTTGAACCGCGTTCTTTAAAACTATTACAAAAATTTTTTGTTCGATCATGCTGAACCACCGAACAATATTTATTACAATACAAAAAATATAAGATTAACCTAGAGGCTACCTAATTTAGTTCAAATATGCGTACTCGCCTCCAAAGTTACTAACCCGGAAGTTTTCTGAGGTAAACAAGCAAGTACTTACAGTTGGGTTTCTTCAATCCATGAAACGAAAGACAATTCACTAGAACAATTTGCACTAATCCGAAGATCTCGTATTTAATGCTTCTTGACGGTATTGCATTTTTCTTGTAAACAATTCGCTGACCATAGAGAGAAAGTCAAATAATCCGCTGCGCGTTTATTTCGATCATTTAAATAAATCGAACCATACTCTCTTAAGGGTTTGCGAAACGGAAGTTCCTTTTGTTTATGGCACTATTAGCTTCATCATTACACTCGCGCCCTCCGATAGTTACACGTAAACGTACACTCTTTGCGCACTTAGGCGGTTGTTTTAATTTTATATCCGCGCAATTCGGTACATGTCTTAGTTACTACATGTCACTGGTCGTGAGTCTGCTTAAGAACTAACTCAAAAACTATTAACAATCAAAAGGTTTGAGGGTCTCCTCTTATCATTTCCACACAAAAGAACATTACAAAAAAATATCGCGCTAATATTTTCTCAGAAATAAAAAACAAAACTGACTTTTTTGCGATAGCGAAACAAACTGCGGCATGTGTTGGTTAAATTCGAAGAAATTCAGTGCCAAACTATTAAAATAAGCATTTCATAAAAAACCCTAATTGTGTGAACGTGACGATAACGCGATTCTCTACACCAACTGATTTAAAAAAAAATCAAATGACAAAAATAATATTCCAGCAAACGTAACCATAAACACACATGCATTGCAACATAAAAGAAATAATTCGACACTATAATATATTCCAACTCAAAAAGAGCACTTACGAGCCAAAATCATTAGCGCGTATAAAAAAAACAATTTTCACCCAAACAGAGGTGACAAACTGTGATCACTTCTCGTGCATTGGGCCAAATGTGACTGTCTTTTTATGACTAAAAATTTCAACGATATATATTCAGTACAACCATATACTGTTGAACAGCCAACATTAAAAATTACCCCAATTCTGAGTTTCTCCTTTTCTGTTATACGCCATTGTCTTCTTTTAAGTGTTTTAAAAACATCATATTTTCTTCTGATACAATTTGATGGCGTAAATAGTTAAAACAGCTTGTACTAGAGCAACAAAACACTGCAACGCAAAAATTTGACTAATGTATACGGTGTAAACACGTAGGATCGAAATAAATGTTGGGAAAGAAAAGAAAGGTTAAATTTATCTTGTTGATCGTATATGTGGCGTCGTGGAAGTCCGAGATTAAGTTTATTTAATGTAGAAAGGTAATATAAATAATATGTGACTGGCGTTTGGACCAGCCCATTATATGTCGTCGTGCTGTGCTGTTATATTTTATGTTCTTATTTACCTTTTATAATATTTACACACTTAATTAATATTATTACATATGAATACTAAGGTGGGGGTTGACATGTTTAGGTTTTAGTGGTTTTCCTAAACCTTGAAGCAAATGCTTTGCCAAGACCAACCAATCCATAATTTCAACGGTTTCATCACCACACTATACAGGTTTACACTGATTTTCTGGGGCACCTCACGTAACACTTACATAACAATACAATATTAAAAATGTACCAAACGAATAAATAAATAAATAAAATATAAGTAATTTATTGAAATTGAAAACAAAAAAATTAAATTAAAATTAAAAGTTCGGTTACTCCAAACTAATCAATATACAGTGTAAACAATATTCCAATGAATACTATCAATACCTCTGACAACCTATTATTTTATATCTTCGCCCTAGAGCAAAAAAAATATGCACATTTTTGGCAAAAATCAGATAATCATACAGTGCTTTTCCATTTGCACATAATTAAAATATAAGTCTACATTGGTATCCAAAATTTATTTATAGTTGTACATAGATAGTCTTAATCAGTTCAAAAAAATTTTTGTTTTTAAACAATTTATATGAGGGTATCATAATACCTGGAATTCTATATAAAAGTTTAAGCCCTGTATGTGAAAGCTCAGCTGAGAATATTTTTTTTACTAAACCCTTAGTACTTTAAAACTATGTGACGTATCCATGTTATACTATGGACTGGAATTGTGTATAGGTATTGAACACGTTACTAAATTATGTTACAATCAAGGTCTTAAGCTACTGCCAGATGGACGTTAAACGACTTCTTAAGAGCCTAAGTAATTTGTTGACCTCTCCCAAAATGTACGCCACTGGTGGAATAGTCATTTTGAGCACAATTTTTCAATTATCCCAAAGTACTAGAGTATCTTTTTTTTTAAATAAAGATATCGAGAGATCAAACCGATTCACCAGTGGCGTAGATTTTAGAAGTTAGTGCCATAACAGCCTCTGGCAGTAGCCAGAGAACTAACTTTATTTTAATTTAGTGTTCAGTACTAATACACTTCCTGTCAAGTATAACAAGGATACGTCAAATAGTTTTAAAGTACTGGTAACAAATAGTTTTAAATTTTCAAATAAAACACCCTGTAACTCAGTAAGCAGCCACAGTTTATATAAGTAGTTTGCGTTAAATCTTAATAACTTGAACTCAGATTTCTACAGGTAAAATATTTCCAATTCATTACGATACACCCTGTATACATTTAACAAAATAATATTTTGAGACAAACATAAGGTCACAAAGATACTTCGAAAAATTCTTCAGTGCTGTAAAACGTTTTTTACTTGTCTTTTGAAGGGCGCTGGAGTAAGTCTTTTAAAGTTCTTTGTGACTATTACGTAATATTAATTCGTCAAAAAGGAAGCTGTATCTTATGTTTTTGTCGAGTGTCGTGTGCATGAGTGTCGCTGTGGGGTTTAAATAAGTCCAAGTTGTTGTGGACTAAGTTTTGCAGATGAGTATGTATACAGAAGTATTTTGTTTGTTTTAAATACTTCCCTCGCTCTCCGTGTTGCTCATGCCGTTGAGTGCTCTAACTGCATTTTTTTACAAGGCGAGGATTTTTGAGAAATTGCTTATTGCCGCCATACTAATACCCTGTAAGTAGCGATCGAGTGGAATGGGGCTAGTATGTTGACAAGATACAATGGTAAGTATCTATCTTCTTAATTCTCCTAATAGCAAAATTGCAGTCACAAGTTTTGAAGTTACTACTTTGACGTGTCCAACGTTATACCCAGAAACTTGACGGAATGGTTGCTGTATGATCTTGATGAAAATTCTACCAATTGTGTTTTTTGTTGGTTTACTAGGCGACTTGTATTAAACCAGTCAGTGCTCATTTTTAGGACATCATTGCGATTTTTTATAGTTTCTTCTTTATCTTTTCCTCTTAATAGAAGTGACGTATCGTCAGCATAGAGTAAATAAGTTTCATCAGTTTGATAAAGTAGATCGTTTATGATTGTGAATATTAGGAACAAAACAGGTCCAAGAATAGACCCTTCAGGTACTCCTTACTTCAGTAATATTTTATCGGAAACACCCTCATACTACTTGATATCTATCAGATAAGTATTTTAAGGAGATTGTGTGGTATTCCCCTGATTCCATAAAATTCAGCTTTCTTAAATAAGATATTACGTGGCCTGTGTCAAAAACTTTCGACAAATCGCACAAAACCGTTTCAGTAATTTTTTCCGATCAAAACAAGACGCCACTGCCTCAACTAGCTGTAAAACGGCTCATGTAGCTTTTGTTGTCTGTATCCGTGCTGATTCTCATGAAGGAGGTTTTGTTTTTCTAAAAATTGTATTATTTTAGTCTTTATTGCCTTTTCCTATTCTTTTGAAAAAACAGGCGAACTCGGTATAGGTCTGTAACTGTTGCAATCATCGTCAATTTATTTTTTTGCAATCGGTATCATTCTGGCCATTTTTAGTTCAACTGGGAAAATTCTGGTTGAAAAGCTCTTGCTCAATAGGTAGGTTGGAGGACCAGTCAAAGCATCACCTACGTCTCTCAACGTTTTTGTTGTTAACTCATAATGATCTTGTGTTTCTTTTGATTTTGAAGTTTTAATTAATTGTTTTACGTCAGCTTTGCAAACAGGATACAAGAAAAGAGTGGCACAACCACCTGTAGCTATTCGGAACAGATCACTACTCAAGAATCTTCTGGCTGGAATACTTTTTTGTAGGTCTTCTTGCTACGCTTGCGTATTGTTTACTAAAATCTGTTGGAGTTAGTTTGCCAACATAAAATTTGGTCTTCTTACAATTTTTCCGAATTTATCACACTTCATATGGCCTTAGGTGTATTGGAGTTTTGAGTGATTTTTTCATTTGTTAAAATTCATTTTAGCCTCTATTTGAGTGGTGTAAAGCTTTTGATGTCTGATGTGCACTTTTAGTGCATTGACGGATCCTAATTCGTACTAAAATCCTAAAATGACTGGGTCATAGAATTGGATTTTATTTACTAAATTATTGCACGTTAGTTAAGTAAGGTTGGTGGGGCGTTATTAGTTAAGCTTAAATTTTTATAAAAAAAATGTTTATCAAAAAAAAAAAAAAAAGTTGTAGAAGAAATATCTTAAGAGTTGACTATTTCAACCCTTATTACTATACTTCAAGGTTGAAAAAAATTCAAATCGCATGAAACTGATTTATTGATAAGAATAAACTGTTCGGCAAACTAAACCTTATGTTTGAAAAAATTCACCAAACCTAAATTGTACATGAAAACAAACTACATACATTTTATTCAACACTAATACACTTATTCCATCGTTTTTCCTCAAAAAGAAATTTAATCGGTTAACCCGTAAATTATTCTTCAACAGTTCTTTGAGTTCTTCATCAAAAGCTCTTCCCCTGTTTTGTAATTTTTGAATAACAAGAAGTCTGACAGATTTAGGTTGAGGCTATAAACTGGATGACTTAATTCCTAACCACAGTCATTAATTATCTGCTGAACTTTGTTTGCCTTGCCTCGGTATATACTCAATAAGCAAGACTTCTTTAGCATCCCAGAAAACAGTTGCCATCAATTTTTTTTTTCTAGAAAATTGTATCTTGGCTTTTTTTGGTGGTGGGGAGCCCTTATGAACCACTGAACGGATACTTGTTTAGTAGGAGGGTCCCAGTGATGTACCCAAATCTCTTCCCCGGTGATAATTCAAGATAAAAATGTTTGGCAATGACAAATCGATCTTTCAGTATCAAATTTTTGATTTTTCACACAACGTCTTCAGTTCGAGGTTTAACTGGTCGTCCGGACTTTGGGTCATCATTGATTGGCTCTCGAAACATCGAAATAGTTTAAACCAATATTTTACTTGAAAACAAGATCGTGTATCTTCCCCATACTCAGCAACAATTCCATGAATTGCTTTGGAAGTTGCCTTCTTTTGTCATGAACTTTATTAAGGTGCGTGTTCAACCTTAGTTTCACGCATTTTATCGAGAAATACATTTTTATTAACTCCAAGAGCTACATGTGTAATTTTCTGATAATACGGAGGTAAGACCTGTTAATTCACGGATATGGGTAGGTAGTACACTGTTTTGCTTTGATAGTACCTAGTACAAGTTAAGCGGACGACCCAGGTTCTACAACACTCTTTCAACACTTTCCAACAATAAAAAATTGTGTTTCCTGTTAATTAATCTTGTGTTTTATTCGTGATTTGCGAGAATAAGAACGGTAACTAATTTTGGACAAAGTTTTTTGCCGATCTTTTTGTGTTTCGTCGTGTGAACACGATATCTCTCAGAAATCGCTGGTCCGACTTGAATCAAACTCGGTATGTCGAGGTTTTTCTATAATTTTGGGTATCGACCCAACAGGAAGAGTACTCTATGAAAACACATTTTTTTATTGTTAACTCGATATCTCAAAATCCTCTAGTCCGGTCTTCTAATGACAAACAAAAGTTATTATGAATTACATTTTCTATAACTTTTATTTTTGAACGTTTTAAAAGTGTTGCGAGCTTATTGTTTTATGTTTCTGTTTGTCTCTATTGTTTGGTTCTTTGTTCGGGTTAATCTCAGAAACAGACGAGTATATTTGAAAAAAAGTGTTTTTTCTTCAAATGACTTTAAATGGCATAATATTGAAATACTGTCTAAATATTAAAAGCAATAATTCTTTTGTTTTCACAGCTACTTAAGTTGGTACCTTGGTTACGACATATTATTATGAACGGACTGTAAAGTACCAACCTGATTCGTCGAAAATAAAAAGTCACTATAACACTCAAAAAAATTTGAGTACAACACATGAAGACCAGCAATAAATGCTTAAAGAAATATAATTAAAAAATATAATTGTATCGCTTAATGTGCTGAAAACTTACTCTTTTAAGCTCAACATAATATATTTTTCAAGTGACATTAAAACGACATTATTATTCAACTACTAAAAAGGCTTTTTACTGTCTAAATATTAAAGGCAATGGTTCTCTTTGTTTTCACAACAATTTAGGTTGGGCACCTCGGTTACGTCATATTATTATAAACATCACAGTACCAACCAACCAACAAGAGAAAATAGTATTTAAAAATATAATTGTATCGCTTAATTTAAGCTCAACAATTATATTGTTATACTGTTAAGACTACTATTGAACTACTGGCAGACGCTAAAAAGATTGTTTAAAAATTAAAAGCAACAGTTCTTTCGTTTTAGGTTGGTACCTCGGTTACGTTATATTATTATGAACGTGACAGTAAAATACCAACCTGATTCGTGGAAAATAAAAAATCACAATAACACTCAAACAATTTGAGAACACATAAAGAGGAGCAATAAACGCTTGAAGAAACATTAGTATATTTTGCTTACGAGTTTAGAATAATCTACTATTTGTCTTCAAACATTAAAACGGCATATTTGCATCTCAATCAGTTGAATCAATTTTGAAGGGACTTTCTGGGCAGATTCTTGTGATTTAATTCCCTCTATAACCCATCATTTGAATATTGGATGCCAAATTACAATACCAACTTGCATAATGTAGTAATGTGCGACATGAGAAAATTCAATTATTGTTTTGTAGACAATACTATTGCTACAATGTCTTATTAAAATGAGGGAGAAGCCCTTGATACTGAATGGACATTATACTTTTAATATTCCTAGATCATGATTATTTACGGAAACTTTTTGAGCTTCGAATTTTCTCAAAATATTCGCGACCAAAAAAATCCAGCTGCTAGAAGGGGGATATTTCCCGAGAATCAAATTTTATGTTGTCATAGTGATACCAATGCTGATACTGTCGAATACCAGATTTTGATTGGTTTAAACACGTGGTATAAAATTAGCACATAAATGACACAAAAATGTCTAACAAGTTTGAATGCTTTTTATGTTAAGCACCAAAACTATCGTAATCAAGTAACATATTTTTAAATTGCAATGTAAACGAAAAAGAAATCAAGTTTGACAATAAAACTTAAGTAGCATAGCTGGCACGAAAGACCAATTAAACAAATTTATAAGGCTAATAAAAATCGTAGTTGTTGGAAATAAGAGAGCAGTCAAGCATTGCAAGGGGCTAGAATGCAGATCGGGTCTAATGAAGAAAATTGAGCTTAACGCATCCTTAACTTCGGTGCATAAAGTGAGGGTGAAAGTTTTCGTTAAATGCAGAGCTTACAACTTTATACGTCTAATCTACTTTGAAAGCGAAGTATAAATTAAAACTGTAAGCAAGACAATTGTATTTGCATTAAGTGCAAATGTCAGTTTGAAAATGAGCTTTTTCGTGTGCCCAGAAAGGTTACGGAATTTATAAACATTGTTTAACCAAATTTAGTTACGTCTATAAATATAATTTATATCCGGTTTGTACATAATTAAGTAAAGAATATGTTTAAGATGCGGATAATTCCTTTTACGGCGTATAAAAAGAAATCAAGACGCTCCAACAAGTTGTCGTTTTTAATTAAACGTCCTATAAGGAACGTTGTTATTAATCATTTCGCTTGTAAAAGCTAAGTACGGCTCGAAAGTGTAATTATTGTTATAAATTTGCGTGTAAAATGCAACCGATTCTGCGGGCCACGCTTACACCTGTTTTCGAAATTACAAACGGTGTGGCGCACAGTAAAACGTCCACTTTATTCGCAACTACTGCACCCTGTATTCGGTAGCTAAATATTTGTTTGGATGTACGAGCGCCAGAGACCAGCACTGCAGGATGCTGCCCTTCTGGAGCCGCACAACCCCGAGGACTCCTATCCCTTCCCCATTGAGAAAATAGTTGATAATGCTATGACACCGTGGGGTGTACCCAAACCTGATATAACGCATTTCCATTGGATACAGCTTAAGTTCGGTGTCTCTTGCGGTTGGTTACAATCGCTAGGGTTGAGCGTCGGGAGCGACCCACCACCCTCACTCGACGCTATTCATGCCGACCGACGCCTGGCGTATTTCCAAAGCCGTCGGTCTCTGGAGGTGTGGCGGGAATCAACCCTTGGGAGGCAACTCACCGGTCGCTTCTATTCTGTAATATTTGCGAGCAACAGAACATCCACCTCTCCACCCCCGAGAGGTCGCAAACCGTCAAATTGCTAGCCGACCATTCGATGCTTATCAGCGTCCCAGTCGTGTTTATCCGCTTGTTGGCTTCGCGTACAAGTGGTCTCTCGCGATCTTGTGGCCCAACTGTCATCTATCTTCCAACGGGACTATGATTCTGTGAGTGTCGATATAATTGGGTCTACAAAAATTTTAAATCTCGTATTCGAGCCGGAAAATTTATAGTGACTTAACTAATGTTGTGTGAGGTGTATTTAATTTTAAATAATTTAAACCGCTTACATAAGACTTTAACCCTAAACGTCAAGTAGACAGCGTCAAGACGCGGTCCGACGAGAACAACCCCGCGGAGCGCGGTTATCCGACGGCGTCTCCTTGGCCTGCGTTATCACTGCCGGCGCCCGATCTGGACCCGGTCGCTGCAGCCTGGGGTCGCAAATTATATCCTGGCACCGGTGGCCCAAGAGTAGCCGGACCGGGACTCATGTTCGGATTGCACCATCATCAAGATGCTGCGGGTCTGCATCACCATCATCAGCCACGTGGGCCGAGTCTTAAAGAGGAACCTCTTACAACAACGAGAGCGTGGATGCAGCCGTCTATGCAAGATCAAAACGGGTAAGTACAGAAATATCTTTATCTTTTGAAATCGGGATTTGTTGCAAGGAATGTAACGGCAAGTCGTAAATCAATACCTAACTTTCTAAAGAAACTGACAGTTAACATGAACAGTAGCGATGAGCTTTTGTAAATATAATATAATCTCTTAAAAACCAAATTTGAAAACAGTCCTATTTGTTCTAACGGTATTTACCCCTTAAATTTTAGCATTTTGAAATGTCAAATGTATTTTCAATCACGAGATTAAATGTCAACAAAAACCGAAATATATCTACACTAAAAATAAATCATGTAGGTACTCATCACCTATACATGATTTTGATATTTTTCACAAAATTAATTTAAAAAAAGATTTGATTGACAAAAAATTTTTCCAACAGTTTAATTTAATTGAAAGAACAATTTGAGACAAAAATAAATTCAAATATGCAGTATAATTGGAAGTTAAAGATTTACTTTTGTGGTGTATTAACATAACAATCATTTCAACATCCCTATCAAATAAATAGCCCATTTTATGTGGTTGGGGTGGGAAACATATATCACTACAGATATTCCGTTTTAGGCGACAGTATTTCAATATAATCACCCGTCTATTGGCGCCGTTAGTGTGTCGGGTTCGTTATATAACGCACTCAATTGAGCGCGTAAAATAAATGAACAAAAAACTGACATAAACACTACCATTATCCGATTTGCGAATCGTATAGATAGATACTCGATGGTAGGATTAACGCACAGGTGTAGTTTTATGCGGAATTGCATCGGGTTAGGCGGGTGCATTGTGCATTCATATTAAATTTAACAGGTTGTCAAATTTAATAGATAAATTAACAGCAACATGGAGAACGTAATCTGCATTCAATTTTTCACAAACACGTCATATATGTAGTTAATTTGACACGACATTTGTTTGTTCGATATCGATAAAATAACAAAAAAATGGATCGTAGATAAATTATGCAAGATGTTGGAAAGGAAGGAAAAAATTTTGATATCTTGAAAGTAAATTATTCTCATGCGTCAAACTTAGGTAAATGAACCGTTAAAAAATTGATATGTTTGCAATTGAAAGTGACGAAAATTCAGTTAGTCGCTATCTAATTGTAAAATTGAATAACTTACGAAATCATTATTTTGGAAAATACCTGCATAGTTTCCAATTCAGTCCCGCATGCGCACGGAAAAGTTTTCTCCATTCATTAAAAAAATTAAAACTAACGCGAGTATAACACAATGTAGTTATTAGTATCACAACTCCAAAGATTAAGTATTTGCGAGTGCGAGTAGAGGCTGACATCTGATCCAATATTTTTTATTGGTAGTAATTACAATATTTATCAAGTTGACTTTTGGACATTAAGAAGTTATTTAGTTACACCAATAAGGAATAATATACATGCCTAAGCAGAGAAACCGCCAAAACAGCAGACGGTGGTCAAAAAAATTCAAAGTTATAGTACCTACGACAAGTGAAGTGGCGCGATAATCGAGGACAATGAAACATGATTTTATCCCCGAGTAATACGTTTCACAATATAACTACCTATCAACATTTGTTAATATTATACAAGTTCACTTTATAATTTTTGTGTTGTAGTTATTCTAAATTTGTGTAGTACACTTTTAGGAGCGTATTTTCATGGGATTAAGTTGTCACCACCATTCTGGTCGAAAATCATAATGTTCGAATAAACCTATCAAAATAAAACACGTTCTTAAAAAAGGTCTTACGAAAAATTGGGATATGTACAATTACCATTACTTGATTTGAAGCATTTGGGCAGATTTTGAGGTTAGATTCTTAATTCCAAATAAGCTATTGATCAGATTAAGTGCCTGCAGTGATCTACATTTTCAGATTTCAATATGAAAATAATTGTTCTAGTAGATTATGACTACAAAGTTCCTAGAAATCAAGGAAAAAAGTTGAGATTGGTACATAAAAAAACTAAAACTTTGCGTTAGGGAAAAACTTACTTCTAGGAATTCTTATGAAACAAATTATTTTTCTTAAAACACCCTGTATAGGTAGTAAATATTTCACTACATTCTTATCACATAGTAGGAATATGTAATTTTTGTTTATATTTTCTTCAGAGCGGACGTCATTTCTAAAACAAATCTAGTAACATAAGTGTCATTTTCTAACCTATTAATCCGAATTAGAGGGTAATTCTACTGCGCCGAGTAATATATTTCCGTTCCATTTTTTCATTGTATATTAAATTTTCAGAAAATAATGTACGTCCTTTACCTGAAACTATGTATTTATCATAACGTCTATTTAGTTAAAAAAGATAGATGTACCCAGTGAAAGAATAAACTACGGATGCTTAATCATATACTTAAATGTTTTAAAAGTTTTATTTTTTAACATCTACGTCAACGCAACAAGTAATTTGAAATATAGTATGTATACAGTTCGTTCATGATCAAAAGAACAAATTCGATTAAAATTTAAGTGATGAATTTCTGGAGAAACCCTGATTTTTAGCTGCAAATAGTATACTAAAAACTATATTATATACAGGGTGGTCCAGATTCAAGGGTCGGTAGTTTTTCGTGTATAATTCTCTATACCTATCGTTTGATATTCGCCTTTTGTGAATTTCATAGTCATTTAAAATAACTAAAACATTGAACATTTATTATAAAAACAATTATTATGTTGTTATTTCGTTTGTATGATTGGTTGAATATTAAATAATATTTCGTAAACAGTTGAAGATAGGTATATAATATTATACACGAAAAAACTAGAATACCAGAAAATCCAAACATGTTCCATTTAAGAAAAGGTAATCTTATTTTGGAATCATCTTGTATAAACAGTTTTTAGTACAAAATTTGCGCAGTTGAAAATAGTAATCGACGTATTCGAGGGTATCTCCAGAAATTCATCGCCTGAATTTTAATCGAATTTGTTCATTTCATCATGAATAACAACATTTTTATAGCATTGATCAATCTTTATATAATTATTGAATTTAATTATAAAATTAAATTTAATAAACTCTAACTACTTTTGAAATAATTTGCAACAATTATAAATTAATTGTTAATGAATTAAAATTAATTATACCACTTACCACCGCACTGTTTGTTCCCATCTTTTATCGTTGCTGTTTTCCGCCGCATTTTGCTCAGTACGGAATGCACTCATTTTTCTTGTTGCTTTAGAATTTGAATCAGATTATTTGCGTCCAATCATATTTCTTTTGTTTCTTTTTATTTTTGTCTTTCTCTTATACTTTTACTTAGTTGCTCTTCCTGAAATCAGTTCTGTTTATTAAACTTTATATCACTAATTTTGAGGGTTTTTCTTGAAATTGTTTCCGATTTTGCTGACTTAAAGTTTCTATTTATAGATTTTGTTTTCCTAAAGGCATGGAATTTTCCAAAACACTTGAATACGTATGTTTGAACAGTCTTTTAGATTTTTTAATTTGCAGACACTCTTTCATGATAACATCTTACTATCTTTGGCAAACGGTTCTAAAATAGTTCGCATACTTTGTGTCGAAAGCCTTCTAACTCTTTATCTAATCGTTAAGCAATAGTAGCAATTATAATAACAATGGCTCTCTTTAACATATCAACTCAAACTGCCTGGAAGTTAATATGGGTGTACCCCAAGGATCCACATTCGGCCCTATTTTATTTATTCTTTATATTAATGCCTTCGATGCCGCAGTAACTTAGCCGGATCTGCTTAAAGCTAAGAAAAAGGTCTAATAATGTATCATAATTATCAAAAAAAATGTAAAAACTTGAGTTTGAATATTGAAAATTTCTTCATTACTAACGTTTAATTTTTTTAAATTTTGATGTAGAAATTTGTAGTTTTTTTTAACTAAAAGTCAGTTACTATTACACTTATTTTGAATCAAGAATCAGATCTGTTTACTAACCTGTGTCTTGCGATTTTTCCTATTTCGGTTTATAGGTTAAGAAAAAAAAATAATTTTACTATAATAGTAATTCAAAATTTAGGTGCTTTAATCGTGAATGTTATGGAACAATATTTGAATTATCAATAATATAAATAATAAACAATAATAAAATTAATCAGATAATCAGAAATCCTAAAAAATAAATGGAATGTTCAGAAAAAATAAACCATTGAAATATACTGATAACGTCCAAAATGGTCTCATAATTGAATGTAATTAATTGTTATGTAGAAAAACTTATCAAAAGTAACGGCATTCATTCAAATACACCGAACACTCTCTCACTGACTTGACGTCACAACCTGTAATGTGAAAATCATGTCAGGTACTGCATTGCAATTCTCATTTAACTAGTGTTCAAATAAAAAAACTGGACTGGGTAGGTCTCAGAATTTTCTTTGACATGTAGTAGTTTTTTTTAACAAAGTAGTCAGGTGATACAAAGTTTAGGTTAGAATTCAAAGTCGAAAGAAAACATTCATATCTTCTGTCAAATAGCATGTGTTTTTGTTATATCTAGAAAATAGTGAACACAGGGATTCAACACCTTTGGAGTTTGACATTAGAATATCTTTGAACATTACTTAATATTATCTTTTCTTCATAAAGTAAATAAATTTTAATTATATTAAAAAATTTTGTTTCCTGAAGTAAGTTTATGTTTGATAATATGAGGGAACAATAGTTGAATTTTTAAAATTACAAAAAAACTAAACAAATTAAATTAATTTTCAGTGTCCTGTGTTTTTTGAACATATGTTACTATAAACTTTTTTCATAAAATGACCTTAAAACATTCTACCGTACTTTAGGAAACACCCTGTATAAACATAAACTAGCACAGTGTCACCAGTAAAGCTTGCATTATACGAGATTCATTTTTATTGAAAGCTTTATTTGAAATTTGACTTTACCACCAATTTCTACTTCGATCAAGACCAATAAAAAAAATTCTACTCAAATTTCATTTTTTCATTAATAATTTCTAAATACAATTTTTAGCATACAGGTATATGGTAATTTTGAGCTGCATAAGACAATTTTGACCATTTTTTGAAAAATTACAACACTTTCGCAAAGTGAAATTGAATTCAATATTTTATTCCACATAAATTATCATTAAAATATAACTATTTTAAATATGAATGTTTCTACAAAATTCAAATAGGGGTATTAAAATTTGATTATGATGCAAATTCTTTTCTAAAAAATGTTTGTGTCTATTATGAAAATAGTTTAACTTGAAGTAGTCAAATTTTCGAATAAGAAAATCATTACTCTATCTTTTCCATTTTCAAGAATAAAAAAGTGCTTTAGTTTTTTAATGTTAAAATAAAAATAATTCAAAAATAACATTTACGTGTGCAGACTTTTTGCTACTATGTTTCAGATCTTATTTTTTTATAAGTTAATTTAAACAGGCTAAACAGAAAATAAACTTTACTCACATTTAAAATAAATTTTGAATTTTTTTTGGAAAAAAGTTCAAATTAGACAGATAATGTTTATCGAGTGATTATAATTTTTGTTTTGATGGAGGCAGAAATTCATTTCAAGGTCAAATTTTGAATAGAATTCTTAATAAAAAAAAAACCCATTTGATGCAAACTTTACTGGTCACACGTAAGTCACCAAATAATTTCTCATGCGCCTGACGACACTTTTTCTTCTACTATTTATACTCGTATGCCATGTGCCATAATCTTTACCCCGAAAAAACAGGATGGTATTTAACTGAGATACCCCAGCATTTCAAATTACACGCAGTGTTCGAAATATGCTGCAATTCTTCTATAAATAATACTGGAGATAATAAAACAAACCATCAAATGTTGATTCATCTCGATTATAGCTCATAACGTTACGCCACATATCGTAAGTGCTTCATCAGAACAAACCAAAGAAAAAATTGAAGGTAGACTGATAAAAGACAGGCAATCAACTAGTGCACGAAATCAGATTCTATACCGAAAGAAGTCTGAAGGTATTAGTATTCCGCATTTAAAGGCCTTTGAAAAAATAGTATGCTTCAATCGAATCAAAACATTTTTTTATGATTCGTCTGTACTTGCTGGACTCATTCCGTTCATCCCGTAAATCTACAGATTCGTAATAAAGGTATTGCTTTACTCTTATTAAGACAGTATCTATAATGGTTATAGACATCAGAATAAAATTATCATGGTTAACTGTCACAGCAAGAAGGTATTCTTGGGGTCACCATATCTTTTGTGAGTGTAAACAACCAGAATCTTATGTACAATACCATTTACCATGAAATGGCGCCTCAGTAGAAAAAAAATATATTACTGCAAATATAATTTCTTTCGCCAACTTCATTTATTTTTTTTCTAATCCTTTATCGGGACACCCTGTGTATTAAACAGTCATTTATGAATTTACTAGAATAAATTTCGATTCACGATTTAAAACAAATAAGTGTTGAGAAAATTGTTATACAGTAAGTAGATAGTATACCATAAAATAAAAGGTTCGTCTGATTACTAAAGAATTTGTAAATTACGAAGTCTAAAAGTCGAAAATGTGAAAAAAAAATAAGTAAGAGTAAATAGTAACGTTTCTCCAGAATAGATTAGCTACTTCATTTGAGTTAATTAAAGAAGTTTCCTAATCGTGCAGACATTTTAAGAACTAATTTGGTACTTAATATATTTCTGTAACCAGATAATTTTGGTGAAGCTACCAACAACCAACTTCGCATTAAATTAAGAGAATCGAATTACATTTCGTGCCGCAGCTTAAACATTTTTAAGCCCAATTATGCGTACTAAGTAATAAAAGCTCCAATCCGTGTTACGTAGGTATTGAGTTTATAAAACTTTAAACAAAGATAAATAAAAACGGGACGTCCGGAAAATATCTTCAAACATCACTAAAAGAAAATTTGGAAAGCGTTCTGTCTTAATCCGTCAACAAAATAACACTTCAGACCTTTTGTTTTTATAGAGTTTTAGCGAAACATAATACGAACACTCTTACGCACTTCTTTATTAGCTGTCGTTGTTGGATTGGCGTGAGGGTGAGCTTTTAATGCTGCGGTCGCATTGCGGGTCTGGAATCTAATTAGCAGCTTGTTCACTTAACTACTTACTTGCTAACCAATGTCACACCACATGTTTAAAGCGCGTATGTTTATTCTAAAATATGTTCAACCTACTTTATTTTTTTTATCATTTATAAAGATGTATGGGATTAATAACGTTAATTGTTATAAAATGTTAATGTATGCTCACGTGCCATCGTATGTTAATGTAATTATCATACATAGGTACGTGCTCAACAAATTGTTTTGTATGTTACACTTTTTTCTTCTTGCATAATGTAGTTGCAAATGTTCATTGTTGTAGTAACATCGTCAAACACCCACCGAACATCTTTATTTTTATCAATATTACTGCAGCAGCTTTATGATAAATTGCTAAAACAACTTAAAGCTCGTAAAACCGTACTTTAAAGGTGCGCTTATAATTTTAGCAAAATAATTAATGAAACCAACTTAAAAACTACATATTAAAGTAGTTTACATAATGTAACCGTTTTAGTCTGTAATTTGTAAAAACGCTCCGAAATTTACTTCTCTCTTCACAAAAAGTATATATCACGTAATAAGTATAAATTACGATCGATTTCGTTCTTTCGATATCAAAGGACAATTTATTAAAACTAATTCACTTCGGAGCCTCATTTTGTTATTGGTCATTTTTTTTGTTATTGCTATTTTAATTTTCGCATTAACTAAATAATTATAATTATCAAATCTTTAACTATTATATAACTGTTCACAACTCTATTTCTTAAAAGTACGTATATAAAAAGCGATCGATACGAATCTACTTTTAAATACTAACACAGTTTTTAGTAAAGAGAGTTTGATTAAGTTCGTGCAAAGAATATCAAAACTACAATTTGAGAATCAAAACTCGACTCAACTTCAATGTTAAATTTTCAAACCTATAAATTTCGAATATCTAACAATTCGTTAAATAGGCATTGCTTTTTTCATTTGTACTCATTAATCGTTTATTATCGCTGGTACAATTCAAGTTTGAATTTAACACAGCTTTTAAAATGTTAGTAATTAATATCAAATTTTGTGTAATCCGTTAGAGACTAAAAGGAATCTTTTAAATGAAAACGGTGGCAAATATGAGGTGCGTAAACTAAAACGCAACTCTAAATCAAATCTAATTTTTTCGCGATTTTTTTATTTTTTGCTTCTTAATCAAAACTCATTACGTAAACACGTTTCTTGGGGCCCAACAAAAGATTCCATTAATACTGGTTGAGGATTAATCAAAATAAAAGTACACTTCCCCACACAATTAATGCACCACTAAAAGTAACTCAAATTTTAAAGTAAATTTTTGTCAAAATCGCTTGTCCGATTTGGACGTGTTTTTTAAAATGACAGGCTATGTTTTCTAGGAATGTTGCTGCACTAACTGTATTTTTAATATATTTTTTTATAAATAAACTCATAACGTTTTTTTAACAAGATTTGTAACACTTTGTAGGTTTGTACAGTTATATTACCAAATTAGAGTTGAAATCACATTGTAGTCTTATATTTTTCTTAACATTTTATTTTTTTATTTACTCTATTAACTTTCATATTACGTGAGGTACATCCTTTCATAGCATAACATGATTTTATTGAAAACATTCTTACTTAACAATGAAAAGCGAAACAAAATGCAAATATATCAATTTAAAAACCCATCGATTCGAAGCCAATAACTATATACAGTGCTTTTCATTTAACATTGGCCATAGGATTTTACATGCTAATATTTCAATCCCATGTTAACACTTTTGTAATTAGGCTTGGTTACTATGGTAACGAAATTGTCATTCAAATTTTGTTTATTAAGTTTGAGACATTTTGACACGTTTAATTTTTAAATATTGAACAGAACATGTCAGATTATACCGTAAAAGGAAGAGTTCAGATTGTTTTGGAGTATCTACGAGGTGCTTCAAGTCGTGAAGTTGCGGCTTCATTTGCAGCTTTGCATCAAAATCGTCCAGTACCAAGCAAATCTACAATCAAAAATATCGTTACTATAGTAACAAAGTCAAATTACAAAAGTCCGTTAGACTCGTCGGTTTGAATCCTCCCTGAGACGATATTTTTTGTTTTTTTTTTTTATTTAATTAAAAACTATAAAAATATTTTCTAATAGACATTTTACCACTTAATTATAATTAATGTAAATGGTTTATACCAGATGTCCCAAAAAAGTGTTAACATGGGATTGAAATATTAACATGTAAAATCCTATGGCCAATGTTAAATGAAAAGCACTATATGCTGCACGAGCAGAAAAATAACAGGATCACAATCAACGGAGCTATGTGATGTCGAAAATCAAACTATGATTAAAATGTTCAGTAACCTGCAAAGAACTATTAATGAATTAGTTAATTAAGTTAAGGAACAAAGACAAGAAATCTCTGAGATGAAAAATATATTCACATACATGGAAGAGATCAGAACGGAAAATAATAACTTAAAAATTGTAGGTGAAGAATTAGGAACCAAAGTAAATAAGCTTGAGACAGAACTACAAAAATATACAGATATCACTAATAAGGACTGTCAAGTTCCTCATATCATACAAGAATTAGAAGACCGAAAAAGAAGAGAAACTAATATAATCATACACAATATGAATGAATCAAATGAAATTAATTCTGAAAATAGGAAGAATGATGACTCAAAGAAAGTTCGTGATCTATTTAAAAATATCCAACCACCGACCGATTCGTTTTGCAAATATCTATAGACTAGGCAGAAGAATAGACACTAACCTATTGAAACCAAGAACATTAAAAATCATGTTTCATTCCACTGATGATATCAAAAAAATATTTTTGGAAGTTAAGAATTTACCTAAAAACGTTAAGATTGCTCATGATAGAACTCAAATGCAAAGAATAGAATTAAAACAAGTCATTAGTGAATTAAACCAAAGAATAGATGCCGGATGTCTTATCATAGATCAATTAATGTGATACAACGTGACTATAATATAAATAAAATTGTACTAAAAAGGATTTTTAAACATAAGGACCTGGGTATAACATTTGATCGTAAGCTTACATTTAATTGCCATATTAATACCCTGCTTAGTGAATGTAACAAAATATTAGGTTTTATAATTAGAAATATTAAACAATTGCGACAAATCGAGTCTATATGTTTGTTATACAGAGTGTTGCAAATTAGTAGGTCAAGGTATTAACCACACATTTTTTGAGCTAAAATAATTGGACTTTCCTGATGCCACTTTTAATTTGGGACTGTCATTTTCGAAATGCAGGGTGTCAAAATAAAATTTGAGAAATTGATTTTTATTAATAACTCCCGTACTTCTACAGATATTTATTTGCAATTTGGTACAAATGTTTTAAGGAGACACACTTTCTGTATAACCGCTCTGTAATAAAGTTGTAATATCTTGTTAATCAAGCCGAAAATCGAAATTTTACAAGAGGGAAGAAAGTTAGATAATTAAATGCTATATCAAAAAAAAAATATTATGATACCATAAGCGTGCGTAGAAAAAAGATTGGGGGCTCAATATAAACTTACCCCACTAAAATTATACAGAAAGTGTGTCGACTTCAAAGAAACATCTGTACCAAATTACAAATAAATATCTGTAGAAATACGGGAGTTTTAATAAAAATCTACACCTACAGCCGCCAGCAATTGCGACAACAGCCACAAGCTACACAAAATATGCAAAAATTTAATACTTTATCGATATACGTCAAAATGTATACGTACTTTTACTAATAAAAACGTGTCTTCAGACGCGTTAAGAAGAAACTTATTGATTTCATCCCTTGAAAAAATCAATGATTTTTTTGCTTCGTATCCAACATGTTTCCGTTTCAAGAATGCAGTTAATTTGCAGTACTTCCCTATGTCCAATTTTCATGTAAATTTAGCGCAGCTTTCAACAATGAGTACTTCGCCCAAAGAGAAGACGACTTGTATGTTTGTGATTATAAAATACAACATGCACTAATGCTTAACATACCCGTACAGTGCATGAGTTACCTTTTGAACAAAATATGCCAATAAAACCCCTTCCGTGTTGACATTCAAAGAGTTTTCCGCTTCAAATGTTCTTTCAGGTAGATATGATTTGACTTTACCGGAAGCAAACTGGAAACTGCGGCTTCCACGTCCAATTGGATATTTTTTGGAAGAAATTCCATTTTTATTAATTTTGAGAAAATTGGGAAAAACAATGAGACTGTTTATTTCATAACAATAGCAACCACAGGTCACTATGTAAACTGATACACAGCATCATGCCAATGTTACAGGCGGATATTTACTTAAATTTCTTGGATTTGAATGCACCTGTAATATAAAACGTCGTATGGCACACTTGATCGAAATGCTATTATAAAGTTCGTGAGAAGTTGTCAAAATTCTCACTTGCACATAATGATACATTTCTATCACTTATAACATAATATACTATTATTTAATTAAGGATTATGATCAAACTTCTGTCATTTTATTCATTTATAAGGGATTTTAATGTTAGTAACTGAACCTTACACTTAGTGTATTTATAGCCATAGAAATAAAGATTTATGATCTATGACAAATCATTTTTTTATTTAATGAATCTCTTGGTCTTCAGCTAGTATAACAATACAAAAACAAATTAAAACATGAAACTTAAGTCCTTAAAAACATTTTCTAATAGGCTGCAAATGCGCAATCTTACAGGCACTGCCCTCTAAGAATGCGCAACATTTCCTCTAAGATTGCGCATCAGCAAGAGTCGCATTTAAAGAGCCCAAACCCTTCGTAGCTCGAACATTCTTCGTGCCACCATTGATTACAGCCACTGTATTGTACCCAGTCCTCAGTAATGGGTAAACGAAAAAAGGAAAAAATACCATCAGTTATTGTTTCAGAAACTTGGCAGGAATATGAGAAAAGAAACTTGACAAAAAACTAAAGAAATAGAAGAGAAGAAAAACAGAAAAAAGATAACAACAAATCGAATCAAAACAAAAATAAAATGTACAGTGTGAGTTTGAAGTAGGCAATTTTGTAATTGTGCAATACTGTGATGATTACTTTCCTGGAGTGATCGTTGAAATAGTTCAAAGTGATCAAATCGAATATAAAGTTAAAACAATGACACGTTCTATCTGGAAATGGCCAATCCAGGACGACATGCTATTGTACGAAAAAGATGAGATAATAAAAAAAATTATTGAACCAAAACTAGTGAATAAGAGAGGTTGCTATGATGTTCAAGAAATGAAATAGAATATTAACAAGTTTTCGTATACAGTAAAACCTCTAAATAGCGGTCACTAAAATTTGCCGCATAACTGATTGGTATATGGAGGTGGCCGTTATTGGGGGGAAAAAAAATTTATTGCTATGCGTTGTTTATTAAAATCTTTTAAGTATGGAACATAATACGGTTCGCTATAGGGTAATATATATCTGCATTAAAAATAACTATAAATGTACGATAATTAGACGATATAATAATGGAAGAGTTATACATATTGAATACATAATACATACATTTACATAATATGTACCTATTTTCTAATTGCTCGTTATACCTATTACAATAATTAATTACATACCCATATACATACCATTAAATTACATTTTTGTGAAATATTTTTGTATTGAGGTTTGTTTTACATTTTTAAGTTTAGTTTGTAAAACAGAAGATTCACATTTTGATAAAATTTGGAAGTACTTCTACCGCTAGCTCACTCTTATCATTAGAAAATAGAAAACTTTGCACATCTCTTAGTTTTTCGCACACTTCACCCATATCTTTAATGTTTGACGTAAAAACTTCGGATTCTTCTGCACCACTTTCATTGTTCGAATCACAGCCTTCACTATAGTCTAATTCACTGATTATATCTTGAATACTTAAATTGGGGCTTTCGGTCAAAATATCACAATCAATAGATGCATAATTTTCAAGGCTTACACGTTGATTACCTTCTAGTAATACAGGAAAAGCTGAGCTAGTGGAATTTTGTCTTCTTCATCGAAATCTTCTTGCAGGACCTTTTCCGAGAATCCTGCTTTCGCAAAACATTTAGCAATTGTAATAGGCGAAACGTTTCTCCAGGCTACTGATATCCAAACTAAAGCGCTGATTAAATTGATACTTTTTTCCGCATCTTCAAAAGGACGTTCGGTATTTGTGAATGTTAGCAGCCTTTTGATTAAAAACTTCCTGTAGGCCATCTTAAAGTTTTGGATAATTACTAGATCCAGTGGCTGGCAATGGGATGTGGTGTTTGGGGGTAGAAAAACAATGTTCACATTTTCAAGAGTCACTTTGGGATAAGACGTGGCATTATCCAGAAATAATAAGACTTTTCTATTTTCTTTTTCATTTTTTCATCAAATTTTTTTAGCCAGGAAGTCATAATCTCTACCGTCATCCAAGCTTTTTTATTAGATACCCATTCTAAGGGCAATTTGTTGATATGAGAGCCTTTAAAGCATCTTGGGTGTTTACTTTTCCAATGATTAACGGATTTTCCTTATCACCTTCCATATTTGTACAAAATAAAATTGTCAATCTTTGTTTTGCAGCTTTTTACCACTACATTTATCGTTTTTAAAGAGAACGTTTTGTTTGGCATCGCAAGGTAAAAAGTCCGGTCTCGTCAGCATTGTACACATTTTTGGGTGAATACTCCTTCAATATTACTGACAGCTTTGCTTTCCAAGCTTCAACAGTGTCCAGGTTAATATCAGCTGACTTCCAGCAAATTGTTTTAAAGGTTATGTTATGTCTTTGACAAAATTTCTGAAGCCACCCATTTGAAGCTTTAAAATCCGTTATTTTTAAATTTTCCGCAACTTCCTTCTCTTTTATTAAAAGTCTAAATATAGAGATATTTTTATTCCTAGCTTTACAAAACCGATTGTAAACTACTTGGTCAATTTCTAAACCTTCAGTTCTAGGAAGTTTTCTCTTCTGCTCTGCATTGAAACCTTCTTCAAATAGCTTTTTTAAATCACATTTGTTTTTTAAAATATCGTTAACTTGTGTTCTTCCAACACTAAATTTTTCAGCCAATTTTCTAGCACTGGTATTGAACTTTTCACTTTCCACAATTATATCAATTTTCTCTTTAAGAGACAAACGTTTTCTTTTTAGCGACATTGTAATTTTTCTGTACGTCTATATGTAACAGCACTGTTGAACATACTAACTCAAACTATGTACGCAAAATACGATTTTTGGGGTGAGCTTAATGAGCCGTTTAATTGCACTTTCTCTGTAATGACTGTCTATTGTAAATCGAGCAAATTCTTTAAATCCGTTCTTAAATACCGGTAATTACTTAAGCCTCACACAATGAAACAATTATAAATTATGCACAACTTGAACGCTAAGCTGTTGTCTAGTAATGACGTTACTTAAGAATGACCGGAAATGGGAGGTAGAATTACATATATTTTTCCAAGAAAGTCTACAAATAAGTGGCCGTGGCCGTTATCGAGAGGTGGTCGCTATTAGGAGGGTCATTAATATGGATATTTCCGTATAATTGGTTTTTGTACTTTATATTTTTATATTTACTTATTTACTATTGATTTTTTTGTTTGTGACAGTTTTCTTTGCAATAAAATTAAACTTATAAATATTTACAACTCAGTATTTTTTCAGACCTAGTAGTATAGTCCGATAAGTGGGTCGTGATGTGTCCGTTAATTGGATCATTGAATTATTGAGGTGTTCGGTAACTGGGACAATAGGCAATTTTTCGATATTTAATTTTTTTGGGGAAAGGGTGTATCCAAATGATTTAAACGATGTTTCTCAATTCAAAAATCTACCTGTATTTGTAATTTATTTTATAGTGCCAGTGCAGATATAGTTTTTATTAAGTTTTCAACTTCGCCTTTTTCCTTAAGTGTCCGATAATTGAGACGTTTACCTTAATTGTGGGTTGAAGTTTATTATTATTTATTATCACTTGTATTATTCTTGTAATGGATATGTCACCTATCTACAATTTTTACGAAAGTTAATTACTGAATTTTTGATTCAAAAGTGAGTCCAAGTTTTGAAGTTTTATTGGAAAAACCAAAATTAATGAAAAATGTTGTTTCTCAACAATGCGTTGTTTGTCTTATCGTACCTCATTTTTGTACCTAGAATAATTAATAGTTCTCTTATAAGTGTTTGTAATATATAACAACCCTTAGTTTTACTCGTAAGCATTTTATAAATAACCGTAATTGTTCATTAGCCCGGCAAATTAGTTTTTTTTGACGATAAAAATGTTACGTGTACCTACAAAGAATAAACACGACAAATATAACGCGCAGAGACGTAACATATTACACTCGCAAACATAACCCAACTCTTTTAGCTTAGCAGATCTTTCTCGAAATTATTTCTGTATTAAAATTTACGCAAAAGTTTATTCAGGTAGTTTGATTCGATTTGAAATTGATAAACGGGGAAATTGTGGAGTGTCTGCAAAACAGTTTTATTTCAGTTTTTATCGTGTGCTATGAATTTAATGGAAGCGAACAAGCCGAGCATTTACCACCTTGATTAGAACCGGGATATAAATTATCGCGTTGGTGTAATTCACGCGACTCCAGGGCATATTTCAATGTTGAATTCCTGCCGACCAAGCCAGGCGTCGCTCCAACCACAAATGGTTCTGATTGCAATGATCCCGCTTCACATGCGGTTAGACCAATACAAACTTTATTTATGCAATTCATTCGTGTGTATGTCCCGTTCTGTAGAATAAACGATTTTAATAAGCAACCGAGAAAAAAAATACAGAATACGTTTTAAATAATCGAGTTAAAATAGTCTTTTTAATACTAATTATACATTAGTCATACCTTTGTTGGCTTTTGAATATTCCGTAATTGCTTGATTTCATGAGATAAGTTCTTAATTACGTAAGTATATCATCGAGTATTCAAAAAGGTACAGAAAACGAACAATTAATATTATTTGAAGGAGTGCCGAACCTATAAGTAATTTAGTAATGGTGATTATGAGAAACAAAATTCTATGTATTTACAAAAAATATAAATGCGTTACGTCATTATCATTAGTCGGCTGATGATGCGAGTAAAGGGAAAGTTGATGGATAAACTCACTTTCCTATACAGGCTGACGTTGTTGACAACAGACTATTAATAAGGTTGGAAGTTTTGTTAAACATGAAATGCTTTTATTAACATTTAGTGTTACTAATTAAAATCTAATCATTTACTTACTTGTTTGACATCGTTAACTTTTACGACCAGAAAAACATGTAGCGTGAATTTTTTGGAAGTGTAATTAATTAAAATAACGATAAATTTCTCACTGCAGCTATACTATTGGATAGTTACTTGACATTAATTTTTTAAATATTATAATTAGTTTGATTACATGCCATTATCATTGGTTGTCCTTAATTATTATACAGGGTGATTCATGAGTTTTACGATAAAAACTTCTATCTCGTATAGTGGTAAAAGGTTTTTAAATATACAGGGTGCTCGAAAATAAAAGTTGTTAAATCTGCAACACATTGAAAATAGGTGTAATTTTATTAAATTACCCGACTAGTTACAATCTTCTCCTGAACGATCTAAACTTTTGTATATTTATTTTTCGAAAATAGGAATTTTAACAAGTAAAACGCGACCAAGTTGAGGTCAATCGGTTAAATACACTCAGAAAATTAAATTAAATACAACTTATGATAAAACATCATTTTTATGTATTTCCATGTAATTGTGCTTATTGTTTACATAAACAATTTATTCGCTTTGGAACCAGTTGGAAAAATGAATCTGCCGAGTTTTTTTTTAATCGAGAAGGACGTCCTCCGTTGTAATTCGCTTCGCAAGTTAATTCTAAGAAGAAAAAAATAACATAAATTCACTGATAAAAGTATGTTGAGTCAATTGTATTTAATTTTGAATATTCTTTTCAAAATTAATTGCCCATAAAACTTTTAGTACCTTCTAATGACAATTTTTAATGTTCAATAACAAATAACAAAAAAGTTGTCAAAGGACTTTTCAATTTTCTTAGAAACCCTTTGCTTACCTTCTTTCTCGAATTTTACAGGTACTGATTTTACACTTAATAATTTACGTTTATTGTTTATGATAATTTCGGAGGGTAAAAATATTTTTTTACATATTAACTTATTTCCTAAAGTGTCAATATCCACAACCGCAATACAAATTTTTCCACATTTTTTTTGCTACTCTCTTGTACGCTTCACATTTGTTGTAGGAAATTTACAAAAAAAACGTGTGTCTACGTCGTCTACAGTAGTGTAGTAGTACCGTTCCTGGCTCACTTTTGGCGCAAAATTTGAATTTGTGGTGAGGGAATTTGAATTTCGGTTACGATCGTTTGTCGCCGGGGGCGTGCGCGCATGATCGGGGACGATAGGGAGCGTTCGGGAACGCTCGGGATCAATCGGGGCGACTCGGGTGAAGAAGCAAGGGGCGGGGGCACGGTAGGCTAATGACATTTGCTCTCAATTTAATGCAATGTCCTCTGAAGTGCGGGGATGATTAAGGGGTTCGTAATTATTTGTGACAAGACGTGTAATATTTGAAACTGGATGTAAAAAGGAGGATTAATTGAAGTGGTTTATTTAATAATAAATTTGCAATCAATTAAAACATAACAAATGTCATACTTTGCAAACTTACACAAATCGGAAGATGTACTTCCTTATTTAAGTGCAAGTGGTTTGACTGTCGATAAGAAGTATGGGATAGTGTCCTTAATTAAAATTGATACAATATACGGAGATAAAGTAGAAGTTCGTTGCAACGATTTCAAGACTGCTTCCACCATGCTTTAGTGACATAATTTCAATTAAAGACGTCAATAAAATTAATGAAGTTATAAGATCCAGAACAATGTTGTATTTGGTTAGTCGAGGTCCAGTTGGTTAAACTACAAATATCGAATTCATTGAAGAACGTGTTGAATGAATAAGAAAATGTGTTTAAATAAATTATATAAGGATAAAGTAAAAATGTCATTGAAAGAACTGTCTGACACAATTGAAATGTATGAAATTAAAAGCGATTAATAAGTATAAAGTTGTAAAGTTTCATTTTCTTTGTTATTCCTTAATTACAATGATAACAATTGTCATAATGTTATTTGAAAAATAAAAATTAATGACGCTATTTTGAAATTACAATTATTGTTGTTATGCTCATACTTTTGGCATTGCAACAAAATCAATGCATTCATTGATTTTCAAAGATTTCTTTCTAAAAATGGAAAATGTATACCTTCGTGAAACGATAACTTCTACATATTTTGTTGAAACAGCTACTTTAATTTAAACATTAATTTTTCTTTACAAAATTTTAGTGACAGACATGAATTAGAAATTGGAAGTTTGCAATAATAAAGTTATTGTAACGTTAACGAATGGATAAAAACTAAAATGTTTAGTATCTGTTTACCATTTTCTTGTACAAATTATAAATTGTACTGTATTTGGCATAGCAGGATTCTGAACGTTGGGAGCGTTTAAATTTTTAGTTTTCAAAGCTTAATTAAATTCAACGCAATGGTAACGCAAATGGTGAAGCACCATCGTGCATAAACCGCATTCTCTGTTCAAACAATAAGGGCAAATTTTCCTGTAAGAAGGTAATATTACCCGCAATAAGGTTAATTAATTATTTCCATTTAAACTATTATCCATTATAGAAAGGTATCAATAATTATTAGCCTTTACTTTTAAATAAACGTTAGTAGTCAGTAGCTTTTTTTTGCATGAGGATTTTGTGAAAGTTAATGTTATGTAAGTCAGTTGACGTTCATAGTCGAAAGTTCGTGGTATTAAACTATAACCAAGTTTTAGTATTTATTCCACAAAAAATCCCAGTTTATTTACTAAATATAACTCCAGTATATTTAAATCGGCATGGTGAGAATAGAAGTACATGCAGGCTTACGTATTTTGATGGTCTTATTTTTCGTCGACTTTTGACGTTTTTTCCGGCTAAAGTTTTACCTCCACTGGCACGAATGCAGTCATGGTTGACTAGGGCTATGGACGCCGGGTTGGAAGTCGACATCCCTTACTGCCGACAAGTTTCGGGTGGAGAGTACTTTGATCTCCTTGAAAAAATATTCGACCGGTATAAGGCCAGCCTTAGCAGAAAACCTACTTACCACCACATTCCCAGATCACTCAAAATCACTCAAATCCGCGACAATGCATTAGTAACTCCTTCCAAATTCGTGGATTTTGCCAGGCAACAGAGAGCCCATTGAACGCAGTTCAGCAAGAGCAACAACGTACTGTCCACGTGATAGGCGTCTCGGATAAACGTCTGTATCAAACAGAACAAATTTGACTATTAGCACCACGCAGATATTTTTTCTGTTTTATAAAGGGTACATAGTTTTTTTCGGTATTGGATTCTCCGGGATAAATTAAACTCTGTTATGGTCTTGGTTAACAAGGTTTCATGTTGTCTCAAGCTCTAGCCTAGAGTTCATCGACACTGAAAGACTCGCGGAACATACCACTGTGCTTGCAGATATTGTTACCATAATGTTCTAGCGTCTATCAATCTATATGACTAGTGTTCTCACGCGACCATTAGGTTGGTAAAACGAAAAGTCACTCAACGTTGGTTAATCAAGGTCCCTCTGGTTCACCTCCATAGAAAGTCCAGTATCGATGTCACGGGAATGGGTACAATGATAAAATTCTGGAGGTAAATTCGTCATATAACATGGATCGATGTTCCAGAACTGCTTTTTTGTATAGTTCAGAGGTCAATGTGTTACTGGTACAATAGAAAAGATCAATCAAGATCAACGCTACAAAATATATATTACATTTTTTTTTTAGTGACTACTACTTTCGGGTTTAATTCGGAATTAAATCTTGCTCAATGATGAGTTAAAAATGTTATGCGAAAATTGCTATTAAAAGCATGAATTTCAAGAAAGAACTTTTATTAAACAAAAAAACAAAAGAAACAAAAAATGCATATCAATGAGTTCTTGACGGCATACTCAATACTAAACTTCTTTTGTTCAAAAATTGGTCAACAACGCTTTTTTGCATAAAACGAAAGGAAAAGCAAAAAAAAGCAAAAAAAAACAAAAAATCTCAGGTTATTATTGACGGTAGATTTAAGAAAAAAGGCTTTCGTACACCAATTGCTACAAAAGCTTGTATTTGAAGACGCCATTTGTATGAACAAAAAAAAATATTAAAAGAAACAAACAAATGCAGTTGAAGAAATTATTAAGATTACAATTTTTTGTACACAAAATGCTACAAAAGCATGTATTTAAGATCTAGATATTATTGACAGCAGAATCAAGAATGAAGGTGATTTTTTAATTTAGTAGCCCACATTTGATAACTGTAGCAGCAGAGTATTTATGAAATTTTAGTTCTCAGGGGGGCTTAATGCGAATGTAATATCGTAATTGTCAGAATAATGTCTTTTAAGAAAGTATTTTTATGTAAGTACAAATAAAAGGAGAAACACTAAAACTTGCACATGAAGAAATCAAGAAAAAAAATTAGGTAACTCTGGAAGTTGTTTTTATATTTTTTTATCCTATGCATGGTAATTTTGCGCAACCCAGAAATAAACAATTCTCTGTGAATATTTAGTTTCAGCCACCTCAGCCGCCTCGCCCGCTTCCACCACTCCACCCACCTACTCTTTTAACGCCTCTTCCTCTACTACCTTCTCCTCGATACATATAGACGTCCCATCATTTTTCCCGAAATTTTCTAAAACTTCAAGGTTATGAAGTTAAGGGTAGAACCGTTTTGGTGTTTTAGGGCGGTTTATCGTTTCTCGTGTTTCAGAAAAAAGTACCCGCTTTGAGTTTTCGTTCTCCATCGGAACACAAAAGACTTTAACTTTTTGCAGTAATTAAAACCGCGTAGATTTTATCACGACCTGGAAGAATTCATAACTGACATCAGTCTATATATATATTTTTTCGTGTTTTGTACGCTTACTTATATATTACTTGAAACTGGTTTCATTGAATAAATACCATCAGTCTCCATCCATTTGACTAGAATCAGAACGAACGCAATCAACAAAAAGTTCTGCTCTGATGACTGATGAGCGACTGAAAATAAAATGTATTTGTGACATTATTTCACATAAATGTCTAATTCCTGTAATAACAGTTGCACATATATCATCTGGCCAAAGATTGGCCGTAGATTTTATTATACTTTTATTGATAAACCGTTATTTTGATGATATTCGATTTTTGAAAATTTTAAATAATTACTTCTAGAGGTATGTATTTAAAATTTTATGTCACTCCGTGTAATCTTCATTAAAAACGGATTGCCGCACACTTTTCCCGCATGAATGCCCACCCCTGCTATAATAATATAAATAATGATTTACATTACATATGGTAATATATACTTAAAAATGACAAAAAAGTAATTGACTACTAAAGAATAGGATAACATAAAGTAAAATTAAGTTCCAATTGAAATTCATTGACAACTTAAATATTAAATGCTTGCTACTGTATTACTCACGTCTTATATATAAGATGTGGAGTTATGCGACAGTTTCCACCCCTTTTCTTCACTTTTTTTGACGAATTAGAGTTAGTAAATTATAATGAAGCATAATAATGTCTGCCATCCGTCCGTATGTAAACACGATATCAAGAAAATCTTAATGGGCTTTATTTATAATTCCGAAAATTTGATTACATTTTGGGCATAATCTATCCAGTCAAAAGTGCCGTTAAACTACACAGATTTTCAAAATCTCAGAATATTTACATATATATTTATTTTACACATTTTTGTTTCAAATAAAAGGTGTTTGTAATTTAATTTTACACAACTTCTGTTTAAACTATTTTTTGATCTGATAAGTAATTACTGAAATATAATAATCAATCACGTCACACTAATTGTTGTAACAATATCTCCACCAACATCATTAATACAAAAAAGTTGAGGGAGAAAAGTTATTGGAAATTCTATTGTCTATAGTTTTTGTTTGAACTTTTTTTTTTCTAAAACAAAATTTCATTTCGCTTTGTGACAGTTAAATTTTCAATTCCTCTTAACACTTTGGCCGCCACGTGTATCCAAAAGTATACACACTAGACGGGTCAAAATTGCTGCGTGTATACTTTTAGATATACATGTAAGGTTTTGCTTGGGGCTGCGTGTATCCTCGATGAGCACAATATCTATGTATTTTTAAATGGTTAAGTAACTGACGTGGCCTGTGAGTGCATAAAATGGACTTACCATTGGGAAATAAAAAAGTTTAAAATTTTTATTTAAGATTTTTGTTGGATACCTTATTGCCATTTTATATTATTATGTATACCAAGAAATACATAACTATTGATGATATAAGTAGTAAAAATAAGTTAAAAGTAAGTTATTTATTAGAAAAGTGTACAAATATATTATGATACAAGTAAAAAAACAAAACTCAAAAAGTTCTATATTGTAAACAGAAGGGAAATATAAAAAAAGCTCTAATTTTATCACTTTTTATTAATCACATGAGTATCAAAAAACATTCCATACATAAAAATGTTCTTCACGAGTTTGGCACTTAGTTTTAACTTGCGTTGAGTATTTTACTGCGTATGCGCGCCCACTGGCCTGCTTATATTTTTTATATCATACGGTACAACGTCCTTTTCTCTCGGTTGGGATCAATCTGTGTTCAAGTTAAAGTTGCAACTGGAAGTCTAATGGGTTTCCTTCTTTCCAAAATCAAGCATTTTTAAACATAGAAGTTCTCTGAATTCTGTTATTTATAGTTGATCCTTTTTTCGTTGTTCTTATTGAATAAATAACACGCATTAACAACACACGTTCCGGTAATCATTTCTACTGCAATTTTACGGTACCATTTGAGACTTCGTCTCACAGAAGTAGAATACGACAACATCTGGTCAGATACATCTTTTTGCTTTATTATAATCAACGATAGCCTTGGGTTTCAATTTATTTATTCTCCCTGGAACTTCAACTCACGTTTCGTTATGTTTGGTTGTGAGCATCAACACGTTCCTTTTGTCCTTCCACTTGAATATAACTATTCCATCCTTCTCCTTTCCTACAATCTCGCCTTTTTTCAATTTTGCCGATACATCTTTTGGAAGTCCTTTCCTATTTTTTTTTGAGGGTACCAACAAGGTGGGTATTTCTTTCCAGTAACTTTTGTGCCAACTCAGTACTGGTATACCAGTTATCGGTATACAGAATCATTCGATTATCAAGACACTTATTCATAAGTTCAAATACGATCTTCGTGGCCACCAGCGTACCATCTACTTTCTCAGTACCGCAATATATTTTGCAATGGTAAGTATACCCTCCTGGAAGACAAAGTTTGAAAAGTTTAATTCCAAATTTATGCCTTTTTCCTTTGACGTATTGTCTGAATACTAGGCATCCTCGAAAGGGCACCATTGTTTCGTCTATACAGACATTTTCCTCGGGAAGGACAACTTTTTGGAATTTCACATTCAGGGAGTCGACCAGGAATCGAATTTTGTTGAGTCGATCTCCTTCTTCGCACTGTTCGTTGTTATAGAAATGCCACATTCTTAGAATGATCTCAAACCGGTATTGAGATATTTGATTAGCAGCTTGGAACCAATAAATTTCAGAATTTTCTCAGTAATCTGTTATTTTAGGTTTTCTGTCTAAACCCATCCACAGCAAAAAACCTAAAAAACAATACATTTCTTCTCGAGTTACGTTTTTTCATTTATTCAATCTAGAAGATGGCATCAGTGTTTCTTCTGCAATGGATTTTACTATAGTTTGTTCGGCATACAAATTGGTTTCTTTTACTAAAGTAGTTATTAGCTCCTCATCGAGAAATAATCTATAGTAAGCAAATACATCTTCCCGTCTCATATTTTGTATTTCTTGGACCAAACCGATGTCCTCATCAAAATTGAAGTCTTTGGGATCCCCAACAACGATGCCCCAATCCGAATCAACGCCTTGCTCCTCAACACTAGACGAATAACTATTTTCAGAATCTTCAGATTCTGAAATAGAAAATACTTTCATCAAGGATGTTTTCGGATATTACAAGTGTAATACATGTTCTATTATGTTTGTACATACATATTTCTTGCGTTATCATTAGTAGGAAAAGAAAATGTAGAAATTTTGTATCGTTCATTTGGAATATAATACTAATAAGTATTACGATTATTTTACTTTTTTTCTAAATTCTATTGTCAGTAAAAACAGTAAAAACATCTTGTTGTCTGTTGTCAAAAATAAAATTGTCCGAGTGATGGATAGTAAAAATATGTTGCAAACATTTTGAGACATGCTAAAAAAAACGTATTTACCTTCAAGCGTCAGTGCCTCAACTCTACCTCGTTTTACTCTAGGAGTAACCAAACTGCTACTACCAGTACTTGAGCCATCTGGTTGGTACACAGGATCATTATCTGAGTTGTTCACAAATGGATCGTCGACATCGTCGCTCATATCCTCCCAAAGACGTTGCAATCTACGCTGTTCTTCTTCGTAAGACCCCACTATACACAAATGTAACTAACACACGCACGGTAAGAGTGTTCTTTCACAACTAACGCATTCAAAACACTGAATACCTACGTTGTCTGCAAGTGTAGACACGTGGCGCACAGGTGCATTTTCGAAACCCTGCACCACATGTATATTTTTGGCACACACACAAAACGGACATGCGCATTAATTTTTTACAAAAATTGGTATATTACTTCAATTCAAGTAATATAGAGATCATTTAAACAAAAAAATCACCGTGGCCCAACGAACCGTTGCATTGAATTGGCGTGGCGGCCAAAGTGTTAAGAAACTTGGGCGCGCGATACCTCGTTTTGTCCCAGGTACTGACGTAGTGTAGTAGTCGTATAACGGCTTAACAGTTAGATACATTTAACTATTGTTGAAAATTGCTTCGAAATGAACATTTTCTTCGTAAATATGGATTTTTTCCTACAACGTATCAGATTTTTGGTCCATATTGTTACGTGGTAAATTCAAATCTATAAATCTAATTGTGTCTTGCGCATTCAAAATTTCCCACTTTCACCTTCCCGCAATAGGAACCAAAATATGCGATTGAGGAACGTGATTTGTAGTTAGTACGTTCAAATTTAAATACTTTTCAATTTTTATTTGTTTTATTTTGAAAAGTTATTTCCATAATTTGTGTATAAAAATGAACAATTACCAATACACTGAACTTTGAAGAGGCTAGGAGAAATGCACAAGAAACTCGTAGAATTTATCGGAGAAGATATCAAAACAGCCATGTTTTTTTAGAAGAGTATGTAGACGTCTCTCAGAGACTGGAAGTTTCACAATTGTTGGGAATTCCAATAGAGTACGTCAAACTCCCTGCATTTGATGAACCAGTTCTTAATTTTATTGAAGATGAGCCATCGACAAGCACAGGAGTAATAACAAATTGATTAGATGTAAACAACGTAACCGTGTGGCAAGTTCTAAAGAAACAAGGTCTTTATCCATTTTCTAGACAAAAAGTGCAAGCCTGAAGACTTCCAGCCAAGATTGTTGTTTTGTCGTTGGTTTCTTCAGCTTTGCAATCTTCACAGGCGTTTTGAAAACGCATTTTATTTACAGACGAAGCTTGTTTATCAAGGTACGGTGTATGTAATTCTCGCAATAATCATCTGTGGTGTGATGAAAATCCCTACGCAGCATTAATTAGTGCGCATCAACGACGTTTTACAGTAAATGTATGGGCTGGAATAATAGGGGAGTACGTTATTGGACCCTACATTCTCCCAAACGAATGGTGAAAATTTTCTCAAATGATGTTTTGCTAAAGCTTCTTGATGACTTACCGCTAAACATCAGACGAAGACTTTGGTTTCAACATGATGGAGCACTGGCTCACACAACCCGCGAGTGGATTGGGAAAGAAGGTCCTGGTGCGTGGCCAGCCTGGAGTCCTGACCTAACTCCTCTAGATTTCTTTTTCTGGGATCAGATGAAAACCACTCTATATGAGACACCAGTAAACACAGAATTAGACCTGGTGGCAAGAATAGTAGCTACAGCTATATTAAAGAAAAACAGGCTGCTCTTGCAAGTGTGTCCTCGAATATAATACAAAAATATTTATTTTACACATTTTTTTATGTTTTTTTACAACATATCCATACGTTCCATACGCTTTTTGACATTTATTACTATCGGGTCCATGTGGAGTTCTGCGGTAAACGCAGTAAAAAATGGTTGCTATGAGACACCAGAATTTGACAATATAATTTAAGAACAAACAATTTCTAAATTTTTATAGGAGTTTCATCATTTTTCGTACTTGTATCTACATTTACAACATCTTCTCGTTTTGATATGCTATAAGAGATTGTCTCACAGTCACTGGATTGTTGATTGTTGATGATTTAACACTATTTCTTAGCAATTGGCTTTAAATATAGGCATATAGATATGAATACCGACTGTTTGTCTCCTATTAACATACTATTGAAATCGGTTGGTGTAAACCTGCGTACTTTGTATAAATCTCCAAATATTCCGATACTACAATTAATGATCTTGGTTTCTTCGCCTTCGTATCTGGCAAAATAATGAGTAATTTGTGGCTTCTATCCTATATGTCATATGACACAATTCATCCTCCCCGGTACCCTAAATATTAATGCCACCTAAAACGATAAACTTTCTTACAGAGAGTTTTTACCTTAATATTTATTATCAATCATCTGGAGCTTTAGATAACAATTTTTCAAATTGTTCTTTCTCTAAAATTCAGGACTTTTTCACTCTGTTAACATTTGAGAAACTCACGCAATTTTAAATGTTTAGACACGTTGTTACCGTTCAGAGTAGTTTTCAACATTAGTTGGGTACGTACTTTACAAAGTCGATGAATTTCATTTCCTTGGAAAATACAGCAAAAGATACTAGCAATACTTCTTTGAATTTTCTTCTAGGTACGATAGTTCATAATCCGGATCAGGGATTATCTTGATGACCAGGTGCAAAAACCAAAGTGGTCATTCTCGGGAACAACATGATTTTCTTGTTGGCCAGGGAGTACTGTATAGTACTGATCACCTTCCATATTTTTTATTACGAAAAGCTCTAACGAATATTGACATAAAGTGTGATCACCTAACAGATATTTTGATTTTTTCACTAAAGTTAATAGCATTTTATTTCTATGGTCTTTAACTCTCTAACTAGAACTTAAAACAAAAAAAAACTACGGTTTCTTTAAACTTACTAACTAAAACTAAAGGCACACACAAAACTGACTAATATTTAATACTTCTGTCAAATTATTATTTTCTAACTGGGTGAGTCGGGAGGAGCGCACCAAACTCTAGGAGTGTATTATACAAGTGAAAATAATGTAAAAAAAACTCATATGTTCTTATCCGATTTTCATTTGTTTTCAAGTTATAGCATATTAGCAAATAAACAAATTATACACATAAAATTTTCTTAATCATAGCGTTCTTTCAATAAATGTTTAAAAATACCGCCATTGACTTCTAAACATTTTCTGCTTTGTCTACTAAAAGCGTTTGTTGCTCTCCCAATTGATTCATTTCTTTCTTCTTTAATATGGGCTGCAGTATTCTCAATTCGTCTAATTAGTGCATCCCGTGTGTCCACTTTTATTTTGTAGACTTCATTTTTCATCCAGCCCCATAAATAAAAATCTAGTGGTGTGAGGTCTGGAGATCTTGCAGGCCAATTAATAGGACCTCCACGACCAATCCAACGCCCTGGAAAACGTTCGTCCAAATGTTGCTTGACCTGACGAGCGACATGTGCAGAAGCTCCATCGTGCTGATAGTACATCTGCATTCTAATATTTACAGGAACATCCTCTAGCAGGCCTTGTAATTCATTTTGTAAAAAATTGAGGTAGATCCAAAATAAGATGGCCAATTAAATAACTGTCAACCATACCACACCACACGTTCACAGAAAACCGATGTTGAAAATTGCTTTCGATTGTTGCGTGGGGATTTTCGTCTGACCATACATGATAGTTACGAGTATTATTAATGCCATCACGGGTAAATGTAGCTTCATCCGCAAAGTATAATCGATACAACACGATGATTGTTATTTATCCACCGACAAAACTCCATACGGTTAGCGTAATCCTCTGGTTGTAGGTGCTGTACTCTCTGTACGTGATAAGGATATAAACCTTGCTCGTGGGGTGTTTATTTTGTGGAATTCCCAATTGAGTGGTAATTCTCCGTGAGCTAGTAGTTGCATCTTCTTCTACTAGATGCAGAATATTTTCTACTTCTACAAACCTTGTCGAGTAGCGCGTTCAGATTTTATGTTTGCACTGGGAAGCTTACCAGTCTTGCACAATTTCTTGAAAACTCTAATAAATACGTTTTTATCAGGTGCGGAAAACGTTGACGATATTCTTCAGCAGCAGCTGTAGCATTTCCATTACAGAAACCATAAACAAACACCATATTTGCATATTCTAAATTTGAATAAGTATCTAGCATTTTGCAATACTAACAATCACATAAATTCGAAATTAAACGTTCAGTTACTATTCACTGTACACTGGCAGTTCATCAAAACGTCAGAATTATCAATGTCTTTGAGCCTCGAACATGGCATACTTTGATAATGTTAAAATTCAGATAATAAGTGAAAAGGTAGATGAACATTTGGTGCGCTTCTCCCGACTCACCCCGTATAGCACACTAAATATAAACTCAAAAAATAAATAGACCAAAATAATGAAAAAATAGGTCAGTCAATAGAGTTAAAAAAGTACCTTGTTTGTGACAAAAATACTAATAGGAAGAGGCATGTGCCATCATATAAAGGACAATGAATAGATTAATTTAGACATAAAGCCAACACGCGATTGTCATTAATTAATTTGTAATTAACAAATTAGTGCAAAAAACGTTTTTTTTAGTTTTTTTGTTCTTGACTAAAAACCAATAAATCAATGTTAATGAAGTGAAAAGACACGCCTGGATTGGAACCTTATTTTCAAAGAAAAACCGAAAAGACAAATGATTTTTGGTTTTTTTTTTTAATTAATTAAGCCGCCATTTTTTGAGCTACAGTGAACAGCTTCAGGGACATCGTAGGTTTTGATAAGTACTTCATTTGTACAAAAACTTGGAGCTGTCCGATAATTACTTTCTGTAGGATTGCAATTTGAATTTTTTTGCATTATTTTTATTTATTATTAATAATGCAAAAAAATCAAATTGCAATCGTACAAAACTATTTATCCGACAGCTCCAAGTTTTTGTACAAATGAAGTACTTATCAAAACCTACGATGTCCCGGAAGCTGTTCACTGTAGCTCAAAAAATGGCGGCTTAATTAATTTAAAAAAAAAAACAAAAAATTACTTGTTTTTTCGATTTTTCTCGGAAAATAAAAATTCGATCGAGTCGTATCTGTGCTCATTTTGTTCGTATTTTAATTCTCTACAACGTTACAAAACTAAAAAAAGGTTTTTTTGCACTAATTTGTTAATCACAAATTAATTAATGACAATCGCGTGTTGGCTTTATATCCAAATTAATCTACTCATTGTCCTTGATATGATGGCACATGTCTCTTCCTATTAGTATTTTTGTCACGAAAAAAACTTCTACTGATTGGCCTAAAACAAAAAATGCCAATTTTGTCATAAAAATCGATATGTGGTTTTAAAAAAATATTTTAATATTAATCGGTCTTATTTATCAATTTAAAGTAAGCTGGGTAAAAATTTCAGATTTCGGTTAAGTATCATAAAAATGTGAGGATTCAGTAAGACTGGGCAAGTCTGAATTCCTTCAAATAACAAAAACATGGGGTCTTCACAATGGGTTACTTTTAGTATTCATGTATTTCAGTTTGAAGTTATGTAAATGGAACATAAATCAAACGTTGCGTCGATTGAACTACTTTGAAACGTAACAATTTTTTTTCTATTTTAACATCCAACAAAAGTAATTAAAAATTTATTTACTTTTGATGTTTTAAGGTTCAATAATGTAACAAAATTGAAAACCCCAAAATCTTATTTAATTAAATAGTTAACTCTTATGAAAACTGTTATATTTTTAAGGCTACAAATACACAGTATCTTTTAAAATAAAAAATATTACAGAAACGCAAATTGAGGTAAAAGAAAATAACTGAGAAAGGTCAAAAGAAGGATGATTTTACGAGTATTAGATACTAACATTTTGCTATCATATACAATTTGCTTACGGCGATTCCGTCTCTCAATATCTGACGCAAGAAACGTTTTTGGTTATCTTACTAGAGAGTGCAAAAGATGTAGCTAAACAATTACAAATGCTGCATCTGGACAATAGAGTTCATATTGACCACTTAAACAAACCCTTCTATACAGATGGTGTTGTGACACTTCAAATAATAACGCTTAACCACGTTATCTTAGTAATGTTAAATTAGATTAGAAGGGTCGAAATGCAATAATAGAATGTGGACTGTTTAAGATGTGTTAATAGAGTCGTACTTGTATTTCAGAATTGGAGTTGGAAGAGCACACTTCGAAAAGCAACCATAAGCAATTTACGAAAATCCAACTTCTTCCACTTTGTCATCGCACTATATGATCGGGCGGGGCAACCGGTAGAAATCGAACGCACCGCTTTCATTGGATTCATCGAAAAAGATCAGGTTAGTTACTTTCACTTTTTCTTTAATACGAATTTAAAAAAAAAATGATTCTATTACGTTATGTGGTAAAAATTTTATCATATAAGTACTTTGTTAAAACCGCCCACTCTTTTAAATGTATGAGTTTATACTTTGTTAATATATGAAACATTAGGCTCTTGAAATTCAATAATTATTTTATAATTCCGAAATTGCTAAATTACTTTAAATCAACAATGGTAATGAAAATAGTTGTACAATATTATAAAATACATCAAATTTTATTTTAAAATAAGAGAGTACTTAAAACAACCTAATAAGAGCATGGCAATTACAAGGGATGGTTCGTAATTAGGTTCAAATTAGCTTTATTATAAATATTTATTTAAATACAGGGAGTTTCAAAAAAAGTGACCCCGTCTCTAGGATAGGTAGAAAAATGAAAAATAATTGGGGGTTTGCTTAGTGCAAATTTCGTAACGCCATACGTATCCAAGATATAGGTCGTTGAAGAAAAAAGATATATACACATTTTTTTACGATTTTGCCGAAACTACTGACAACATTGTAATGAAATTTGATACGAATATGTTTTGGAAACTGATACATCCATGAATTTGTTTTTATAACTGACGCTCATAGAGGGCGCTAGTTACATGGTTCGTACCAAGTGGTAATGAACATAACTTTCTTAAGGTTATATTTATTAATCGAAATTTCAAGTTCATTCAATTTTAGACCAAAAAGGTACTTTTGGCAAAACTCGATACTGTGTACGTTTCGGAATATTTTGATTTAAGAATGATGAAGTAACAACCGACGCTGGTATAAAGTAATGATAAAGTTAAAATTAAAATAAAGATTAAGAACATAAAATAAATTCAATTAGAGTAAGTGTTCAAAATGTCCTCCGTTTTTGTTTTATTTTATTTTTTTTATCATTACTTGATACCAGCATAGGTTATTACTTCATAATTTTTAAATCAAAATATTCCGAAAACTACACAGTATCGAGTTTTACCAAGAGACTTGAAATTTTGATTAATAAATCTAACCTTAAAAAGTTATGTTTAATACTACTTGGTACGAACCGTGTAACTACTAGCGCCCTTTATGAGAGTCAGATTTAAAAACATATTCGTGTCAAATTTTATTACAATGTTGCCAGTAGTTTGGGCAAAATCGTAAAACATGTATATACATTTTTTTCTTCAATTATTTTTCATTTTCTACCTATCCTAGAGACAGTAAACGTAAATAAATGTACAGGGCCATTCTTTTGGAGAAGCTAGATCTGAAAATTTGAGATATGCCCGATTGATCTACAATATCTAAAACATAATAATATTATTACATTTGAATACTAGGGTGGGTAAGTGTTGGCATGTTTAGGTTTTAGTAGTTTTCCTAAACCTTGAAGCAAATGCTTTGCCAAGACGAACCAATCCACTATTGCACACGGTTTCTTCACCACACTATACACGTTTATACTGATCTTCTGGGACACCATACATAACACTTACATCACAATACAATATTTGTATAATGTACCATACCAATAAATAAATAAATACCGATGATTGCAACTTCCTTACTTTAGATAGATCACCCTGTATATTATTACGAATTTTGATGATTCTGAGGATTCCGTCAATAGTTTTGTGCTACTTTGCACTAAATGTTTTACTAGATATTACCTTTTAATAATTTACAATTTTAATTAACTAATTAATCTAAGATCTGTGGCAAAACTTAAAAAAAAGGAAAAATTGATTGGATCATAACAATTACAGAAAGTAGGGTAGAGAAAAGAAGAGTTTTTTTTTAAATAATTTCCGACGAAATTAGACCTCTATCGAAAAAAGTTAAAGCAAAATCTTGTAGATAATTAAAAGATCTAAAACTTTTATTTCATTCACTTTTTAATATAACCTCAAAATTACTGACAACAACGCCAAAAGCCTATATTTACAAAAAAATGTGCAGTATTAGGTTAGGTTAGGTAAACTTTTATCTTTATATTTAATATAGACAATTTCAAATTTAAAATCCAATTAACCAATGTTTTGTTTATAATTTGAACTATTATATAATTTTTTTTGTTTAAAGTATAATCCTATTTTTCGTTAATTTGTTCCATGCCTTTCTGTCGCTTGTTCCTCTTATTTTATTATTGATCTATCTAGTTAGGAGTAAGTAACTCGTAATTTGCATGCAGAATTAGTTAATAGGTAAATGGGGATCACTTCGCCGAATGGACATAACGTCGAATGGACACAACGCCGAAACTTCAAAATGAATTATTGGACATATCACCGAAACTGGACACAATACCGAAAATGGACACAACGTCGAAATTGTGTTCATTTTCGGCGATGTGTCCAGCAGGTGATTTCGGCGTTGTGGCCAGTTTCGGCGGTATGTCCAATAATTCGTTTCGACGTTGTGTTCAAGTTTCGGCATTGTGTCCATTCAACGTAATGTCCATTCGGCAAAGTGTCCATTCATTTTCAGTACTTGAAAAATCAGATTCTCTTTTAAATTTGCACATTTTCTTTTTTGAAAATCATTTCCCTTTTAATATATTCGTTGACTTTTGTTTTATTACATTCTCCTCTGCCTCTAAGGATAATTTTCTTATTCTACTTTGTTGGTCTCTTTAATATTGCGTTTTTCCTTTGCTTCTTTCAAATATTACAAATATGGCGGTGAACCAACAATTGTCGTGTTTCCTTTTTTCGGCGATGCCGTTGGAAATGGTGTGCTTTCGTACAGCTACATTCGACATCAAAGAATATTGTAGTAGATTGCAAGTTTTTTTTCGCTTAATACCGAAGTTGATCTTTCTGAACGAATTACCTCAATATTTTGATGATGGATTTCCTTATTAGTGACTTAGTTGGTATTGCCACGTCAATTGACTAACTGAATATTTGTTGAAGCTATAGAAGAAAATCGTCATTAGTAAAAATTTGGAATAAGGTCAGCATTTTTCCTGGATAGATCTCATTCACATTCGAACTTCTTCCTCATAATAAAGGTTAATAAGTCTCATCAATGCAACGTCTAAGGGTAGGCACAGTGGGGAGGAAAGCATAATAAAACAACTCTGTTATCTCGACCAAGAACAATAATTGGAGATTCCTACGAGAAAGTTACGAATTGTTTAAATCAAGACAAAAAAATTCGGATGTTATCCAGCCAGTTTCGCTCACTTCTGCTCATCCTCCAGGTGGTAAACCCAGCTGAAACTCCTGTTGCATATCTCTATGGTCACCGTTTGACCTCTCTCACTGGACGCGATTACCCCAACTTGCCTCTTTCCTTTTGTTGCCAATGTTTTGAATGATTTTGTCGGCCGTCAATTTATATTTGTCAATGCCCTCAGTCAACAATGTATGAAACTGGGCAACAGCTACGCTGTTAAAACCCATGGCACGAGCTCCGGAGGTGGCATCTGGTGAACATACATATCTTTGAGGTAGGTCGGAAAATCGAGTTCCAGTTCATCTGTGAATACACATTCATATTTTCCTGCCTTCTTTTTTATTTTCAATGCTGAATTGTCTCGCCTTTTCTTTACGTATCTGACCAAAGTTGATTTTGGTACATTGAAATAAGATGAAGCTCTATCTAAACCCAATTTTTTACTGCTGATTTTGCATGCTCCATCGCATCAAGAGACCACTCCTGCCAATTGTCTTTCAAATATAGTTACGGACCATCTGAAATTAATAAATATTACAGTCAAAACTAGACCTAAAGCAATCAGGCCTTGAAGCAGAACGAGACGCGTCTTATTTTGCATCTTTCCATTCCGCCCCAGACACACAGCTTGTTTAAATATACAATTATGAGGTTATACACTGATATTTTTCAGCCACTTTTACATTATTCTAAAAGCATTCATAACTCCGTATATTATTCAATTTTCAATCAACAGCAATTAACAGAACGTTATTCACCTTAAAATAAAAACACACGAAATTTATAAAATTACGCAAAAAGTAAAGGAATTCTGAGAACACAACATAGACTGTACAAATATCGACACTGACTAACTTAGACAAACTGGTAGTACACAGACGATGTTCTTTCACCGCACCCCGCTTTTTCAAAGTACATAATCACCGAAATATAGAAGCGTCTCATTCTGCCCCGTAGATCCGTTCCGCCCCTCCTTCTCTTACTTTATTTTTCCCTACTCTTCTTGCTTTCAATGCCTTTGTTGCTATTTTGTTGTCTCCCTTCAATTAGTTTCATCTGTTCGTCGACATCAACCATATCCAACTAACTCATTTTCAATCTTCCCAAAAAAGGGCGCAGAAGACCTAGACTACACTAGCAAAAACCAAGAAGTTAAAAAATAACAAAGAATTATTTGTTTTTTTAATTTTTCATGCACGTTATGTGTGAGGATCATGCTTAAGAGGAATACGTACTAGCAGTGCGCTACCACTAAATCGTGCACTATAAGTAAGCATTTTAATGCGTCGAATGGTCTTAAAGTACCTATAAAAATTGGTTCAAATGTTCAAGTTATTAGCAATATTTTGATTTAAATTGGTAGATATAAGAAGGGACTTTGTCGTGATTGTGGTAGAATTTTGATTTTGTATTTATTTCTGTTAAAATTATGGTATTAAATATGCAATAAAATGTACTAATTCAAACATAAAAAAAAAAAACAAAAACTAAGCATTTTGAAAAAAAAGAGATACTACAGCGATTATTTCCTTCGTCTGTCAAATTTAAATTTTCCCAATCACTATTGGCAGAATCAAAACGAAATAAAGCGACATTCACCTTGTGGTAAATTCGACTATTTGGTCATCTCCTCATTTCACCTGAAGGAATTATTTTGGACTACGAAATAACTATTAATAAACGGGACCTTGACAATTACTACATTTTATTGCTACTAATTCTGTATTTTACAATTTTCCCTAATTTTCAAAGATAGCCAAAATAACGACAATCCTAAAAGAAACGAATTTAGAGCAAAAAATACGCTATTTCAATTGTTATTTACTCGATTATTTCCTTCTTCAAATTTAAATTCCAACCTACTGGAAACTGATTTGACGCAGCCAATCAAAACGAAATAAAGCGACTATTCACCTTGGTGGTAAATAGTCGACTATTTGGTCATCGTCCTCAATATTCACCTGAAGGAATTATTTTTGACTCACGAAATAATATTATTAAATATAACGCGACCTTGGCAAATTAGCTACTATTTTATTGCTACTAAATTTCTCGTAATTTTACAATTTGTCTCGACTTAATTTTGGCATTAATAATCAAAGATTAAAGCCCTCGAGCTAAAGCTCTCGGACTCTAATCAGATTATTAATGTCAATAATTAAGTCTCGACGAATGATCCTAAAGAAACTCGAAATTTAGATGCAATTAGAAATAGTTGGCGATTTGTCAAGGTCTTGTTATATTACTGTCGACAAACCCCCAAGTTTTGTCTTTCATAAAACATCAAGTTTTACTTCAAATATTTAAAATTAAAAGTGGTTTTAAAGGAATTTATAGTGCATGGTTAGCGCTGGCGCGCTGCTAGTACGTATTCCTCTTAACCGGCTTATGGTTTGCTATGGTTAACCACTTGATTTCTAATATGTTCTATTGCAGTGTTGTTAAAAAATATCAAATATATTGTTTTAATTACCATAACAGTTCGTCAATATTAGTGCGACGTTCGCTGGAACATTATAAATTAAACTTTTTAAATTCGGGTGCTTAGAATTGCAGCGATGTGTGTTTCTCCAAATAATTAAAATGAGGACCCCTAAAAATTGTAAAATATAAGGAAATTGTAAATGAACTGAAAATAGTTTTTTTGAGGAAGGTCAATTAGAAATATCGCTTAGGCTGAAGGTTTGGTCTTAGTGTTGAGGAGGAAATATCCATAGAATTTTACTGTTTTTTTATTCTAGAAAGCATCAAATGGACCGAAATCGAGAATTCCCAAGAAGTTTTACAAAACCTATCGATTTAACAAAAGGTATCAAGTATATGTATATCTTATAGACATGCAATCTGAAAGAGACGAAGAATTTAAATTTATTTGAAATTACCAAGTTCATCTCACAAAATTTGTCTTTCTGTGGCCTTAACAGCCGAAAAAGTGACCTCTAATTAAGGGGTAATATTTTGTACCATAGTGTCAAATGGAAGTAAGTATGTAAGTGCTGTAATCACAAATGTTTGAGGTAAACAATAATCACGCAAAACTGAAACTGAAAAATTCTTAAAGTCAAAGGTCTGGGGAAAGTTAGTTACTTTACACAAAAAAAAAAAATAGATTTTGCCACAACGGTACTAAAAAACGTGTCATCAATTTAGATGTTAAATATATGTTTGGACGACCAATCATGTAACAAAACTTACCCTTGATAAAACTCCCGTCTGGGGCGAAACGTCGGCCTATTCTTCTTGAAGGACTGATTTTTATTCTACACCTCAAATTCCGAAGGACAAAATTTGAAGTACTAAAAGGTTTAATAAACAGAAGCGCATAGTGTTTATTAGTAGGTAAGGAATGCCAATGAAAACTCAAGTTTGACGTTGAGGTTGCTTTCCGCAATTTAATTGATTAATTTGAATTTATAATTTGAGTGTTTGAAATTGTAACAAATTATTGTAGTATTAATTCTTATTACAAGTTTAATATTTCATCACAAAATTCCAACCACCCGTAATAAAACGGTTGATGATTAACAAACACTAATATTTAGTTAATACTAATGCTTGGTCGGTGTCAAATTATTTTTTCATTTACGATACCCTCTGAAACTAAACAAAAGTTAACAACATTTTAATAAATCAAAACTATAAAAGGTGGCCGTCACCTTTTATAGTCGACATGTCGACACCAATTGCGATCTTGGAAGCGGTAAGAAATAGAGAGTCGGTTAAATTGGAGAAAATGTGTCTATTTAGGAGTAGAAATCAGATGTAATTTACTTTTCCTGAAAAAGTCACAGCTTACTAGATATTAATTAAATATTGCATTTACTATTGAAGACACAAAAAATTTTTCAAGTAACAATTAATTACATTTTATTTCTAGTCCTTAATAGACACCTTTTTTTTCCAAATTAGCCAACTCTTACCGTTTCAGAGATCGCAATGGTATCGACATGAAATGGCCGTCACACCTACAAGGGAAATATTTTTAATACATTTAAATATATTAGCTATACAATTGCAATTACAATGCAGATATTCAAAAATCGCCCTGTATCTCCGACACTACACTGTAATTTAAAAAGTTGATTATTCTACTTTTAAAAAGGTCATTATATATATCCAACCTTAAGGTAGAATGCAAATACGTTACAGTAAGGTATAATTAGAATATTCTACCTCAATAGATAATAACAAACCTCAAATATAACGTATGAAGTTCTACCTTAAGAGGTATACTCTAAAACCTTGATCCCACAACGGATGGCAAATAATTCAAAATGGCGTCCAAGAAGAAGGTAGAAAAAATACCCTAAAGTATCTTTTTACACATTTACCCGATATTAATCTGCCTTATTGAGAACACTTAATTCTATCTTCAAGGTATAATATAATCCCAAAACCAAAATGGTGGCTGGTAAAAAGGTAGGTAAAAAACTTTAATAGTATTTTAAACACCTTGCCGATATTGACGTACCATATTTAAAGGCATATAATTCCATCTTTAAGGTATAATTTTATGCCAAAAGCGAAATGGTAGCGGTAAAGAAGGTAGATAAAAAATCATTGAAAGGATTTTAAACACATTTGCCGATATTAATCTACTATGTTTAGAGGTATATAGTTTTATCTTTATGGTATAATTTTAACAAAAGGAGAAGAACAAAGCTGAAAATGTATTCCCACTTTTACTCTTTGATATTAATATCCCTCATTTTAAGATATTAAATTTTATATTTATAAGTAAATGAAGACAAAGAAAGAGAAACAAGTCAAGAATGTATTACATTACTAAAGTAAATACAATTAAAAAATCGAAAACTGTACCTAATCAACATTAAATTTAAACTAAACAATAATTTTATAAAATGTTATTTATGACTAACGCAATTGCGATTTAAATTGTTTTAGCGGTTCCTCCAGTTCGCAAATGTTAGAAGAGAGAAAACTAAGGTTTTCCTTGCCACTTTAGGGAAATGGATATTAAATAAAATAACACAGCTATTGTAGCTCTAACGCCTCAAGAAAAGTATCTTCTTGGCAGATTTTAACGTTATCTACGCATACGTAGTAACCCGATTTGGAACCAAACCACTCTGCTTGATTGTCAGCCACGGGTATTATGCTGGGTAGTACGGTAGGTCCCTGAAAGCGAAAGAACAGGTGTTAGTAATAGTGTAAATGGTAATAGGTGTTCAAAAAGTTTTTACTTCTACAGCGAATATGGATTGTAAAACGCATGTCAGTACTACATTTATAGAACACTTGCTCGATATATATTCGAAATATTGTTTATCCCGAGTGCTTTAGCACGAGGGATTTATTTCATTGGAAAGATATTGAGTGCAAGTGTAAAATAACCGATAATTTATACTTGCACGTGTTATATTCGGTAAGAAAATTTTATACCAGCCACTTTCAACCAATCAGATGCTTTATTTCGACATTGTTACTATGGAAACTAGTAATTTTTTTCATGCACTTGTGCATGTAGACGTAAAATTAATAAGTGGAAATTTTTGGCACCTGACAGCTATCAAAAACGTCAAAACTTGCATTATACAGCCTTCTATTTATTTGTGCCAGTATAAAATTTTGTTCCGAATCTCCCATTGCTGAATTAATTGCGGGAAATTGATCTCGTACATGAGTTTTTAAAGAAAATTCATGTACTCAAAAAATTTCCGGCAATAATTCATTCACTAGAGATTATATGTGAGAATTTTCGTACCATTAAAACAAACTTTAATATCACTTACGTTTGTTATCAGCCCTAGCGGATCTTCTTTAAATAAAATTGGGAGTAAAATTAAGTATGCCTCGCTCCCTTCATTATCTGTAAGTATAGTAAATTTACGAATGATATAATTATAGTCGTATGTCAGAAATTTGTGTTCTTACTATAAAGATCTAAATTCGATCCTGTATCAATAGATTTAATTTTCTTCTCGTACTTCGGCTGCCGTAACAATGTTAGAATTTTTAATATTCTTTCTTCAGTAAAAATGCTTTAATTGTTTGCTAATATTTTTTAAAATCGTTCGCAATCTTTAATTAGCTAAAAGTAAAATTTCAATAAATAATACTCTTATTTTTGATCCTCACGAATTTACCTGCGAGTGCCATTTGAGGCATGGAAATATCTCTAGCACCTCTACGATAGCTGTATTTCGATAAAGTTCTTGTCGTCGGGACATGGTTCGCATCATGCGGTCGTCAATTGTATCCTCGTCGATGCAGTCATTTAAACATTGAATTCTAATATCCTCAATGTTTCATGGTTTCTTCATTTTCCCCCTCAAAGGGCATTACACTAAATTGAAGGCGGTTTTTTTCAATTGTGATTGCATTGGTGTTATTTACTGCTTTATGTACGGAGGAGTGTTTTCTTCGCATTTCTTCTACCACATCATGGCTTTTAATTTTCTGGCTTCCGATTTAAATTTGGTTATTAGAGATCTAAGCCTAAAATTCCTAAAATAAAAGCGAATAAAGTTGTTATATTTTTATGAAAAAGTAACATGCTTACGTATGGTCTCGCGTTTATGTGCATTGAAATAGATTTATCAGAGAGTTTGGGTATTTATATATTAATAGTGCACATACATCATTGTATTCCCTTGAGTTAGGATACCTACGAGTACAACAAAAATACATGCCATAACTGAATAAGTTACCACAGTCGATATTTCAGTTCTATCTACTTACATGGTGTATTGAATTATATCTTCAAAATGCTTGGACGACTCTTCTTCTAGTTGTGGCTGTTACCGAGTCCACATGAATCATGGAAGCTTCTAGATCCGGCGTAAATTTTGGAAGCCGATACGGTCTACAAAGTCTTTAAATTGTTGGTGTTGTTCGGTATATCAGGTTCTATACCTGCCGTAGGATTATCTACTATTGTTGTCGACACGTCTATTATCGCTAAAATTTTATTATTACTAACTTTTGTTTACAATAAAGTAGTCAACTTACTTGGCAATAAAACTACTTTAATTTTAGTTTTATTTTCTATACTTTCCACGCTGGTTTCGATCCAATCTTCGTAGTCTGAGTTAAAAGTTTGTAATTCGAATGCGTCCACTATATTGAATAATTCAGCAATTTTTTGGAGAAATTGCGATTTATTACACTGTATAAGTTTTTTTCGTTCGCCCAAAGCCACCAAGCATTCAATTTCATCCATCATTGTTGTGTGAATTATAATATAGATGTTCTCCGAAAAATGTACCTAAAATGCAATTGAATACTGACGAATATTAATTACCTAAACATACGTACATGCTTTGCGAATACACAATTTGAATATTACTCAAAGTTAAATATAAAAATTGATATAGTTTTTTGTTGGTACAAAGACTGCTTACGAGCTGGTAATGAGTAAGGCCCATTCTTATTTATACTAAGGGCTTAATTAATCTGTACAATATTTCAAGTCATCTAACTTATGTATGGATTAAAAGTAATTTGGAGGTCTTCAGGTATAACCAAGAAGTACTTAGTTATGAAATGTATCTGCCACATTTCATAAGAATGGATATAGCCATGCGATTTTGTCCATTGTGTTTCTCATTAAAATAAGCCTCACCTACATCAGTTTTTGCCTATCTCAATTGGATGAAGGAGTTTCCCTTTAAAAGTGTCGAAAATGGCCCACTCTGTACCTAACTAAAGTACAATACATAAATTTTTTCATTACATTTTTGACTCACATTTTTCGTCGATAATTAACATAATAAATGTTCAATATTGATATGACACGTGAACTTGTCGTTGTATTTATGCATATTACTCATTTGGTTGAATTTATCGTTTTCCTTTTTAAATTGAAGTTTAGTCGTACCGATAAATGCGCAATAAGCAGCACGGAATTTATTGTAAAGCGCATGCGAGTCGAAATAATAGGTATATTAACGGCATACCAGTATTTTACGACAAATTTGAATTTGTAAATAACCGAAACTATTTTAGCTACAATTTAATCACAAAAACAAGTGCAATGTCACAATTTTCAGAAAAACTAAAGTTTATATGTAGCCATATAATATTGCTGGTAATTTTTTTGTTTAATTTAGAAACATTTTACTCGGTTATACTGATCGTTTTAAAAACAACGTCATATTCATTGCCATTTTACATGCGACTGACCGAGCATTTCCAATTTAGCTACAGTTTGAAAATTTCATACCTTTTACGTTAGCCACCAATACGCTGATATCCGGATACTGCCACATAATTTATAAACGTCAGGAAATCATCAACGTTTTAACCTTTTCATTTAATTGAATTTAACTTGGTAGATATCCAAATATTCGATCTAAGTTATAAGGATTTTCCTTTGAAGCGATGTGATAATGGCTTCTGTTGTGACCGTAGTTCAGTTTGGGTTTAGGTTTCATGATAAATGTTCTGCCCAACGCGCTCCCTAATCTTCTGCATCTCCACGAACACAATTACATTCCTTCCCGCTTTCCAGTCTACAACTTTGTTCTAAGCCAAAACATGCTGTATTTATTCATCTCACTTTCGTTCCCTTTATTCACTTTCCTGAATTATTTCGGCAGCAAACAAATAAAAGTTCCTAATTAAAAAGTGTATACTGTTGCATTTTACAAGCTATTGCATTTGCATTCAGGGTAGTATATTTACTTAATTGTTAATGTTAATTAAATAAATAAGCGCGAAAAGATATATTATCTTATAGGTAGGGTATTTCAGTGAATTTGCACTTTGTATAATTAATGAAATGTGGTCTGACAAAATCATACATTCTGCTGAACAAGTAAATTATATTTTGCATAAAGTTAGGTAATAAAATACAGAAAATGTTTCGCTTGATAAGTAAATTAGTACGTTCAAATAATTTGAATGCTTTATTAGTTTACTCGAAAAAAAGGCGAGATAAAAGCAATGGCGTATAATATAGTAAATACGAAATCTTTTTAATAGCAACAATGTAAAGACAAAATTGAATTAGATGATTGCATTAGAACGATTATTTTGTTATTTTTTGTAGCATTTTTGTTTCGAGATTGTTCCATGGGTTTGATTAAAAGTTAAAAGTTAAAATTTTAATGTGGGTCATAAAAAAATTAGAATATATAGGTATATCTTTTGTTAATAAAATTTTAATTGCAATTGAAACCTTTGAAACCGAAAAGAAAGTGTTTTCTAATTGTAATTCACAGAAACCGTGGCAAAGTTGAAAACATCTATTTTCGCCGAATACTTCTGATCAATAGCAAGGAAGATTTTTTTGTATAGGTACTCTAGTTCTAGTATAATAGAACGATTTCGTTTTCATTACGTAATCATCACTCACAAACAAAATTAAATGAGAGTTTTGGGACCAAAGCTCCAAATTATAAATACTTATAGAATTAATGGAACGGTACTTTCAATTTACTAACGATTTTTCATGTTTCAGTAACAATTTAATATTGTACGATTATAATATTAACAATTAAAAAATTCAATTTCGATTCAAATTCATATCTATCTATAGAAAGTATACCAGCTATCTTCAACGACATTCCATTTGATTCAAAATTGACGTTATTGCTATAAAAGTTTCCATGCATTACTTACACAACATAATTTTTAATGTAAAATTACAAAATATAATACAGCTAATATGTTAAAAACGTGCGTGTGCATTATTTATAATCAACAAAAGACTGATAAACTCGATTACTTTTAACATTTAAGTTTTTATTTAATTTTTTTCCACCAAAAATCATAAATTGTTCATGTTCATCAAGCTTCTTTTTGATTCTTGCAATTAATCTGATTACGATTTTAACAAACGAAATGTAACATTCTAAAAAAATTTTCAATTTGTAACTTACCTAGTTTTTATAAAAAACAATTAATTGTTGATACATTTTACTATGATTTAATCTGGACAATATTTTAAAACTAATTTTTAATTTGTAAGAGTCTGAACATAATTTACTAACGATAAAGTATTGATCGTCAAAAATGAAAGAAAACTTTTCCAATCGAACTGAAAATCAAAAATACGTAGAGAATAGAAATGATGACATTCGTAAATTCAAAAACCTTTGAAAATAATTGGAGATGTTAAGTGTAACGTTAATATGATAGAAAAAGAACTAGATCCGCAGTAAAGTCAATCATGGTCGGGGTCAGAAATAAATTTTGGTTTTACTCCAGATCTTGTACATAATGTGGGGAGGTTGTGACGGTGTCAAAATTTGAAATTATTTTCTAATTTGAATGGAATTTCATGAAATGCCAAACTCTAAACTATTATTTTGAATTTATTCTTTACTCTGTACAAAGCTACCAAGTCTTTGCTAAAAAAGACTCATTTTCACCAGAACTCATTAAAAAACACTATCAAACCGAGATCAAACGATTTGTTTGTCGGATATTTAGTTACTAAAAAACGATAGTCACATGACCTTTATTTAACAATATTTCCAATGATATTAATTACACAAATAAATTGTGAAAACACCTTTAAACTTTTAAACGTAAGCAAATTTAACTTTTTCGATTTTTGCAAACACATAATCACGGGCATCAACATAATCCCATCATTTTTGACAGTATTTACTTGGCAAGTACGTGACTGAAGAAACACCTCATACGTATACACTGTTCCAAACGTAAACAAAAAAATTATATTAAATTGAACATTATCTGTTCTTACAATAATTTACATATATTTGAAGAAAAATAGCACATTTTATTTAGAGAAAAGTTACGTTTTGTAACGTTCCTCTATCCTCCGTATAAAATAATTTACTATTTTGCATTTAAAAAAACTACTTGTAAAAAATTTTGATAAAACTTCATAGATATGTATTTCTGGTCATAGTACTAGTAATTCAGAAAATTTTATCATATTTTGTGATTAGTCGTTGATTTAATTATTCTATCCCCAATTATTCTAATTTGTAATTTGTTATTAATTTTTATTCTGCCAATATTTTTTAGAACTGCCCATCGCATTAATTAAATTTTTGTTTATCTTACAAAAATTGAACTTCGATGTTATTTCATAAAATTTTTCCTTTGCATATATGGTAATAGTACAGTAATTTTGACAGGTTTTTTTTTTTTTTTTTTTATTTTTTATAAACTCGTAGGATCTGTTCACCCTAGAAGCTACACGTCAAAAACTGTTTTGTTTTTTGTTATTTTGTTAAAAAAGCATGCTTAAAAGGCAGACACTTTTAAACTAATGACACTTTATGAGCGATTGGCTATGTTTCACGTCTTAAATGGCATAATTGTTATGGACGTTAGTTGAATTTGTGTTTCTTGTTACTTAAATCATAAATCACCATACTTTTGAAGATTTTGCTAATATGATGTTAGTTTACGGCGAAGCACATTGTAATGGTAAACATGCTAGACGCTTGTAATTGAAACATGTCATACGTCTTCACTTCGAATTCTAATTTTTTTCAAATTTTTGATTTTTAAGTATTATTTTTTAAAAAATAATAAAACGAAAATTAAAAAATGCATTTGACATGAGTACGGTTAGAGATAGATCCAGATATGCTGTTTAAAAAAGATGGAGATTTTAATTACCTATAATTATCATATCCCATTATTTTTTTGATTCCGACTTTTAAGAGAGATATTTTGAATATTGTATAAAAAAAAAAAAACAGTTTTTTGACGTGTAGCTTTTAGAGTGAACATGGTTGCCTTTGAATTTATAAATAAAAAGTCTCTTAAATGATCCACCCTATCTACCCTAGAATTTTGTTACCCCTATTCAGAAACACCCTGTATATATACAATTTTCTTTGTTTTTCCGCAAATAATCGTTAATATCTTTAAAAGTATGCATTTTAGGAAGAAACGTTCCAAACAAAAGTTGTTCAGCGTTAAATTTGCCACAAGAGTTGACTATTCCGATTTTCAATTTGTTTGGATTTCCCACTTGTAGAGCTCTCGCTGCCAGATATATATATATATATATATATATATATATATATATATTTCTAGTTGAAGTGATTTTCATCGCAAATTTCCCACAATTCTACCTTATTTTCCGGCTTAGGAAAATGAATTTTTTTCTTCGACTTTATTGTATGATACATCGATTTATAAGTTTTTGGGGTCGCTAATCACGTTTTTACCTCTATTTTCATCTGAAAATTCATAGAAAACACATAATTAGAAAATGGAATTTTTTTTTGTCTTCAATATTGTATGGAAAATCGAATACTAGGTTTTGGAGTCGCAAATTACGTTTTTGAACTCTATTTTGATCTAAATGTCATGAAAAATATATTTGAAGAATCGAAATTTTTTTCCTTTTTATTGTACGACATATTTAATAATAGGTTTCCCACTCTACAGGTGCAAAATCCCATGAAAATGAAAATCGGAATAGTCAATTCTTGTGGCAAATTTAACGCTGAACAACTTTTGTTTGAAACTTTTTTTCCTAAAATGCATACTTTTAAAGATTATTTGCGGAAAAACAAAAGAAAATTTTGTCTATATATATATATATATATAAACGATAAGTTTTTTCGACATCTAGTGTCGACTCGTGAAAGCGTTCACGTACGTAAATGTAAAACAATGTTTTCCGGGTTTTGAGGTTTCCTCGCACTATTTTTTCGTAATCTACAAAAAATTTCCTAACTTTTACCAACCTTATCTCATTTCCCAAAAAAAGTCCCACTTTTGTAAAATGACTGTACTATAACATTAGTTGAGTTAATAATTCTTTTAGAAATAAACGCCGCCTGTCACTTCGCCCTTTTGCAAAATCGGAGTTTTCTTGCACAAATACATTAAATGTATTTAACGCTCCAACATCCATAATGTTACTCCAGGCCACTATTGGTCATCTCTTTGTTTGCCTTTTGCAGGTGTAATTAGCAATTTTTTGGTCCTTAATATCTACTCCCCCTTTAGTTTTGTTATAAAAGTCTATGAATTCAGGTTTTCTTTATTTGTATTTTTGTTTATTTCTTTATCATGAGTAAAGTAAAATAACAAATTTATTTTTTTTGGGAAAAGCTCACAATTGTCATGTTCTCGTCAAATACAAAACAAGAATAACGCACAGGTCTTTCTTTATTTGCTTGTAGTTCAGTAATATCTCAAAAAGGGCAACACTATTACCATCACTAGCGTACCCGGTTTCTGGTTCGCAAAGCCGAAAAAATTTGATGCCATATTTGGCTGGTTTGTTCAGCATGTATTGTATAAATGAGCGCCTGCCCTTAATTATTAGTCTCCAACCTAGCCTGGCGTGTCCTTTTGTTGTCACACCTTAGAAACCTTTTTATGTCCTCAAATCGGTTAACTGACATGCACGCTGAATAGATATCGTTTGAGATTTTATCTAAGAAAAGTTCTCTTTTTGGTACATCCAAACTTATAACTACACCGGCCCTTAGCAATATTCCTAAAAATACATCCATTTCGTCTTTCAAAATAGGTTGCCAACTTTTACTCTTCAATTTACGTACTCGGCTTGCTCCTTAATTGGTGTACATCACAATCTCTTCTGTCATTTTATGGGTTATAAATTGTTTCCAAGCATCTATTGGATCGAAACTTCATTTAATCTTTGTTGTGAATTTTTATTCTATCTCTTTCCATTGCGACCATACATAAAAAGTATCTTTATCGCAAACATTTTTGTTGTCCGATTCACTACCAGTATCACCACTAGACGATTGCACCTAATCTACTTCCGCTTCAGGCGGAATGTTAGTGTCTCTTCCATGTCTTGTCTTCACTTGAATTAGATCCGACATAAGATGATTCGTCTAACCACTATAATACAGGTTCTTCAAACTTAGAATCTAAATATTTTATTGTCTTACTCCTTTTACTACCACTGACACTATTTGAAGCCATTTCTGAAGTGAATAAATTATTAGGCAAACTTACTATCATACAAATATAAATTTATATGCATTTACTTACTGAACTAAAATAGATATCAATCGGCCAGCAATGAAACTATAGAAATCAACGTCTACCGCCAACAAGTCACGACAATTAAATAACGAATATACTCATAAACATTTTTCTACGAGTATGGGGAAAAGGTTACTAATACAATGAGAGATGTTTCAAGCACTGCAAGGACACCAATCGTTAAAATATTTTTGTAAAATCTGGTCATAAATCGACGGGTAAAAAATACCCCCTTTATCTAATACGCAATAAAATGTGTAAATATAGTTATTTGTGTAACTAGTGCAAAAAGTGAACGATGCATGAAGTTTGCAGCTCGAGACGAAGTAATTGCTGCAAAAAATACTCACTTTTTGCACGATCGTAGAAAAATTATTTTTGTAATGTTGATACATTTTTGAAGGTAATTGTATAACGATAGAATACTGGTACGTACAACTTTTGAAATATGGAGCTCTGCTGGGTTAAAAACAGGTTGGGGGCCTTGGTAAATCTTGAAACGTTTGACCCCTTTGATAAGGGTGTTAATTTTACACACTGACATCAATTACTGGTGCCTTCATCAAATTCTCAATACTTTTCGTAATAGCTGGAAGTGTCAAAATGTTCCGTAAGAGTTGCTGCGGCGGTCCTGCTTACTTTAAAAAATTATGCACAATGCTTTATGTAAAAAATACGGTAGAAGTGGAAAGTATGCATGTTTTCTATCTTTAGAACCAAATTTCTCAAAAACCACTGAAATTTGCTTTTTAAATTATTATTAAATTAAACTATCTGAGAAGATTTTGATATTGTATTCATTGTTACTGTAAATGTTGAAATAAGCAGGGGCACCAGTATGGAAAATCAGTGTTGTTTCTAACTGGAACCATTTATTTTCGGGTTTTGAGAAACTTGTTAAAGTTGCTAAACAATATCCACCTTTTTCATGTCATGTCGCATAAATTCCTGTGGTAATTAATGACCAATAATTATTTGAAAATGAGTTTATTTATCTTATTCATTGTGTTTTGTATTGTTTGTTGTCGAAAATTCCATTAGGGTTGAATGTGATCATTTTGGCAAACATTGCTTTTACGATATACAGTGCCATTTACAATGCATCTAATTCTTATGCTTTTGAATATAATTGGTTGCTATCCAAATGATTATTAAATTAGAAAATTTTGGTCGATCTCCAACCTGTCCTTAACATATATACATTAAACAAAAATATTTTTTATGTCATTATTTTCATTTAGGTTTTTCCAATTCAAGTATTTAACAATCAAAAATCTTGCCTCATTGGTTTTTCTGATCATCAAAATTTGTGTTTCCTCTTTTCTTAAATCTTGTACTATCCACTTAAACCAGATTTCTGCTTCTACTATTTAAAATCTTTTAAATTCCAGAATAATATAAGTTCGCCTACATTTTTATTTTTGTAAATTCGATCCACTTGATATCTTCATATTTTCAATGTCATTTCTATACATTCCTTGAAATGTTTTTATTTTATTCTATTCATTTAAATATTTTAAGCTGATACCTAATTGATTTCAATTGCAGTTTCTGTGCTGATTTTATTAAAGGCGAACAAAATAAAAGTTTGAATTGATGTCGGAAAAGTGACAATCTTGTCCATGTTTTTCATGTTATTGTTGCTTTTTGTGTTTGGCAAAACAGCATAAAAGAAAGTTTTTCGCCTTGAAGAAGTCCACATATGATAGAGGCGAAACGTCAGCTATCACTTCATAAAAAGGCAGTGTTTTTTTTTACCTCCACCTTTGGAAGATCCTAAGATGTAATTATTATTTAAAAAACCGCATAGGATGAGTCATTTCCACCTTATATATAACATATTACTTACTTTGGAACTCATTGGTAGGTCAGCTTGGGGTCCATATTTTGAATGACATTTGCTCAATAGACGGAAATTGGTATACTGTGATTCAAATTTTGTAAAATGATCTAAACCATATAAAGAACAAATTCCTATTTCAACATCTAGCAGTCTGGGTAGGTCCCTGGAAGATGATACAAAAAATATGTTGAAAAAAGACAATTTTAACCCCAATTTTTGAATTAGAGCATCACTTGATGTTCGTTTGTTCGAGCAGTTCAAACGGCAAAAAATTCTATAGATTTTATGCAGAATATACTTTCTAACTTTAATAGTCTTATTATTTGAAAAACAGTTCCTCCTTAAATTATTGAGTTCTAGGTAGTTTCCTAACGGATGTTAGACCTTCACCAAGGAGTGTGCCGAAGGATTCTAATTCAAAGACATTCAAGTATCCTCTTATCCAACGGTTCGGTTGCTAGTGTGTGCAACCTTTTTTTCCTAATTCTAATTCTTCGATACCTTGAAAAATATTGCACACACTAACAACCGAAACGTCGGATAAAAGGATACTTGAATGTTAAAAAAAAGAAACTTACCTAGAATTTAATTTCAATTATTAGTGCCTCAAACTAAGTTGAGCCTAATGCAGGAGTATAAGTGGGTGTTGAAATTAAGAACACACCATGAGCGTTATTCTCGCCAACGTTTCGCTTCTGTCTTTTTCAAGGCGTCTAACTACTAATTTGGTACAGTACCTTAAACAACACACGTCAATTGATTAAAATTATATAAATAAGAGACAAACTTTATATACGACGAACTAACATTAAATGTTATTATGACATAAAAAATTGAAAGAAAAATTAAAGGAGTTAGTCTCTTACTAGAATTTAATATTCTCGTATGTCATTAGGACATTAAAACTATAGAAAATCAATATGAAGATGAAAATGGAAAAGATTAAGGAGGATGTATGATCGTGTAAAAAAATTAAATGATAAATAAATCGATATTATTTAGAAATAAGTACTTTATTTTACAAGTTCTGTGTATTTTTTACTTGAAATTAAATTCAATGCACGTAAAATGTATACAAATTGTAAAATAAGATTTTATTAAAACAAAATCGTCTTCCGGGAATGGAGCGAGTCAAAACGGTAACAATATTGTCAACCAAGTTGATTACCTGATCTTTAGTTGTCTACCTGAACTCTCGTTTGTTTGTTTTAAGTTTTTCGGTCGGAATAAGGCCTTTATGATAGTGGGCGAAACGTTGGCCATTACAGTTACCATTTTGACTCGGTCCTATTCAATAATAAACTCGGCCGTGGAAACCTCAGTTCTTATAAGAAGATTTTGTTCTAAAAAAAAAGCTCAAAATACTTTTATCTCAAAAATTAAATCTGATGAATCAATTAGGGCTCGAACCCGTTTGACATTTTTCATTCGACAGCTTAATATTATTTTGGTACCTATAACATCTATACCTCAGGATGCTTGAGTGGGGGGACCCCAAGCAAATTTCAAAACCGTCTGAAAAATTAATTTTTTTATATTAGGTTCTGTAATTTTAGGAATTCTATTTTTTATTCTTTGACTAACACCTGGTAAAATTTCAATAAATTTCGAATTTGTCAAAAACATAGTTTTCACAAACCTACTTACATTACATACAATAAAAATTAAATATATTTTTAAACCGCCTGTTTACTATTTTTTAGCTTAGTACTTTATTTTTATTTTTAATAATTTTTCTTTTAGTAAATCATGTAATAATTTTTTACACTTAACAAAAAAAAAAAAAAAAAAAAAAAAAAAAAATTATCATTTTCAATCTACTGAGAACACTGTTTCACGTGATGTTCATTTAAGAGGAATACATACTAGCAGCGTTCCATCCCTAAACCATGCACTACCTCTAAAACAACTTTTAATTTCAAATGTATAAAGTAAAATTTATTGTTTTATAAAAGACAAAACTTGGGGCTTTGTCGGTGTAGTATCACTTTTTTTTTCAAAATGCTTACTTTTTGTTTGTTTTATGTTTTGTACATTTTATAGCATATTTAACACCATAATTTTAATATAACTAAATATAAAATCAAAATTCTATCACAACCGCGACAAACATTTGCTAATAACTTAAAAATGTGAGCCAATTTTATAGGTACTTTAAGGCGATTGGACGCATTAAAATTCATACTTATAGTGCACGATTTAACGATGGCGCACTGCTAGTAAGTTTGTGTAAATTACATTTTCTGCAACTTTTACTTTAGGTATTTTCCCTATCATTAACTTCTTTTAAAATTAAAAAATCGTTTGAGAACTTATTTTTTTTTTAAATTTAATTAAAATACTACTCGTCTAATCAATGAATTTCTTCTATTTCAGGAAACAGAGGGCACAAAACAAATAACGGAATTCAGTACCGTCTTCAACTGCTGTATGCTAATGGTAAGTTATAAGTCACTTTCTTAAGCGGTAAACCTACATGGACAAGTTACTCTGCATGATCTTGCACATTGCTAACTAAGAAGTAGTCCCCAAAGTCCAAACTCAGAAAACCGCACACCCTAGAACAAATAACTCTGTAGGCCACCAAGACCACATAAACCACTAACATCCTCGTGGGTAAACCGTACAAAACTCTTTGATATCCCTTTTACTAAAAAAATTCATCGCACGATCCTGTACTTACGAACAAAATTCAACATTGTAAACATTTATAATTAATTGTATAATTAGTTTACTTGTCGTTTTATCAACAATTAATTAATTCTGTTAGTATGCCACATCGTCGTCTTATTTCCTTATAGATTCTTATTAAAAAAACGACATTTACACTTGAACAGAATCAAGCTTATTACTTAAAAGGAAGTGAATACGGGATAAGAACGTTGAATGAATAACAAATATTTTGCAGGCTCGACTTAATTAAATTTGCAATTAAATTAATTAGTCAATCAAATACTCCAAAATGAGAACTAGCGCTTGTTACTGTACGCATCGAATTAATATTTATGTATGAGTTTTTCCAATACTATCGGTTTTTTTTTTTAATTTTCCGATTACGTTTTGCGATAAATTCGGTGCCAGAGATTTTTGTTGTATAAAAGGGGCGTCATACAATGTTAATTTAGTGCATCGCTACTTTATTTATTTTTATTACAGTGTCATACAATTTCACAAGTTCATGTTTACGACCGAACAAAAATGAACGAGAAGATAAAGTTAAACGCTTCAATTTATATGTTGTAAAAGTTGTTAAAATGTAAACACACTTGAAGTAACTCAGAAGATTTCGGTAAAATATACAAGAGCGGATAACATGTAGCGAACTGGCGTTGTATCTCATTTGCCATAGCACACCTCACTCAGCAGCCTCCCAAAGGAACACTCTTCCTCTCCTTATTTGTAATAAAATAACTCCACAAATGCTCTCCTAGGACTGGAAAGATGGCGAACCCTAAGGCTTTACCAACGCCCGAGTCTTTGTTCTCGCGCTATCGCAACCGCCCCCGCACTGCTTTCTTATCAAAGCTTGTAACGAACTCTATTAGTATTGGGATAGTTTGACGTGTCGTAAACTTCAGCATTATCATTTTAATGATTCAGATGTTGGCCGCAAGACAGTGTCAATATTACGGCAATAGTAATTCCTAACGTGTCATAACTTGTTGTGTTCGATACGAAATGTTTTAATATAAATGCTTTTCTGCTACAGTTCATATGTGGTAAAGTGCTTTTATTGCTAATAACTGACAATAAATGATATTAAATGCTGATTTATTGTTCCAGGTGTACGACAAGAGCAAGACATCTACGTGAGGCTTATCGATTCCGTTACCAAACAAGTAAGTTAGAAACTAAAATTAATCACTTAATAATTGTAAACTTTATTTGTAATTGTAACGCATTTAATATCCACTACATTTCAATGACACATTTGTAATAGCTTTCAAGTTATTAAATAACGGAACTTTGAAACTCAACGACTCGAAACAACACACACACACACTTACATTTACAAAAATTTTATTAACGCACTATTATAAGGGTGTGCGAAAAACTGTTACCTGATAGATTTAAATTGGTACGAATTATAATTATAAAATTCAATTGTTAAAAAAATTTATGGAATTTAAATGCAAATTTCTAATTAGATATCTACATAGTCCGTTTATCGGGTAAATGTTTCAAATTAAGCATTTTGAACGGCTATTGTGTAGAAGCAAACAGTGGACAGGGCGTTAAATGAAACAGAAGAACTGGATTAAATTAAGACTGAAAATTCGTGCAAATAAATTCAATTATCAGCTAATGTGTTGTTCTCCCACTTCATGCAGCAAAGTACTAAAACTTCGCTATCCATAACAGTCAAACGCACGTTCTTGCACCGGAATAATTAAATGAATTATGCAGCAAGAAAGAAAATGCAAGACATTTTCTTATTCTTGGCTCTGTTTAAGTCTTCTTTGTCGTAGATTCGACGAGCGCGAAATTAAATTTTACCTCAAACCATCTTAAAGTTAGATGATTGACTAAAATTAAATTTAAGAACTTAAACGCGTTAAGCTTTCCCCTTTTCACTCCATCAAGTTGACTTGTGTAAAAATTGTTCTTTGGGATTGGCTTAGCATGTTAAATATTCGAAAACAGGGGCCTTGTTGGAATATTGAACGGGACCTGAAAGCTTCAGATAATCTCCTTTTGTAGATTCTATCACGGTAGCGCGATCACTGTCCACGTGGCTGACACGCGACTTTGCAGAACTTTTTGTGGGCAACACAGGAAGTATTCGACTCTCATTACATCCTTATCGTAAGCTGTTTAGCCCATCTATAAACATGAGGACTGTCGACTTAGGGAACAAAATCTTGAAAAATTGCTACTTTATTCTATATACGTGGATAAGTACCTAAAAAATAATGTTTAATTATTTTAAAAGCCGTAGGTTTAATTACATAATAAATTTTACACGAATCTTGAATTACAAATTTTAGTTCACAAAATTATTTCTAGTTAAAGATTTTTATGTAAAAATTATGTAAACTTAGTAAATGCCAGATCAATATTAAATTAAGTACCAAGAGGACATAATTCATTAATAACATTTTATAATAAGTATCATCATTGATAATTATGACCGTAATTTATAAATTACCAAACCGTATAATGAAAATGGCTTTAATATCAGTAATTCACATGCATTCACTGCAAAGTAGATTGTTAAAAGGGGATAGAAGAAGGTTTGCATGTTTATCGACAGGCACTCAGGTAAATGATGTCCTGTTCGTCTTACTCAAGGCAGAGACGAGGTATTATTGATGTTCATTAGTTGATTACTAAAATTTGTCACTTTATTAAAAAAAAAAAGTCCTAACTACGTTTTTTGTACTGTGAAATCTGTGGAACGTTTTTAATTAATTATTTCGATTTCAATTGTTGACTCAGACTAATTTTGTAAATTATTAATTGATTTGAGTGGATTAATTTGCTACTTCAGTGTTTTATTATATTATTTTTTTTCAATATTATATTGACTATAATAAATTTAAAATGATAAAAAAGTTAAATGCTGTATAAACGTCGACAAGGTTCGTGTTGTTGAATAGTTTTTTAACGTCAGTTTATAAATTGCATTATCCTGCACTTAGAAAACACTAAAAGGTAATTGAAATTGAATTAAAAAACCTGTTTTGATGGTTGAAACATGACGCCACAGCAATTTACGACATTATCAAAGACAATTTCATATTCGATCTCTGTGTATTGAAATTAACAAATACGAGTATGTCAGAAAATATGCAAGACGGCTATATTTATTTAATTAATTTTCTATACACAATTCTTATTAAGTGGGTTTATGAATAAATTATTCATTTTGTAATTTTTTAAATTAACATATTAAATGTAATCAATACATATTCCCCTTTAAAATTTATCCAAAAACAAAAATTTTAATCCACCTTATTTTATTCAACTTTGATAAATCTTCACTGCATAGTATATTTAACTTTTTTATCAAACCTTTAATTTTCATTTCGTTCATTGATTTTTCTCATTTGCAACTTCCTCTTTTCTTCTCTTGGTGGTATAATCTTTTTCGCTTCTTTCCAAATCTCAGTCAGAGTTTTCATTAGAAATGTCCATCATTTCACACCAACAGACGATATCAAAAAGAGTTTGTAAATCTCGGGCATACAGCAAGAAATATTCTTAACGTACGTCATAGGGTGACCAAACAACCTCTGCCATTGTTCATGATAGACCTAGAACCTAATGAAAATAATAAAACAATATACAATGTTAATTATTTGGGAAACCAAAAGGTTTCGATTGAACCTCCTAGAAAGAAAAATTTCATTCCACAATGCATTCGCTGTCAACAATATGGACACACAAAAACATACTGTAACAGGCCTTTTCAATGTGTCAAATGTGGTAAAGGACATAACACCACTCTTTGTACCACCAAATACACCTTCCAAGTGTGCGTTAACTATAAAGGCTGTGTAGTTTATAAAGACTTGCAAAGAGCCAGAAATGGAACAAATCAAGGCGCGATCAAAACAATAATACCAAAAACACCTGAGCAACAAATCAACTTAATTCCAAACGATTTTCCTCCACTCCCACACAACATAATTACCTCCAGTAATGGAACTGCAGGTCTACCACAGAACAAACCAACTTTCTCACAAGTAGCTGTAGAAAGACACAAGGTCGCATCTAACCAGCAACATTTGAACATCAGTGAACAACTATCTAACTTCCTCGTGGAATTCAAAACTATGTTTACGCAGCTCATGAACTAGAATAGTATGATTCTCAATCTGCTTTCTTCGGTCATCAATAAATTGGCTTAAAAATGGCTTTATCATTAAGAATCGCACTATGGAATGCTAATGGTCTTGTTAGCCATGTGCAGGAGATAATAACATTCCTTCAACTACAAAAAATAGATATTCTACTTACATCAGAATCTCATGACAACCCCCCCCCCCCCCCCCCCCCCCCCCCCCCCCCCCCAGCCCAGTTTTGATCTATCTTCTGACCACTCGCCAGTAATCAACACCGTGAGCACATCATCCACAAGGATGCTCCTCCAAGACTCAGCTCAAAATACACTGATTGAGACTACTTCCAAACACAACTAGAGCAGACGATTAATCTTGCCATGCGAATCAAGACAAAGCATGATCTGGACGAAACAGTTCACTACTTCACAACCCTTGTACAGAATGCTACCCTTGCATGGAAGGCTACACCAATTCGAACTTCGGCTTTGCCCGAAACTACCAACTACCATTGCACGTACGAAACATCGAGCCAGGAAAACATGGCAGAGAACCAGAAATGCGCAAGACAAAACTGCATATAATCGTCTTACTCATCAGCTACAAACAACACTACGTGACGTGCGTAATGAAACATTTACGCAATACATCACTCAGCTTTCTCTTACCGACCGACAAATTAAAAAGACCAACCACAGCAATTCTTCCAATTAGCAAACAGGATGGTGTAAATTCGCTAAACATCTTGAAACCGTTTTTACAAACAGCACCACCCCAAACAAATAATGATGACTCCGATATAGTAGATTTCCTCGACGCACCGTGTCAACTCTCACTTCCACTGAAACCGTTTTCACCAATTGAAGTCTAGTCTGGAGTCAAATAAAACTAATTAATAACAATAAAGCCCCAGGTTATGATCTTATACTTGGTGAAATAGGTAAACATTTTCCCAGAAAAGCAGTGGTTTTACTAACGACCATATATAACTGCATCTTGCGATTATGCTACTTTCCGATGCAATGGATGTTCGCCCAAATCATTATGCTAGCTAAGCTTGGGAAACCTCCCTCAGAAAGCTTGTCCTATAGACCAATTAGCCTTCTTCCTCTCCTAGCCAAAATCTTTGAGAAACTACTCCTTAAACGAATCCATGAAACAGTGGACTATAAACAACATAATTCCTTTCTCTCAATTTGGTTTTCAAGAAGGTCATTCAACAGTTCAACAAACCCATCGGATAGTTACCAAAATTATGGAAAGTTTTAAGGAAAAAAAGTTTGTGCAGCGACGTTTTTGAACATACAACAGGCCTTCGATAAGGTTTGGCATGTGGGCCTTCTTTATATGTTAAAACAACACTTCTCAAGTCAACTTTACTTAATTCTAAAGTCATATATTAGTGAACGGGTTTTCCAAGTCAAACTGAGCAATTCTGTATCAACATATTGCCAAATTAACTCAGGAGTTCCACAGGGCAGCGTGTTTTGGATCCACTTCTACACCTCATATATACAGTAGACCCCTCCAAATACACTGAATGCATTCAACTTTCGCTGACGACACAGCTGTCTTGGCAGCCAATGACAACGCGGAAGTAGCAGCGCACCAAGTACAAAGACACCTGAATCTATTAGGCGACTGGTTCAGGAAGTGGAGAATTACCGTTAATAATACCAAATAACAAGTGACTTTTACCAACAAACGTACAGTCTGCCAACAAACAACAATCAACAACATTCCAATACCAGTAAGGACGAAAGTCAAATACCTTGGGCTGCATCTTGACGATAAACTTACATGTCAAACACATATTAAAACTAAACGCAAAACAACTCGATATTAAAACAAAACAAATGAACTGGTTAATCGGCAACTTTCATTATCTAAAAAACTACTCTTGTACAAGGTGATACTAAAACCCATCTGGACCTACGGGATTCAGCTCTAGGGTTGCGCCAAGGCATCGCACATAAAGATACTCAGAGTCTGAAATTTACGAAATCTAACAAACGCTCCTTGATATGTAACCAACGAAACACTTCATACAGACCTAAACATACCTTACGTTGCTAAAGAAATACAGAGACTCTTAAGTGCTTACCACCAAAAACTAGCTGACCGTCACAATGAATTAGTACAACAGCTCGCCAACGTCCCAGCGACCAGAAGACTAAAGCGCCATAGCCCACACGACTTTATATAATGTAATTATCTGAAGAACCAGCACTGGCTGGCCCCCACTCATGTTATAATACCAAATGATTTGGTCATTACTCAATTTGAGTAGATTGTAAATATGCAAACTGTAAATAAACAAAAAATTCCGAATCAATACATATAAGAGTAATTGTCATATTCACTTGTTATTAATTTTTATTTATCTCCAGTTTTCTTTTATTTTTTCATTTTTCTACTTTTTTCCACGTATATATTCTCATTTTATTTTTATATATAAATACATAATTTAAATGTTAGTTTGAAGACCGCATGGATAATTGATAAATGCAACCGATTTACAAAAGAAATACGCAACAAAAGTTTAAAAATAAGAAAATAATGGTTTTTTAAAATTTCATTAAAAGAACATTGTTCAGTAAAATGGTGACTAAATATTTGTAAATTAATGTTAAACAATTGAAAAAAGTTTATGAAACAAAAAGTAATATTCCTTTGCAAAAATAAATTAAATTACATATAATGAAGAAAAAACATTTAGTAGGTATTTGCTAAACTGCTGACTAAATTTTAACAATTTTCTACACATAGGTTATGTATTACAAAAAAATTTAAAACTTGCAGTATAATAAAACTTTAGGAAATGGGTTTATTACTGTGTTAACAGCCCTACCATTGAATGAAAAAATTGTGCAAGATAGTGGACTGTATGAGCCTTGGTTGTTTAGGACAAACTTTGCAGAAATAAACAAGGATACCACAAATAAATTAAGGAAATAGGTGCTTAAAAATTATAATTTAACATAAAACAATTAAAACTTATTCTTGCAGTATTCATTAATTTGCGTGTTATTTTTAAAAACATGGTATAAATCAGCACTACTTTATTATCCGACTATTAACTCAAGAATGTAGTCTTTGTAGATATTTGTGATAATGTATGAAGTTGTGATTAAATATAAGCACTCAAGAAAATATTAATGGTCCACGCCATATGCATAACTTTCTTTGTCGCTCATATTCATCTGACGATTCTCTATCTTCCTCATAACATTGAGGTCATTCAAACGCCATTCATCCGGTACTAAAATATGTTTCGGAAAAAATAGAAAATTTAATTTCGTTGCTGTGTAATCATTTTAATTTAGATCATAAACTTAAGACTTGATTTCGAGGATGCCCAGTATATTATACAAATTTTCAAATATTTCTATTACGTTTCAATGTCCAACTGATAAGATTAGTAACATTTTTATAAAAATTAGTAATTGAATAATTTGCAAATTAGTATTAATATGATCCGTCAGACGAAAAATTGTTTTTTGTGTTAGGAAAATTAACTTTTCTAGTTTAAAAAAAAAACAGTGGTCATGTGACATGCGTAGAAGTTAGTTTTTATCTTGCCAGGCGATTTGACATAGAATTTTGTTAATAAAAATATTCACATTCTGGAGTACATTGTATATCGACAAGTCCTTTTACTATGGCCATTATACAAGACGTGGTTGATTTTAAATTGTATTAAAAATTGTTTGAAAATATTTCAGTAAAAATAATGTAATGAACCTTAAAATAGTGATTAGTTACCTATTTCTGAATTTATGAAAAGACAAAACTAGAATAAAATATTTTTAGCAAATAGGAAATGCAGATAGGGCAATTATATTCCCTGGAACCGAATGTTTCGTGTGATTTATGATAATTCTTATAAACAACAAAAATTCTATTATGAAAACGATAAATTAACAGTAAAGGTGGGGCAAGGTACCTTCAAACATTAAAAATGATGCTCCACGTCGATAACAATGTTCAAAATATACTTAGAAGATACTCTTACAACATGGAAAAGGTAATGCGAAGTCATGGAGATCCCAATACAGGATAATTTGTAAACCCTAAACTTCGCAGACGATTATGTGTTAATTGCAGAAGATGATAGCCAAAAGAAGAGTTAAAGTAGAAAAAGATGTCATAAACCACATAATAAGAAAAAAGATTAATATGGTGGGCATCTCAGAAGAGCAGATAAAAATATATGGATGAAGAAAGTCATTATCCAACTTTTATTTCAACTATTTATTTCTAAAACTTACTAGGTTGCTGTTCTATTGACCTAAAAGAGTAATCGCCACCAATTTCCACGAAGTTTGCTGTTTATGACGATATCGTTAGGAGGATAATTTGTTGTATGCGTAAACATCTTACATATACCTTGAATTACCGTAATTGTTCAAAATTATATTAACTGTTACAATTTTTCGGATAACGTTTCTGGTAAACTACTACTTCCAGGTGGAAATAACCCAAAATTTGATAGTATACTATAGTTATGCTATAATGCATGTATTCACAATTTGGCTCTAGGAAGTAAACAAGCGTTTTGCGGAGAACTCCTCATCGTTCCGATACTAACAAACGTGTAAAAGAGTATCGAAAGTGCGCGGTCACATAAACAATTTCCTCGGAAATAAAATAAACAGTGTATAGAAAGTGCTTCAAAACTTCAAAATTTTAATGGAAAAAGTGAAAAAAACGATACCATAATGTGTTGCGTGCACACTACTCACTTTTTTTTACTTTTAAACAGTCCGATAAGCAATGTTACGATAATCACGTAACCGTAACCATTATTTAACAATACGTTCATGATTTTAACTCAACATAAATGCTATTAAACAAAAATACAATAAACTAAATTTTCTACAACTTTTAGTTAAACTTTTTCCAAAAACGTATATCGTGGTATGGCATGAAGTATAGCTGCTTCAAACGATATCCTTCTACGCTGCTCTCCATATTTCTTCTCAATTTCACAAATAAGTTGATGCGGTGGAAGGCAACCTCATCAAAATAGTATTTGTAGTTCAAGATATTTGGATGTTTGGGATCAGTTTCTATAATATTAATTTTCGACCATTGCACTTTATTATTATCAAGGTAATGGAGTACGAACGATGGTATTGCTCCTAATAGTATTATTAAATTTTAGTTAATCCTTGTTATGGAAACAAGGAAATAAAACCCTTTCGCTGTTTTATCTAAATCGCGACGTTTCGGAAACGTTCCATTTATTTAAAATAAATTGTTGGGTTTCCTTCCTCAGGCGTTGGATAATTGTGGAAGTTATCACTGTTCTTATCCCAATTTAGAGTGGTAGTTTCTAAAAAATGTTTAAGGTTTCATATATTTTGTTGAAACATTTCCGTTACCATGTATGGATTATTCCTTTTTGCATTTCTCACTGGTGTATACCATTGTTGGGGGACGAATACAGGAACTGGTTTTGAAGTTTGCTGTGTGCCAAATCACCTACATTTTGAGTATGGCCTTGTTCAACAAAGCTGTGGCAAATTTTGATGATATATATTTGTGTTATATATATATATATATATATATATATATATATATATATTGGCCCGAACAATTGTCAGAATATAACGAGAACTGTTTCACTGAATTTTCTACGTTTTCCTTTATAAAAGAGATTAGACAACTACCTATTTCAGAGGCACCTCTTTTTTGCTATACATTCATGCCACATGTAGCAAGAGCGTCAAGACAGTCAAATTGAAAGTTGATAGTTTTTTTGTAGTAAGCAAGACCAACGTCGCTTTTTGGCACTGATAAAATTTGTTCTAAATCAAATACTGCTGCACCAAATTTTTTTCTACTTTAATTCTTTCTTTGTCGTTATTTTTGCTTCCCTAGATAATTTTTGTTCTTCATGTGGTGCTCGTAATCAACCTAAAGAACAGATTTTTGTTCTTCAGTGGAATTTTCAAATTTATTGCAAAAGTGGCACTGGTCTTTTTTAGGAATTGAAAATGAAATATTAAACTCAGTACAAAATACTTGCATATAAATGGAACGTGAGGATACTTGAATTATATTATTTTCGAACAATATTGTTTATATAGCGAATACATTTTGTAATATTAAGGAAAGCAGGCAGATATACCTTTCTTGTATTTTGTGGCAGTAGTGACTTTCTATTGGTTGGAAAGACCTTATATAGTTACGGGCAGATTGTTTGATCTCATCTGGTAGTTTTGAGTTGAGACACACTTTCCTCTTTTGTCTGTCTCAACAGTAACATTACCTTTTACTTTATTAACCACTGTTTTTATAACTTGGCTGCTAATGCTTAGTGTGTGTTGAGAAAAAAAGTTTTACAAATCTTGACTCTAACGGTCTAACACCATTTAATTTTTGGAAATGATAATGAAATGTTAAATTTCTTCTACTTTCAATTTGTTCTTGTTGTCTTTCTCTTATTCGTTGTCTTTTTTTCTGCGAAGTCCACCAATTTTGATATAAAATCACGTTGTCTGTCAATATTTCTTATCTTCCAGTACTCGTCGAATATTTGTTCAATCGAGAACTTTTCGTAGCATTTCATTCTACAGTTTTGACATGGAGTTCTTAGTTGTCATTGTGGAATTGTTTTGTTGCTCCAATTTTTATATGATTTCTCTTCATTTCTTAATTTCTTTTACTGTTACGTGTTTTTTTTAATTTTTTGTCTTATTGGTAATGTGACCGTCGTCATTATTTAAGTTCTCCACTTCATAAGCGCGACCTCCACTGTCATTATTATCTTGATTATTGTTTTCATAGTGGCCTTATCAGAACTAAATTCGTCTTTATCAGTATCACAATCAGGGTTTAATCTGGATCATTTTCGCCATCTGTGGACTATATGCGTCAGTGATGGTGAATCTAGTTCTGAGTCGACATTGTTTATATTTGATTCGATGGTAACTGAAATTTCGACTTCAAATCGAAAATATTAATGTCGTCGTTACTTGATGCAAAAGTTTCTTTGGCTATTAGAAATAATGGCGGCTCTATATCTTCTTTGGTCCAGTATTCACTATTGTGATACTTTGTTTGCACCGTTCTGTCTGTAGAATAATTTTGAACCTCGCGTTCAGCATCTTGGTGAGGAGCAAACTTATTTTCCTGAGCAGGTATTGCATCTGCAAATAATTCAAGTTTTTTATTTCAATAAATTTAAATTAGTTTAAATTAAATTTATACTAGAAAATCATTTGTCTTGGGTTTTTGCTTGCTTTCACATATAATTTATTAACTACTTTTTATATACCTACCTACTATCATTTTATAATGATTAATACTAAATGTTAAAATATAAATTGTAATGACAATTTATTGAACGAAGAAGGTGTTTGCATTACGAGGGAACAATTTGAAAAACAAGCGCAGTTTGTTCTTTAAAATGATTAAGTAATCTAAGAAGTACTTAACGCTAATATTATTGTACCACGTTTAATTTTTGTTTTAATTCTTTTCAAAATCGAAATTTATCCCTTCATAAAAAAGAGGGAAGTCGAAAACCTATTCAACCTTATAAATGATGGTTACGCTGGTTACTTGTTGCAATCAAATTAAGGACTGAGGGACAAAAAACATTAACATTGAAAAACTTGCATAACTTTTAAACCGCTAAATAAATTTTCAAAAAAAATTTAGTTTTAGGATAGGTTATTTATTATATAAAAATTAAGAAAAACAAAAATCAATCAGACTTATCGTCATAAAAATTTTGAGCTTGTCGGGAATGGTCTCCATCATGGCTTTTATGGTGGTGCTCGACACTTTCTTGGTCGCTACGGTCCACATTTTTCTAAAACTATCAATCGATTTTGTAGCCTTTTTGTCTGCTTCAAGCTTCTTTTCACCAAAGCCCAGTACCGCTCGATTGGGCGAAGCTCAGGGCAATTTGGTGGGTTAGCCTCCCTGGGTACAAAATCGACATGATTCTCTTCGTACCATTTTTTTGTCTGCTTACTGTAATGGCACGAAGCTAAATCCGCCAAAAAATGTGGATACCTTATGTTTACTCAGAAAAGGCCGCAATTTTTTTTGGAGACACTCCTTCGTGTAAATATCGGAGTTAATTGTTCCATTTGTTATAAAAGATTGGCTTCTTTCACCGCAGCTACAAATCGCCTGCCAAACGAGATATTTTTTTTGAAACTTGGACTTTATTTTAGTTCTAAACTTCTTAGGAACATTTCTTCGTCCACAGGAAACATAAAACTCCTGACCAGGTAGTTGAGAAAAATCGGCGAGGACGTAAGTCTCATCGTCCATCACGCAACATTGACGTTTTTGGAAAAAATCTGCTCTCAACTTTCTGGCTCGTTTCTTGGCTTCAATGTTTTTCTCCGCATTACGATCTGGAGTTGTTTGAACTTTGTGGGACTTAAATCCACTCTTTTTTTATTTTTCGAATTGTCTTTTCCGACAAGTCGACTTTTGCAGTTAATTTCCGGTTCGATATCAGCGGATTCTTAACCATCGCAGATATTGCCTTTTGCACCTTTTTTGGTGAATGAAAACCTTCTAGTCGTCCACTTCCTGGTTTCCGTGTTATGGTAAAGTCTTCCTTGTACCGCTTGATGACTTTTGCTGCCACTTGCCTGCAAACTTTTACCTCCTTTGCAATGCGAACGACTGACCATTGTGGATTCTCAACAAATTTTTTAATGATTAATCTATGTACTTCCACTACTTTTGCCATTGTGAACACAATTTGACTCAAATAAAAATAAAAATTTGACGACATATTTTGACAACTATTTCAAAGCCTACTATATCAAAATTTTGTAAAAAAATTAAATGGTATAAAAATTATAAAAGTTTTCAATGTTAATGTTTTTTCGCTCCCAGTCCTTAGTAATATAGTAACAATTTAAGATAAAAGAAAATAACATAACCTTTCTTTTAATTGATGGGTGAACTCGCGTTATTGCACATTATTAAACTTAACATACACACGTGCACAAGAAGTAAGCAGTATTAAACGGCCGTTAAAGATTGTAAAGTCCCCAGAATGTTGGGTTTTTAGTATCCTATGTCCACTGTTACTATCCTATGTCCAAAGATGACTCAGTTCTACTATTCTAAGTGGACATGTATTAGTTCAGCATTAACTTTTAGAGTCGACAATAACATAGGATATTTAGAGTACCTTGTGTTGCTGACCTCCTGTTCTCGTGTAGACTTAGGTTTCTTCTTTATTAAATGCACAATTTTTTTCACCACAACATAATATAAAAAAGTGGTTATTGACAATAAGTGGACATAGAATAGTTCTGCATTAAGGTGACAATATGTGCGACGTAGATGTTTTTAAAATGTTTATGTTGGTAAATGGGAACTTTGTAATTATTTATATAGTATTCATTTAAAAATTTAATAATTTTAATTTTAATTATTGCATAAATTTTTTTATTTTAAAAATAATAATCAAACTATATAAAACAAGTACTTTGTCATCATACATTATTATGTTATTGTCTATATAAAACATATAGGGGAACCAAACGACTAATATACAATAATTTACAATAATGTCTTAGATTATGTAGAAAATAAAGCAACAACTAGATGACCCTCAAAGGGAAACCTAGAGCTTATGTTTTATGAAGATAGCTAGCAAGTAGTTATCAGGGATTTATTACAATGATACTAATTAGGACGAGGTGGTTGCAGGTGCCTAGCGGATTAACATGTAATTCGAGTCCTTTCTAATGCCCGTTAGTCTATGTTTGTAATATTTATTAGTAGATTTACTGTACCCTTAGACATCATCCGTACACAATAAATATAACACCGTTATCGCTGAATTTGTACTTGTTGTTCGCGTAAGCGTGAGTAAAAATTAATTGATTATAACATTAATTTATTATATAAATTGTAGTGCGGTCTGCCTCTATTTTACACAATGAATAAAGGCGCAACCGAGATGTATGATTAAAATAAAGTAGTGTATTTAAAAAGATAAAGTCAAAGATAAATATAAAATAAAACTTTTAAAAGCATTTTCTACTAATGTAATTCAAAAACTGTTTAAAACGCCTGTTGGACGCGAGGGCAGAGAACCGGAACAATTTCCCCATCAGTTTAAATTCATAGCGAGCAAAGTTTCAGAAATATGCACTTCTGGTCTCGTTAAAATTACATTAAAACGCCAGGTTTCACATCAGAGATACAGACTACAAGCGTAATGTAGTTAATGAAACCCCAGAGATGAAACTCTTCCGATTGACGGTATACGATCCATTACTGTAATTTTTAACAGAGTTTATCAATTCCTGCATCAATTCAATTTCCTGTTTACATGTATTGTTGAAGATTTTATAATTCCGCCTAAATTTCAACAGCAACCTTATGAATAAATAACGGCGAAATGGAAACATTGCAGATGGAACATTAATTTTTTTTTTCGAAAAAAAAAGTGAATGGATTGCTAGTTTTGTCGTATTTATAGCATGTGAGCGACTACAACTGCATGGACAGTTCACGAATTTATCATGCATTTTTAAAAGCGCTATTTGATTACCAGACCTCGCATAATACTAATCTTGTTTATTACAAATGCATTGTAATGTAGTGTTACTGACTGCCAGTGCATTTTCAGTGTGAATGTAGCGGCTACCAATTAACATTTTCCGACGATCTCGGAAAATTCGTTATCGCTCATAATAATTCTGAAATTATTCATAGATACGTATTCCCAATGAGTCGACATTCCTACAGTAATTGGAAATTACCTATAAGGTTTTGAACTTAGATTCGCGGAAGGTTAGGGAAGTGAAAAATTTGTAATGCATTACATACGGGGACTTAAATAAAATCGTGAAGGGTTGACCGATTAGCAATGTTTTAGTATGAAATACCGTCACGAATTGTATTAAACAGTATCTTATCATTGAATTATGAGGGTGGGCAGAAATTACAAACTCGTGCCCTTTTATTAGTCTACTTAATTCCCTTGGGAACATTGATAAACTTTTATGAATATGAAAGTAAAACAATTAATTAAAATTCCGTAGATAACTACTATATGACCATTCGTTTGTCTGATAAGTTAGGGTAATTCCCCGGGGAATATTTAAACAAGTCTGCTGGGTCTTCCTATGAAATCCTCATGAGATCGGTGACTCTTTAAGAAGGTCTCAAGAGCGCCAGGGTTATCAAATTCAAGTACTCGGAGGAATTATAAAGTTTTTTAGACACGGCTAACGTGTTCTTTTATAACTTTTGACGTTAATGGCTCAGTTGTCATACCAACCTCTAAATTTAATGTATTTTGATAGTAAACGTATATGGGTTAAAATTTTGTGTAAAACTCCTTAGAAAGTATCCTGCAAATGTAATGAAACCGAAAGCATTTATTTTAAGTTGTGAAGTACGTATAAACGAAAACTCCGCGAAATACATTTTATATAATAGAAGATGGAATGTGATTTTTAAACAATTGTAGATGCTGCAACGATGTAAAATGGCGTTAGAGCAGAATACCAATATTGTAATATATTTTCCTTAAACCTAGTTAAGTATTCGTGTTTCTTTATCCAAACACATGTTGCTCATGTCCAGTAATCTTAGTTGAGCCTGCCACAAAGCAAAGCCGTGGGGTTGCGCTTTATATATTCAATTAAACAAAAATCTATCAACTGTTCTAACCCAAAGTACTTTAATCCTTAGACCGGGGAGCCAACGTTCTACATGGAGATATGTACGTACTATCGCCCCGTACATGCAAGGGGCACCAAATAGCTGGATTATTCGGGTCTGGTCGAGGGTAAAGTCTGGTAATTATAGTAGCTTCGAGGGTTATTCTATGCTCATTGATGGCTAGTTCTATATACGTCAGTATCTACTGTATAGGGTGAGAGTTCCTACCATAATCCGATCTTATCCTGCAATGTATTATAAAATACAAAACAGAAGCTGTTGCTAAAACTTTTCGTGTTTCTTGTGTACAAACATAAAAAACGCTGGATTAATGTAAATACGGCATATTTATCTTTATACGATCAAATAAAATATTGATTTAAAATATGTATATATATTTAAACACAAGTGGAAATTTAAGCAAACTACTTTTTAAACTATAATACACTAACATAATTTGTAATCTACGACAAATTGAATAAGTTGGGATTAATGTATTAAGAAAATTTTATCTAATTCATGAAACATCTGTAATTCTTTCGTATTTTTTAACAAATATTTGACTTACGCAATTATTTGTATATAAATGTGTTGTGTAATGATATTGGTACACAATAACGGAAATACTGAAATGAAAACAAATTAATTAGTTTTTTTTCTTAAAAAGAATTAATTTTTTCTTTCACACTGTACCTATAGGAAAGTACAGGATGTTATCCTAAAGGATGAATGACAAAACATTACAAATTTTTATGTAACACATCTTCTTATATCAAGCTAGCTTTTAGTGGTACGTTACATTTTCATTCAGCAAGACATCATTGAAGATGTGATAAGTGTGGTACAGTTAAATTGTTTTACGAAAAAATGTTTTTTTTTAACATAAAAAAGAATGAAAATATGATCAGACTAAAAGCTCAATCGAATAAAGGTGTCAAAGCAATATTTGGAAATATATCAAGTTAATCCTAAAGAATTTTACGTCGATTCACAACTCTTGGTGAATCATGGATTTACTATTATACTGCAGAACGAAGGTACAACTGAGAAAACAAAAACTGGGACACCTTGGTTCTATAAGTTAAATGTACCTATACTTTAAATGTTATTAACCTCTACTCTACATTATTTACAATCTAACAAAGAATATAGTGAACACTTCGGGTAAACTTTCATGTATCGATATAATTTTTTTTATGTTTAATCCTGCCCGAATAAAATCTTTTGTATCGCAATTAAGCTGATTAATTAAGTAGATATTTAGCACGCAACGTGCTTAAAATAGTGAAAATGAGATTGAGACTCTGTTAAAAAATCTAAAAATAAAAAACAAAATGTGACTAACATGAAGCAGTAGCCTTCGGCCAGGATTAAATACAACAAAACAATTATTTCGATGCATTGTATAAACGTTTAATTAAACTGCAATTCTTCACCAATATCTTGGTTTAATTCTAAACAATGTACGAAGATACTACATCCTAAACATTAAAATAGGTATGCTTATTTAATTTGTAGAAGCAAAATGTCCCAGTTTTTGTTTTCTCAATATTACATTGTTACGCCACGAACTTTACCAAGAAAGTTACGGCACAACGAATCGCCGGCTAGCTCAAACGGCGAAAGAGGTGAATTATGATTTGTCTCTCACTTACCGAAGACTAAAGGTCCTTAATACGAGTCACAGTCTGGATTGCCAGGCGCCACCTAATCTTTTAAATATTTATAACAAATGCTCACTAAAGAATAGGCAGAAATGTAAACACTTTAAGCAATAAAAGAGAAATTCATTACTAACGGTTCTCTATTAAATTTATTTCCTTTACACAAATTATTCCACGGTGTCATAACCTAAAACGTTTTCGTAGCAAAAAAAAAAAAAAAAAAAAAAAAAAAAAAAAAAAAAAAAAAAAAAAAAAAAAAAAAAAAAAAAAAAAAAAAAAAAAAAAAAAATACACGTACATTGAAAGGAGTAAATAAACAGACTACTTACAGTGGAGGGGGTGGGGGTTCTTCCATCCCTTACTCAAAGTATAATTCACTAGGAACCATTTCTACTATTTCGAAGCTTCGTATCCCATGCATTTTACGATATTCCATGTATTTTGACTAATTCGCTGAACCAAGACGCTGACACTTCATTCGCGGTGCGAGTATTTCGATCATTTACCAAATCGAACGTTACTCTCTTAAGGGTTCGCAAACCGGGAGTTCCTTTCTTTCTCTTACACTAGTTTAGCATTGCACTCGCGCCTCTATAGTTTTTCCGTAACCACACATATACTTGTCCTTTCAAAGCACTTATGCGGTTGTTTTAATTTTGATTATAAACAACATAAACCCGCGTAATTCGGTACATTTTTTGGTTACTACATGTCACGCATCGTGAGTCTGCTTTAAAAAAAAACTTACACACTATTAACACTCAAAAGATTCGAGGGTCTCCCCTCTTATCATTTCTTACATAAAGAGCGTTACAAAAAATTATTTCTCAGAAATAACAAACAAAACCAACTACTCAGAATTTAGACCGTGGGTACAATCCGTGTGTTATTCACTTATTCAAAACAAATCTTTAATTTAATTGATAAAGGCGGCCGCCACCGAGCTGTTTTCCAGGGAACAAACAAAGAAACCTTTGAGGTAGCAAAACAAAATGCGGCATGTGTTAATTAAATTCGCCGAAAACGAGCGTGAAACTATTGAAATAAGCGTTTCATCAAAACCCTAATTGCGTGAACGTGACGATAACATTCTCTACGTCGCTGATTTACAAAAAATATATCAAATGACAAAAACAATATTCTAGCCAACATGACCATGAAGCACACGTGCATTGCAACGTAACGAAATAATTTGAAACTATAATACATTCCAATTCAAAAGAGCTCTTACGAACCAAAATCATTTGCGCTTACAAAAAAAAACAATTTTTCACCCACCCAAAGAGAGGTGACAACATTCAAAACAACCGGTTAAAGGTCCTAAAAAATTGAGAACAGTTCCGTCAGAATACGACAACAGTTTTTACCAAAATAGTATGTTCTATGACAAATATTGGATGGAAAACTTCTGCATGGGCGAAACCAAGGCGAAATCTACGATATAGTGTGGAATGCATAGGCTATCATTTCTGTAACACAACTTTAACGTAAAAACACAAAAATATTAATGTTTTAAGACTCACGACTGAAAGGAAACCCAATTTTTACAAGATTGAATTGAAAACATTTTGTAGTTCAGAACGAGCCCTCATAATGGCAGTCCAGAACTCATCCAATTACTTACTTTGGATATACGTAGAATACCTGGACATATTGAAATAATGTTTTAGAAGATTCACAGGACTGAATTTTTCAACAGGATGGAACTCCGCCCCTTTGGCACGTCGATGTACTAGGCTTTTGAATTAATCCATTCCTCAGCGCTGGATAGGCCGTAGGGGAAATGAAGACCTGGCTCTAAACTTTTGATCACCGAGAGGTTATGTTAATATACCTGTTTACGTCCCACCTCTACCAACAACTCTGGACGATCTGCGCAACGATCTCGTTCTGGGCCGAATGTGGCTACCACATAGATGTTTGCCGTGTAAATTTAAAAATGAGTCTATCATTTAGAATCACCCTGTATATAAATAATATTAAAACAGTTCAATTGGTCAAGTTTTAGAAGAAATTACGCCAATGTAGTCAGTATTGTCTGCGCCTATTAAGATAAACTAAAAACAGCTATAAACTCTTTCAAATTCTTTTATTATATTGTTCTTTATCTCCTTCTTGGGCCATATTCCAAGTACTTTTGATTTTCGCATCTCCTTCAAACTATTTAAATAAGGAATTTTTAGTATAATCCAGTAAAATTAGTTTTTGAGCCAAGAATCGGTCATAGCAACATGAAATTTTGCATATTACTACTTTATGACGAATATTACAAAAAAATTGTTTACCAAAAAACCCGCGACCAAACCCAAAAAAAATTGAATTCAAAATAAAAATACGACGATTTTTCCAATATTTCAAAAAGTGTGAGATTTATGAAAAAACTGTTTTAACAGAGTGAAATATCATTTAATTCTCTTTAAAGAAGGTCTCCAGTAGTTCCATTGATTTCCTACAAGAACTGTTTGCCGGCTTTATAATTTATTGGCATTCAATATACGATTTCAAGGTTGTGCCTCGAGTAACACATTGGCATTGTTGCATTTACTCAAAGTGTTGCTTCACAAAACAAAAAATGTAGAATTAGTTAAAAAAAATTCAGTTTTTTTTAAATTGAAATTAACATATTAATTAAAACCGGATACATTTTTCTTACGATTTCAATTGTTGAGCACACCCCAGGATAGCGTGCCCCTGGAATACAAGAAACTGCCAAATTTAATAATAATTAATTAATGCAGACTTAGAAATCGAAAAGTGTGCGCTAAGGGAACGTCAAAAAACAGCTGCAATTGTATCAGAAGGTACCGACGTCCTCGTGCTTCTGACTGGCTTGACCCCGGTGACCAGCCCAAAAAAGTATTTCCAGATATTGGCCAAAGGGAATAACAAGAAAACATACTATTCATCTTGAAGTATATCTGAATATCCTTTTTGCCGGAAAAAACTCTTATTCATTCACGCCTTCACAAGTTGTGATACAACTTCGGCGTTTTTTAAGAAAGGGAAAAAAGGAATAGTCAAATATTTTGAGACAAAAACTGAAAATAGAAAGTTTTTGTGAAAGAGGCTCTTGTGGTTTTCAGAAAACCAAATCGAACTCAACAAGAAATTTTTGAAGCAGTTCAGAAATAGATATGGACAAGTATCGTTACATATCATTCACCAAGGCTGTGTTGAAACATCATGCAGTTAACTTGGCCACTCTGCCACCAACATCTGATGTTTTCAGATTCAACCGTGGTTATCCATTGATTCATTGACTCATGAAGATTGGGTGTGGTCCGGCAAAGACATTCTTGTACCAATGAAGATGATGCAGCAGCCTGCTCCAGAGTCACTCTTGAAAATGATTTTTTGTCAGTGTACGACAGGATGTGTTGGCAAAGCTTGCTCGTGTCACAAAAGTGGTTGAGCATGCATTGCTCTGTGTAAATCTTGCAACTCTACTTCCTGCAAGAATTTCAGTGTACTTATTGATGACGATTCTGATGAAAATTATGATCCTGATGGAAACTCGATTGCTAATCCGGAGGATATTGAGATAGATGTAGAAGATATTTGAATTCGTTCTAATATATTAAAATTTACCATTCACCGCTTGTCTATTTTTCTAATTTTCTGTTTTTCCAATATACTTTTGATTGTTATACAATTTCTTCTCATCTTGATGTTGATGATGATCACGATGATGTAAAGTTTTATAGGTCTAAAATCGGTAGTTTCTGATTGTAATGGAATTTAATCCTTAGGATACTTACATCAAACTACCAATTTCCAAAATTAACGATTGTCCTCAAAATTATACCGGGTGATCTAAATTTGCAAAACTCCCTGCACCTGACTTTTTTCAAATTACATGCTTATTTTTTTGTATCTTTTTCGGATAGCGCATTAAACTAGCTTTTTAAAGATATAAGGTTGTATGACATTTAAATCAATTTTAGTGAAGTTATGATGTGTTAAACTTGAACTCTTATTATTTCAATCGTATTCATAGTCATTTTGAAAACAAAAAGTCTGAGCTAAACATGTAATGTAATTTTGATTCAAATTTTATCAAATAATAATATTTATGTATGATAAATGCTTAAAAACTAGACCATCATCTCCAAATTCTATTTTCCATGTCTTCTTTGTTGGTTTGTTTCTTTGGAAAACTTGCTCTTTAACTCGTTGGTGATGATGGGGTGGTGCGCCATTATGTTGGTACAACATGTTGATACGTTCAAGTAAGTTTATATTATTGTGGAGACCGGGCAATTCTCTTCTCAGAAAATTAAAATAATTTTCTCCACTGAGAGGCTCTTCAAAATACTACGCCCCTATCACTGTGTTCCTAAAACATTTAATGATTATCAATAATACTAATATGTTGTGTTTGTTTACCAAACCATTACTTTTAAAGGTAGCTTCTTCACTGGAGGGTATATGTCGGAAGAAATTTGGGTCCAATGTTATGCGATCCCTCATAATAGTACAAAAGTTTTTTCCAAGATTAAAATCACGACCAACTCCAAGTGCTAAGGACGATAAAGATGCTTTTTCAAAAACTTTTTGCTTATTTCCTTCAATTGATTAATTTGCCTTGTGCTCACTTGAAGAAGAAGAACTGCTAATTCATTACCTTGATTTGTAGTGGTGCGATTTTTTATTTGATTTTTTGAATATGAAACAGTTCCAGAAGCATGAAAACCCTCCCTTAACTTCTCAAATGATTTCACTTGGTGCTATTTTGCCTGCGAATACTTTGACGATAAAGTCTTGTAGCAATTTTGTTCTCTTTAGCCTAGTACGTAAACTATTCGAATTATTTCCTCGTGAGAGTTAAGCGTTGATTCTATAATATTTGACTTATTTATTTGACAAAAAGAAAAACACAGGAACAACTGGCGATGCAGAAACAACAGAGAACTCCAGATGGTTGGGACACCCTGTATGCAAACAAATAAAAAACCCTAGTTTAATTACTTAATGGTTTATTTAAAGTATTTTCGGTACAATAAATTTTATGTTTTGTACATTTTGGTAGCGTCCGTCATTGTTATTGGATATCATACAAATAACCATTTATGGTACAAAGTTAATCATTTTAACAATTTTTACATAATGAGTGTTCAAATAAAAAACTGCGTCAGGCAGGCCGTGGAATTGAATAGACTTACTTTTTTACAGTGTACACTATAAAGTACAACAAAACAACGCGTGGTGGCGTGGACCTCTGCATTTAAACGTGATATAAATATAACCTAAAAACTAGTAGAAAGCTTACCGGATTGGTAGCAACATGTAAGCCAATACATATGGTATTCAAGAGTGATATGACAAAGTAAAAATATGAAAAGGAGTAAAAGTTATAAAATAATTAAAATATTGATAAAATAAAAATGATTGTGATGGGGTTGGGACTGGAAGGGTGCGTCGTACCATATCCAATTTCTAATCAGCTCTTCCTTGTATTAAACCAGACCTACTGTGAAAAAATGAAGGTTCTAGATGCTTTTTGTGAGGCGCTATTGCGCTTACTAACTTGCAGGCTTGTTTAGAGATATAGGTTTTTTGGACTTTCTGAATCACAGGAATGAGCTATCGAATAACGGTTTTTGCCAAAAGACGTGGAATTTCGAAGCCAAGAATCGTACAGCGAGGTATTCTTCAGTTGAGTGAATGGTTAGGTCAGAAAATGCGAAAAAGTGGTTTTGCCATCTGGACGAATATACAGGGTGGCCCATTTATTCAATAAAGTCCAATAACTTCTTTAATAAAAAAGATACGAGAATATTATTTGGCAGAGTTATAAGCAGTTATGAAATGCACTTTTTAAAATTATTCACGGGTACCCTTATTTTATTTCAAATTTGTATCCGGCTTGTTTTTTCTAATCTTCCAATATAGAATTTTGTATATCTATACAGTATGTTTTAAAAGTTATGATTTGTTTTATGCTAAAATCGTGTTCAATCGGACGCCCTGTTTCTTTTTTGGCAGCAAACATTTGATGTGCTCTTTATCGTTATGAAATGCTACTTATAGTTTAATTTTATTTTGTAATGTGATTTTTGAAATTCCACTTACTTTATACAAGGCGAGATGAAAGGTAAATCAAAATGTTTTCAATTTTTTAAATGGAATGCCCTATATTTTATATCAAATTTTTAAAGATATTTCATTGCTTTATCAATTTTGTAAAGCATTCCCTATACCCAAATTTGCTATATTTCAAGTTCAGTTACATCCCTTTGGATTTTTAATAATAATCAATATAGTCATGAAAAACTTGATCTAATTGTTATTTTCAGTTACAACTAATTGAGGTTATCCTATAACTTTGCAATTATAGTTATAATTTTCAAGCGTTATTTAAAAGTTTGAAAACATTCTGCCATTTTGAGACAATCTTACGAAAGCCAAAACAATAATTTGAGAACTTCTAAAATTAACAATGTTTGATGTATGTCACAAATAGTAATCCAAGTAGAAAACAAGTGAAACAAAAGAATATCTAATAACAAAGTAGTTGTCATTTAAAGAAATTTGTGGTTTTGTAATACTTTTCCTCGTTAATTCTTTATTTTTGAATATTGTGAAGCTTTTGAAATGAATTTTAGAAATGAAGAAATGACCGACATGATTTACACACTTGGTGCTAGTAATAAAAATGCGTTATTCGCTCAGAGACTTTATAATCAACGTTATCCAGAAAGAAGACAACCAAGTCGAAGCGCTTTTGAAAAAGTGATGGATAGGTTTGATAGAACATTTAGTGTTAAACCCGAAAAAAGAAATAGAGAGAAAAATGTCCGAACGGAAGAAAATGAAATTTCAGGTACTTCTTGCCGTAACACAAGATCCGTATATCAGCCACCGCCAAAACGTTAGAGAAATGCCTGAAGTAAGTCGGACCTCTATTCAGAGAATTTTAAAAAGTAATCATCTGCATCCTTATCATATGCAATTGATGCAAGAACTTAGTGACCAAGACTATGAACGAAGATTAGTTTTCTGTCAATGGGCTCATCAAAAATTATTGAGGATCTAAATTTTTCTAATATATTTTTTTTTCTGGCCACATTTCATAAAAACGGTAATGTCAATAGACATAACTTTCACTATTATGCTGATAGTAATCCGCATTTTCTAAGAATGCGTTCTCAAAACAAATGGTCGCTGAATGTTTGGGGAGGAATAGTAGGGGAATATGTCGTTGGTCCTTATTTTTTTGAGGAGAAAGTAACTGGCAATGTTTATTACATTTTTACGAAATAACTTGCCTCATTTATTAACTATTGTGCCAGAAAAACATGAAGAGCAATGTGGTTTCTCCACGATGGTGCCCCTGACCATTCTACAAGACCTATTATTGAGTTTTTAAATCAAAATTATCCAGATTATTATTAGAAATCTAAAGAGATGTCGAATTTCATAACTAATCTTGAAATATCTCTTAAGATAGCAAATTTGGATATCGGGAATGCTATATAAAATTTATAGAGCAATGAAATATCTTTAAAAATTTGATTTGATTTTATTCTATTAAGAAAAAATGGAAAAAATTGTATAAAGTGAGTGGAATTTCAAAAGATCCCTTTACAAAATTAAATTAAACTATAAGTACCATTTCATAACGATAAAGAACACATAAAATGTTTGGTCCAAAAAAAGATACGTTCGATTGAACACGATTTTAGCATAAAACAAATCATAACTTTTGATACATACGGTATAGATATACAAAATCCTATATTGGAAGATTGGAAAAAAACAAGCCGGATCCAAATTTGAAACAAAATATGGGGTATTTCATTTAAAAAAAATCCTGAATTTTTGGAGCACCCTGTGAACTCGTGAATAATTTTGAAAGGTGCATTTCTTAACTGCCTATAACTCTGCCAAATATTATTCTCGTATCTTTTTTATTACAGAAGTTACTGGACTTTGTTGATCAAATGGGCCACCCTGTAAGTTGGTAGCAACTTGATGTTGCTACCAGAAATGACACTAATGAAAGTTTTTTTAGATATCTTTAATTACAACCCAAACTTTGTTAAAAAAATACCAAATGTCAAAGAAATTTCTAAGACCTACCCAGCCCAGTTTTTTATTTGAACACTCGTTATACCTATCCATTGAATTAATAATACACTAGTAAACAAACTAATTTTATATTTACATTTATTATTATTATTTAAGAATCTCATTCAAAAGGTTTTTAGTTTTATTTACAAAAAATAATTATGTATTTCATTCTGATAACAATTTTTGCACAGCGCAATTGCTAAATAATAGAAAAAAGCCATTAACGTTAATGTTTTGGGATGGTAGATATTTATTCAAATTTTGCAAAGATAATTACAAAACATTGTTCACTACTATATGTATGCACGGTACCGAAATAAAATTAATTTTGTGTTTATCTCTACGGTAAATGCATAATACACAATAAAATAAATTACAAGAACAAACTATGCACGATATAACTATTATAAATTATTCGAAATTTTATTTCCAAATATTAACGTTTGTGTTTTTAATTTAAAAAAATACATTCGTAATTATAATGAAGAATAATTAATTTTCCATTTTTCAATATTGCATGAATGGAATTAATTAAAGGCTGTTCTCTTTGTATCTTATTTTACACGTATACATACGTATAATGTACGTATATGCAAATGTTATATCCCTTTTCAAACGCATTTAAATACTCGGTCATTAGTTGACCTTTCATAAACATTTACAGACGGATACAAAATTGCAAACGATGAATTAGATTTTATTAATGTTTAATTTAATAACACTTATTTTTTGTTACAGGCTATAATTTATGAAGGTCAAGACAAAAATCCTGAAATGTGCCGAGTTCTATTAACTCACGAAGTGATGTGCAGGTAATTAAAGTTTGTGTTTAATTGAACTTTATTTTAATACCAATAAACGATTTTAATTTCGGAACTGTAAGAATTCGACACATATTTTTCAAACGACTCTATTCGTTAGGTACAAATGGGAAAAGTTATATTAGTATTTGGCGTGAATTTCAAAACACGCAAATGTTTCTAAAACGCATTTGGTTGGAGAAATTTAAAGGATATTTTATGTTAATTAAAATTGTTGAAGTACATTGTTTAACGTAATTAATCTAAAAGGAGTTATTAAAAATATTGAAATCGTTTAGTAAAGTGGATGTTGAAATTAGGGCGATCGTTAAAGGTGCAGCTTTAAAATCGTAAACTAATTTTTAAATGTTACTATAAATTATTGTAAGAAGACGAGTGACGTGATTGTTCCGATGATGTACTTGCAAGGAGCCCTAAATATCTCCCCTATGGTCTTATATAATGCCTTCGGGTTGAGGGGGTGCAAGGGTGTTCCCGTGGGAGTCTGTCTTTTCCCTCGTCTTTCCATAACAAACATCGCTTCTATTCGCCAATCTCGGCACACACCATTGTGCATTTTCATTTATGTTAGAACTTTGTATGAAAACCTACAATTCTTTAGAATGTAAGGCGTGTAGAATTTGTTTTTCTAATTTTTTCGTGTTGTTTTTCAGCCGGTGTTGTGACAAGAAAAGTTGCGGTAATCGTAACGAAACACCATCAGATCCTGTGATAATAGACAGGTAAGAACATTTACGTCAATTAGCTTAAGTAGTATAAGATGAAATTTGAGAGCGCCCATAAGCTCGGAAAAAGCTCGATCATGCCAAACGAGTCCATCGCAATTTTCGTTCTCAGAATTGTATACTGCTGATAGCAAGGGGATAGCTACAAAATGGTTTCCCGTGGGACGTAAATAGACAAGGGGAAGAAGACATCTTGCGGGTAGACGGATATCGCGGTGTTGCAAATGGACGTCTAGAAGTCCCTTAAGATCGTGGACCAATTCGTAACTAAAACCATTGCATGTTATCGTGCAATATTACCGGTTAACCGAAGCGACCTGTCGCTTCTGTGTTTACTAACTATTGTAAGTAAAGTCGATTAACAGAGGTTAAATATCGTAGCTTTTATTATTAGGGGGATTGTTGTGCGATAGATTTACAGTCGAATGACTTCTGTCAATCCTACTACCGGTTTATGCCAGTCATTGAATAGTAAAATCGAACCGACTAATAAACGTCGAATCTGTGGCTTTGTCGGTGGTTGCAGATCTACCCGATGTACGCTACAAGAATACGCGACTCCTGCTGAGTATAACAACCCCCGAGCCTTTAAGTCTGAAGGCACACGCACTTAATCCAAAATTAGCTTTCATTGTATTACATGATGAAATTGAGTCAAAATTCGATATAAATATGTTTATGGTGCGTAACGCTCTTCGTATCGTATACGAGAATCAAATTGAATTTAATTTAATATTTACCCGCCTTAGAGAGCACCTTGAAAAACTAGAGTGAAAACCCATTAACTAGATGAGTTTGAATTAACAACTGCATTTGATACAAGGGCTGCATGCAAACCAACATAACTGGCATATGTAACAAAACATGGACACGCGACCGAAATAATCCATCCACGTGACCGCCACAGTACGTTTTATACTCACAAATTGTCTGTATCGTTACGTGTTCCACCCCTTAACCTATCATACCGCAATTATTTTTATATATTTTTAATTAAATTTTTTAATTACAAAAACTTACACGTATAAACATTTTTGAGTGCAGCTGCAGTTGAAGTCAAATAAAATTACTGTAATATAATAGGGATTTTGGTGCTTAGTGGGCCACCTGGGACTGGTCATCATCTGGTTCGACGAAGCTCTTGTGATGTACGATTCGAATCACGGTCGGAACAAATTCAACTCTCCCTACTTGTTAGATCTCTTTAATTTCACATAAATAATCGCAAATTTGATAAACCGCCTTTCTTGCAATTTAGCGAAAACGTCCTTTCAAAAAAAAACGTCAAATCAACCTCAAAGTTTTGTTAGAGAAAAAAAAACTTGACCGATCGTATTTTTGCAGATTTACGGCTTCAAATTTAAACACGATCAGTGTTTTTAAGAAAAAAGTTATTGATGAAAGTTTCTTTTCTTTGAACATCGTTTTTGTATTTTCGTATACGCTAACGCGTTGGGATTTCTTAATTTTGATGCCACATATGTCAAATCCGTTTCTGTCTGTTAAGCTTCGCTAGGAAGTAACATTAAAACAAATTATGTTCCTAAATGGGTGACATATTAGCTAAATTTGTATCTGGAAGTGTTATGGAATTTAAAAACATTATTAGGCTTTATTAAGTGGAACATATTTTAAACCATAAAAGCGTTTTTATGTCAACACACTGATTTCACACTTGACATGCCCACATGTGCGGTAGTGCAAAGTGCATTCGGAAATGGCCATCAGAATGAGGATACGTCAGTATGAAGGAGGTCAAAACAGAACTGGCGATTTACGTTCACAAGTGTGTAGCCATGACAACCGAACAAGGGGTTTCAGACCTGTAAAATACCACGGAAGCGCGTCGCCCTATCTTCCACGTATTTTACATTTCCTATATAATCCTCAACTTGGAAGTTGCTGTTACATAGACATATACTGAAAGTAATTTACTCGCAACAAAAATTATTATTGAAATAACTAACGTCAAACGTTTGTGATTAAATCCTCCCGACATCTTTCCTAATAATTTTTTTTTTACGATGAGCATGTGTTTTTACAAATTTTCAGTTATACTTCTTTAATTATTAGTCGTTTTTCCCAAAAACAAAAGAAGAGAACAAACTTCATTGAAAATCATAAATTGTATTTACATCATAGAATAAGATCTTACTATATTTCTATTCGTCTAATTAACTTTGAACACCTTAGAGAGGAAATTAAAGTTTTTTAAATGTTTTTATTGATTTTATTCTTAGTTGTTGTTTATTAACAAATATATTAATTTATTGTGATTCATACATTCTATTTTTAATAACTTTTGCTTGCGTTTTTTTTTATTTGCAATAAAAGAAATTGCTAGTTTACAACTACATTATTTATAAAAATTATTATTTCATTTAACATGGCGTTAATTTTACTATATACCGTGTCCAAGATAAGGAGGGCCACTATGGGGATCACAGATATTATCAAATACTTTAATAATCTAAACTGTTAATTCATATAAGTAAATATTTATTTTTAAAATGTAAAATCTATGTACAGGGATCCGTAATAGGAATTTTCTTAATTAAGGTCGAAAAAAGGCTAAAACGCAATTACACCGCAAAATGTTATATAGTATGTCCCCGGATTGAGTTTACAATAGGTATGATTGACCAAAAATTTTCGAATTGGAATTTCATATTTTGGGATTCCGCCCTGCTTGGTCTGAAACTTATTTTTAGTTTACTTTCGAGTTTTGCAAGTCAAGTGGGCCTTGACAGTCGAGCAAACACTAGTTTAGTTCTAGGTAAACTACTCTTTTCGTTCACAGTACGCCAAAGTGTTACTAAGAAAAGTTGTTCAGAATTAACAGTTATGGCGTTATGCAAATTTTCAGAATGATAGGCTTACTTTGATAAAATCCCGTATTGTGTCAACTTTGCGTCAGTTTGACTTTAAAGAAACAAATCTGCAATTGACACTACAATCATACCTTGAGAATGGTTAATGATCACAAAAACAAAAATATAAGGAATTTTTTATTATATTATTAAAACAAAAACAAGTATTAAGTTATTCTATTAACCCTCCACCTTCGTCGCAGCATGATTCAATCCTACGTCGCAGTTCCTTAAAGCTATTCCTGATTTTCTGAATTGGTAAAGCCGATATAGCATCTGTTATACGATTTTTTAATACTTCGGCATCATTAGGTTAATTTTCTGCATACACTACTTGTTTTAAACGTCCCCACAAATAAAAATCGGCAATAGTCAAATCTGGGCTCCTTGGGGGCCATAAAACTGGACCATTCCTACCCATCCAACGGTGACCAAATTTATGGTTTAACCAATTCACAACAATTTGTGAATAATGCGCCGGACAACCATCGTGTTGGAAATACATTGATCGCCGATAATTGAGAGGCAACTCACCTAAAGCGTCATCGAAGAAATTGTCTAGCATATTTAAGTATGTATGCTGGTTAACATTATTATCAAAAATATGGCCCTATTATTCCATAATATGAAATAGTACACCATACATTGACTTTAACAAAATATTGCCGGTGATTTGTAATTTTAAAAAAAGGATTAGTGTCACTCCAATATCGAACATGTTGCGAGGAAACAGTTCCATTGGTAGAAAATGTAGCCTCGTCGATAAAAATAACGATTACTTGCTATTTTGCTTCCTATCCATAAACAGAAATCTAGACGTTTTGCTTGGTCTCCTGGTTCCAAAGTATGATTAAAAATGGGTTTGTAGGGATAAATCTTCCGGTCTTTCAAAGTTCGTTGTATGTGTGATTTACTAATGCCTAAGCGAAGCGACCGCTTCCTCAAAGACAGTTTTGGATCATTTTGTACCGAATCTAAAATTAGCAGAGTAGCGACATCGTCTTCATTATGTATTCTCTTAGCTTTCTTTACATTTAGTACTGAACCAGTTCTTAAAAATTTCTTAATAAGCTTCTGTACACCCATATGTGATACATAAATATCTGGAAATTTTTCATTAAATCTTTCAATCACGTAACGGTAACTTTTTCCACGTCCATAACACTGTACTAAATATATTTTCTGTTCTAACGTTAGCATTTTATTGGAGAAATATTGTCATTACTTCGCAATAAAAATCAGTTTTGTGATATTACTTTAACTTTATTAAAGATAACGACACATGTCATACTACAATAAACACTTGACATGTAATCGATGTTTTTGTTTTTGTAAATATTAAACCACCTCATGCTATCATTGCTGTTTAAATTGCATTTATCAAAGTAGGCCGATCATTCGGAAAATTTGCATAACACCATAACTGTTAATTCTGAACAACTTTGCTTAGTAACACTTTGGCGTACTGTGAACGAAAAGGGTAGTTTACCTAGAACTAAAATAGTGTTTGCTCGACTGTCAAGGCTTACTTGACTTGAAAAAATCGAAAGTAAACTAAAAATAAGTTTCAGACCAAGCAGGGCGGAATCCCAAAATATGAAATTCCAATTCGAAAATTTTTGGTCAATCATACCTATTGTAAACTCAATCCGGGGACATACTGTATATACATCGTTGGAATCGTAATAAAATGGACTTTCAGAATCTGATATTAGAATATCAGTGTCGTGTTTAAAAAATGAAGTTTATTATGGTTCCGTCAAAACGAAACGTCGTATTAAAAAACTGATAATGCCAAAGAGCATGAAAAGTTGTTGTAGAAGTGTCATTGGTTTTGGTCTAGGTCCAATATTAACTTCAGAAAAAAAATATGTAAAATCCAAAAATCCAATTTTTCAAAATATCTCAAAAATTTCTAAAAGCCATTTCCCATTTAATCAAATCTGTATCTCTTACCGTTTCCTAGATCCCCATAGTGGCCCTCCTTATCTTGGACACGGTGTATAGAGTGAACTGGGGTAATATGGCAACTTATTTTTTATATGCTCCCCTAACACAGAGAAATGTAATTTTGGTTGCATAGTATGTCTTGTAGATATAGTTACTCACACTATAGTAACAACCAACAGCCATCTAACGGCAATGTCAATAAACACAAAACTCTCAAATAATACGAAATTTCCGTAGTACCCCTACATAAGGGTATTAAGGCAACAAGTAATTTATATCATTTAATAAAATATAATAAAATTTTCGTTGAAAACACGAAACATGACAAAAAGTCCTTTCCAACTTTAATAGACAAAACAATATAACATCCTAAAAAATTAGTGCTGAGAAGAATTTGTGCAGTTTGCACAGAAGTCAACTGAAGAGGTGCAGGTCTCATGTACCCATCGTTTACACCTTACAACATTCCACCCATTCACATTTTGCTCCTTTTTTATCCCTAAATGTCCTCCACAACCTCCACATATTTCTGAGAGGTCCTCTTCCACTTCAGAATCATCACTCTCAACCGTTTAGACAGACTACCCATTCTCTGATGAACTAGACGAACTTCTATTAACATTCTTTCTTACCCTTTGTTTTTGCTTTCCTTTTGCTACTTTGAGAATTTTCTTTGATTTATCAATTCCGCTTACTACTTTTTTAATGTTTTCTTCTCGCCGGCGGCATTGTTTTGATTAATTTGTTTCCTTTTCCTCCTTTTTTGCAATTGTATCGGGAGATGTGAGAACCTTTGCATGCCGCTTTGGCTTATTATGAGTTCCACTTGTTCCCGGAATAGACGGAATAGAAATTATTGGTGTTTCAAACAAGTTTGGTTGTGGTGGATAAGGAGCACGATTTTCAGTATTAATATCGTCATTGTCAGGATCATTAATTGCATTGTTTTCTTCGACAACTGAGTCTAGCTCTGCGACATTTTCAGCCGAAGTTCCGTTGTTCACATGTTCAACTGGCTCGGGATTTACATTTTTAGTTCAGTTAGCTGTGTCGATTATAAAAGCATGGTCAGGTATTTTTGATGGATCGAATGGAAATATTCCATTTTGAATAGTAACTGCCTTTCTCTGTGCACTATTTAACAATGACGAAAACTGAAGTCTAGTTATTCTACGACTGAGTTATTATGAACCCAAGTTCTACAAGCTGGGGACCAATATGTCTTCAATTTCTTAAAAATAGATCTGTCCAATGGTTGGAGCTAAGTGATTTGGTAAGTATAACATAATCACATCATTGGAAATAGCTAAATCCAGGAGATCTACGTCCGAGCAATGGAAAGAGTGGCCGTCACAGATTATCAATGCATCTTCAAATTCTCTTTTTTGTTTTCCCCTTAAAGATACAATGAGGAGAAAGGAAATTCCCCTCCGCATTGACACAAGCTATTACAGATATGGTTTCCCCTTTCTCTGCGGTTTGATGCAATAACTTTCCCAGGCTCGTTGTTTATTTGCAAACCCGTTTCATCAAAGTTATTTTCGTCTATGATTTGCCATAGAATTTCGAAATATTTGTTGGTTTCCTCTTTGCACATTCCTTCGCTCTAGCAGTAGACATAACTTGAGCTTTACGAATGCATAGTTCCAGATGTCTCCTCATAAACAATGTTAACCAGTCATGCCTGCGTCTTTCTTTTCAAAATTAAAATTATTTTTAATATTAAATTTTATTGCAAAAGAATAGGCCAATCTTTTAACATCAGAAGCAGAAGCAAAACCATGTTTTTCCATTCTTTGAAAATATCTGACATAAAATATCTTAAATTCCCTGAATTCATGCGGTGCATTAGTCTACGATCAGGTACTCCATAAGTTCGACTAACTGTACGAACTGATCCAGTGTCATTTCTAATATCTTCGATAGCATTTCAATCCGTTCTGCCGTTAAATTTTTACAAACGTAAGTACATTGCATCTTAAAATAAATCTGGAACAAAGAAATTCAAATTTTGCGGTAATACGCCACACTTGGGTAATATGCCGCAGTTCGTTACCATATTACCTCAAATAGTATCCAATCAATTTGAAACTTAAAAACAGAGTTAATAGAATAATGGAGTTAAAGCTGGTAAATGTTAGGTTATAAATCATATTTGTTTATCCTAGATCGTTAATGTTTAAAAAAACAACCAGTTTTTCTAATTTCAACTGGAATAAACTTCAGAAATATTTACCGATCAAAATATTTGCAAAGCACCTCAAGTTTCAACTGATTTCAACTAGACACTAAACACAACTACCAAAATTCCAACAACCAACAAACATGTGTTTTGTTATCTGCAACTAATGTAGTGTAGTACCCCACATTGTTCTCGAATGAGTGCTTGGTGAAACCATTAATTTATCGTTTTTTCTCTGCTGACATAACGTGTTTGTGCAAATAAACGACAGAGTATTAGAATATATGGAAGTTTATGCATTGACAAACATGGCTTGATGATTGAAGAATATCTAACCTTTCGTGTCCTTATAATAACATTGGGTATATGTAGCATTTCAGAACCTAAGACTTAGTGATAATGTGGAACTGCTTAAGAATATCTTCATTAGATTAAAACAAGCTTTTGTTTGTTCGATTCTGGATGTAATCTCGATTTCTGGATTTAAGTAATTTTTTTGTCCAGGTTCTTAAATATTTGAAATTTTTACCACTTCTACATTCTTTTCTATATTTTGAGATGTATCGGTGTTTCAGGAGTTCTAGAATTATGAGTATCTTGTTTATTTTGGCCATTCATTTTGACACAGTCCTTTATGTTTTCTAGCGCTCTGCATATGTATATATTCAGAGTGTGGATTAAAGAACAGAGGAGACAAGAAACCTTTTTCCTGAGTCCTCCTTCTATGACGATGATGGACTTAGTTGTTGTTCTATTATGTTTGGTTCCAATAAAGTTTATTTACAATAGTGATGTCATTTTTATATGTTACTTTATTCTCCAGCATCTTCATTAGCTGTACATGATTCAATCTTTCAAAGGCCTTTTCATAATCTATAAACACAAGTATATTATTTTTCGTTGATATTTTTAAAATAGTATAGTGTGGCAGCTAATGCCTCTTGGTTTCCTAAAGTAAAGTATTGTTCGCATTTTTTGTATATTCTTGAATTTATGAAATTAAGGTATTTGTCGCACTTTTTGCCTTTGCCTTTTTTGGGTGTAGTAATGAATTCTGAAATCAACACTGGGACGGGATTACGCCAGATTCATAATGTTATTGAAAGTTTTGATTAAAATTTATGTTTTCTTCTCCTAATAATTTTTTGTTAGTTCTGTGTGTAGTTGATCTGGCTTTAGGGCTTTACCAATCTTACCGTTTTAATTCCTTAATTACTTCGTTCCGTTTGATATATTTCGGTAATTCTTTTATTTCTTCTTGGAAGTTATTAATGTCCGTATTTAATTTGTCGGTTGATAAATTATACACCTGAATGATGTTAAAATGTTCATTAGGAGTGCTCTTATTTTGAAGAGCATTGTTATCCCTAAGTTTGGGATGAACTTTATTACAGGTTTGTCTATTTTATTCGAGAGTTTACCTAAACTTCGAAGTAATAATTACAGATTTACAGATATAGTAATTAAAAAACAAGAAAAACCTGCACTAATTAAGGAGTTACATGAGTTATCTGTACAACTACTGAAATGTTTGAAAAGGCAAGCATTACAAGATTTTTTGAAACCATAAGAATTCCAATACAAAAAAATAAGGAAACCTGAAGAACGTTGTTACGGTTTATCAGTAAACAAACTAAAAAATATATAACAGGGCAGCTCTTATTAGTTGGAAGTGGTCGTGGGCTGATTGAGAATCGTTCGAAATGAATGCTTCTACACTGCGCGAATAATTTATAAGGCGCCACTTAAGATTACGTATAAGAGATATCTAGAGCCACTAGGAACTTGTAGACACAGAAACGAACCGTACGTGGATAGAAAATATGTATATTATTATAGCGACTAGAGTTCAATTAACACACATAGAAACACATCGACACAACAATAGATAATAACATTTAGAATGAATAGCAAAATATAGTTATAAAATAATAATAATTCACGAGAGCGAGTTAAGGCACGAATACAAATTCGAGGCACAAACGCCCCAAATAGGTTAGAGTATTTGACAGTCGTAAAGTCTGTCCAGAAACGAAGCGAAGTAATAAATAAAAATAGTTCATTTATTTTACATATAAGCGGTACACGATTTTGTATGAAATACATAAAAGATTTTAAAACTAGTTTTAGGATATACCGCTTCCATACTATAGTGTTACAACGTAAGTTATTTATGAATAGCTCCTAATCCGTTAACAATGGGACGTACCTGTTCTTGAGGTCTAAACTAAAGATCATAGGCGTGTACATGGGTTTGGTGACAAAAAATAATTACGATTGCGTTTTATTGTGTTTTATTAAAAGTAATTTTAAACATATCATTGTAATTCTAAAACACATCGTTTGTTAGAAACCATTTTATAGAGTTTGAAAATTTAAGGTATAATAAAATATAGCAAGAACAAACTAAACCCTTTTCGAAAAAGTATCAATACATCGGTACGCCATTGGTATATGTTAAACATGTTGATTTATTACTTCGCTTCGTTTCTGGACAGACTTTAGCACCAATTAATCCCTGCACGCAATTCACCAAGTTCGCGTGGTGAAATTGTTCGAAATGTATTTGACAACAATTACGGAGAGTACCGGACCTTGGCCGATTATTTAAATAGATTAAAAGCGCACAAAATTGATCAGGTACTTTGAAAGATTTTTTTATTTCACAAAATTATCTATGCAGCGCGAAAAAGGTACGTTGCTAAACTCACGGCCACGGTACGTATACATAGGACACGACAAAATTTATGAATGACATGCATAAAAGAATTAACTTAGCTTGTATAACTAAGAAGTCTTTGGTGTTCGACAGTTAATCGGCAGATGTGACAGCTTCCGTATCCAAATCTAATATTTTATTATCCAATGAAAACCAAAATGGGCTCCGTTAATAACAGTTGCTGGGCTGCTCATAAAGAACCAGATAAGGAGATTTCAAAGTAGAAGTAAATTCCAGCGTTGGGGTGATACTAGACCTACTTCAATATTTTATAATTTTCGGATTATTATCCTTGCCACCATAATTATAATTAAATATCCATTGATTAATTAAAAACGGAGTACGTCTGCAGTGACCAGCAGAAGAAGCCTAAAGAGGGAACTAACAAAAAAGAAAAGGTGCCTGCAAACGATAGAACTCGTGATAGCAAAAATTTTATTAAAACAAATGAAAGTAAAAAAAAGGTACTTCCACAGGAACAGTAGTCGAAGACTTATTCCCTAATTTGAATGGGATGATTTTACTTCAATCGATAAGGTCTGATTGTTCAATTTTTAGACAGCATTTTCGATGTACACCTTTTTGTGACAGTCAGCAAATAAGAAGTGAGGTATAAATTTTGCGAAAAAATGAAGACAAATCATCGGAACTGGCAATTTCAAATAACTAAAATCCCCACAATATTTTTCAACATAAAAATTCATATTCAAACGCATGAGTGTAAACACGGCAGTCTATACTGTAGGGAGAAATTGGTCTATAAATCAATTATTTTCGAAATAATACCGTCACAACGTTACCAAACCAAAATTGTATTAAGTGTTTAAAAAAGAGTTAAAGGAGGCTTTTGATACCTACCGTAACATCACCAAAACTCAAGATAATGTTAAAACTTTACTGAGTGAACTGTAATGAAAGGAGATTAGATGATTAGCTATTGTCAATAAGATTTTAGAAGAAATTGCTTTATAAAAAGAATGATACACTATGGCTGTCTTTATTTAACATAATCGAGCTGGAAAATAAAATGTAATGGAAATTAATAAAAATATGAAAAAATATAACAATATACGGAGAAAAAATTTAAAAACTTAATAAAAAATAAAGAAACACCAATTTTAATTTCGGTGAGATGGTGGATTTCTCTATATTTTTATGAATTAATGGTTTGTTTTGCCGAAGAAATATCAATGAATCTAAAACGAGAAGATAGGTTCAAAAATTTTTATTAGCATCATCACTAAGGAGCAAGCAATTGCTAAGGAAAGTTTTAACAGAGAGGGAAAGATCACATTTTGATGTAGATCATACATAAAAACTGTAATAAAGTGTCGCCTTGAAACTGTTTTTTTTTAAATTTTTGGGAAAGTTTAGTATATTCGTGGCAGTGAATTGGTCTTCACCAAAGAGGACTTAATGATTTGGTTTCTACTTTCAAGGCAATAGCTAATAACTGACACGGAAGCTTTAGTATACCACAAATTTATGTGCTGTTGGAAAACTTTATTTTCAAAGGAATGGCGCTACAATTGATTGAGAAGTGTCGAGACACAATATGATGCCATTAACTTTCTTTAATATATGATAATTAATTGAAATGTCTTGGCAGAGAAGGTCTTCTCGGTTTATTTGTACGCTACAGGGAAAAAATATGAGAGAAGTAAAACGTATTGCCACTGACCGTGACACATTTTGGCAATTGTTAGATGACCGAAGCACTAGAACAAAACGAGTAGAAAAGGAAAAGAAATAGAAGAACATTAATTTATTTGGAACACCCTTCTGTGCTTTATTAGAAATTGTATTTTCTACTACCATCTTCAAATATGATGAATATTGTTCTTCATTCGTTGTGCATGTTGTGGAGTGGGAGCCAATTCTGGTTAATTTCATTCTATTTCACTGTTTTAAGATATCCATCACTACATTTCATTGCGAAATTTAAAACTATAATTTCGTGTTTGAATTGGTTTCAATGGGAATCTATTGATAGTATTCATTCCAAATGCTATTTTTCGTTTACTGGCAGGTGACGACACAAAATACTAAAGTTCTTTCACGATAGCAATAGGATGACGTCACGTTACAAGATTGTCAGGTTTGCATATAACTGTGCTTTTTTACTTTTTTACATCGTGAAGTTTTTCTAACTTAACATAAGTAAAGTAACTTTAATTTACATTAACAAGTTACATTGGATGTAATAAATTACTAAGTTTGACGTCATCCTATTCTTAACGTAAACAAACTATAATAATATAGTATAAATATAATCTCTGAATTTTTCTTAAGTCATCATAATCATCATTATCGCTGAAACAATTCGTGATTGATATAGTAAATGAAAAATTAGTAACACCGAGTGTATCTTATTCTACATGAAAATTTCGTTTCGCTTCATGTAAGATTATTTAGGATTGACAGAATGAAATTTAATCAAATCAATTAAGATCTTAATAATGTATAACAAACTAATAAATTAAGATGTGTAATTAGTTTAAACTTTTTTATTTCCCGATACCTTTATAAATAGCTCACACATTGTGCCCTTCTAGTAACGACGACAAAACATTTTTGTCAGCTCTTATTCTGTGCGCTTTTATTGCCCAGGAGCTATTTTCAAGAAGATATCTTTTACACTGCTTAGGTCCCTTTGCTAGCTCCCCATGTGCTTTCCAATCGAATTTATCATGTAGCCGGATCCATTACCCAGTCTAAAGCGTCTATTCGAGACTTGCATGGCTGATACTCATCGGAAATCAGTTTTACAACATAACTTCTTTTCGTCTTAGAATATTTACAACTGATAGAAAACCGATTCAATAAATCCACCATTGCGAAACTTAATACGAAAGGTATAGGGTTACCGAAATCTATTAACAATGTTACCGCTTAATCATTTACTCAACACAATGTGACTATGATGAACTGGATGCTCTTTGTTGAGCGTATGCTGATGAAAATGAGTTGTTCGGCTTCTGATTGCACCTAAATGTCATGCTTATGGGTATTTGACTTGAATTACATTCGAGCGACATGTATTGTCATTAACGCTATAATTGTGCATACACTTCTAAACGAGTTATATTCGTTATTTTTTATGAGCCGTTTTATCGATTGCTTGTTATTGTGTTGAGCCTTCACCTCCTACTACTGAGTATATAGAGTATGGTCGAAGCAGGCCATCAAATATTACTTAGCGGCTATTTAAAAAGTAATGATTAATAGATATCATCAGTACACCTAATATATACACTCTAAAATAACTACATTACATAATTACTTGTATACGATGTCCAATAGTTTAATAGACAACCATCTGTCTTTTATTTCACAGTTCCACGAATTTACATTATTTATGATGTAGATTCGTGACATAAATGCATAAATTAGCACCAAATTAAATATAAAGTAAGAACATGGTAAACAAATACGAAATATAAATGAGATACGTGCAGGACACGAATAGTTACTTTGTAGGTATTGTATATTTGATAATTATCCAAATCGACGTCATAAAGCAAGCAAAGAGATCAAGCCAGCATGAATGGAGGTAGTAATTCGAGCCCTTTCTATGCGTGCTGAAGGAACAGGCCGAGATAAGGACACGGAATGAGAGTCTATTGTTTGTTTAAGGGGTAAAGTTATTTACTGGTACCAATCTTTGCAAACTCCTGTTTCACAATAGTAGAAAATTTAAATAAGAAAATTTATTATAAAGATTTTGTGAACGCGAAAAAATATGAAAACTATATATTTCTATACCTATGCTTTTTATACGTAATACTGTTACGCTTGTCAAATTTGAAATTCTAGATAGTGCTCCGAGTAGTTTCCGATTACGGGAACCAGTCAGAGTTTGTAAGACTCCTGTGGGATACACTGATTAGACCCTATGGATTACTTCAGTAGTCAACACTGTGGATAATCTACCAAATCAATGCTAAGGTTTTCTAGTCATTTGGGAATAAATAGATCCATCCTTGAGAAATCCTACGAATTACTAAGAAATAAATTCGACAATAAAACACTACTTAACTTAAATTGCTATTGTTCCTCGGCACGCTTTTTGGAATTGAATATGTTTAAGAATACGTTATTACCGTACTAAAAATACTAATCCTCATACCATATGCCATACATTCACTTAAGCGTAGGGTAGCAATCCTTTTAGTTTCATTAACTTGCGTTTGATTGATATAAAACATATTCCGGTCACGAAACTTTGAGTTTTCTATTTTATTCTGCTTGGTTCATCATATGTAGTAAAAATCAATCGACTCAATTTACAAATTACTTTACGCAAATCTGTCTTCTCCCCTCGAATTTATTACGTCTCATTTCATTCCACTCTCTTGAACTGGATTTATTGTAATCAACTGGCCAGCAGGTCTAAGAATTGAAGTGCAGGAGTGTCAACGCAACCGCCTCCATCTGCTCGGATACATTCGAGTGTCTTACTGTGATTACATTGATACGAGTATCACTCAATTAGATTTGATCACTTCATGCAATACGGATATTTTTTTCGATTACACTCACCTCATTAAACTCATGAGGGTTCATGAAATCTATCGCCAAAGGGAATTTTAACCTTAATGCAGTTTTTTAATTCAGTAGATAATAGCATTTACAATTATTAGTTAAACGATTACGCACAGAAAGTATGTGTAGTAAAGTTGTGCCATAGTACCTACATTCTGATTATTTCATTAACTTCTCCATTTTACGGTGTAATAAAACGTTGTATAAAAGAATAATAAAATGTTATTGGTCATCTGTCTTTTTTTTTAAAATATAAGATACTAAAATATTTTGTGAGACATAGAAACTTATAGTAACGCGTATAACACAGGTCTCATAATTTAGTTGACAGACGGTAACATCTCTGCGTTTCGTGTTTGAATGCGTCATGATAGAGAATTGAACATAAAGTTTTGTCGAGCAATATACGGGACGAGTCTTTTACGAAAATCGTAAATTTGGATGTACTAGGTAGCAATTCAGTTGAAATATGAATTTACCATTTTCTATTTTTCGATAAACTGCCAACAAATGTTTATGAAAGTAGTGGATAAGGGATTTTTTAAAAATAAGTTATAATATTTTCTTGTCGTAATTTTTGTTTAAGAAAAAATCATAACAGAAAATCAATTCTTAGGAATATGTTCATGATGAAGGGTTATTGCGCTTATTTTTAATCGTATTCATTCGCCATTTGATTCGTCATGATGAATTGTGTGTTCTAAAATGAAGAGCAGCATTCGTGTAAGATATGTTCACGAGGCGAGATGCATCATATGTAGATGTTACAGTGCATTTTAAGTTCAATAAAAAATAGTAAAGTTCATACAGTCCACAGCTCACTTTCATTCAACCGATTAGATGCCAAATTAAAGCGACACCAAAACTTTAAGGGCAATTAATCGTAAACAGAATACATATGCAGATTTAAAGATGCACAAATAATTTTTATAACTAAATCTGCCACATTTTATATACCTGTCTAAGTAAATGTGCAATTTTGATTTGATTTATATTAATTTATCATTTTGATTGGTTTTAAGTGTTCCGATTAAAATAGCTTTATAAATAGTAGTACTTGATTTTTATTTCTATTTTAATTTTATCTAGAATTCTTTTGAAATAAACGGTATTGAAAGCATATTTTTCCACGACCACTATGAAAACTTCTCATAAACCACTAGAGAAAATTTGTCATATCCGAAAAAAATCATTTCATTACAAGTTACGGTATTACAGGGTGTTTCGCATGCTATGTTCAAATTTTGGAAGCACATAAGACTAAAAAACACAGAAGTGGTAGGTCGATGTTTATTCGTTCTGACGCTACAGAACCACAAACAATCAGAATGCAGTTCACAAATTAAAAAACCCTTAATTTTTTAATTAATGATATTTTTAAAATGCCCCCGCCCCCACCTTGCTGAATAGAAGTTTCTGCTCTCATGACGATGGATGAAGTTGCACTTCTTACTTTATAAAAGTTTTCTCGTAATTATTGAGCTCTAATAATTCGTCTCTGGTGTTTGAAACTTGTGCGTAGACTAAGTTTTCATAAACAAAAATCTAGAGGATTGTGGTCAGGTGACCTAGGAACCCAAGCAACACGACCAATCTATCGGGAATAGTTGATCCGAAAATTGCAAACTTCATTTCCGAAATAAGCTGGTGCACCATCTTTTTGCAACCACATGTCTCGTCTTATGATCAAGGGAACATCCTCTAAAAGCGTTGGCAATTCGTCATTAACTACCAAAGGTATAGTCGCTGACAAGATATAGTGAAATACTTTAGGACACGGTTTACCTGCAGATCAAAAGATTTATAATCGTTACACCTTAGAGATAAATCCGCTTCGGGTGTTCAGACTTGTCTGTCGTTTAGAAAATAAAGTCAAGGAAATTTTGAAAATGACAATAAGCTTTCATTTGTATATTAAAATGAAGCGTGTGTTTGAAAAAGCCGTCCCTGGACTTTTCCCAAACAGGTACTTTTACATTGTAGACATTACATCAGATAATAATTAGTGTATTAACAGAGATTTTAAGCCAATTTCACTATATCTTGTCCTCAACTATAGTTGTCTGCATTTAATCGCATAGGAAGAATGAAATGATCAAGTAGCAAATTTTATTAATTAATCCAGCATAAACGTTCACAGAAAATTTATATTGAAACTTAAACATCCGTATTATTTTGGGATTTTCTCGTTCTCATCTATACAGGTTTCTCAGATTTGTCCAAAGTACTGTTTTGTAGAAATCAAAGTTTTGTCGTAACTGTCTTAGGATCCAGGTAGAATAAACCATTTATTTAATGCACCTTCTGGTAATGGTTTGGGCAAACGCCCTCATAACAAAATACGCCAAACAGTAATTATTGTTATTCCAAATTGCCTGCTAATTCGATGTACTGTAATAGTTAAATCAGCAGCAACAGCATCTAGCACTCCTCTATCTATAAATGAAGTGCATATCCGCATATTCTTCATTAGAAAACTGGTAAGGCATTTAAACAAACGTTTCCAAATAATAACACAGTAACTCACTTCAAACTAAAGTTAAAATTAATATTCAGACTCGTTATGCTTAAAGACTTTTATCTGAATGGGGACCAGATTCAAAGATACTTCGTACAGCTGCATTGGAATTAGTTTGTTGTACAGCAGAATATTGTTCTCCTGTTTGGTTGAATAGTAAAAAAATAGATGCACAGTTGAATTGCACTATGAGTGTAATTAGTGGAACCATTAAATCTACTCCTATCGATTAGCTTCGTGTTCTTTGTAATTTGACTCCATCGAACATTCGACGAAAAACTGCGTTAAAACAAAAATGGAATAAATGCCAACTTAACAAAAATTTACCAATTTGGAATGATGTTGAGAACCCTCCAGCTAAAAGACTCAAATCTAGAAGACCTGTGGAAAAAATTATGGTCTGGAGTTGATGCTTTCAATAAACATCTTATTAATGATCCAATAATAGAAGTCCCAGACTTTGATCAAAAAAGAAAAAAATGGTCAATTTAATCGACAATTAGTAATAACTTTGCGAGATCAATTTTGTAGACAAATAAATCCAGATATACCAAAATAATCAGAACCATAATTTACTATCAAAATCTAAATGGACAGGGTACTTGCATATGCTTGAAGCATTGGTCCTCTAAATCAATTATAAAAAAAGGCAATTGTTCCAGTAAGATGGTGTACATCACAAACAGCAGTAATAATAAAAAATTATTTAAATATTTGAGGGCAATGGGTATGAAATAATGGTCCAGTGGTATGGTCAGGGAAATCTTCCAGGACTTCTTCCTTCAGGAATATTTAAAAAAAAAAGTTTTGAATTAAATATGACACAAGTCAGGCTTTACGAGACGCCTTTTGAGTTGCAGTTCTAGCAGTATTTATATTTTCCTATATTTTTAATTTTTAGTTGTGGTTTTAATTTTTCTATGGAGACCTTTATTTGAGTAAACAGTGTGGTTATAAAGTAAGGAACAAAATGTATTATCCCGTAATTTAACGTTTTCAAGAGAAATGCTCTGACTAGTGAATTTTTGTTTTAATTAGCCAGCTTATGGTATTAAAAAAATTATTTATGACGTCATGTATTTTTGTACAATGACGTCATCATTGCTTTATTTAAATGACAACCCCAATTTGTTGTGCTGTTTTTTAGATGGTCCAACTACTTGCATGATGAATACACATTTTTTTTTTGGAAAATAACACATTTACCGTAAGAATTAAAAACGTAACTTTATTGGAAGAAAATCTTAGTTAGTAATCTAGAACTTGTATTTGAACTACTTTTTTATAACGAATAAAAAATAAGGCAAAACAGAATACATAATCAAGTACACTACAAACAGACGTCACTGGAGAACTGCAACAAATATAGGGGATGATTAATAATAAGAAAACCGAAGTGAGAGAATATAATACAATCACAAACGTACCTGAAGACACATGGATAAGCTATTTGAAGCTTCACAGAAGAAACCGTTATTAACACGGAACAAGTAATGACTATCGTATACAAGTCGAAGATGAAACAATTGGAATAACTATAAAATAACTTCAACACACAAAATAGCCAGGATAGGATGCCGTAATAAAAGAGATATTAAAAGAAAACTGTGGGGGAATTAATCCAATCGACGGAATAACTATTGCAGAGTAGAAACAGAGGGTGGTCTAACAGACAAACTAGAACTAACAGAAGGAATCAGACCAGTTGACTCATAGAGTTTAACATTGTAAGTTATGCAGACGATACAGCGTTAGTTGAAGTGAAGATAAATTTCAAAGACTAGTAAAACGTAAACCCTAACAATAAGCAAAGAGCCACTAAGTAGCAAGTTGGAGACCCCAGAGCAGTATAGGACAAGTAATGCCATTTATACATACCTTTGGGTGATTACCACAGGTAACAGAATAATAATAAATGAAAGGAAAGCATATAAAACAGTAAGAATATCGGGACGTCTCAAGAATACCAAATGGGAAAATATTCTTACAAAGGAACCTAAGGTCCAAATAAACCTGTAAGAGTGTTATAAAACTACTCCTCAGGTATATATTGAAAATTTAAAAAATGACTGACGAAACACTAGTGGAAGCAGCGCGGGATAATTCCCCAAAATGGTAAAAGGAGTCCCAGATAAATAATTGTTTTCCCGAACGTAATCATAACGAATGTGAGTTATGAGTTTTGTAAAACACTCATGTAAATGTTTTTCTTCTGTAACGTAATCGTTTGCGATGTGAAGTTCTGTTGCGAGTGGCTAGAGTTAGTGTTCAAAAATATTTCTTAAATATTTTTTTTCACTTATAATTGCACAAGAGGTTTGTATTTTGCCGAGTAAATTTGTGTTGTTTAATGAAAATTTGTTGTCTTGCAATTTGACGAGAAACACTGTCAATTGTCAAATTGCTAAAGAAAACAGGTTTGAATTTAAACAACACAAACTTATTTGCTTAAATACAAACCTCGAGTGTAATTCGTCAGGACAATTTAATGAATAAGAAAACTAGAACATTTCAAACTATTTATTTTGGATACATATAAATATTAATTAAACTGTTAGATTGACAACTTAAAATATCAATGAAGACTACGATAATTAATTTAAAAAATTGCTGTAAAACTTGCAGATAACTTTTACTGATGTCAAAGTGACAATTACAGTGTGGCATATAGAATGTTTTGTACATACATGACTTAAATTGTCAAATAAAAGTTGATTTTAATTTAATTTTACACAATGTTTATTTAATCCTTCATTTAGCAATATTTTCTATGATACAAATTACACAAAAAATATCGAACGAAAGATATTGGAGGGCTAGTTTACTTTTTTATATGTCCGCCCGGCCTAAAATTTTTCAAATTCATAACATACACTGGGCAACTAAGAATGGACGCCGGCTATATCTCGGTAATTGTTAAGTCTGACAATATTGAAAAAAAAATTCTAATAGGTAAATCGGCTACGAGAAATTGTTGGAAATTATTTTCAAATTCGAAAGATGGTCGCTAGGAGGCGCAACTGTTATGGCCAATCATAAAATTGGCTCTTTCTTCAAAAATATGCAAGTATTAGATATCGCCATAGTAAAAGCTGCAAAATTTCTGATTTTTTTGCTCAGAGTATTTTGCTCTGTCTTATCAAATTTAGTAGTGGGGGAACGTCAAACATGTTTTTATTTAAATGGAAATAACTCCGGTATAAGTTAACGGAATTGAACAAACTAGGACTCGTTTAAAAGAGATCTTCTTAGTTAATAATATGCTGTATATACATCGTCCGAATAAATTATGACGTGGTTGCTAAGGGCGCTGTTTGATATTACAACAATTATTGCGTATTATCATGAGATTTTTAAATAGCACCCTATAGAGAGCAAAATTCCGAAATAGTCGCCGCAAACCGCAACTTCCCATCTTTTTTCAAACCGAAAGATCTCATTAAAACAAGTGTTAGACCGTTGACTATGCTATACGAGGATGTATTGATATCTAGTTAGCCTAGACCAGTTCCTTGAATAAACAAAATATTGCGTTACCATAGCAACGAACAATAACTTATTAGAAGTGTCAGTGTAAAGTTTGACGTCAAAAAAGTAAACCAGAGTCACGCAATAAATTAAATGAAAAATCAAAAAATTGGAGTATCGAGCCATCATCAAGTACCTGTATTTAAAAGGGTTAAGAGGTAAGCAGATTTACGAAGATATGCTTAATACCCTTGGTGATCAATGTCCTTCGTATGCGACCATCAAAAATTGGAATGCAAGCTTCAAAAAGGTAAATTTTCCATTGAAGATGATGACCGATCGGGAAGGCCAGTTTCTGTGTCAGTCCCCGAAAATATCGATGCAGTTCATGACATGATTTTATCAGACCGTCGAATTGGGCTAAAACGGATATCTGAAGCACTGAATATTTCATACGAACGCGTTCATCATATGGTTCACGTCAATTTGGACATGAGAAAAATTGCTGCAAAATGGATCCCCAAATGTTTGAATGTTGACCAAAAGCGTGCAAGGTAGAAGCATCGCGTTCGATCTGTGCTCGATTTGAAAACGATGTAGACTTCTTAAACCGAATTGTTACTATGGATGAGACTTGGGTACATTTCTACGATCCAGAAACAAAGCAACAATCGATGGAATGGCGACACTCTGGTTCTCCAAGACCTAAGAAGTTTCGTGTCCAAAAATCTGCTGGAAAAGTTCTTGCTTCAGTTTTTGGGATTGCCATGGAGTAATCATGATTGATTTTTGGATAAGGGTAGAACAATAACTGGAGATTACTATTCGACATTACTGACCACTCTACGGAAAAATATTAAAGAGAAAAGACGCGAAAAGCTATCCAAAGGTGTTTTGTTTTTGCAGGACAACGCCCCTGCACACAAATCTCATGTTGCCATGCAAAAAATTCGTGATTTAGGGTTTGAATTACTAGAACACCCCCCTTATTCACCCGATTTGGCTCCGTCCGACTATCACCTCTTTCCTCAACTGAAAAAAGTTTAAAAGGTCGTACATTTTCTTCCAACAAGGAGGTAATAGAAGCTGTGGAGGTCTGGTTTGCAGAGCAAGAAGAAAAATTTTTTTTGAAAGGTCTAGAGACGTTGCAGGTTCACTGTAATAAATGTATCCAATTAAGAGGAGAATATGTTGAGTAATAAAATATTTTGACATTGAAATTTTGTTTGGTTCTATAGTAGGCTAAGAATTTTTCAATATATCCTCGTATCTATTACTAACATATTTTACGCGGAAAACGAATTCAAATTAATTGAAACAATTTATTTAATTTAAAAACGTACACCAAACTGCACTCTCTAGTTCAGCTACTGAAATAGTTTGCATACAGTGCCTTATTCGTCCAATCATGTTATCACGTGTAGTGGGTCCGGTTGCAAAAACCATATCTTTTACTTTACTCCTAGAATCCCTGCCCAACAATTTACAGACCGACGACCTTGGTGCTGAACTTCTTGCATCCAATGCGGATTCGTTCTTGACCAATACTGCATATTATGGACATTTACACTGCCATTGCTATGAAAGGTGGCCTCATCTGTCCACAATATACGTGACAGAATTTGCCGATCGTCTATCATCATACCCAAGAGCCAGTGGCAATGGTCTAGTCTTTGACCAAAATCTGCAGTAGTCAATACCTGATGCAAGACTAAGTAATATGGATGGACCCTGAAAGATGAAATATGGTCACTACTGGTTCAACAGGATAATAACTGGTTTTTGTAGGATAAGTATTAAGTAAACATTTGTAAGTTTAGAGAGGAGTTTCAACATTGAAGGAACGCTTACCTGTACTCTTTCAGAATGTTTTGAACGGTAGATGAGTTACTCCCAGGTCCTGTGCAATACTTCTAATACTTAGGTATGAATTAAACTGCACATAAGCTAAAACATTATAATAATGTCCTCTTCGGTACGTCTCCTGTGTTGTCTGCGGTATACATGGAACATGAACGCTTCCAGTTGTAACATTTCTCATGCATTCAAAATAAGAGACCTATCATATCAAATAACTCTTCGTTGGTATTTGTAACATTTTGTAACACTTAACAACGCTAAGACTAAGAAATACTAATACCAGCAATAACAACACTAACGTAAAGCGAAAAACGACAAAAAAAACTCAAACTACACAAAAACTCAAACAATAACATACAATAACAAAATCGAGAACAAGCTTTGAAAAATAGGAACTAAATGACATTGACATGAAATTCAAATGTTTTAATATTTTGTCGTATTGCTTCCAATTTTGTTTCACAACCTACCAAGGTTTATAACGGGTGTCTAAGAACGAATCATTATTTACTATTTTATTCTCTTCTTTTGCATCAATTGTCGGTTTTACATGCTTAAGTGCATCGAAAACGATAGACGGCTGTTTGAACATTTAAGGCGACATTGATTTATATTTGTTTTATTGATATCTTCGGTCTGAAAAAAGATAGGAAGTTGCGGTTTGCGCCGACTATTTAGGAATTTTGTCCTCTATAGGGTACTATTTAAAAATCTCATGATAATGCGCAATAATTGTTGTAATGCCAAACAGCGCCCTCTAGCTACCACGTAAAAATGTATTCGGACAACGTTTATGCAGCATATTATTAAGTAAAAAGAGCTCTTTCAAACGAGACCTAGTTTGTTCAATTTCGTTAACTTATATACAGTAAAAACCACTACATTTTATTAGACAGAGCAAAATACCTGAGCAAAAAAATCCAAATTTTGCAGTCTTTACTATGGCAATATTTAAAATATACCTATACTTGCATATTTTTGGAGAAACAGCCTATTTTATAATTGGTCATAACAGTTGTGCCCCTAGCGGCCATCTATCGAACTTGAAAATTATTTCCAGCGACTTCTCGTAGCCAATTTACCTATTAGAATTTTTTTTCAATATTTTCAAATTTATACTATCAGGGATATTGCCGGCGTCCATTCTTAGTTGGCCACCCGGTAAATTATGTCAAATCAATGTATTTTTCACGCAGTCGATAAATATACACTCTGTTTCTTTATAGGTGCAATACTTTTGAGGTCAACACTTCTAAAATTTTAATTGGTATAGGAAAAAAAGTTATAGTTATTGAAATCAAACGCAGAGTTCTTGTATCAATGTAATTTGCACTAATTTAATTTGTGCATTAAATGCTTATCGTAAATTGTCAGGGGCTACATTTCAAAGCAAGAAAAATTCAGTAATATCCACGTTTATAGACGAGCAAGGAATTAATTTTTACAATATATACAGGAAAACCTTTCCTTCCTGAGGACTAAGAACGTAAATTATTGATTTATTTTAATTGTATCCAAACTGTATTGAAAAGTAATATAAATGTCGGTAGTCACGTGACGTTTAAAACGGTTTATCAATACTGCATTAACTAAACAAAAAAATGTAATCGAACAGTATTCACAGTACAAGAGTAATATTTTAGGGTTTAGGTCCAATTTCACTTCGAATTATAATAAAATTTTATTATTTACATCCATTTGATTAATGGGTTCATTTACATTTTTATGCAATGTATAGCACCGATAATAAATAAATAATTAGTTATTAGTAGAGAAATCATATACCTTCAATTAATAATGAATGAAATGAATTAAATTTCGATGCGTGAAATTGTGAATGAAATTCACATACACTTTCGTTAACATATCAGATTGCATATAAAGATTTTCGCTTTAATTGGCTTAGTAAAAAGCTTGCTTCGTAATTGAAATGTTTTAAACGAATAAATTCCATTCTCGTTTAAGAACAAGCTTCGAATTAACTGCCGTAATAGTATTTTGTTAATAAAATCCAGTTTCTAATTTACACAAATTTCGATAAAGATGAAGTACATGTTTATCTGAGCTTTATTAATTCAATGTAGGTACAAGAATAGAAAAAGAAGGTTAACCAGATTTAACGGTCATTGTCACTGTCACTTAATAATAGGTAACTACAAATAAGGCAAAAGTTTGTTGTTTCGTGGTCTTCCAAAGGAATAAACGACAAGTCGCAACAGATGTGTGCCTCGGGATATGGGCGGGCAAGTGAGGGCAACGAGCCTTGCGGAATCAGCATTTTGGAGACCGCCAAAGGGCCTTAAGTACTTCAGCACCCGCAATATACGCATCTAAATGCAAGACTTGTCCCACACTAACTGCATGTAATACGCACTATTTAAATGCTTGCTATCGAAGTCGAAGGTTAATTTTCATTCGAGGGTTGAATTCGAATATATTATTTGTTGTACTTATATGGATAACAAAGTAAAGGCGTTTTAGACTTAAAAAATTACATCTTCATTCCAAGAACTTTAAAATTGCTAAAAATATCTTTCAATGATTAACTGATGAAGAATTTGATAATTACTAATGTAATTTAGTTTCACTTTCATTGTAAAATTAAAGTAAAAAATAATGCATATCAGATTTGGGTGATGATATCATCTTATAACCATTGATGTTGCGAGTGTTGAAATAGCACAAGCATAACAAATAAAAATGCGGCGCGAGGCGTAAACCAAGTGCGCGTAGATACGTTATGCTTTGAGGCTTTCGCCACCTTATTTTTGTGCTCCGTTTTGTAAAATTACTTTTTATGTGAAAAAGTAAAAGGCATCAAAAAGTGTATTATTTAAATAATAGTAAAAAAATCGATTTCTAAATCTAAGGTAACTAATATTTGAAGCAACAAATAGTTTGATGCGGCATCTCGTGCCATCGTATCACGTCGAAATGTAACTGATACTAATTCAAAAATTACAAAACGTTTTACACTATCTGTCGCTGACAAACTTTTAAAACGCTAATATGTTAACTTACCTAATGTTGATTAAAAATATAACTAATCTATTACCTATTTAACTTTGTCAGCTAATAAGTTCAAATTTATATCATTGTTTTTATGGTCATATTCCACAATAGAAGCAAAAGCCACAAAAGTAAAATAAATACTATAGCCATTAACCAAAAATAATTTGTTTTATAGACAAATTGAAAAATTCATATTATAATTCATTTGAAACTACAAGAAAGAGGTTTCTACTTATAATTTTTCAAAAATTAATAGTTTATAATTGAAGAATAAATTGCCGACGAATTCGGATACAGAATTTTTAAAAACTTTCACTTTAGTTCTATTTAAAGTACTATACAATCGGTGATAGTAAAAATATTTTAAATGAATTTAAATAATATTAAAAATCAAAGAAAACAAAAAGATTTTAAAATTTGACCATACCATAGGTAAATTGCATACTGAACTATTGCTACTTGATAGTAGCTTTACTGTGGGCACTGCAGCATTCAAATGATGGCATTTGAGTGAAGAGGTAATATATGACGTTATCACACTCAGTGCACAGTGGTGTATCAATTGTAAACTTTCCAATAAATTATTTCTTCTCCATATAACGGTAACCTTCTTTCGCATTAGATAAACGATTTATTGTGAAATTTTACATGAAAAACTGTTTATTTTCATTGAAAGAAGTGTATTACAATGAATTCGGAGATCCCATCTTCACCGAGACTCAAAAAATACTCGAATGATCAAATTAAAATTAAAAGCCATGAAGATTGTTCCTGAATGTCCAACTATTAATCAACATTTACTACTTTAAAGTTTTTGCTAAACTCAGTGAAAGAATAAGTCGTGGGTTCTCCACCAAGACAAAGCACTGGTTCATTCCTAATTGTCTGTGAAGAGGTTTCTAGCCAAGTACAGCATCCCTATTGTTAGACCATTCGCTTTATTAGCCGTCGCCGTCCCACTTTATCTGTTTTCTAAGGTGAAATCAACATTAAAAGGAACCAGTTGTAAACCCGTTGAAGGTGTGAAAGAGAAATTGTCACGCGTCCAGAAGTAGTTAACAGAAGAATAAGACATCCAGCAGTTAAGCAATGATTATGAAATGGAAAGTTTTAATACTCTTTTTTCACTTTTTCCAAAGAATTAGCGTTAGTACCTTACAATTAAGCAAACAAAATTCTACCTTGAATCCGATCGCACGTTTGTCGTGTGCATCTCAAATTCTGATGGTCCGATTTTAATGACACTTATATGTACAGGTATAGGTTATTTATAAAACCTGATTTTACTATTTTTGGAATATTTACAAAAATATAATTCCTACATATTTTTGCTTCAAATAAAAGTTGTATGCAATTAAATTACTCACAACTTTTGTTTAAACTATTTTTTGCTCCAATAAGTAATTACCGAGATACGACAATCACACCACACTTACTCTTTTAACAAACTGTTCAACAATATTAATTATACAAAGAAAGGTATAAAATAAAGTTGAGGTACATTACATTGTCTATAGATTTATTTGAACTGATTTTTTTCTACAATGCAATTTTTTTCTTATAATTTTTGCTTATAATCCATCAAAACATCAATTAATCGATACCAAACTATGAATCAATTCATAAGTAATCATCAGATTGACAAACAACTAAAAAAAGGGGTAAAGCAAGTCCGGTGTGCATTGTACATTTGTACAATAAATTTAATCCTCGTTATTTTGACCCGTGAAGTCAAACGATCTTATATATACCGTGTGTCCCACGAAAAAGTTGACATAGGCGTTTTCTATGATAAATTCAAAGTTAATGCATATCTTGTTTCTGGTACAATTTGAGCACAATATACCAACATATTTTATTAGATAGATAAATGAAAACAAATGTATGTGGTAATGTAAGTGTTTAAAGGGTATTTTAATAAACAAAAAACAGTAAAAATTTTAATATTATTTACACCTAAAATCCAGCTTCGATTCCGATTGCCGTAATTTTTTTTTATTATTACAATTGATATGGTTGTTATTATTAACAAAATGTTTATAAAATGAGTTTAATCTTTTTTAATTTAATTTAAAGAAATACTGCAATCGGAATCGAACCATGATTACGGAGTACAAAAACTACTAGGCCACGACTAACCAATTCGTTCACGAAAGCAGTTTAATAAATGAAAATTCATTCGGTTAATAAATAAAAATTCATAAAAAATAACTTGCTTTAATGATTTTTTAGTAAAATACACTTTGAATACTCATTTATTATCACATCAATTTGTTCTATTTTATCTATCCGACATATATATGTTCTAGTACCAGAAAACAATATATATACGTTAATTTTTTAATTTAACATAGTACATAAAATACCTATGTGAACTTTTCTTGGGACACACGGCATACGTAAATAAATAAAAAAATCCAATTATTGAATGATGCATACGAGAAAAATAGTATATTGCATATTTATCACTTCATTGAATTACTGTCATCAACTGTAAACATAAGTACACCTTCCAAATCATAATTATAAATCGTCAAAAAATATGTCGTTATTTTGGATTATTCTATTTTTCAAAGTAATGCAAATGCTTTTGAATGGGGTTCGTTCAAAATTATATACAATATTAAACTGAGGAATATTTTATAACTAAATTACAAAAGCGATTGTCAACATTTTTTGGTAAGTCGACTGATTAGAAAGATTTCATTTTTTGATAAAACTCGATTATAAAAAACTGGTAAGTCGATTAATCGGAAAACACTGTCTCACTTCCATCAATCTTAGAGATACAGAAAAATCGACGTTAAGATGGATGTACTGAAAATGTGTGTGATCCGAAACTTTGTGGATTTTATTAATTAAAAATTCAGAAGTCCCCTGGGTGACAGCCGAACATCGTACCGCTGATCCAAGTCGACTAATGACTAATATTTGTCTTTGATTTGCTGCAAGCATTTTAAAAAATTTCACCATAATTTTTGGACAAAATAAAAATTTCACGTTTTCCTTGTAAAACACGTGTTCTTTGGATGGATACCAAATTTTTCAAAACTTTTAACTAAGTACACTGAAAATACACTTCTGTTGTCGATGAATTTACCATAGTTTGTAATAAAAGTGAAACGTTTTTTTCCGCTTTCTGAAAAGTTTGCCAAATACTACGTATAATAGTTCTAACAGCAAGGGATTCAATTATATTATATTAACTGACGCTTTTATGGTCAAAACTCAAGCACATATAGAGTGATGTTTTTATTATTGATATAAATCAGGCACACATGAAACTGCATGATCAATCCCTTTGTTCAATTTAATAAAGTCCATGTCAATAATGGCAAAATATTTACACATGTATTTCCTATGTTTAATTGTAAAAAAACCTCACTGACAAATTAAACACAGCTTATAGACTAACTTTTTTTCCGCTTCCGTTCGGAACCACAAGCCTTTACCATTTGTAATTGTCTATTTGGTAACACAAAAGTCACTTTAGGTTTCTAATTAAAAAAAACTAAATTTGATTTTATTTAATAATTATATTTTAATTAATTAATCTTTAAAATTATTAAATACTAATTTAGCGGAAAGTGGTCCATTCTTATTTCAAAAGAATTAGAGTTCACCGAGAGTCTCAAGAAACAAGACTATCTCAAGTAATGTATAGTGTCTAGTTCAGTGGCTACTAGTAAATAGAAAAAATAGTAAGAATTTATCTGACAACATCGCTAATTCTGTCAAGAATTTGATTAATGACTTTTGTTATTATGATTTTTTTATAAAATACAATTAAGTTGACAGCATATGTTTTGAATGGCTCTGTAACAAAGGCGCGACAACCAAAAAAAGAGAGTCTTTTTCGCGATGAGATATGAGCGATAAACCATTATGTCGAGTAACTTTATCGCGATGAATTTTAAAGCAATGCCACATTTTAACGACAAGACATTTCTGCGATAGAAAAAGTAGATATGAACTAATCTGTTGCATATACCAAACTAGATTAATAACTAGTAATAATAGAAAACAATTATTTATTTGAACACAAAATATAACAAACTAACAAATTAAAAAGCAGACATAACAATCGCCTACAAATTAAGATTATAGGAAATATTCTTTTACATCGGAAAATCTGTACTCGCAAGATTTTTTAGTCTTGCGTTTAACTTAAACGTTTTGGAATTGTAAGCTGTAGGTTTTCGTGCCCCAGAACGATATTTAATGATGACACTTTCGATTTTTGCCTGTTCCTCTTTTAATTGTCCGATTAGCTTTGTAACCGTCGGATGATGACACTGTAAGCTGTTTCTCAATACATTGTGCCAGGATTTTAACGAGTTGTTGCTTCTTGGTAAGTCTTCGGTCAATCTTCCGAACATGTTCCAATACTTGACATTAAATACGGGTTTAATGTTTCTCAGCCTTCTTCCAATGTATGTACTTTCCCAATAGTCTAATATGACCTTGAGCTCCTCTTCAACTCTCCACTAATAATTTCGAAGGCAAACTGTATGTCCTTTGGAGGTACGAACGCTAATGCCAACAACATTTTCAAGTGCTTTCTTGCAGACTCATTGGTCCTGTCAGTTTATGGTGCGTTCAATTGCGTTAATTACGGCTAACTCAAAGTCGCAAAGGATGCCGTTTGGTTTCAAAAGGTGATTCAATTCTTGCAATTTTTTAAAAATGAGTTTGTATGTGTCTTCCCGTTTGTTACATACCATGGCATAAACCAGAGGTAACGCAGATCCGTCTACAAAACCGTGAATTACGAATAGTTGCGAAAACAAAGCTGGAGCCACTTTAAACGTTCCATCTAAACTCCATTGTTTAAATTCGCACAGATAAATTTTGTTGTGTACCAAACAGAAGTACTTTATTGTTGTCCTCCACACCAGAATCTCAAAGTAGAAAATTATCCTGTTTAATGGTGATAATTGGCGAGTCGAAAATTATTTCGGAAGCGGATTGTGCCGGCTTCTTTAGGCTCAAAGACAGCTTTCGATTTCTTTGTACCATTTTTCTAGCCGCATCGTAGTTGGGCGTCTGCACCACAGGTTCTTCGCTCATTGTGCTCGATATATATTTCTAGGTGGTAGGTCTGTGGTTTTGCTTAATTTTTTCATTGAATCTTGCATCTTCTGCACCTCTTCTCCAGCTGGATTCGGTCCGTGATTGTGCGGTGTCGTAGGATTTTTTCCCTTTCGTTCACCTGTAGCCTTTCTTTACAATTCCGTACCATCTCCAACTAGACGAATGTGAAAATACTTTATCTCTCCTGTATTTGTAACCACCGTGGAATATAAATTTTCCTTCCATTTCAAGCAGATGTAAAAGACATATTGAAAATCTAAACTTCAAAATATTAATGTTTAAACAACAAATTTTCCATGGAAACATTTTTTATAATATCGCGTAAAAGTTTCATCTCTTTATTGTCTCTCGCAAGATTGTCTTGTCGCGAAAATGTCGCATTGCTGTTTTGTAACATTGCTCATATCTCATCGCGAAAAAGACTCTCTTTTTTTGGTTGTAGCGCCTTTGTTATAGAGCCATTTTGAATATAGAAAAGTTCATGATCTTGCAGAAAATGAAATGGTATCGTCAGAAAACTAGGGGATCTAAGAAAATATTCCTAGCCCTAATTTAAATATAAAAACATCCAATCCAAAACATTAAAAATATAAAAAAATGCCATTTCAAATAAATCAAGGGACGTTACATGGAGGAATATTATTGACTCTAAAAGTTGAAGATTTCATGAGAGAAATTCCTCGTATGAATGACTAGATCCCTATGAAAATGCAGGCAATGAAACAAATATCTTAATATATTAAATATGATTCATGGAAATATGATTTACTGAATTTCGGGTAGACACGGGTGTCCCGCGACTGCCAGAATTGTCTCCAACTGACCCTTATCGATAGTATAAAATAAGGGCCAGTCTCCTTTCATTACCATATTACGGATTTATATGCTTCATATACACTTTTGGCTGCCTGTTTACATTCACTGCTTCTAGTAGGTATATTAAAATCAACCATCGGTGCAAAACACCTATTAAGCGTTACTAACGTGAAAATAGTCAGAAAATTGTACTATTGGTGGTACTTTTTATCCTACTAAATAAAAGTAGCTAGCTACTAGGAAAAAGTAGCTCCTAAATAAAGACTATAGTAGTGACAAAGTATTTCTCTACTAAATATGACTATGCATATGGCTGTATGTGTTTTGTTATTACCTACTTTTCTGGTCGGTTGTTCTGTCGTTTTATGTTTTTTGTTAACTTTAGTTGTACATACATAGTATATAGTTAATTTGTGTTTATAATTGAATCTCAAATTAATTTTGCCCGTGTTTAACTTAGCACTTAAATTTTTTCTTTCATGATTCAAAACATGGGGTATGAAAAACCACAATTTTTATCATTTTAACTATAAACACCATATTACTAGTATTAATAAACAATCTTAGGTCGTCCACACACAAATACTGAAAAAAAAAACCTATTAGTAACCAGTCACTTCCAGTGTAATTAAATAAGCCGTCACCCATGGAGATAAATGATATCGTACGAATTTGTAATTCATAAAAATCAGTTAGTTACTAGCCACAAGCAGACACACATGTTAGGTCACCAGGCAATTTCAATTTTTATTTCCAAGATGAACAATCAAAAACAACCTGTTCTTAATGAAGGAAGTTCCAACTTGTTTAGTTTGTTTTCAGTAGCTCTGTATGAAGATGGCCTTAGTCGTTAAAATTTCTCATACCCCACATGTCACTAGCCGAATTAAAAGAGTAACTCCATGTTAAACTTGAGAAGAATATGAATGCCGTTTTCTTAATATGCCTGCACGAAATAGTATAAATAATATGCTCGTCATTCATTTACAACACTACATTTTTTACGAAGTTGAAAAATCGATTAGGCTTTTCAATAATAATTGTAGCTTACTTAATAATGACCAATAACATAATTAACAAATTACTACTGATAAGCATAATAAGCATTTCAAAGTTGGCTTGGCGAATTTGGCACTTTATGCAAGAACTGGGTTTTGCATATTTTTATTAAATTAATAGCAAAATTCATACATACTTCATATAATTTCTTGAGAGTGTTCTTTGTTTCGTCTTCTTCTTCAAGTAGCATATCCGTTACCGGACGTTGCAACCTCGCATGTATATGTGTTGTGGACAGTAGACACATACACATGGGACCTACGTTTAACGCCGATTCCGAACGGCTTAGTTGAGAGGTTTACTAGCAAATACTCGCTGGTTTGCCATTGCCTTCGAGAGTACGGCCAAAAATTCGAGTTGCACCGGGGTGAACCAGGTGCCTGCTTAAAACTAACCACTAACTAAGACCACCTTTTCGTCTAAATTTGTGTAATACTTGTACAAACCATATCTTTATTATTATAAAATCAAAATCCATGCAGTAAGTGTAACCTATAAAATCAGTTTTGAACTGTCAAATTTAGTAATTTCATGAACGTGTAGTTTATACGACAGTGGCGCTAAGATAGGTTTGAAAGTGGCTACTTTCGGACCGATTGCTAGTCATTACTAACTTTACTTTACCTTTTCGCAATGTATCCTTGAAATCTCTCACTTTCTAATTTTTTACAAGGTTCAAAACCTAATTGAGAATAAAAAAAAATAAACCTAATTGTAAAATAACTTCCGATTACATTATTTAGTACTTATAGCTTATTGATTATGCCAATAAATGTAACATTACTTATGAAGGAAGCAGGAGTATTTTATTTCGCCGATTAATTAAATTTGCACTGACAAGCATTTAATGATTTAGATTCAATTAACTACTGTTGTTCACACAGAAAGTAGTAAAATAATTGTACATAATAGCAAATAACACGAGTTGGTCTGTATCAAGCAAAGTGATGATTGGTCAATTAATTGCCACTATAAGAGCCACTTAAGTGTTTGCATTAAGTGTTTCAAACAACGCTAACTCGATTATATTTCCCTCGTATACTGTTGACAAATTGTAATTAAACGGATCCATAAAAGTTTATTGATAACGATACTTTTTACGAAACAGAATCCATTAAAAGTAATAATTATACAGTTTGTTTAATCGTGAATGATAAAATTTATTGCATCCTGAAAACATTTAACATAACAGATGCGCGGTTGGTGTTAAATAACTAGTGATCTGCAGAATCTGCAGTGTTGATTACTCGTTTCAATTACAAAACGGCATGACAGTCATAAATACTGTACTAATTGCGGGTTGCTGTAAAGAGGTGGTCCTTTTTGCACATCACTTAACTCGTCCATCAAACATTAATGACACATGTGGACAGAACGGAAACAGACCCGCGTCAAGTTGCGGTCACAATCATGTGACGCTAAATACTATGTTTCTGGTATCGTATTTTATATATATGTATATACATGTAACACGGTCATCAGTTTTCAAACGCCCTAATCATAATTTACCACAATCTGTTACCGCTGTACTTTCTCGCATTTTAAAAATCTGTATGTATTTGTTTTTGTCAACATCCAACCATCGGTCTATCACTTCATAAACCTGTCATCGCTGTCAACGTCCGCAAAACACAACTTTTTGAGAATTCTCCCCAACTGGATATAAAGAACTTCCTTTATTTATAAATAAAACCGAGTTACTTTTTATTGATGAAGTGCTCGCCGAGACGAGCTATTAATTGAACAATTTGTCTTAAAACAACACGCCAGCGTTGACAGAATTTATATTTTCCATCACTTTTATACGAGTAAAACCGTAAAAATAAAATTAAAAATATTTCAATGCCGATATGTTGAAATAACGAGATATAGCAGAGAAAATCGAACACATGAAGAAAGTTACGAACGAGTTCGTTGCGGAGCTGGAAATAAAAGAATGAAACAGATTGCTACGGATAAGAAACTTGTCAGTTTCTGCGAGCGCGTTCATCCCTGAAAATTAATGTCTGTGAAGTCACCCAAACCTGCAGGATAGTCTCCGACATTACAGGGCCGCTGCCCGTCGCAGTCTGATTACGATGCTGGAATAGATAGAAACATCCCTTTCTGCCACGCGCTTTGCATGCTTTCGTTTTACATTATTTTGTTTGATCAAATTTCTGGTAATATCCATTTGTCGTCCTACCCTTACCGCGAGAATCGACACGCAATATTCTACTAACCAGCGGTCACGGACGACAAATGCTAACATTACAAACTTGTTGCTGCTGTTAACCTTAAGTAGCTACAGACAGGCGATCACGTTACGTCTTGAAGTTTTCTACGTATACAAAGAAAACTCACTATATTTTCATTTTGTCTGACATTGTATACTAAATTACAACATTTATCGTAAATTAATTTGACTTGTTGCTAAATTGCTCTCGAGGGAGGAACGCTCATTTCGAGAAACTATCATTTCTTATTTAAAAAACCTCAAGATTTTCGAGTTTTAGCCATCCGCAGTGTAAACGCTTTTTAGGCAACATGTGTTTGTTATTGTTCTTTGACCTACACTAGCTAGTATTAATTTTACGTCCTTTTATAAATATATTTAGATTTAGATTTTCGTTTTTCAGGTTCATAGACGCACTTACATCTTCTATTACAATTAACGTTGATTGTGGTTATTTGGTTCTCATTTGCATTTACGAATTCAATTATCGATCTTGTTCTTCGGATCTCTCTTTGGAACCGAGCTTACTAATTCTTGGGATTCCGTAAACATTTCGAATTTAAGATAATATTTGAATATTTAACGATACAACTAAAGCAATCATTTTGAACGGGAGCTTGATTATACTGTTTTTTTTTTCAAATTTCTAGATTATTTGATCTTGTAAGGGTGTTCAATTATGTTGTAGATGAAAGTGTATTTTTCAAATGTCAAATTTATTGTTATATGAATACTATCTTTACGAAGTAGAAAATCCATACTTGCTTAAGATTTGTTAGATTCGTATAAAAGGAAATTTAAGTCTTCATTGTATAGACGATAATTCCAAATGTGTTACAAAATTCACAGAAAAAAATAGTTCGATACTGTAATATATAGATCATAATTCGGTGGTAAAATATTCATACGTCAGAATCAATACGTTTTATTATCTCAGCTCTATCAAATTTTTGTGAACAATTTTACCGAATTCTCTGGAATATCTATCTACAACGTAAAATTGTTAAAGTTGAGGTTTCCTAACTTTTTTTTAATTTTTATTAGTTACTGATAAGTTTTATTTTTCAGTTTAACGCTATTGACTAAAGACTAAGAGATTATGATTTGGTTATTTCGGAAGAACGATTGTACAATAACTCGAATAGCAAAATCGGTTAATTCGTTTGAATAAATAGAGTCATAAAATAAAGATGTTATATACTTATGAATGCGCTGTTTCCTTTCTCCGTCACTCCTATACTCTTATACCGTTCCCTCGGGACGCGGTTCCCTCGGGTCGGTATTGACTCTTCTCTCTCCCCAGAGTTGGTCGTCAATACCGCAGGGAGCGAACCGTACCCTGCCGAATACAGCCGGGACACTACGAATTCCTAACATTTCCTACCCCCGATACAATGTTATTTTGTTAATCTGTCTACTTTTACAACTTTCGGAAAATGCACAATGTCGTTCGTAAATTGAATTAACAAAACTAGCTGCAACAATTTGCATTTTTAGTTGTTTTTCCAAATCGGGCTCATCTTCTAATCTCATCGCGTAAAAATATGTAAACACTTACGTTTTGATTTTGTTACTTCAGTAAATCCGCCAACAGGATGAATAAAAAATAAAAAAGGGAAGCAAAATAATTGATATCTTTTAGTTGATACATGATGATGCAAAAACCATTATGGTGATCATGTATATTTTAACAGCGTTGAAAGCTTTCTAATACTAAACAATTTTACCGATATTTAGGTTTTATCCATTTCTGATTTACTTAGAACAATTTCTTACCACCAGTCAAAAATATCATTTACCAATAAACATAGAACTTCTTATAAAGTAAAACATGTTGTGTAACACGTGTAATGCTAACACCTCGCAACTCTCTCTGTTTTCAAACTTTAATAAATCTCACTCCAGCTACCGCGTTTAGTCATATTATTACGTTATTTAGTACAACCTCAGGTTATTTACGCGACGTATAATAACATTACAGCAGGACATGAATATGAACCCTACTTCCCAAGAGACTCTTCTCGTGTTTTACCATTTACTCGCACTTATCTTACTGTTTGTACGCTTTTAAAATTTACCTGATGAAATATAAGCAACATTATGACGATATTGTGTACAAAACGTCTACAATTATGCATTTTTACTAATTCCCGTAATTTATTCAGTCTCTATAGCAATTTTGCAAATGTGTATGTTTTAAAAATGTAATCTCTTCACGTAGAATATTAAGTTTTAGTGTAATCAGACATACACTTATAAATTACATCATTAAAGAACAAAAGATTTACAAAAATGTATAACTTTTTACAAAAAGCAGTTTTAAAATCTTGTTGCAACCCTTGAAAGAGTTGTCTCTAAAATTGTTCAAGTTAAGTTAGTTATGCTTATGTTCCAAGTTGTTCAGAGTTGTGCCTTGCTTCAACAGTTCGCAGTATCTCGTTTACAACTTAATTTATAAGCGATTCATAATGCGAAAAGTGTCGTGATGAAATTGAGTGAAAGTTTGCAACACCATGAATACTCAAGCAGAGTGAAATTCTAACGCTACAAACTTTATTATTTTGTGGCAGTAAAACGGAATTAAACTGAGGTTGCTCTAATAATTAACGGGAGACGGAATTCAACTTTCCATATACGGTATCACACTTAGGAAAGTAAATATTTATTAACCATACATTCAATTTCTCATGTGGTTAGTAATCACTTTAAAATGCAATTGTCGGTTAACGATTGAATGATTTTCATTAATTGCGTACACAATGGATAATTTAATACACTAATATGCTATGATTTATTCCGAGTAGAAGAATCACTATAGAGAGAGTTAAAAGTATGGAGACACCCGAATTTCTGTCGTTAAAATTCATTTTTTTTTTTGAGTTATGACTTTACTGAGATAATTTTTGAAATGGCAACCTTTTAATGTTGTAGTACTATTCAATAGAGATTTTTTTTCTCTTTATAATGGTATAAACAATTTTTCGGTAGTATTAAATTTCTTCGAGGAAATGCGGTTAAAATTAAAGTATTTACAATTTCCGATTTGTAAGCAATACAGCCATGATAAACAAAAGCGAAGTAACAAAAATTTGGCACAAAATCATCCATTATAGGACGATTTTAAAGGTCATTATTTTGCCGCTAGAAACTTAAATGTAATGTCTAATTAATCCAGCCGCCCACGTACTTTCTGTATGCAATGGATGGTCCCAGGAAAACCACAATTTCGATCTCCTGAATCGAAAAATCTCGAAAACTAGTTGACGGATCGAAAAATTTCCGAGTAATAAAATGTTCCTCTATTCAAGCTAAACAAGAGTTGTTATCATCATTTTTTCCGTATCTGTCAATGTAAGTGATTTATTGGAAGCTAAGCGATTTCAGAGGCGGTTGTTGCAATTTCCGAGTCGTGATTTTTTTTTTTTTTTTTTTTTTTTTTTTTTTTTTTTTTTTTTTTTTTTTGTAAAAAAATTTTAATTTTTTTTTTTTTTTTTTTTTTTTTTTTTTTTTTTTTTTTTTTTTTTGTTTTTTTTTTTTTTTTTTTTTTTGGTTTTTCTTTTTTAAAAAATTTTTTTTTTTTTTTTTTTTTTTATTTTTTTAATTTTTTATTTTGTCCGTTTTGGTTTTTTTTTCACTGGTTTTTCTTTGGTTTTTCGTGATTTCTAGATTCAGCAGAACCATTGGGGGGGGGTTCCGCTTTGTCTGGGCGTTTGTTGTGGTTCCCCCTGCTTTTCTTTTAAACCCCTTTCCCTCTGGGGGCCTCTGCCCTCCTTTCCTCCTTCTCCAAAGGCCCTTTTTTTTTCCTTTCTTCCCTTTTCCCCCCCCCCCTTTTTCCCCTTTCCCCCGTGTTCCCCCCCCTTCCCCCTTCCCCCTCCCCCCCTTTTTCCTCTTTTTCCTCCCCTCCCCCCCCTTTTTCCCTTTGTCTTTTCCTTCCTTTCTCCCCCTCTTTACCCTCTCCCCCCCCTTCCCTCTTTTTCTGCCCTCCTTTCCTTCCCCCCCCCTCTCCCCCTACTTCCCCTCTCCTCCCCCCCCAATCTGCAGTGAGGTAAGAAATCAAATGCAGAAGAATATCTTGTCCAAGTACTACGGAATGAGACCTTTCGACGAATCGTCGATGCGATCTGTATCGTCACTCAAATGTAATAAATTATTTAAAAAAGAATCGAAAGATATTTTTTCATTTAGTAGTCAAACAACTTTCAAAGTAAAATTGTTGAATTACTAACAACCGCGTGATATGTTACCTAGGGCTAGTTTAATTTTTCAAAAAACTGTTTGTTAATTTTAAGTTTATTATGTAGACTTTTTGGGACTTCGGTCCTGTAGTCTAATTTTCTAACATAGTTTTAATTGTTGTTTTAATAATAATAATAATAATTACTTCCCAACTATTGACAAAAAAAAATTAGGGGGAAAATTAACCCCCGTTCCTAAGGTTTAGTTTGACCTCCCAAAAAATAAAAAAAAAAATAACTTGTGCTCATTTTTTCATAAAAAAGAAAAAAATAAAAAAAAAAAAAAAAATAAATTGGTTTTTCTTCTTTTAAAAAAAAAATTTTAAATTTTTTAGGAAATAATTTTTTAAAAAAATTTCAAAAAAAAAAATTTAAAAAAAAAAATAAAAATTTTTAAAAAAAAAAAAAAAAAATAAAAAAAAAAAAAAAAAAAAAAAAATCCAAAAAACGAAAAAAAAATCCTAACCTTCACATCTCTTTTCGAATGTATTCGAGACTTGCCTCCAACGGAGTGCTACAATAAAGATTGCATATACTATGTGACATACCAACAGTTTACGTGCCTCAACGCTCATAGTCACAAAACTCGATCCGAATTTATTTGGATACGCTTTGGACGATGACGTCCTCCCGTTTTATTCGGCTGCTGGTGCCTAATTGTCACTGCAAAACTTGCTCTACAAAAACTTGCTACTGTGTAGCTGCCGAGAGTCGAGTGCTGCTCATTCTGTTCTTGCAGAAAGAGAACACTTGCAGAATGTATGGCAAAAACAAAAACGTTTATTAGTAAAAAAAATTGATTAATCTCAGTTTTTTGTTCTTTAGTTGATTCATTAAAGTACTGGTGAATTAATTGATTAATATAATGCGAAAACCATATATTACGCGTTCATAATTGCGCTCATAATTCCGTCATTTTCAAGCGCTAAAACTTTTTTATACTTGATGCGACGATCCGTATACTGTTCGATTCGTTCAGAATATCTCTTTAAATTGATTTTTTGCAAATTGAGATCGGTCGATTGGGATCCGAGATATGTTAAAAAACATATAAACACATTTTTTCAACGTTTTCAACATTCAAACGTCTGCTATTTTGTCGTTTCTCGTTTCCAAAACACCCCCATTCAATATGTCTGTGCCGAATAGTTGGAAAGTTATGGGACCAGGAGTGGAAGCGCGCCGGCCTCACGACGCAGAAATTATTGCATCAACCGCCTCTGAAATCGCGTAGCTTCCAATAAGTGACTTAGATTGACAGATACCGAAGAAATGATGATAACAACTTTTGTTTACCTTGAATAGAGGAACATTTTATTACTTGAACATTTTTTGATCCCTCTACTGGTTTCCGAGATGTATCGATTTAAACAATTAATTTGTTAATAACAATGTGTTCTACCACTTTGATAAGAAAATAACCAACATTTTCGAATTCAGGAGATCAAAATCTAGAGGATCCCTCTGGGTTTTCCCTTGGACCATTGCATACAGAAGGTACGTGGGCGTCAAGACTAAATTGCGTGGTCTCTCCGGGAACCGCCATTAGCCGTATAAGGAAAACTATAGATGGAAAAAAATTGAAAATTTAGAGAATGACTAAAACCAATAGGGCAAACTCAACTAAAATATTTTCATACTTCTAGTTGCACTGGTCGACATCAACTTCGTTATTTTAAATGGAACACCCTATATATTATTGCATTTTCGGATTCCTCATTAAATTCCACATTTCCTGTAGCTCGGAGTTATAGATTTCGAAATATTAATTTTTTTAATAAAATTTTGACAATGCAGAAGATTAAAAAAATACAGGGTGTTGCATTTGACTTAAAAAAGTTATTGTTTTTTGAAGATGTCAAAATGTAACAGCAAACATGAAACACTTTTTTAATCTATGGACACATCTTCGTTTGGTATAGTCCATTCTCTTTATACCCAAAAATTAACCCGATATGAAGTTCTCGAAAGAAGTTACAGATATTTCCGTGAACTTTTGCATCTGTGAAAATTTTACTAAAAAAAATTATATCTCGAAATCTATAACTCCTAGCTACATGGAATGTTATTCAAACTGACCCTAAAATTTGACGTGAAATCCGAAAATACAATAATATATAGGGTGTTCCATTTTAAAATAACGAAGTTGATGTCAACTTCCAGTACAACTGGAAGTATCAGAAGAATGAAAATAGTTTAGTTGAGTTTGCCCTATTGATTTTATGTTATTCAAATTTTTCCATGAATACTTTTCCGTATACGGCTAATGGTGGTTCCCGGTGAGTCACCCTGTATACATTTGCAGTGAAAGTATATGTTTTCCTTGGTGTTACTTTTATCATTTAAATTATTGAAACTGTACCTACTCATTACGTATACAATATGTACAATAACTAATTTTTCGTTTAAATTTGCGATTTCGTAAAAAAAATAATATGCACCTCAGCACTAAGACTTTGGTGCCTTGATACTTACTAATCACATGTTTTCATTTAATCGAGCACTTGATACAGTGGATAGTATGCACGATTTCAAAATCGCAGGTTTCCAATGGACTCTCGCTTGTTATTTTTTTTAGATTTTTTTTTTTAGAATTTTTTTGGGTTATTTTTGTCAAATGTATGCACTCAAAAATTGTGTGTGCTAATATTTTCACAATGGATTAGGTAACTTATTTATTGGAAAATTAAAAAAAAAAAAAAAAAAACCAAAAATAAAGAAAAATGGAGGAACAATGTTATGCTCTTATGTGTACAATTTTTCATAATGGATTAGGTATTTATTTATTGACGGATTTGGGGGTAACTTTGTTTTCAGGCTAATTGTAATGAAAAATGCAATTAGAATGGAATGCTTGTAGACTAATCTAAGTCATTTGGCAGTAGACAATATTCAAGTTATTCTTTTAGTAATTTAGTTCCGGGTTATGAGTAATTTGCTATTGAATAGTAGTATATAGTATATTCCATTTAATTTTTCCGCTTTTGGATTATCTAGTAAAAGCAATAACCCAGCGGGCGGTGTACATAAACAGATAAAAACTGAGGTTAGACAGAGACATGCAAATTGTTTGAGAACTGCAGATTGGGTTTAAAGCGCTCTCGATGCAGAGAAAGATAAATATATTGAACGTTAGACGTGACAGAGAGAGTGAGAATAAATACAATAGGTTTAGAATTTGTAAAGTAAATTTATCTCTTTCTTATTAACAGGAAAGACAATTTGCATGTCTCTGTCTAACCTCAGTTTTTTATCTGTTTATGTACACCGCCGCTGGTTATCGCTTTTACTAGATAATCCAAAAGCAGAAAAATTAAATGGAATATACTATATATAATTTGCTATTTGAATTCATTTATTACCCCTTCCTTGCTTTATGCTTTATATAGAGTATGTATCTCTACTTATTTATTACTAGATAACTATTCGAATTTTTTAACGAAGCGCCACTACCAAAAAATGCCCGGGAAAGGTTTATCTGATAAGGAGCTTGCCGAAATCCCTGAAAATCTTTCTGATTTCGACGATGTATCTGCTGATAGTGTTGAAGTAAGTGATGCTGAATCTGATCAAGACTATTGTTCAGATGCCAGTGAATCAAAAGATATCCAAGAAGAAAATGAAGAGGATGACAATTTTGAAAAAAACCGAAGTACTTCCAACGGTTCGGAGTGGAACAGTGAACCATGTCCAAATGAAATGACTCGTTCGTGCAATATAATAAAATTGGAACTACATAAAGTTATTATTCCATCAGGAAAGTTTATTGAAGATTCCATAAATGCATTTCAACTTCTTATGGATGATGAAGTGGTAAACAAAATAGTATCACATACTAATTCAGAGGCATCAAGACTTCTGACAAATAGGTACCACATGGAATCCTTGTGATGCCATAGAGATCAAAACATGTTTAATTTTGTTGGTTGATAACTGCAAGACATCTAAATGCTAACTACACTAGGTATGATGATCTGTGACCTCCAATCAAATTTTTATTACATTTAGTGCGCTTTGATGATAAAGAAATACTAATCCAAAGGAGAGAAAAGGACAAACAAGCTCCTGTGCGAGAAATTTGGGACAAGGTAAATAATAATCTAATAAAACACTATCTTCCTGGTGAAAATATTACGGTAGATGAGCAGCTGATACCATTTCGAGGAAGATGTCCATTCAGGCAATACATGCCATCAAAGCCAGACAAATATGGCATGAAAATTTGGTGAGTTTGCAATTCCGAGACATATTATCCATTGAACGGGATTCCTTATACGGGAAAAGTGGACAATAAAGTTGCAAAATGATTAGCTAGTACAAGAACTTATTCAGCCGTATTTTAGAACACATAGAAATGTGACATTTGACAATTATTTCAAGCAGACTTAGGATTAGTAAAGACATTACTTGCCAATGGGTTGACATGTGTTGGAACAGTGAAAAACATAAGCGTTTTATACCTAACGAATTTTTGCCTAGTAAGAATCGTGAAGAAAAATCATCAATTTTGGGTCTACGGAAAAGGCTACTTTGGTGTCGTACGTGCCTAAAAAGCGCCAAAAATGTCATTCTACTATCCACCATGCATAATACCAACACCGATAAGGAAACCTGAAATAATCACAAAATGTGGTGTAGATACTCTTGATCAACTTATTCACAACTATATGAGTAAAAGAAGAACCACTCGTTGACCATTTGCGTTTTCATGAGTTTGTTAGACTTAAGTGGTGTGGCAGCTTACGTTATTTACACAAATTTGCAAATAAGAGTTACTCAAGCGCTTAGGTCAATACCACCATCGACCATATTAAAGCCACTCATGATGGTATGTTGAAAAGAATTCATAAATGTTTGGAGGTGAATAGCAGTGTGTTCAACATATATTACAATATGTAAATTAATTATATTTCAATTACCACTATGCATTCCCTCCTGAATTTCAAAATAAAACTTAGAAAACCACAAAAAACGCGTTACATGAGACAAATGAAAAATACAGGGTGCTCCTCTCCACATGAACAAAATGATCTACCTCGTATGTTTCAAAGCTCATAAAGGTGTGAATAATACGAAAAATAATACACTTGGGTATAGGGAACCCTATTATTATATGAAAGATAATTACTCCAGCTTTCAGATGAGTCAACAAAATACGGGGTGTTCCATTTAAAATTAGTGACGTATACTGACTTGAATTTGAGGAATATCGAGTGAGTTTCATGAACACCATGTACGAGGAGAATGAAATCTGATCAAACTTTCTGCAAAAAGAATATTTAGTGATGAGTTATACCAATTTTCATTACCCTAGGATGACAAATGGCAAAGATATGGTTTTTAAAATCTCGTTTCATTTGTCATTTTTTTCAGAAAAAATTGAATAACTCGGAAACTATCAATGTTTGGTACATAGTACCTCCATAAAAATCCGTCACAAATTCAATGTAGAATCTGAAAATATAATAATATACAGAGGGTCTCATTTTGAAATATCAAAGTTGTTGCCACATTTCGATATGAGCTGCAACGTTGCAACGTTGAAAATAATTTAAATCGATAGATCAGAGCCAGCTGTGCAAGTAACCAAGTTTTCAGAAAAATTCTATGTCTAATTTTCCGTAAACGTTTAACGAACCATCATCGTGACACACCCTGTACAGTACATATTATGAACTGTAAATATTTTTCATTCTCGCGATTGTGTTCAAATTCTCACCCCAATGAAAAATATTTACAGCTTTCAATATATAGACTGTATCAGTTAAATCACCTTTTAGAAGATTCGGTAGGAATTTCGTGATGAAATTTTGTTAACAAGCCTAAACAAACATGCCCTCTTTAATTAAAATACAAAAAATCCCACCTTCGGCACTAAGTATTAACTTTATATTTCTGTGAAAACTATAAAACGATGTTGTATCCTAATGTAATAAAGAAATATCAAATTCGATTACAGTTTGACTTGTGCTTGGTGCCAAACACTCGAATGTCAAAAGATAATTGTTTTTAAATGAAATGGCTCATTTTGGATTCGCATTCTGATTAGAGATTATAATTATATAAATTATCGTATACGTAAACTCAGTAGTTTTAAACATTTGCATTTTGAATTCAATTTCAGAATATTTAGCTTCTAATACCACATATACAAAATATCAATTAATCAGTCAATTCAACTTATTTGTCTTATGTTTGCATTAACAAATATTCGGTTTTCTAAAAATTTACAATTTTTAAAATAACAAAATAAACAGACAAAACAAAAACAACTTTCTCTAACTCTTTTCTTTCATTCTATCCTTATTATCTCCTTTTGTCTTTCTTTTCTCCATTTTCTTTTTTCCACCACCTTCTTCATCCACTCAATCCCCTTCCCCTTCCCTCTCAGCGACACTCTTCTCTCCGCTCTTATTTCACTGCCTCTAGCTTCAAATTCTCTATATTTTCCCATCCTTCCCTACACACTCTACATCTCTTATCTTCGTCCTTCCACCAGTACTTGTTTCCATTTTCCTCATTTACTACGCTGGATTTTCCCCCAATTCCATTCTTCCGGTTATGTACATCGGTTTTCCTTCTGCTATTAACTTTGTGTGTTATATTTTCCTTCTCTAATTTTAGCTTTTCTTTCTTGTGCATGTGTGTCCATATCTCTCTATACTATTCCTTCTTTCATGCTTCTTCCTCCATTTTTTATCTTCTTTATTTCCTCTCGTGCATATCCTCCTCTTTATAATATTGCCCTTTTTCCTATCTGTATCCTTATTATAGCCTTGTTCCAACAAAGACATTTTAAATGTGTTTACTCTTTTTGATAAAAGTAAGAGGATTATTAGTCGCTAATGACGGATCCGCTACTAGAATAAGTAATAATAGTTCAAACATATCAGCAGTTTACATTGCTATTGGAAAAACTAAAACAATCGGTATTTTTATGACTCCGTAGAAAGACAAATTGACCATTTTATTAACAATATTGAGGAAGTAGCAAACGAGGTACTGGTCGTTAAAAACCATTTCCTGCAAACCTCCGCCTTGGTGGGATAATGAGTACACTAAATTAAGTGATCTCCGAAAAAACGTATTTAAAACTTGCTCCAGATTCCGTACCTCACCATTTACCTATATGGTGGAGAAGTTTATAAATAACGATATAATTAGCAAACCCATATCGGTAGATAAATTATATTTCAACAACCCAACATCTGAGTGTGGTGATATTACTTATGTAATGCTACCAACTTACCTCTTTCAACCAAAATTCTTTTAGCCAATATTTTAACAACATATATATGAACGGTGCGGAATGCACCCACCAAAAAACTAATATTATTGTTCCTACACCCAGGTCTGGAAATAAAAAGAATCTGGACCCATATGTTTAATATGTTGTATATTACAAAATCTTAGCAAAGATTATTACAAATAGATTGGAAGGGTGGATAGAGTACAAATGTCACTCCTGAAAAGCCAGTATGGCTTTAGAAAACAAAAAGTACTACAAATTGTATTGCTCACTGGGTTTCTGATATCCAGCTGTCAAACTCTACAGATTCGTATCTTGCGACTTTTTAAGGTCGATCGCAATTTAGGTAAAATTTAAAAAATATAAAAATATAACATTTGGTACAAAAATTGCATCTAAAGTTTACCACAGAATTCTAAAATAACCAAGATGAACTCCATTTTCGAAACGTTCTCGAAACCACTACTGGTGCAATTTCAAAATTCTGTCTTCCATAACTTCTAATCAAAATTCCTCGTACACCTCCCTAAATTTGGTATGATTGTGTGTGAATGCATGTAAAATTGTTTTATTGAAGTTTTTGTGGGTTGTGTGATATTCTTTTGTCAGGAGCATCTTTTAAAAAGCTATTTAGTTCTTCTCTGGTCAAAGTTTTGGTTTGTTTAGGTTGGTAGCTTACTGACTATTTTTTTATCCTTTAATTTTGCAAAACGTTATATGTCCATGTTTTCATGCACCAGTAACAGATTTCACATTAAAATATTTACACCATCACCTCTTTCACCGTGTTTAGATTATTAACTGACTTTCACTCATTAAAAGATTAAATCCTTTTTTGTAGCATTCAGTGCAGTGCCTCTGTGGTTTCCTTTGTCTACCGCCAAATTTACTTTAGAAAATTCGATTTTCGTTCACACATTTCATCAAACGTAAATGTAAACATGTTTCAAATACCGAGAGATCATTTAATAATGTCCAAAAAAACAAAAAACTTTCAATTCTCAATGTATCTATATATATTTACTTCCATTATCTTTAAAATTTCTACTGAAGTTAGGTGCACAACCTGTTGATTATTTATAACTTGATTTAGGTTAATTTAAAATGACAAATTATAAAAAATTCATTAAATAGAACTTGTGAGGATATATAACATACAAAGTTTAATTAAAACATTTGCCATTATTTGACATTTACTTTTAGCTAACTTCAATGACAGACTAAACATTTGATATCAACGGAGGAAAGTAGTATCGTATGGACATCATTTAATGATCGCAGGTTATTTGGTAAGGTGTTGTTAGAAAAATGAGATATGGTATCATATTTTTCGAGATATTTTATATCTGCTTTTTAATTATTACTTTATAGTTTAGAAATACCTTATGAAATAAAACATAATACGTCATACGTCCAGATTCTAGTGTAATTTCGATGGTCTGATGGACTGGGTTCCTTCATCCCTTCGCCCGTAACACCTCATTCGGCTGTAAAAGAAAATATTTAGGACTTATAACGTAAATATTCAATTCAATTCATTTCATTTATTCTTTGTAATTATATACATAAACAAAAGATTCGATTTCTTATACACAAAAAATAAAAACCCCACATAAAATCTACCAAACTCCATACAAAAAATTTATCCCCATATTAATACAAAATTTTCTTAAATTACACCTTATATATATATATATATATATTTCTCTTTTCCTCTCATTATCTTCTTTTCTTTATCACTTCTTTCATCCATTCTATTCCCTGTCCCTTTTCTTTTAAATGCTCGATTTTCTCTTCCACCCTTCGCCACATCCTACATATTCTCTCCTCATCATTCCTCCAGTACATATTTTCTCTTTCCTCATTCCGCATCTAAACTTCGCTATGATTCTTTTTTCATTTATACATCTTTTCCCCCTCAGATATCTTGGTATTCCTTCCGTACTTAACTCCCTGAACTTTTCATTGTATCTTCCCTCTTTTATCTTCGCACTCCTGTGTCTTGTATCTTGTATCCTTTCTTGAAATCTCACTGCTAATTTTCCTGTCCAAATCCTAATCTTATCTATTTTACTTCTTCTTCTATTATATATCCTGGTGTTTCTTTTCCCAATCCCAACGTCCATTTCCAGTATTTTAATTGCATGTTCTCCAGCTTTTCCCATTCTTTCCATCCCATATTTCCGCCCCATACAATAATACACTCTTTACCAACTTCTCAAACAACCATCTTCTTTTTTCAATATCTTTTCCAAAACCCCTTTACCCTATCAGCATACCTGACTCAATACCTTATTATTCCCTTTCTGTTCTAATTCCCTTATACACCCCTCATCCTTATTATTATAACTAAAATTATACCCAAGATACTTGTATTTGTCTACTGTTTGTATTTCTTCTTGCCCCCATAACCATCTCTCTTTTATTCCTCTTCCTTTTTTTCTTTTTAAACACTATTATTTTAGTTTTTTCCACATTTGCTTCAAGCTTTTTTTACGAAATATTTTCTCACTACCTCTATCATGCCTCTCATTTCCTTTTATTTTATGCAATTACAACATCATCCGCGTACGCTAACACCCACACTATTCCTTCTGTTTGCTGTTTTTAAACTATTAACTATTACATAATGAGAGATGTAAACGGCATTTTTCATTCGAACGCGAAAATGCTGTTTTGAAGATTTTCTGTTTCTGCACCTCACATTTCCTGTCATTTTTGGAGTGCGAGAGAACTTAATTTTTTTGGACAAGGTGATGCATCATGTTCCATCATACATGCTTAGTATGGATAATGCGGTTACAATTTAATAATGTGACGTTACCAGATTCTGAAAAAAGATGATATATTTGTCTCGTGCTTATCGAATTATGTTAGTATTGGATTAGTAGGTTATCATTCAGTTTCAACTTAGGTAGCACTGCAAAGTGATTGCCTTCAGTAATCATTATTTATTCACAACCAATGTTGCAGGTTTTCACAAAAAATTAATAGAATTTTTAACGTAAAGCATAAAGTTTTAACTGTTGTAGATTAAGTTTGAAACTCGAATAAGGAACAGAAATTTTACCGTAGGTTTCACTTGTATAGATTTTCATTCGTTCCGTTTGCATTAACACCGCAAATCCACTCCTTCTGAGCATCCAGAATGTCAGAATATGGCACATTATTGACATTGCAGTAATTTGTTTACAATCGTTTGTTTAAACAATCGAATAAATAAATAAGTACTTTATAAAAATATTTGTTCGCGATAAAGTAAACAAACGAATAAGCAACGAAATTTGAAGTGTATCGATAGAGGCATCCTAGTGCAAAAGGGGACCTGTACAATTATCTTATTACACAGCGCATATGGCCAAAGGGCTCCTCGAATGCCTTATGTTACGATTACGTTAACTAATATATGCTGCATTCAGGGATGGTGGACTTGCTAAGATAAATAGAGCGGCAGTAGCCTCCGGAAACAAAACTAACACGATATAAAGGACCCTCGCAGTCCGATTCCTTCTAACCAGATTACGAAACGAGATATTCGTCCGCAAAATTATTCTCGTTTTGAATAGTCACGTAAAATAAACTACGATTGCAAGCGAGTTAATCAAGTATGTATAGTATTTTCAATAAGTAAAGTGGAATTTGTTTTGTCCTGTTTTTTATTTGTTATGAGACGAATTTCCAGGGGAAGTTGAACGAGAGACTTCCGCTTCGTCTTAAACAGGCAGAGCAACATCTCGTAGCCTTCTCGGATCGTAATGGAAGCTGCATCAATTATTAAGATCTCGTGATATGGGTTTTATTAATTGATGACAGCTGAGGACGAGCCGATCTGCATAATGCATAGACACCGCAAGCGACTGTACATAAGTCGTGTCACGCGGCCAAGTGGGCCATTGGGACCGCTTCTTGTAGCTACTGGGCGCCACGCGCGTATACGTGTAAAGCAGTACATTAAAGAGCCAATCTTTTTTCTTTTGGTAATGTGCTGATTCAACTGGATTTCCTGGATCCGCCCTCGTCTAATTCTCTGCTGCCTTCCGAAGATAAATTACTCGCTTTAGCCGGCGATAACGATCGCCCGAAATATAAAGAACTGGCAAATACCTTTGTTACAAATTAATGTAACGAGATAGTAGAAAGGTTATTTATTAACCTCGCTTAGACGCTTCACGGAGATGCCCCTATTTTTTACAGCTTAATTGCTAAACCAAAAGGGACTGCTCAAAGTCAATAATTTGGATGCAATTTTTTTAAATACACTTTTATTGCCGAATGCAATCAATTTTTCCTGGCGAACTTAACCATAACAAATTACAATGTAACGCAAAATAGATTTTATTCATGGAGCCACAGATACGTCAAATTTATCAACAACATTTTTTATATGTGTAATATATGTAAGCGAATAATGAAATAGTGCCTAAGTACTATTTCTTTAAGATATATTTAGGGAAAGGTCTTCCCAAGGGAGTTATCTATAAGGACAGTGGAAAAGGGAAATTATTAGCAGAGGAGTTAAGTTGCAGCAAAAATGTATAGATAACATGGCTGTTTTAATATGCATTCATCCTTAATATAGATCAGTTTATTAATAAACTTCGTTAATTTGTTGTATAAACAGTAAGAATGAAAATGGTCTACTGATATAAGTATATTAAATTGTAAGGATTGGAGTTCTTTTAGTCGTATAGATAAAAATAGATAAAGTAGGATCTAGAAAAATAATAGTAACTGAGGAATATAAAAATACCTTATCACGTGGAGAAAGAAAACTTGTGATAAAACGGGGTTACGACAAAGATAGGCAGGTCGGCTTATAGAAAATCTCGACATTTTTCTCGATTTACTTAACAAGTATATATTCTTTGAAATCTTTTGAAAATGCTTATTAGCGTTGAAAAAAGGAATCTAAGACACATAATTTATTTTAAAATTGTTCATGTGTAATAAAATATTGTAAAAACAATTATTGCTTAAATTGATTGTTGACAAAATATAATTGATTTTCATACTTTGCCAATCTTCAAAGGGTTTGCTAAATTTAAAAGATGACATTCACATTAACTTACAATTGAAATGCGATTGAATTCATTACCGATATGTAAACAAAATTTTCAAACATAGGAGTAAGAGGAATAATGGTAATACTTTTTAAAACTTAAACCTGCTTCTTCAAATTTTTCGACTTAAAGAGGACGCGATAACAAAAAGATTCATCTATCAGCTACACATTCAGCTTTAGTTGTACTATTTTACTGTCATAACTACTCTCACTTCGTTGCAATGTGCCTGTTTCATAAAGATTCCTTATTAAAGCAGTCCTTTGATAGAATAGAAAATTGTCGAGATACAATAATCACATGGCTTTTATTCAACAATGTTGTGATATTAATTAAACAAACAAAATAAGACAAAAGTTACTGTAAATTACATTTTCTACAACTTTTGTTTGGGGGGAATTTCAAATGTAATGGTTGAGATGTGGAGTCCTATGGTATTTTAGTTTTTTTAGTTTATTTTTATCATGCCATATTGCACCTTGCAGTAAGTATGTTCTGCCCTAGTTTTGTAAAATCTTAATATTTTTTGAGTTTAGTTCCATATTCATTTTTTGACCACTTAATTATAATATTTTAGACTCCGTTACAAGGGATATCTTTAATAGCCACTTTAAATTCTCAAAAAGTCCATAATAATGTCAAATACGCAGTTTCAAAACCTAACTTTAAGTAACTGCACTTTGCTGGTTCACCCTGTATATTTTAAATTACTATAAAAAATGCTCGTAGCAAAATCCTATACGTTTTACGCAGAACTTTTTTTATACTACTTTTCTTTCGTGATGCATATATGAAGGAGTTTCCATACTTTTTACTAACCCGTTATCCTGCATAAGTAGTTAATAAAGATTTAAATTGTCCCCAATTTGAAACTTAATTTTATTTTAATTTTCTGGTTGTCAGTTTCTAACCAGACCTGTTGTCGCGCGTGTAGATCTTCTAAAATTTGATTTTTGGGTGGCATTCTAAATAATTTCTTGTACTTAATGGGTAATAGTTGTGTGACAGAAATTTTATTTTTAATTTTACTTACACCTTATTTTTAAAGTAAAAAATATTGACTTTTATTTATTAAGCAATTAAGGCAACTCAAAACTAACCCAATTTTGATCATTGCATAATACTCCTTTTCAGTATTCTATAAACATTTTAATTTGTGGCTAAAATGGAAATGTTTTAAAATTAAATTAAGTTTTTTTATTCAATAATTTTTTTATGAAATACTTTTTTTTTCTTTTGATTGATTTCCTGTATAAAACCTCCCTTGTAAATCTTTTTTTTTACCTCGACCAAATTACCCATTTCACTGTCCAACAAAAAATAATTTTTTAATGTTTCCTGCACATAATTTTTTAAATGTTACTAATTTTTGATTGAGAAAAACGAAGTCAACAATGAAATTTTTTTATTAGCTCTAGTTTCTGTGATACACAATACATGGAATTAACTTAGTGTGAATTTGATTAATAGAAGACTATACAGTTCAATTACATTTTCCATCTACATTGAAAGTCCATTTAATTTTTTTTTGTAGCAGATACATTCAAAGTGTCCTAAAATAATTGAAGAATAGCTGGAAGATGTATGATCGTAAAGATAACTGTGTACTGGCTTCATGGGATCGTGGACTTTTGGCTTGACTCTTGTAAACGAGTTCTGGAGCATCCCTGCAACAATGACCAACAGTAATCCGCAAACATTGCTTCATTCCAACGGCCCTGATATCTTTGTTCCCTAACAGAAATATCCTGATGAAATCTTTCTCCGTGTTTATCACTGACAGCTCCACAACTAGGAGGAAAAAAGTCGAGATGGGAGTGGAGAAAATGTATTTTAAGAGACATGTCGCATCCGAGTTCATGATATTTTTGCTGGAGCACTGTCGCTAACTGAGTGTAGTTCTTATCCCGTTTATTGCCTAAAAATCCATAAACAACTCCTTTGAAGGCTTCCCAAGCTTCCTTTTCTTTTCCCTCCAGAACTCGTTCAAATGCAGGATCCTTTACAGATTCTCGAATTTGTGGCCCGACGAAATACCTTTCTTAACTTTGGCATGTGTTCTGTCAGTTGACAGTTGTGCCAACTACCAAAATGGAAATTTCCCTCAAACTAATAATTCTTATCCTAGAAAAATGACATGTCACTGTATATTCAAAACAAGAGCTAATCGGTAATGTAATTATTATTGTTATTTTTGAATTCAGCAGGTAGAAATACATAAGGTTCAGCTATTTTTGGGTCCGAAACATTTTCATTGTTGAACAGTGAGTTGAATCAAATTGAGAAAATCAAATTACCGTTGTTAATAAATTTCAAAATTTGAATCCTCCACTAAATTTTAATTTCGGTGGAATTCATTTAGTTTTCAGTTTGTACCAAATAGTAAAACATTCCTTGTTTAATAAAATATTGAAAATCTAAATCTTTCTTGTTTTGGGAGCTACTCTGATTTTTTGGAAATGCCAAAATACCCTGTGTCACACGGATAAGTTGACAGGCATTTATTATGTTAAATTAAAAATTAACTTTTTTCTGGCACAACGTTGGATAGATAAAATAAAACAAATTGATGTCATAATAATTAAGATTTAATGCGTATTTTACTAAAAAAATCAATAAAATAAGTTATTTTTTGTAAAATTTTATTTATAACCGAATGGATTTTCATTTGTTAAGCGGCCTACGTGGACGATTTAGTTGTTGCCTAGTACTTTCTAACTAAGGTTCGATTCCGATTACAGTATTTTTTTTTATTATCATTATTATCATGATAAAACTCTTTTGTAAAGTGAATTTAACATTTTGAAAAAAGAAGAAACTCATTTTTTTCGCGTAAATTATTACAAGTATATACTATTTTTTTATTAAAAACCTTTTAAACACTTAAATTATCACATAAGTTTCTTCTCATTTATCTATCCAATAAAATATGTTGCTATATTGTGCTCAAATTGTGCCCGAAAAAAATATGTCTACTTTTCCGTGAGACACACAGTACACAAAAATGGGTAAATAAAATGGGTGCCACATACAGGGTGTGTCTAGACGATAGCATGTTAGACGAATAATGAGAACGAAAAAACTTATTCAGCTAAAAACTTGTAACTCTATACAAATGGACATGGTCTACTTACTGAAAATATTTTTATGGGTGTGGAAGTGGATACCAACTTTGTTATTTTAATTATGTCCCAATTTCCGATAAAATTTTACGTCTTCTACTACCAGGTTTGGCGTACTTAATAATTTCAGGTGTTGGCACCGAAAATTTGAATCTTCTGAAAATTAATATTTTATGAAACATAAAAGGCAGATAAGCGAAACTTGTACAACTATTATACGTGGGATTGGACTATGTTTTAAGTATTAGACATTTTTGAATTTTATTTCTAGGGTAGGTCCGGGAGTAACGGTAGTTAAGAAAACTAAAGTTGTCAAAGCGTCATTTTTTAAAAATTAAACTATGTTTCTTTATACTCTCATTCGATGAATAATTTAATTACCCATCTGATTTTGTGTTATCTGCTTTTTTCTATTTTCTTTTCTTCCGTGTTATCTGCTTTTTTTTACTTTTCTTGGAGATGATAGTGTGTTTTGTAATCTGTTTTAGCCAACTGATTTAAGGTATCATACTACAGGCAGCAAAACAGATTGCAAAGCACACTATTAATTTACTACACGAGCCCCCGAAAAGTAGAAAAAAGCAGATAACACGGAAGAAAATAAAGTAGAAAAAATCAGAAAAGAAAATCATTGAGTTAGGTATAGGAACATAATACATCAGCGGATAGGTAATTAAATTTTGCATCGAATGAAAATATAAAAAAAAATCACTTACTTGCTGACAGAGACTGAAGTAATCATCAATAAAGACGGAGTTAGTATAAAAAGAGTGTCAAACCCAATTCTAGAAATAATAAATATTGACGTAAATGACAAAGACGATTATAAATTTGGAATGATAAACGAAGAAGCAAAATCAGAGAAAGTGTTAGTAAGTAGGTACAAACCCGAAAGATAAAGAACAGAGAAGATAATTATCAAGAATGATGAACATATTTGTTGGCATTAAAGACCCTTACTATTTGTGGAAAGAGAAATCGTAGATATGCAAATCGAAAAATGATTAAAGATGGAATTGTTAAAGCATGCATATCGGATTATGCAAACCTCGTAGCAGTTGTCAAGAAAAAAGTTGGATCTCCACGACTCTGCATTGACTATTGGAACATAAACAAAGTAATTGTCACAGATCGATATCCACTTTCGTTAATTGAAAACCTATTAAACCGACTACAAAAAGCTCAGGGTTTTAGTACAATAGATTTGAAGAATTGATTCTTCCACTTGGAAGTTGGCAAAGAAAATCGGAAGTACACTCCCATCTGCATTTTAAACACGTATTAATCCAATATTTCAGTACATTTCTAAAGAACTCATATATGAAGGACCTAATAACGCGAGCTAAAGACGAAAGATAAGTTTTGAAAGAGTTAAGAGGGTTTTACGAATTGTAATAGAATATGGATTATACATCAATATGAAAGAAAAATCGATTTCTGTTAAAAAGAATAGAGTTCTTAGGGTATGTAATAGAATAAAAGGTAAACTATACCTAAAGAATATTACAGGTGTGAAAGACATTCCAGTACCGACACCTACGAAGCGAGTGCAAAGTTTCTTAGAGCTGACAGGATATTTCCGAAAGTTTATTCCAAACTACTCACAAATAGGGAAACCACTGAGCGACTTATTAAAAAATATCCAGTCTTTTAAATTTGAAGAAGAAGAAAATATTTCTTGTATTACGTTGAAGAAGAAATTGTCCGAGAACCCAGTTTTACAGATTTTTAAGCAAGATGTAGCCACCGAAGAATATACTGACACAAGTCAGGAAGGATTTAGTGCCGTACTCCTGCAGAAATCAGAAGACGATAATCAGTTAATCAAGTTGACTACGCAGATAAGAAGACGTCGTCTGCGTACAAAAGTACTTTTGTTCCGAGTTAGAAGTTTATCGTCTTAGCAGTCATAGAAGCCTTTAAGAGATTTTGAGTGTATTTACTGGGATGTCACTTTAAGATCGTAACCGACTGTAATGCCTTTCAAAAGATCATAATCAAGAACGAAAGACTAAAGCATCAGACTGGGTGTTAGATTCTTTTATTAGAAAATTATGATGTCGAGCATCGCTCTGGAAGTAAGATGTCCCACGTTGACGCTTCAAGTCGATACCCAATATGACAATTATGAAAACGTCAACTTAAAATGAAGGAGGGTTCAAGGACACGAATAGATTATTAAAACCCTATTAAAAAATATTTAGATATATAACGAATATGAAGATTTCTTTATAAGAGAAGACATTCTTTACAAATACGACAGAGAAAGAATTACTTGTTGTGCCGTGTCTGGAAACATTAAGCCCCACTTAGTTACAACTGAATTATGACGTTCTAATGAACAAGTTAAAAGGCTGCATCAGGTAATAATTTCCGTATTAACAAAGACGAGCATAAAGAAACACGTGAACAAGCTGCGGTAGTTAATTAACTCTTCTTACCAAAAAGCAATTGATACAAGCCTATTTGAACTACTGTTTGGAGTATATCTTGAATAATTTCAAAAGAAAAAACAGTAAATCAGCCACCATTTATTAAATTAATTTATTTACCAAATGGGTGACGTTTCGCTAATTAGCTTACTTATGCCAAGTAAAATAAAATTTAACAAAACATATCAAGAAAATTTAAAAAAAAATGTATCGCGTGGTAACAAGCTTATTTTAAATACACACGTAAGAGCTGCGTTGCTAGTGTCGAGCAAGGATCAGATGTTTAAGCGCATTACCGCCGAAATATCACCGTAACGTACGAAGGTTCAAAACCCTCCCAATACGGTTCTTTTTTTAGCTGTGTTATTATTTTAAATGAACATTTAGTTATAAAAAAAATTGGACTAGAGATTCAAGGTACTTAACGGCGATATTTTGGCGGGATGCGTTTAAACCAGTGATCCATGCCGGACATTAACAACCCAGTTCTTACATGTTTATTTAAAATAACATTTACCACCAAAACGACACATTGAAATATTTTCGATACGTTTTGTTAAATTTTAAAATCATTAAGCAAAATGTTTTCAAGTGCCTTGTAATTTGTTCTGACACTGGAGATATCACTAACAACATTTATAGTACAGTTATTATAACTGTTTTAAATTATTCAAGACAGGAATAGAACGGCTGATAAATTAATATATTTCACGTTTGGAGTAAAAATAAAAACCAAGGATGAGCAACAATTGAAGACAAATCAAGAAAATTCAAGACGAAAACATACTGCAATTTAAGAAAAAAGAAAAGAAAAGAAGAAAAGAAAAAATTGGTTGGGGCGATGGTCCTAAAATAACACCCACCTATGCTAAATATTGGAAGAACGAACCGTCAGGAACCAGAATCATGATATAATTGCAAGACCAACAAGACGAAAGCTTTCAGGGTAGTCGGAAGTCGAAGTCGAAATAAAGAAGTCGAGATTGGAGTGCGTGCGTTACATTAAATTAATAAATGAGTATTTTGTTAAATAAAGATGGTAAGACCTCTTAGAGGATTATCAAAGCTTTTAAAACATTTCAAATTTTTTTATTTCCCTAAAATTAATGGTCCAATTTTATGAGAACCTGGTGCTTTAATACAGCCTACAAATGTTTCGCTTGGCAATTTGAAATATGGCAATAGTTTTCTGGACCACATTTTACAGACGTACATACCGGGTTCTTCTTTCTTAGTTACACATTTACCATATGTATACTTTTAAATGAAAAAAAATCAAATCATTGGTGCGATATAGGCAACCAGTTATACTACGTTATACTTGCACAAATCTGCACAAGTTGGGTTAGAATTATTTGTTTTTTTTTATCCAGAACTAATTTCTTTATAAATTATTAACGCAAAACGCAAACAAATAACTAATGAAAACAAGGTTAGTAAATTAACATTTTATCAATGAACTTTAACAATATTTAATAGGTATTCATTGCTTTAATGACCTAATAAATACTCAAAATGTCCACCTTGCCTTTCGAGACAATAAGCTAAGCGGTCTTGAAAGCAACGTAAAGAATTTTGAACAAATTGTGGATTCATTTCATTACATGAAGCGCATATATGATGTTTTAATTCGCCTAAGTTTTAAATGAGTACATTATTATAAACTTTGCCTTTTAGGTTACCCCATAAAAAAAATTATTATGAGCCAAGTCTTCTAATCGGAGTGGCCACGAAATAGGACCAAATCTTCGAATCCAGCTTCTTTCAAAAGTGTCGTTTAAAAATGTTCTTATTATATTCGTCGAATGTGCCGGAGCACCATCCATTTGCCACCAGGGTTCAATAATATTAAGCCTTCCAATTGCTGGAATTATGTACTCTTGCAATAAATCCAAAAAATTAACAGTTATTAAATTTCCATCAAAAAAAAATAGGCCAATAAGAAAGTTATTTACGCATCCTAGCCAAACATTAATCTTTTGGGGGTACTGTGTCCGAGTTAAGTTTTGGATATGAGGATTGGTACAGGATCAGTATCTGGATTAATACAAAGGGACATTTGAGATTTTTTTGATGGAAAAATAAAGGATTAGTACAAACCGGAAATTCTGAGAGTTGTCCTCCCCATTGATAGTAAAGGTAGCTACATCAGTAAATATTATTTTACTTAACATTTCTTCATTTTCGCTTTTTAATTTTATCTTCTCCTCGGTAAGTTGTTGATGATTTGAAATTTTATAGGGTTTGTACTTAAATTCTTTTAGGGTTCTGTTTGTATACCGAACTATACGAAATTTTAAAATGTTTAGCCACATCTAAAAGTGATCATTTATTTTCATTTCTTCGGTTAGAATATGATTGGTTTCTTCTTTTCTATGACCAGTTATAACACAACCATCTCTTTTAAATTTGTTAAAAATATGGAGAAATGGTTTCGCACAAAGTATAGGCCTTTCAGGGTAGTGAACTGAAAACATGTCCCGAACGTTTCTCAAGCTACTATTTTGTTGGTACCACATAAGCATTGTCACTTTTTCTTCATTATTATACCTGTTCATTCTGTATTTCACTAGTAATTAAATAATAAAAGCTCAATAGTAAAGAAGGTAACCTTCTTTATGAACAATGCTTTGACATATTTTTTCTATTACGCGTCTAAAACAAAGCTATTTTAGCACCCAAAAAAGTGCTAAAATGGATTTGTTAGAAGCTTTAACCGCACAGTGTATTTTATTTACTAAGATTTGGTAGCGCCAAATGTCATTTGTACTTTTGTACATCATGAAGTGTAATAAGAATAACCTTTAAATTATTAGCATTTTGTTCATTTAGAGTTAATTTAACATTATTTATTAAACACACAATTATTATCCAGGGTTTTCAAACTTAAGTCGGCACTATTGCTAACTTTGTTATTATTAGCGCTACAAGATCGGTTAAATGGGCCAACTAGTAGCATTTGTTTCTCTAATCACTATGGTGAAAACAATAAAAATCGAACATCGCGTTCGCGAGTTATGTCAAATTGTTCCATTTTTTCACATGGAACACCCTGTATACAATATTCTCAATCGATAAAAAATTGAATACTGAACAAAAATTGTCCCATTATTTTTTATCCTAAAGTCTAAAATGACAGAGTTAAAGTCAAAAATTCAGAGCTATTGATGATTTTTCAAATTAGTTAAGGTGGTTGTGTTAGTTAGAACTTTGCCTTACCATAAAGTAGAAAGTAGGAAGAATATCAGACCCGTGGGTGGTCGAGTAGTAATGCCAAGAACGTAGTCAAATTTACTAGTCGGAAAACTGTTGGTCGAGGCGGTTTGAATCTTGTTCACGGTAGACACTTAAAAATTATTTCGTGATGGGGATAGATTAACATACAAAATTCACGGTGGCTATATCCAGCAGAAGTGGTAAATGAAATGAAAAAAGAGGAATATCCATGAAGCGAAAGGGTATGGTTTATTTTAATTTATTCTGTGAACATTAAAAGAAAAATTCAAATTAGATACTCAAAAACGTCACCAGACTTGGTCCAAGCATTTTGAGCCCGTCTGTAAACGCTTTTAGTGGCTGTAAACTGTTTATCAGTGAAACTTCAATTTGACATTTTAATCCTGATGACATTTATACAACAAACGATTGTAGTTTATAAAATCACAGCCATTTTAATCTTATTTGAAAAATCATCAATAGCTCTGTCATTTTTGACTTTAGGATAAAAAATAATAGGACACTTTTTTTCAGTATTTAATTTCCTATCGATTGAGAATATTGTATACAGAATGTCCCATTTGAAAAAATGGAACAATTTGACATAACTCGCGAACGCGATGTTCGATTTTTATTCTGTTTTCACCATAGTGGTGAGAGAAACAAATGCTACTAGTTTGCCTATTTAACCGACCCTGTAGCTCTAGTAATAACAAAGTTAGCAATAGTGCCGACTTAAGTTTGAAAACCCTCTGCATTAATAGTTACAGTGGAACCACTCCAACTTATATTAACACCAGATAAACTTGTGTTTTGATTATCATTGCTGTCACCTGTACCTGTGCCTATAATGTAATGAAGATGTGGTTTTGATGAAGTAGAGCAACCAGGTAAATTTAAATCAGCGTGTTCAGGTTCAAACATTTGTGCAACTTCAGTTTTTTTAAAGAAAACATCAATATAGCCCTCCGCTACAGTAGAAGATATTCAACCTCCATGTTGTTTTATCGTCAACAAATCACCACCTTGATTGGTTATATGAGACGCACTTGACCTTCTAAAACAATGCCCTGTGAAAAGTGCTGGGTTTGGTAACCTTATAAAAGTCGCAGTTGTTCTCGACACTTTTCCCATAGTATTAATCCCAATGGGACTATTAACACAACATCCATTACGATAAGTTAGGAAAAAACGCTTGTGTGTTACTTTGTTTGGTCTCAAGGAAGTATATTTTTTAATTAAATTAATCCAATTTGGATTGGTTATTAAGAACTGTCTTGGAAGAATGTTGGTTTTGTTTTAGGCACCGAAACAACAATGCAATCGGTTTTAATTTCAATGTCATTCACAGACATGTTAGTTAGTTCTTCGCGCCTACATGCTCCACTGTAACCCATTATCAAAACAATCTCAATTATATACAATAAATGACAAAAAAAATTTACACTTGCTTTCATTGATAAATATGTTTTATTATCGGCTTTGTTAATGAATTCATTAATGTCATTTTCTTTAAAAATTTTGAACTTTTTAGGTGCATATCCTTCTGATGAACGTTTAAAAAAGGCCCGCAACTTTTTTTATTTCGATATGTCCACATCTCTGTGTATAGATAAGAATGACCTCAACATAGAGTAGGTACTTTTCTTTTGAAATTTCAGGTAACGTGCTTCATATTGGGATCAACACTTGTTTGGCAGTAAATTATGTACAACTTCTTGTGCAATTTCTCGAATTTCAGGAGGGTTAAGGAAATATTTTCATTCATGATTTGACAGTGATACACAAATACTTAACATACCTGCATAAAACGCAGACATTTAAAGTATTAAATTAAATTTTGCACAGCCCTCTAAAATTGTTTTATTTGAAAACTTGCCAATTATTTGAAAAAAAAAAACCCTAAATATTAATATTAATTTTTTTACTTTTAAGTAAAGTAATTGTCGCTAAATAGAAAAAAAATAGTATAAAGCACTTGTTACAGAAGGCTATTCTAACACTCATTCGTTCCTCTATTCGTGGCTCATGTCGGAATTTCGAATTCGTGTTGGAAAATATGCCTTCTGTAACCTGTACTAATATACTATTCTTTTGTAATTACACATAGAATATAGAATGTGTAATTGAAAAAGAAGAACCCGGTATAAGTTTTATGTAGTAAGTTCATTCGTTGATTGTATAAGTTTTGCTTTGCATGGTTTTTGAATGATCGTTTTGACGTTATACAAGGAACCATTTGTAATTTGAAAATCTATTTGTTAAAGTTCAACACTCTCCAATGATTTTAAGTTAGTTTTATTGAATGGTTCACTCTTTCAACAAATCCTTTCTTTGTTTTTATTAGAAATCAACACTTTGCAATCTTTGCATTCAAATTTTTATTTAAATTTGCTATATTTCTAGCTTTTTCGTATAGGGAAAGGTTTCTATCAGCATTTTACCATACAAAATGTTGTCGTAATCAGTATACTAAAACAAATTGCAATTGCCACTGTTTAGAAGACTTCTTCGCAATGCAGTGTAAATAAGTCAAGTTCTAACAAGTTGTTCATAAAAACAAGATTGTTGTGTTCATATTCAGAGTTATCAATACAAAATAAACGGCATTCGTTGAGTGCTTTCATTTATTGTAATTGAAAATACCATTTTTTAAAGATTTAATGAATTCGTTTTTTATGCCTTTTTATTTATTTTAATTCAATTATAACGATGACAGTTTTGAATTCTTATCACCAAATCCTTTCTTCCATGTATTGATGGATGTTATTTGAATGTAGGTGATACATGTCTTTAAATACCATTGATAGAAAAGAAGAAAAATTAAATAGTCGTGCTTTAAAAAAAAGTAAAATGAAAAAATTTGAATAGACCTGAGGTGTAATTATTTTATGAAATGGGTATGTGAACTTTGTACCGTTTCGTTTTTATAACGTTTTACAATCAGCATCTCTGGATTACAAGCATTCATTAAAGTCCCGTTGAGATTCATTACCGTTTCATTGGGATTCATTAAATTGCTCTAAATAGTCTTGTTTTTGGTTTAATGATTATGCCGCGTAAGTAGCCGTAAAAAGCCAACGTTTAAAACATGAGATGGTCGAACGTTATCCATGAACATATTAAAGATTTTATGACTATATTTAGTCCGTACGTGATACCATTATTAAATGCATTTTTCCAGTTTTTAAGTCTCGGGTATGCAGAAAAAGAACTTTTACGGTGACAATATTTGATCAAGATTGAGTAATGTCAACTTCGCCAGTTAATTTCGACGAGTAAATCGTCAGACGTGGTCGCAAGGACAATGGAATTCCAACGGAAGTTGGGCGTGACGGCGTGCGAGAACCACGTGTAGGGTAGATATGCTCATATCCCCCTATTTGTACTGTTTGATAACTCGCGCAAGTGGAAAATTGCATCTTTAATTGTTCCTAATTTATAGTCCAATAATAAGAAAAAGTTTATTTAATGACCATTTCGGAATTCATGTTTCGAATACGCACTCCTAATAAATTTGAAAACAGCTTTCTTTCTTATGCACCTTGCGTTACGTTGAATGGTCAAAGAGTAAATAATGGATTTCTTTTATCCCATTGTCAAGTTAGAAATTGGATTTGCTAGGTTTAGTCGAAATAGAAAAGGTTGTCACGAATAGCAATTTTAAATATCCAATAAAAATAAAATGGGAACCGTCCTGTACTTTATAAAAAAAAAGTTGTACTATTTCCTATATACACACGTTTGAACTAATTGAGTTTTACAATTACGATTTCAGTTTACTAAAATTCAGTTTTTCGTTAAAGAAGTATGTATAATAAAAAAACAATGCTACATTAGGCAATTAAACAAGTTTATTACATTTGAAATGCAAAAACAATAACAATTAGGTACGTGAAATCGTTTTTCAATGAGTAAGCAAAATTAAACATTTTGGAAATGTTTTAAATTAAGAGTTCACTAAACAATAAATATGTGTGTTTGAAAAACTATGCATACATTGATGACATCCACAACACAATCTATTACTCGAACCCTTTCTAAATAAAAAACAGTTTCTCTATTTCGAGAACAGAATAAAAGCCCTAATGAAACTAGAATTACTTCTACAGAAATTCGTTCGCCACCGATTTATTTCTATTTATTTAAATCTATATAGGCATATTAACCAAATTTGTAATAAAAAGAAGTTCTATTAAAATTGGAACTGCGCGAAAAAGTTGTTATAACCTATTATAATAAACGTATACGTTTAAATTTCACTTAATTTTCACTTTTTCTTCAAAAGAATTATTTTTTGAAAACTGGCACTCGTCCAGCCCAATATTTTCAATTCCATTTTGTTAATACAGGGTGTTCCATAAAAGTGCGACATACCAAAGTTGTTTTTTTTTAAATGGAACCACCCATTTTTATTTCAAATTTGGATTCCTTGGGAAATTTTAATGTGACTTTATGCATTATACATAGTGTCTAAAATATAGGGGTTTTTCATTATTTCCCTTTTTCCACAAAAAATGACTTTTCGAAAAAATTAAATAACTCAGTTATCTTAGAATTTATCCAACTGCGCAGCTTTAATATGCATTACATGTGCTAACATTGTCAACATGGCGGCCGATGAAGTCGTGTCGGAATTACAATCCGGGAAAGTGTGTACTGTTTGTGGTAAAAATGCTACAAAAACGAGTAAAGTGCATAAACTGTAACAGTTACTATCATGATAGCTGTGCTAAGACAAAATTAAAATTTATAACAACGATTGATAGTGATAATATAGCTTGTTGTGAGGCAAGAACAAGCAAAATGTATAGTTTTTCTATAATAAATAATAATACAAGTGAGGTGGAATATCTAAAATCAATAATATATGATAAAAATCTAATTATTAGTGTGATGTCGGACAAAATCAAACTTCTTGAGGAAAAGATATTAAATTTTGACCGAGCAAAAACTGACGACAGTGTGCAATACAGCAACAAAATTGAAAAAATTCAGACCCGTTCAACTCAGAAAAAAATACTACGACAATGGTAGCTGAAAATGATGCAGTAAGTAAAAAAAAATTTCTCAAAATCACAATCGAACACTACAGATGACGCAATAAATAACATAGGTCATTATCGTTCATATTCAAATATTGTGAAAACAAATTGCAAACCTTCAACTTTATTATCGTACCACAACAAACACAAACAAGATATGATTACAGACAAAAATTCGCCGAATCTAAACAATGAAGGTGACAAATGGACATTAGCAAAAGTGATAAAACGCAGAAACAATAAAAAACAAAATATGTGGTAATAATGAATCGGTGCATGGTATTCGGGGTGTACCTAAACCTGAACAAGTATATATTACACGATTGCAACCAGATACTACTAAAGAATGCTTAATCGAGTTTTTAAAATCAAATAAAATAACTGTTTCCGATTGTGATCAAATGGAATCAAAACATCCAAACAGCTATAGTAGTTATAAAGTAACGGTAGCTGCTACTGAAATTGACACAATATGCGACAGTAAAATCTGGCCTCCAGGAGTCATTATAGGGAAGTTTTTTCAGCATCTACACATTCTAAGGAAGAGGCGGAAAGAAGACAATATAATGAGCGAATAACTACCAACTCTTGCATAGTATTTCACTTAAATATACAATGCATTCGAAATAAAGCTAACGAGCTTGACGCATTTTTAAAGATTTGAATTTAAACTGTGACTTTCTCTGCATCACCGAACACTGGTTAGTGGAGGCAGAGCTCAAGGCGTTTCATGTGGGTAATTTCTCGGTGGCCTCGGCTTATTGTCGGCGTACAACCCACAGTCATGGTGGTTCCCTGATTTTAGCCAAACCAGAGCTAGCTTGTGAAAGTGTGGAAGAAATCAACCGTCTTTCGATACCTATAAACTGTGAAGTGTGTGCAGTACGAAGTGCAGAGACAAACTTAATCATTATATCCTGTTATAGATCCCCAAGTGGAGATATTAGTATTTTTTACAAATTTTAGAACTAATTTTAATGAAATACAACAAATTTAATTTAATAATATGTGGTGATTTCAATGTCAAATTTAACAAAGATGACTCTAATGCCAACCAGTTATCCGATTTATGTTACTCATATGGTTTAATGAAAACGGTAAATGTAAGTACAAGAAAGCATAATTGTTTAGACAACATATTCATTAATTTCTCAATTAACATGTTCAACTCAACAGTAATTGACACAGGGTTATCGGATCATTATGCTCAACTAATTGAAGTTAATCTGCATAAGGTTGACAATACGTGTAAAAAAATTTAATTTCGAGACCTATTACTAAAAAAGGGTTGTATCGTTTCTATAATATTCTGGAGAAGTTGTGCTGGGAATTTATTGACATACCCAATCATAATGCAAATGAGAAATTCACAATATTCTTTAATAATTTTCTTGATGCATTTCATATTTGTTTCCCATTAATAACTTACCAAGCAAACAAGAAAGATGCAAACATAAGATGGTTTAATAAAAATCTAAAAGATATGAGGTCCAAGTTAAGGATGCTTGATGACCTTGCTCAAATTTGTCGAGATGATAATGAATCATTAAAAAAGCTCGTAACAGTTTTCGTTCGAAATATCGGTCAGCTATTGCACAAGTGAAATCGAAAGCACATGACAATTACATTAAAAGTGCAAGTAATCCTACAAAGGCAGCCTGGAATGTAATTAATAGTAGGTTAACAAGCAGAAAAGTTCCTAAATCAATTAAACATACTGCTAATGATTTTAATAATTTTTTATCAAAATTGTATCTGATCTTGTCAGTAATGTCCCAAGCAATGCGAAGGATCCTCTAGAAATATGTAATTTTAAAGTACCCGACAATATTAAATTCTGTTTTCATGAAGTAACACTCATTGAAGTTCGCGATACAATTAGCTCATTAAAGAATAGTAGATGTAAGGATGTGTATGGATTTAACACCTTATTAATAAAAAGAAACATTAACTTAATTATAGTACCATTGACTAAATTGATCAATCAATGCTTAAAAGATGGAACTTATCCTGAAAGCCTAAAGTTAGCTGTGGTGATACCTGTCCCTAAAAAGGTGATACTAACGATATGAAAAATTACAGGCCAATTTCTCTATTACCAGTATTTTCAAAGATTTTTGAGAAAGTTGTGTATAAACAAATCTCACAATACTTTGAAATTAACAATCTTTTCCATAAAAATCAATTTGGTTTTCGAAAAGGCAAAAGTACGGCTCATGCTTTACGAAAATTTACGAACTACACAATAGAGTGCTTTGAAGAGCGCAAATATTCTCTAGCTACATTCTTGGATCTCTCTAGAGCATTTGACTGCGTATCTCATAGCATACTTGTCAATAAACTTAGTAGATATAATTTTGATTATGTAAGTACAAAATTTGTGGCATCTTATTTGAATAATAGACGACAGTGTGTGCGATTTAATGGGTCTGTATCAAAAGAAATAACATTACACACAGGTGTTCCTCAAGGATCCATCTTTGGTCCCCTACTGTTTCTAATATATGTTAATGATCTCCCTAATTATATGAAATCCTATGTATGTAGTATATTATATGCTGACGACACAACTCTGCTATGTAACAGTAAAATCTACAATCAGTATGTAATATGGGTAATGAGGCGCAGTCACTCGCTCTGGAATGGTGCCAAGCTAACAAGCTTACTATTAACATTAGCAAAACCAAGCAACTTCTAAACACTCTTAGAGTATGTGATGATACAACAAATGTTGAGCCTGTTTGTTTTCTTGGATTACATTTTGATCAAAAATTATCATGGGACGCTCACACTAATAAGTTAGCTATCAGATTGGCCTCTAATATTTTTGCTCTACGAAACCTATCCTCAACTTTATCGACAAAGGTACTAAGATCTGCATACTACTCACTATGTGACTCACATTTATCATACCAAATTGTGCTGTGGGGACAATGTTCTAATTTTAATAGAATATTTGCATTACAGAGAAGAGCAATTCGTATCCTAGCAAATTTGGACTACAGGATGGATTGTCGAAATGCTTTTAGGAATCTTTGTATCCTTACACTACCCTGCATCTACATAATGAACGCTTTGATAACAATCCATAATAATATAGAAACTTACAAATTACAGACTGACATTCACCTTTATAATAGTAGGCGGAAAAAAGATATACGTTCAAACTATTATAGACTAACGTGCTCTCAAAAATGCTCAGATTTGTTAGCTACAAAATTGTATAATAAGCTAACTCTTGAAACTAGATCGTTAGGGATTAGGCAATTTAAAAACAGAGTTAAATTTTTTTTGTTGAACAAGGCTTTCTACAATTGCCAAGAATTTCTTACATCTGAATTAAACATTTAATCATCTGTTGACATATTCTGCTTTTATTGTACTCGTTACTCATGCAAATTTGTTGTTATTTTATTCTATTAAATGTAAATAAATAACTACAGCTGGTTGTTCACCTGTACAACCTCGCTTGGTATTGAGTAATCAGTTGTTTAAATTGGACTCCCTAAATTCATGGATAACTTGATTTTTTCAAATGGCACCACCTACTTTTTTATGTGCCGTTTAACGTAGAATCTCATAAGCTTTATAATGATAAGATTGTATGTATCTAACTCTTACTCAACAATCCGCAAAAATCCGTAAGAGGTAGATACCTACAACCTTATCATTAGAATGCTTATGAAATTTCACGTTCAACGGCACATAAAAAATTAGGTGGTGCAATTTGAAAAAATCAAGTTATCCATGAATTTAGGGAGTTCAATTTAAATAATTGATTACTCAACACTTAGCAAGGTTAGAAAGGTGAACAACTAGCTTTAGTTAGCACATGTAATGCATATTAAAGCTACGAAATCGCAGTTGGATAAATTCCAAGATAAGTGAGTTATTTAATTTATTCGCAACGTTTCCGGAAAAAGTGAAATAATGAGAAAACCCTCCATTTTAGACACTATGTGTAATGCATAAAGTTACATTAGAATTTCCCAAGTAATCCAAATCTGTATAAAAAATGGGTACTTCTATTTTTAAAAAAACATAACTTTGGTATGTCGCACTTTTATGGAACATCCTGTATAAACGAAAATAATTTTAAAGCTCATTGAGTTGCACAACTTTGATTGCGAAAGTTTTCTTCTAACCCCAATATTTTCCGAGATATCCACCTTCCTCGCACTAAATGGACACTCTGTATATAGGTATATGATTATACATATATTAAATGTGTTTTTTTGTATGATCATTTATATAAAAAGCAAGTTTTCGTCACCGCATACCTACTCAGGCAAGAACTGATTTTCGTCCTGTGATTCGTCACATAATGTTAACTTTCACCATCAGAGACGAAAATAGTCTACTAGGTGCCTGCTATCACTATATTACTGTCATTATTAAATCACCTCAGTTTAGATGTTCCAAATGCTCCACTATAGACATAAGAAATCAGTCTGCGGACTTATTATCCGAAAAATCAAAGAAGAGGTACGAAGGAATTTATGGAATGGAGATAACCAAGTTCATTCGTTTTCGGAAACTGTGGATATTTTGCAAGACTGTGGCTAACTTTTAAAGCATCAACTCTATGGTTCGATGTCAAGAACAACAGCATCAATAAAAAATTATGTTGATATCAACAAATATCCCTACTTACTTTATCGGTATAAACAAGCAATTGTTCATAGTTTGAAGTCAAATTCTAAAAATGTTTTAAAATTATAACGTTAAACATGTATGTAAAAACTTACTAAGGTGAGGCAATCATGTTTCTACAAATTAATATTCGTAACAAATAATTTTAGGTGGTTTTAATTTTTTCTTTTCTGGTACTTATTAAATAAAATTGAACGAAATTTATAGTTTTTTATTATTTAATTCAATCGAGAATTGTTGTTTGTTATGGGGTCGTAGAACAAGTATAGTGTTGAACTCGCTAAAGCATGTTTTTAAGCGCTGGAACATTATTCTCTCACTTAAAAAAATTTCGTTGAACAATTACTTTGATTAAAATATCTCGGTTGAAATACTTCTTGAGATAAATGCCTCCAAATCCTAAAATTAGTTAGAATTGATTTCTTAACCTAAAATGATTTGTTGACATCATAGTCAAAATTTAAAGCTACTGAAATTAAAACCCTTTTTTTAAATTAAATTATGTGATGACAATAGTAGATTATTTTACTAGGAGTTAAATAATATAATTATAGTTATATAAAAAGCTCAACAATTTTACTCCAAGTGAAATATACTGTCTTTTCTTTAAGCGTTTAACGCAGGTTATAGTGTTATAGTGACGTTTTATTCTAGACGAATCAGGTTGGTAGTTTACTGTCACGTTTATAATAATATGACATAACCGAGGTACCAACCTAAATAGTTGTAAAAATAAAAAAACTATATTTGCTTTTAGTATTTAGACTGTAAAAAACATTTCTAGCGTCTGCCAGTAGTTCAATAATATGCCGGTTTAATGTCGCTTGAAGAAAATACTAGATTAGTTAAACAAACTCGGCTAACGCCTCGCCAGCAAACTTTTAAACGCAACAATTATATTTTTTAACTTCAAATGAAATATACTATTTTTTTTTCAAGCATTTATTGCTAATTTACATGTGTTATTTTCAAATTTTTGAGATTCTCGAGTGTTATAGTGACGTTTTATTCTCGACGAATCAAGTTGGTACTTTACTGTTACATTCATAATATGACATAACCGTGGTACCAACCTCTAAATAGTTGTGAAAACAAAAGAACTGTTGCTTTTAAAGTTTAGGCAGTAATAAGCATTTTAGCGTCTGCCGTTTTATTGTCGCTTGAAGAAAAAAGTAGTTTATAATTAAACAAAAAAAACTAAATTTCATATAAATAACAACTAAATCATAAAAAAAGATAAAAACTCTCAATTTCAAATTTAATGAAACATGGTCTAAATACACATCATGTTTTAAAAACACGCCAATTATAAATATAAAATGAAGACAAACTACATATTTTTTTCTTTTAAATCGATCTTCTTATGCTAACAATTGAAGACTTTTTTTCAAAAACAACACGTCCAAAATAAGCTTTTTTTCAGGGCAAGCAAAAAACGTCATAACAGTTTAACTTAATTACAAAATAAAATCTTTTATGTTATTTTACCTTTCATACTAGATTTACTGGTCGCTAGTTTATACACAGTATACAAATGTTTTTTTTAAGACGTAGATGGTATAAAAAAAGTTGGACATGTGTTGTTTTTAGAATTTATTTTAGAATAGTATTAATGAACTTGTACATACTATAAAAACCTATATTACATAAAAATACAAAAAGTTTAACATAAGGAACAAAATGTTATATATCGTCGCAAGCACTGCTGTTGTCATCTTCATCGACTACATCGAGTTCATCAACATTAGCCATGTTGGTTTTATTTTTTCAAATATTTCTTCATAAAAGAGTTTATGTTCGGGGTTTTCATAATATTTTAGCAATATCTTAAGGTTGCGTATTTTTAAGGGAGCTATGTTCACCCGATCCATATAGGCTCTCTTCCATCAGGCAATCGAAGTTTATTGCGAACAACAGAACTCCTCAGATGCCTTTGTAACTATCACGGACGCTTATGGTAGGATCATTTTTCTTGAATATAATTTGTCGTACATTTTTATTTGGACAGATGGCTTCGCAATTTTAAAAAATAAATTTCTGTAGCATACTTGATATCAAAAAAATGTTGGTGATCCATATTTACGAGTCCAAACTGAAATGGTTTTTTCTGGATTTTTTAATTAGCTATCCCAGTGGTCAGGAATTTCTACTCTTTCGGTACGTCGATTTTGTTTTCCAATCAATGCAATATCCTGGTCATTGGGTAGGTACTAATGACCTCTTACTGAAAATATATAAAGAACTTTCCCAACAAGTTTAAAAACGTGAACTAAAAATATATAAACTGAACCATAACATAATTTTTGTTTTGGCCTGGGCAGCCGTCACTTATAAGAACGAGAAATTTTGATTTCAATTGTTGGTTATTAATGTAATGGAGGATCATCGGCGTCACATCATTATATCCTTTTCTTGCTATATTCTCATGGTAGGTGTATATGGTAGCTTCATTTGTAGCCACTTTATGGATACCAAATACATAATACCACAGGTGACGGGCATAGAAAACGGAAGGTTTTGCATATAGTCGAATGTTAAACATTCTACTTCGCCTGACGGTGCTTTTGCTTTATATTTCCTTCTCAAAGCAGAGAAAGCATTTGCTTTTCTAAGGTACAACTCTTTTTGAGTCATTACACTATTAAGCTCTTCTCTTATTAAGGGTTCGTCATTTGATATTTGTAAATAGATAACATACTCTGCACATGTGTCGGACCTAGGAAAGCCGAATTTGATACAAAACTATTCTTAAAAGTAGACCAATAATTTTTATAGGATATATGTATTTTATATTCTGAAACAAACAAGAAATGCATTTCTTTAATTCTCAAGCTCCCAGGTAGATAACGCACATTATGATTTTTCGTCGAGAGTAATGTGTCTTGGTTGGAAAGATTTTAATTAAAGTAGTCAGCTCTTCTGAGAATTTTTTGGCCTGTTTTTATGCAAACCCCGACAGTCTCTTGGTGACTTTCATTCTGTTACCCAAATTGTATTGGATTCTTCTGATTCGTGCGGGTGTTATAGGGTGTACTTTTAGGAAAGCATTTTGACACAAATATATTTTCTTCCCGTTTGACCCTATTTTATAACTAAATGAATGTTTTTCTTTGTTCATCTGGTGTATATCTTGGGCGTCGTCTACTAATGTAGTTCATTATAACGAGACCAGCTAAATGTGCATCTTGTTCATTCTTATCAGGTTCTTGAGCTTGTTAAAAATGTTTTGCCTTATAGTAGGAGAAAGTTTCTGTAGACATTGGTTTTACATCTTGAAAAGAAAACTAGTGTCACTAAACCAACCTACGAAATGAGCTTATGTTTTTACAATTACCTACAATTACTTTCTTCGCTTTTTTTCCTTTTCTTTTAGGCCACTTTACACTATTTTCAGTTTCAGTTTCCGTCTTTCTTTCCATCTTTATCATAATTTTACCACACTACCAAGTAACAAACGATAATACAAACAGGCACTTATTCAAATTACCGCTACTGTTATAGGTTAGAATTAGGAAATATATTTCATCTGTAGGTTTCTTACTGTATATTCATTGAACCAAAAAACAACTCAAGTCCAGGACAAGTGATGTTTTTATAGGAAAGTATGTAGATTTGTGTTGTTTTTGCAGAAACCCGTAATATGTTTGACTGTAAATGCTGCTGCTTTTATAAAAAACAATCTGGTCACCAGATGTCATAGCTAACTCAATTCGGACATCATTAATTTTTGGACATGTGTTGTTTTTGAAAGAAAGGCTTCATTTTAAGTACATCATAATGAATTTTTTGATAAAATATGGTCAAATATTCAAAGAACCGGTCTTTCATAAAATATATAAAACCTAAAATGAAACCGGATTAAAATAAGCAGAAATGACTATGGAAATAACTTCAGATGTCTATATAGGTTTTCCAAAATTGGAAACCTAGTTCTTGCACAATAAATATGCATTAAAAGTTACAAAAAAATTTTTTTTGAGAAACTATTCGTAAAAAGTTTTAATCAATACTGTTTTTTTTGGTCAGAAAATGATATGTTTCGGAAATCGGTGTTGTGAACAACATTTTCCTCCTTATTTGCGTGCAGGAAAATTGAATTTTCTGGTGTAGTACTGTAAAGATTTTACTAGGAAAAATAAAAAGATACTTTTCAAAAAGAATAATTTATTCAAGACTATTAATTAGAAATATATATAAGATATATTAATAAGAATTTTCAGTAAAACTCACAGTCGAAATCTTATTGCCGGTGTGTTCTTAGCAAATTGTGGATAACTTATTACTTGTAGAGAGAGGGATTATTGCCGTTACTAGTAGTTGTGTTTTTTGCTGGCCCTAATTGTATTTTTCTTGCTATATCTAGCTTATTTTGGATTGAATCCTTGATATTTAGCCCTCAATCATTCTTGTATTTCGCCATTTCTCCATGTCTTTTTCAAGTGGTAATGTCACCCCCAGCGTGTACTAATAAAGTCCCTGAACTGCGGCGCATACATGCCTCGTGTATTCCAAGATACGTTGCAATTTTAGATGATAATGTTTCAACTAAATGTAGCCCCACAACGTTTGTACAAACCAAATTTTCTACATCAACAATTACAAAGCGACGAGGTTTTTGTTTTAGAATCAGGAATGTGTACTATTTTTCCTTGTTCGTTTTGGTGTAATAAAAGCTCATCATCAAAGAGAACACAGGTCAATCAAGATTTGTATTGATGTTTTGAATTAGTGATTTTAAAGGAGCCTAAAAATATTTGTCTTTACATGTTTACACCTGAAAATGAAGATACGGCTTTTTTAGTTAGCACTGCACTATTAGAGTATTATCTTGATCTTCCATGTCATCCAATTACATCTTCGATAATTTGTTGCATCGACAAGCTCTCGAAACGGCAAAAATAAACGGGACCTTGAATACGTAAGAAAAATAAATTAATTTGAGTTACTTAAACAAGGCAACAACTTACTATCACCAAAAAAAAATTCTTCTTGGGATCTTCAAGAAGAAATTTATTAATCTGGTCCCGGGACAAACATTTTGATTTTTGGTTGGTATGGTTACATTATTTTGTTATACATATGAAACCTTCAAAGCAAAATAAAGTATTATTACTGCTAGATGGTCATATAAGCCACAAAAGCGTCCACTCATTAAAATTTGCCTAACCCAATGGTTTAATACTTTTTGCTTTCTTGCCTCTTGATATTTCTTTTTTAACGCGACTTACCACCTATTATAACCAAGACATACATTTGTGGCTGAAAACCCACTTGGGAAGAACGGTAACGCATTATCAAGTAGCTGAGCTTTCTAAAAATGCACACCAGAAGGCAGCGACACTATCTAATACCGAAAACGGTTTTTCCAAAACCGGTATATAAGCAGAAGCAACAGATCTAGAATACTGTCAAATCAGTTCTGGAGATCTTCATGCTGAAGTCAAAGAAATAGAACCACCAAGATTAGAACAACATGAAAATAATTTTGAAGATGACGAGCACAATGTTTGTAAACCAACTGGTAACAGTACCGGAAGTAAAAATGCTGCAACTGCTTTTCAAACGCCGCCCACTTTCATAAGTCGTCTCGCAGTCTCCCTAATTCCAATAGCTACATCCTTGAACCGTAAAAAGAGAGTAAACATCCTGGAAAAATTGGGTTACTTAACAGCACTCCGGAAATAGCGGATTTAAAAGAAGCAGTAACTAATACAAAAAAAGAGACAAAACAAAGAAAATTTTAATAGGTGAAAAAGAGGAGGAACCATACTATGCAGAAACGGATGATGAAGGTGAGGCAACATGCATCTACTGCACTTACTTTTTTCCCGCTCAAAAAGTAACAAATGTTGGTTGATATGCCAAACATTCAAAAAATAGACCCATAATGAATGCGCTGTAATGTGTGTAATGTATTGTTATGTATAATCCTAAAACACTTTTTGTATCAAGTAAAGTACTACATAAACATTAAAATTCAGCATAATGTTTACTTGCTAACATACTTATGAAATATTCTGGAATGTGGTATGCCATCTTACCCTGAATAGTCTTGGTGAGTTGGCATATTACATAATTTAGAAAAATAAATATCAATTTTTTTTATATAAAAAAGATAGTTTACTAGCTATTTATTGTAGTATTAATAAAACTCTGCTAATAATTTAAACTTAAAATTTCCCAATAGTACCATCAGAAGCATTAGCCAACCCATCAATATGCCAAAACTCTACTACAGAAAAAGATGAAGGACACCAGAAACCCCTACAACAAAAACATTTGATAATAAAATAGATGAACAGGCTCTAGAAATCTACATTTAACCACGCGGTATAGTACATCCTGTTTCGCATACAGGCCCCGTGTATTCCGCAGGTGTAACTCAAGATACATTGCAATTTTAGATGTAAATTTTAGAAATAAATTAATTTGAGGTACCATTGTCACAATTTACTTTCACCAACAAAAATTCCTTGTCGGGAGCTTCAAGAAGAAATTTATCAATTTGGTCCTGGGACCAATATTGATAAAATTTTATAATGACAAAATAGAAAAAAAAAGTATAAAAATACTTGTTACAGAAGATTCTCGATGCTCTCATTCGTTTCTCAACTTGTTCTCCAAATAAATGCTTTTGTGACAGGTTATCACATGTGACGTTATTTTGAATTTCTAATTTCAAAATCCCACGACTTATGAACTCGTTGACAAATATATAACACGATGTTGTAAAATTCATAAATTGTGGGATTAATAAATAATTTTTTTTGTACTTAAGTCAACTTTTCTAAATTTCAGAGATGTGATTAATGTAGATATTATTTTTGATTACAGTTTAAACACTTTTTTAAAAATAATATCTCATAACTGCGATTGTTATTTAGATATTGATTAGTTTGAAAATATTCTTATGTACCTAAACTGCACATTATTACGTTATCTCCTTTTGAAACACGTACAGAGTTGGCTTGGAAAAGCTTGTATGGGAGCTTTTGCTGTATGGCCGCCTTACGACTATCTTCGAGAACAGTACTTCATATCGAACCATTTTCGACTTCAAAGTTCTATTTCAATTAATTACCAGATTGATTAAATTGGTATTATATTTAATTCAGAATTTGTGTTTGTGTCCTTGTTTTATGAGACGCGTATTTATTTGACTTTAAAGATATTTTGTAAAACCCGAGAAGTTTACGACGATCAATTTACATAATTCGATCTTTTGTTCTTTCTGAAAGTCACGAACTACGTAGAATATTTTTTAGATTGAAAAATTATTAACTTCATCAGTTAATGTAGGAAGCTCGTATACCAATTTTTTTTACTTATAAAAATTCATAAATAATTTCTGGAACATATAGGGTGATTCATAACTATTGGGACATAGGCAAAGGGAGGGTTATTTAGACCAAAATATGACCATAAGACACAATATGTCTTAATAAAATATTGCTGTGGAAAAAGATACAAGACGTTAGATAAAAAATTTTTTTTCTTCATTTTTGTTAATAATTTTACTGTAAATTTATCAATTCTTATCAAAATCTACAGAAAAGCATAATTATCTGACAGTCCAAAACGTACCCTTAATAAATGAAGTAATATTTGAAATCCCCTTCTGACACTACGAATTGTTCAACTGCGTTTTTTTCGGAAACAGATGAAATTATCGTATTTAAACAGGAGTACCAATATTGTGTAGAAATGATGTTTACGTCATATTCTTTAATCAAAATCACTCAAAAGTTTTCTCAAAAAAGTTACCAGTCGATTTCATCATCAGGATTCATTCACGTGGCGGCCCCATAACTAAATGTAAAATAGTACATAAAATAATACTCTTGGTCTAAAATTATTAACAAAAAAATGAAAAAAAAAATTAATTTAACGTTCTGTATCTTTTCTACAGAAATATTTTATTAATTAATATTGGGTCCTATGGTAATATTTTAGCCTAAATAACACGCCCTTAGCCTATGTCCCAATAGTTATGAATCACCCTGTATATTATAATGAAGATTTAGACGTATGAAGGTGTTATGTACCAAGTTTTAAGTTTTGATAAAATGAATGTTAAAGTTTTAATGGTGTATTTGATTCTACGCCATCAGAATTAGTTTTTGATTTGATAATTTTTACAGATGTTGGTTATCAATAAGATTTCATGTGGAATATTAAACAACACATTAGTCACTGTGAAAAATAATTATGTAAACCGTTTCGCTTAATTATGCGTCTGAGATATTTTAAAATTATATTTTTATACTCCCAAGTTTAAAACACATATTATCGTACTATACGTTATCATGATGCTAAGTAACCGTTTAAATACACACTGACAAGATGTAGCTTTGTGCATTGTAGTCACGATACGAAGTTGGCGACAACGGGTTGAACTTGGTTTCAAATTAATTATGCCACGTTATTTAGCGTTAGTTTTAATTGTCAAAATGTTCCTAATGTCATTGATATATAGTTACCTTAGTATTTTATATTGTCATCGTAGTTGTTAAGCTGAAATAATAGTTGTTTACATTAGAGTGGAAAGTAGGATTTTACGGCGCGACAGCTTTGGTTGAGTGGAGTGCCGTAAAATCGCTTTACACACGAAATGTGTATAATATTTTTTGGCCGAAAATCATCATCAAAAAGTATAAAAGAACAAAATTATTTCTACTGATTTTAAGTAGATCATTTTGACATACACTACCTAACATGTGTCAGTTCATTTGATTAACTGCCATCAATATCATCATCAATAAAAAAATTAAATGCGCCCTTATTCTGTACATTATCGTGTCAAGTATGGCGTAAAGTAATTTTTTTAAAATCAATTTATCGGATTTTATACTTAGTTTTAAGACAAGTATAAACAACTAAAAAATGTGCTTTACAGTTCAGGAGGTCAAAAAGTAATTTTCAAGTTTTAGTATTTTTGTGTTGGTCGTAGAAAAAGTATAGTATGCAATTCGTTTTATAAATGTCTCTAGTCTTTCGTTTTTTAGACACTCGCTCCGCTACGCTTCGCTCGTTCCTAAATAAATCTCGTGTCTAAAATACTGTTTATAAAACTTGTTGCATAAAATACTATTATATGTTTCCGCTGAATTCTTAATTAGCATTTTGGCTTTTTTACTGTGCTATGTGATAGCAGCACAAAAACTCAAATTAAAAAAAAAATCATTCATTTAAGTCTTCATTTAACAAGTGATGTTTCACCGTATATTACACATTAACATCGGATCCGATAGGATTTCACAAGAAAAGTTTGAATAGAAGATGTAGAAAATGTTATTTCAATAACTTCCGTTTCACAGTTAATATCATAGAACATATTGTCTGATTAAAAAAATTGTTTAAACTAATGGTGTGTGGTATATTTGAACTAAAAACAATTTTTATTTGAAAAATATGTCTACAAACAACATTTTTGGAATTATATAGAACAAAAGTCAAAATGTAATCAAACTCCATTATTAATAAGCATAATGCAAAAAATAAAAACACTTGTACAGCAGGTTGTGTTCAGTCGGATGCCCTAATTAGGTCGAAAGGTGTGCCTCAGGGAAGTATTCAAGGACCTCTCTTATTTCTAATTTATAATAACGACTTTTCAAAATTTGCACAAACAAACTTAACTTATGTAAATAAAATTGTAAGTTTTGCCGATGACTCAAGTATATTAACAGTTAACCCAACTATTGTGGACACAGTCAATGCAACATATTGTATTATTTGCATTGCCAATGCACAATGATCTAAAGTTAAATAAGGAAAAAACTAATATAATCATATTTAGAACTAATAATAAAAATGTTTCATTAATCTCAGAAATGTCCTTAAATAAATGTGGTACAAATACTAATATTTTAAACAGTTGTAAAGTTCTAGGTATTTTCCTGGACAGCTAAATTGGAAAACGCAGATACACCACCTGTCTACAAAACTAAATAAAATAACCTTTGCATTAAGAATATTAAAAAACCACTTAGACAGGAATATACTTAAAACTGTTTACTTTTCAAATTTTTACTCAGTTTTAAAGGACGGAATTTTGTTTTGGGGGAGAAGCGTACACGCAAATCAATTTTTATTATACAAAAAAAATGCTGTGAGAATAATTTTTAATATGAAATACCGAGAATTATTATTATTATTGTTATTATTATTATTATTATTATTATTATCTACTTTAAAGTCGCTTTACACTATCTGATTTTTGTATTTAATATACCTTTGACGTATATCAAATAACAAATCGGATAGAATTTATTTATCGTTTACACTGTGTGACTACATGGTTTTGATTTTTGACAGTCGTCACTTAAAAAATTGACATATACAGGGTGTCACAATATATGTATTACAGCCTGAGAGGGATATGGCGCCCCAAAGAGAAAAATTAAAAATTTTTAATGGCTTTTTGACAGTCATAAAACAATTGAAAAATAATCAAATTCAAATTCGACAAAAATTTTGATCTAGAAAAATTCAAAATGGCGGATTCAATTTTCAAGTACTTGATGTCAAACCTATTTTTGATAACTTTAAAAATAAAGTTTTTATTCAAGGATAAAAACAAAAATGTAGGCATAAATTAATTTATTGTAGATTCAATCCTTTTTCATTAGAGGGGTTCAGAAATAAAACAGTTATGAGAGACTTGAATTTTTACCTAGGTTTTCGGAAAGTTTTTATTTCAGTTTACTTCATCATGTTACTTAGTCATAGTTAGACGATCACAATTATTAAAAATGTGGTAATAACAAAAGATAACATAATAGTTATTACTAGATTAAAAATTAATAACATCATTTGACTAATTTACAAATTAAAAATAAATATTGTAGTAAATAATACGATTTACAATAACGAACGTATTTAAAAACTATTGTCGTTTGAAAACAATGAAATACAATGAATTTCGAAGTTAATTTCTTTTGTAAACCAAAATATAACATTTTTATAATGATCGGATATGTCATATTAATTAAAAATAATGGGTTTCAACTTAAAGTCTTCCAAGAATGTAGGCTCAAATGTAGGCTCCAACCCACCAATTTAATTATGTAAAAAAAATTACCAGTTTACTATGTTTTACCATAATGTGTATTGGATTTTAGTTGAAAATTGTTTGATAATGGCCTAGAATCGGCCGAAACTAGTCACAAACAAAATGACTTTTTTTAGTTGTTAAGTATATTTTCAATAAAAAATTCATGATGGGCATACGATTTTAAGTTGAAAACCATTGCTTTTAATTTTTATAATGGTTAAAATAATACCTGACTATTAAACAACCTGATACAAATTACAATTACTACTTTGTAATTCCGGTCTAACAATTTTACGAAAATGAAGTCGGAAAAATAAAAAAATTAATATAAATAATAATAATAATATAAATGTTCTGAAGTAAAGTCTAATGTAATGTTACAAAAATCACTATTACCCTGTACCGTGTGCTGACGATTAAAAATGAATTTATTTTGTAAAGCTAAACCACTACTTAAGCAATCATAAGTGAAAATTGCAGCCACACCTTTGTTTCCTTTGTTTTGTCCTATTGTTAATCTTTTTACTACTGTAGATAATATGTATACTATATTATATTAATTTAATTTTCAGATTTTATTAACTGGTTATCATATTATAGTCATTTTTTATCATTCAAAATGCCTTCCTCTATTTCTTATACAACGTCTACATCTTTTTGAAATTGTTATGATGGCTCGTTGTATTACTCCAGATTGTTCGCGAACTTGATCACATGCTAAAACCTTCCTCGCTACTAGCTCTTCTTCGGATTCAGTTGGGGTACCGTCGTAAACAATATTTTTTAAAACCCGCCAAAGAAAGAAATCGAGTGGCGTAAGATCTGGAGATCTTGCAGGCCACGCAACAGGACCTCCTCTCCTTATCCATCGTGGCCCATAAACTTCATTTAGATGGTTTCTAACTGACACAAAGTTATGAGACGGAGCACCGTCATGCTGGAACCACATGCGATGACGTGACCGCAAAGGATTTACTCTAACAGTTCTGGTAATAATTAGGTATACGTTCCCAGTAAGCCGGTTTGATAAAACATAAGGTCCAACTAAATGATTGCCAATAATACCTGCCCACACGTTTATTCGAAATTGTCGCTGGTGGCTCCTTTGAATAAAAGCATGAGAATTTTCTTCATCCCATTTGTGGAGGTTATGCAGATTAACTACTCTATCTCTTGAAAAATATCCGTAAATAAAATATGTTGAGGAAAATGTCTATCCTCACGCAAGCGCCGAAGAATCCAACGAGAAAATGTGATTCAAGCATCTTCATCACCTAGGTATAATGCTTGCACGGAATGAAAATGAAAGGGATACAAAGGGAAACTAATTTTGTGTTTAATATGTTTTCTTAATTTATTAATTTTGTTAGAAAAGAAATAAATATAAGGAATAGAAATGTATTTAAATTCTAATTTATTATCAACAGGTAAAAGAGTAGTAGAATTTAAATACATCTCTATTCCTTATATTTATTTCTTTTCTAACAAAATTAATAAATTAAGAAAACATATTAAACACAAAATTAGTTTCTCTACTAAATTCAACCTTAAAAATATTTTCTCATCTTTTTATAGTTTAGATTTAAATGACAAAAGTGGTATTTATCAACTCACTTGTTCTTGTGATAAATTTTATATTGGCAAAACATCCAGAAATTTTAAAATAAGACTTAAAGAGCACTTACGATATATAGAAGAACCAGAAAAATACAATAATAATCCAAATTCAATAAAATCTACTTTTGCTTATCATGTTATTACAGAAAAACACTCAGTTAAAAATCAACAACTTATTCATCCCTTTAATGTTAATAATAACAATAAACACATTTTAGATATACTAGAAAATATTTATATTCACACCACAAATCCAAATTCATTAATCAATAATCAAATTAACCTTTTCAAACTTTGTTTAAACTACAAAATTTAAAACATCCTGCCAAATTTAGTTATCTTCCTTCACGCCATCTTTGCTTACATCTAAAAATTAATTGTTTTATGTGAATTTGACATTTTTCATTAGAAGTATTAATTTTGAATCTAAGCATAAGATTTATTATTATTATTATTGTTAGCGTTTAATTTTTGTAGAATTTGTCCGAAGATGACTTTTTTCCACTACTAGCTGTGAAGTGGACAATTATTGCGTCTCTAGCCAACTGAGAAGTTGAATTTCTCTATTAGTGGTTAATAATTTTTTCTATTGTTGACCTAGGTTAATAATGGACAAATTCAATTTTTTGAGAATCTAAGAATAGTTGTTTAACAAAAACGAGTGAAACATAATTTTGTATATCCAGGTGATTATCTTTAACGTATTTGCTGCTTAAAATTACCTAACACGATAAAATTATTTGAATAAAGAAATACCATTAGTTTAAAATTCGCGCCCTCATCCCATAACCGCAAATACATAACCTGAATTTATTTATTTATTAAATATGATGGTAGAATCAGTTCTTTCAGGTTTCCCAAAGGAGATTTAACCAGGCGAGTTAAGTTACATAAAGAATTTTAAGTAAATTACAAACATTTTGTTGTAGGTGTTTTGAATGGTTAACAGAATCTGGAAGGTCCGATCTGTTGCATAAAAATGTCGACTCTAAAAGCTTAACGAGTATGTGGCGAACACTTGCCATTCCCAAATGAATTACAAGTATCAATTTCTGAAACCTAATATTAAAATGATGCAAGGTATATTGGCGAAGCAATAAATGCCCGTTAACATCTCTAGCTATACCAAAACTACTCAAGCTTCCAGCTCAAATACTCTTAGGTATCGAAGTTAACATCTCCCAACAATTACTTCCCGAAAGTAGAGCACAAATTGTGACAGCCGAAATGGACTTAAAAATAAACCACTAAGACGCAGGAGATAAATAAAGGAATACAAACAATTTTCACTAAAATTATATTTTACGAGCCCCAAAATGTTAATTTTAAAGTAGGTTTTAAATTTTTGCCAGCTCAAACTGCTACGTGATCATGGTTAGAGTTATATATAAAAGTTAAACAACCCTTGTGTTACATCTTTACAAATACGATATGTAAAGGTGACAAATTGAAGTCGATAGTATTAGACTGCATAGAAAAGCTACAATTACAATGCGGTGCGAATGTTAGGGCATTAGTAAAACTTTCTAAGCCTAATTAAAAGAATATATGTATCACCTGAACAACCAAACCTTCTCGTAAACGATAAGAAAATCTATTATTTCTACGATGTCTCCTATTTATTGAAGTCGGTGCAAAATAACTTGATTAAATACGATATAATCTTTAATAACAAAAAAGCATCTTGGAAAGACATTAAAAATTTCGACATGTCAGACAAATCTAAACCGCTGCGATTGGCTTCTAAATCAACTAATTTACATATCACTCCGAATAATTTTCAGAAAATGAAGGTAAAATATGTTACACAAGTGTTTAGTGAATCAGTTGCAGTTGGTTTATCAATGTATGTAGCTTTTAATGCTTTTTGATTTATTTGCATTCCTGTGCTGCTTGATTTTTACAAGAAAAATGTTTATTTTTTATTTTTGGCTTAAATTTGGCTAGTAGTGGAAAAATAGTATATACACCATGGTTGTGAAGTCCATTATTGCCTACGCACCTTATTTCGCTCGGGGCTACCGCCCCTCGCGAAATAAACTGGTGCTAAGGCAATAATGACAGACTTCACAACCTAGGTGTATAATATACTATTATGTAATTTTAAAGTCGTAACCGGTCACAATTATATTAAATACAAGTATTGGATGACAATTATTATTTTTTATAATTAAATTATGATTAGTTAATATGGAACGTACCTCGCTGGAAACTTCCTGTAGTTCGAAGTCTATCATACAATCTATTAAAAATTGAATGACTCGGTGCATTTCTGTTGGGAAAACGTTGTCGATAAATTCTTTGAGCTTCTCTTATGTTACGTTTTGTTTCTCTATAAATAACAATCATTTCTGCCATCTCCTCGTTAGAATAATTCATTTTATAATTAATTTAATAAATAAGATTAATGAAATATCTAACTTATAATTATTTAAATGAAATGAATTAACTAATAAAAACTTTGAACAAACAGCTAAATAACCACAAAAACAACTAACAAAAATAAAACTAATGAAAACTACAAACAAACAACTAAATAATCATAAAAATCGACACAATGTAACGCAAGTGCAAAAAACAATGCTTAATGTTAGCTACAGCAATTGTTTTTTAAATAAATAACAAGCGACAAAGGCGACTCAGATATGATAATAATTCGCTTTAATTGGTTGTTTAAAGGTAGGAAATATTTTAATCGTGATAAAAATGTTAAAAGAAAACTTCGGAAATCTTTCTAGTTTCATTAGATTGATAGAACAATAATTTTTAAATACCTTCGTTAGTGTAAATATCGTTATTTAGTATAATATTTATTTTAACTTATAATTTATACAATTACTTAATGTTATTAATTTTGTGCAGTCTAGGAATCACCTTTTTTCATCTTTTGTTATTAGCGCATTTTGTAATAATTGTGATATTTACATGTTTTGTATTAAATAGAGACGATTCTTATTATAACTCAATAAAAGTATGATGAAGTAAACTGAAATAAAAACTTTCCCGAAACGTAGCTGAAAATTCAAGTCCATCCATCATAAGTGTTTTATTTCTAAACTCTAATGAAAATGGTTTTTATCTGCAGTAAAAGTTAACCAATTCCCACATTTTTTATACTATTTATGGTTGAATTGAGATTTATAAAAATTGGTTTGACAGTTATGCTTGTGGTATTTTAGAGTAGATACACGTTTGGAATTTTTTGTTAAAATTGGCTGACAAATTAAGAAATTGAAATAATGTTATTCGACTACAATGAAAATTTGCACGAATAGTCTCCAAGTCGAATTGAATTGTGAAATGTGGCGTTTTTTAAAACTAAAACTAAATATTTTTAACACGGGTAAAATTAATATTTACGCAATTAAAAACTATTTGTGAAAATTACAATTACTTAGTAATTGCCTTCGCAATTCCTATTATTTTAAGTTGTTTATTTAGGTATTAAATTAGTCATGATAAGTTTTAGTTTATAAATTAAATAAATTTTAATTTTGACATTTCATTTGGTTTTAGAGGAGTTTAGAGACCATTTTTGCAAAATTTCATAATATTTGAACGCCATTAATTTTTAAATTTTTTTAACTTTAAAGTCGTACAAAATTTTTTTTTTAAAGTTATTAAAAATCTGTTCGAAAGTTACATTTAATAATATTTTAAAGTACACTTTTGTAAATTTTCATCAAAATTGGTTGACATTTTTTATTTCGACAAGAATCGACCGTAACCATTTTTTTTTAATTTTCAAAAATCAACTGCACCTTCTTTTTTATTTATTTAGAAACCGATAAAACCAAATTTTCGTTTAAATCAAATTATTACATGATGTACTTAAAAATTGAATCCGTCATTTTAAATTTTTCTAGATCAAAATTTTGTCAAATTTGAATTGGACATAGTCAAAAACATTGATTATTTTTCAATTGTTTTAAGATTGTCAAAAAAGCCATTAAAAATTTTCAATTTTTGACTTTGGGGCGCCATCTTGGCGTAACTATTTGTCTAACATAAAAATTTTATTAAAAAAGTTGTTTATTTTATTGCCCTCTATAACCCCTTTCAGACTGTAATACATATATTGTGACACCCTGTATATGTAGGTTATGTTGCAAACGTACAAGATGAATCAAGAATCGATGGTTACTAGTGCCACAATTGCATGAAAGATACATTTAAAAAGACAGTAAGAAAAGAACAATTCTTTGGCCACCAAAGTGGTTACTCCGAAGAAACAAAGGTCGTGAGACAGCAAGTTTGGTTTTCATTGAATTAGCAATTGAAGATTCAATGAGAATTAGAAATTTTGCCTTTGGACATTATTGCCTGGTGTTTTTAATAACAATAATTAAGTTAAAATTAAATTAGCTACTAAAGGTTCGCAACATACAATACACTCCGAAATCCAGTACGCATGCTTTAACCCCGATCTCAAACGGAAAATCAAACGAAAATAGAAACTGTCCTATTCTGAAAGATTAGATACAAAATCAAGGGCAAAATAAATTTTTTTTTTTTTTTATTTTATTTTTTTAAAATTTTTTTATATTTAAAATTTTATATTAATTAAAATATTTTTTTTTTTTTTTATTTTAATATTTTTTTTTTTTTTATTTTTAAATATTTTATTTTTATTTTTTTTAAAAAAAATTTTATTTATAATTTTTTTATTTTTTTTATTTTTTTATTTTTTTTTTTTTTTTTTTTTTGATATATATTTTTTTTTTTATTTTTTTTATTTTTTTAAGTAATGTTTAATTTCATACAGTCATAATCACTTAACTCACCAAAAACAAAACAGATATTAACTTTCATTAAAATTGAACTAGCAGTTTTTGAGGTATCGTGTTTACATAGAAGACATAAAAAAGTTTCAGTTTGAGTCCAGAGCAATAAAAAGTTCTAATGCAAACTATTATTGGGGTTGTTTTTAATACGTTTATGAAAACATTGAAGGGTTTTTTAAAAAAATCTTAGCTTCAATATAAAAACACCCTGTATATTTAATCATTATATTTATTTTCATGTTGGTTAAATTTCGTAGTGTACTAAAATACGTAACATTTTAGAAAATGGCTATTTAAATGTTTTTTCTACAACTTATCGATTTTGTTCACTTTTTCGATGAAACTTTTGTAAGTCGATACACACTTTCTATATGTTCGTTTATTAGTATCGGGGTGATGTGATATGGAGTTCTGCGAGAAACGATTGCTTTTATAAATATTTTTTTACACTTAAACATAAACTTTTTATCCGACGTTTATTATTCCTGGATTAGAAAAAAACTTAAAATAAGTACTTATCTACATAAAAATATGAATGGTTCTTTTTACATTCGACAATTTGTTATTCACCTAAATATTTATCAAATTAACTTAATGTAAACTTTTGTCATCCTCGTCAGCAGCGCTGGTGATGACTATCGACTTTTGAGTGTAGAATTTTTGCGATCAATTATGGTATATACCTTAACTTTGTGGAAAAAAGGATTAAACTAAATTATGAATTCTTGTACAATTTCAATTCTTGTGCTTATGGACATATTTTGTTTCAGATTCTTTCTCAAATTCTTCTTAAAGTGCAATCAAAACTGCTTAAAGAACGCTGGTAATCCAAGAGATATGAGACGATTTCAAGTAAGTTGCGTATATTAATAATACCTATTTAGTTTATTAAAATTTTTAGTCTAGCCATTTGAATTCAAGGTGATGTCCGTTTTACCACTTTTCTTAGTCCTCAATTACATATTAATGCGTTCGCGTTACTTCAGTTAATAGTACAAGAAAAACTCTAGTTAAACAGAATAAAATTAAGACAAGTCACTATAAAAATAAATGTCTTTAAGCGGCGGAAAGACTGTGTTGCTTTTAATGGAATCTCAGGGGCGCACCAATTAGCTGTTACAGCGGGAGGTATCGTCAAACTTTAAACTGGAAATTAGTCTTCTTTCATTGAGTTATACAAGTAGGATCGTAGTAGATTATAATTACTCCAGAAAATGTACATTAAACTTTACATGTTTGCATCATATTTACATTTTAATCGTTTTTACGTAATTGCCAATGTTTTTAGTTGATTCATTTTTGAATTTCCTTTTTTTGAAAATAATTAGCAATAGAGGCTTGGTATAGAATGTAATATTTCACTATCTATAAAAAATTGGGGTTTATAATTTTTATATATAAGTTAGTAATTACAGTTCAATTGATGCTTTTGAAATTGGGAAACATATTTAGTTCTTAAAGTATTACATTTGTATAAGTTCGTACCTGAATCGAAAACTTTTTAAAGTTTAGATTTTATACACTTATATTCTTGCTTTCGATATATGTTGGTAGATATCGGTCTTTGGATGTATTCTTACGCGTTCGATAAATTTTAGAATATATTTAGATTCGCCATCAAAATTCGAGGTGTAGTCGAAATATAATTTAAGAACATTTTGGTGACAGTATTGAAACTTTGGGATACACTTTAGAATTTTTTCAGCTATTCGAATTTTTTTCTAATCCGTTTTAAAAAACCAAAAAAATTGAAGCTTGTACAGCATTAAAAAAGTAGTATTTCTAGACCTCAAATTTTGCTGAAACTTTAACTTTAACTGAAACTGTCGTAAACAATGAAATAACCAAAAAAGGGCGAAAACTATATTTATGCACAGATTCTTGAATATTTTTTAGTAAAAAAGTTTGTATACCCCAGTTCACTAGAATACTTGACAAGTTTTTCCGTTTTATAGGAATCTTTGTTGGGTGGAGATGTAATAAAACATTGCCTTTATAAGAATAATATTTGTCAAAGTTTCTCCCTAAACATATGGGGCTTCATCAAAGCTATACTATCGCGGTTATGTCAATAAAATATAGCGACTTAGATGTACAATGGCAGCCTTAAAAGACGGTATGGGAATAATGAGTCTATTCTGTAAGACTTAACGAGATCGTGCTTAAACGAATATCCTTCAATATACGATTATTCCGTCAATGCCTATTCTGTAACTTTTTCTTACCGTTCATGAACGGCAAAATCAATAGTATAGGATCGTTGGTGAACGAGAGCCATTTTGGAATCACTTGTTAACGGATATTGGTTGTGAGTCTGAGGTGAAATTTATTATACATGGATCGAGCCCCCTTTACAGCAAATTAGTCGAACTAGACAGATAGTAATTTCTTAAAGTTTATTTCTGGGCCCTTCCAGAAGAAAATTTTAGAAAACTTTGTAGGTCAAGTCGACTTAGTGGCTTTTTTTGGTGTCACTCCTCAGAGAAAACCATATCATTTAAATATTTCTATTTTCATTAACTTACCTTTTTCTCTATGGATAACTGGTTTGCAAGGACCCCTACCCTATTGGTTTTTAACCAACATTTTTTCGAATTATTTTGTTTGTCGGGAATCGGGATTGTATTTTCTTGTACTCACAACGGGTCGTTTTCCATTTCTTCTAAAAATTATATAGTAACTTTTATCGGGTGGTTTTGGTGCTGCTCAGTTGAGTTGACACCATAACTCATTTTTCTCTGTTCTATTAAAATCCTATCAACAATGACAAACACTTGAAATAGTTATTTTCGATCCTCCGTCCATAATCACCGATTTTGTATCACTCAAAAGCGGCCAAAAACACCCCTTTTCTTGGCCTAGTCCGGCAAAAAGTTACTAAAAAGAGTGTAAGTGTATTAACCTACGTCCGCAAATGAGTTTTTAATAACTAATATGTGTCTGTCAAAACTAAGTTTATGGGTGACAATATGGTACGAAATTATGTACTATTCATCCTAAACTTGAACCTTGTTCGTTTAAAGTGCTGCCAGGGTCGAGCCATTAACGACCGTCGTTACAGAATAGGAATTTACCGACAATCGTTTACCTGATAATATGATAAACTATAATCGGTATGCAACGAAATTTACAGAATAGACACGTAACTACCACAACTTTCCATATTATGCCTAGAACATTAAGACGTCGTATTCGGAATAATGATTTATCAAATCCATGCAACCAACTAAAACTTTAGGAATGGCCAATAAAGTTAGTAGCCCATATAAAGAAATTGTAAAGATAAAAATTTGCTGTAAATTACAGTGAGAAATACTGATCAGAGTTCACATGACTCGAGATTGAAGCATAGACAGGGAGAAATTAATGTATTTGCAGGAAATATTGGAAGAAAATGGCATGTTGCTGTAATATGGAAGATACTCGTGTGTTTAAAGGAAAGTACAAACAAGAAGAGTTCCTGTTTTAGTTGAAAGAGCATTTTCCGGCAGGAAAAGGATTGGGAAAAATTATTTTAATAGTAGATACTTACAACTCCCATTGCAGCACATAAGTTTTACAACTTATGATGTAATATTATTGTACTTGACGATTTATTCAGCCCATTATCTTCAACCTTCAGATCGTCGAGTATTTAAATCCTTGAAATCTGCATTTTAGCTGAAGCGTGGATAAATCCAGCAACTAACCCCAAACACTATATGAATTCAAGGCTACAGGCCTTTTTTCGATACAATCCGGAAGTTATACTGGAACATGCATATTCTGTAAGAATTTTTTTTGCAAGCTAGTACTGGTGTAAATTAAATATTTCTATATTACATTTAATTAATACAATCGTATATGCATTAATTAATATTAGCGCCAAAGAGAATAATCAAAAATGTTTTCGTCCAAGAAAAGAAAGTGAGTTCCCTGCTGTGCAATCAAAGAATCGGGTGAGGGCAAAGATAAAACGAAAATTCCACAATAAACGTAAAACGCAACAATATAGATACGCATACTAATCTGTTGACCAAAGTAATTATAGAATGCGTTGAAGAAGTAGCAAAGAAAACTGTTCAAAAGAGAAGCTTGATAAAACCAAACAAGAACAGAAACCTGGTAAAACGGACGGAGTTAAACAAAATATAAATATTTAAGGAAACAAACTGGTCTGAAATCGACATAAACATCGACGAACGATTAAACTACAGATTCGCTGAAGACATGTTCTGATAAGCAGTTGCCCGTAATATTTTTAACATATGATAACAGACTTAAATAACCACTCCAAAAATGTTATGAATAAGAGAAAAATAATGACAACATACAAGTAGAACGACAGATCTTAGACGAAGTCGAAAACTTTATACACATGAGCCACGAAATAACCAGAAGAATCTCTCTATCATGGGTGACAACTAAAATACTTTTTTTTACATCACACATACGTAATACCTTAAAAGAAAAAATTGCATAATCTATATAAACTTCCAGTGGTAGCATACAGAGTAGAAATATGGGGATGCTAAAATTCATGCACACAAACTAGTCAGAACACGATAGGATAATACTAAGTATCAAACTTCACAGGAAGAGGAACACCTGGATAAGGGAATAGACTGATATTATCAAGTTGACGTCCAGATCAAGAATTGTTCCATATTTACAATCACTTCAATAAAGTCTCTATATTGAATTATTAATATAACACAATTTGAAGTCAGAGCTCCTATTTATATTCGTGGGTGAAAAAATTGTGAAAGATTTTTATATATCCGCTTGAGAATTCCGTTATGCAGTATTGATCTACATCAACAATATTCAGAAACATTTTACATAGTTTTTCTGCAGCAATTATTCATTATCACTGAGAACACTGTTGCAAAAAGCACAACTGTGGACGTGCCCTGAGAAACAAGTAAAAGTCATAGCGTGGTGAAAGTTCAGGATAATAAAGCGGATGTTGTACTTAGCTAGAATACTATCGGTCCGGGGTGCGCCTACGGCACTCCATTCATTTTGGGTTATTGCAGGCATATTGAAAATCGTTAATTTGAAATAAACTAATATTTGAAAAATTTTGGGCTGCGTCTAGAGATCAAAATATCATAAAGGAAAATCCAAATTTTAAATTATAGGTAGGTTTTGAGAAAACTGGGACTCTGTCAAGAGACCAAAGTAACCATAACTCAAAAGGTTTGAATGAAATATTTGGAAACCATTGTGCATAAAAATTTGGAAAACGAAAAGGTTTTTGTTTATGGAACACATTACAACATTAACTAAATAAAAGGTAGTACTACTGACACGTTAACTGACGTTATCATCTCCTCATACTACTTTTCCTTGTCATGAGGATGGTCGATATTGTATTGTTAGACCAGATACACTCAACGATGGGTAGTCCAATATTTTCTACAATAAGACGTGTACCATTATACTCCTTTCCTGGTATTTAAATTTCCCAAAAACATTACGACACACCCTTTCTTCAATGTTAACTTATGAGGAGGGGGTCCCATGAGTGTAATGGAATTAAGAAACTCGATGGGTACGCATTTTGTTCTTCTTTACGTTGCATTCCACACTATCCACACTATAATAAGCTTTAGCTTGTCCCTGAGAAGTCAGTTCAAATGTAGTTAATGTCGTCTCCAAACACGCTAGATATGATATCTTCAACAATCATGGTAGGTGGAATTTTTACAAAATATGATTTTAAACCGTCTTCACCTCTTCCGGAACCAACTTGCAATAACCATTCCGTGAAACCCGCTTCATTCTGATCTACCCTCATATTTTCAGTCAGACTCAACTCGCGAAACGTGGACCAAAATTGAATTTGGGACTTTATGCTGGCTTCAAAAATTTTAACCCGATTTCTTTGTTGTACAACAGGGGCTTGTTGTTAGCAAAAATAACAATCTTACCATTCAAGGCTTCCTTGAATCGCTGGTAATTTTTATTGGTATTCCCAATCCTGCATGAACCGTCTGACCGCATTGAGGTTTATCGTAAACGTAATGGTGGGGCATATCCATGTAAAGATATTGGCGCGCGTTTTCATCTTTTGAATTAATGTCAAACCATACAGTAAGAGTTGTACCCCTCTGCGCGAATGAGATTTCTTTAGCATTTTGTATTCTTTTAGTCTCCAAATGTCTTCTGGTGCAGCAATATATATTGCTTTACTTCATCCCAGTTATAGCATTTATCTCTGTTACTCTAACGAAAGCGCAGTTGTAAATATATTTAAAAATGTATTTGACCGCCTTACCAGATGAGCAAACTTCGACGTTAATATGAGCGCTATTCTTTCGGGAAAGGTACAAATTGTAAGGAACAACCCAACGATTATCTAGGAAATGATCTCCCTTCTTTACAGTCCGACCATTCATCCTGCCTTTGTATTCTGGATTTAAATTCTTTGAGAAACTTTTTTCCCATTTTCTTCCATGCATGGAGCTATTGGATTTATGTCGCCACAGGGCCCGTGTATCATTAACTTGGTTATTATGCTGTAGAGCTGAGTATCTTCACTTCAGGTATTTCTGCGCTGACGACTTGGTCACTTCTTATTATGTCTCCTGAGTCCAAAATTATTAACATGTGACAATGCGGAAGACCTGCACAAAATTTTAATACTTGTCATAAGAAATTTGAAACAAAACAGTATCCCGTGAATAAAATATAAAATTTAATTTTACGATGTGATTTTGAATTAAAAATTTTTGATTGTAATTTTGGATTTTATTTTGAAAGAATGAGTTCGGGGAATAATTTAAAATGACAATTTAAAATTTTAGATTGTAATTTTGAGTTTTATTTTAAAAGAGCGAGTTCAGTACAATCCAAAATTACAATTACAAAGTTGTAGATGGGATAAGCTTAAGCAAAAACGTAAAATAACGGTTTAAAAATTTTAGATATTATTTTAAAAGTATAAAAATTTAAAATCAGTATTTAGATTTTGAAATAATAAAATTGTGCAAAAATCTTAAAATTACAATTTAAAAATTTTAGAATGTGATTTTGGAAATAGAAAATTTGGAGAACATTATTTACCGCATGTAAAATATCACTTTACCAAACACTTTTTTTTGGTTAACTCATTAAATCTAGTAGTGGAATACTGTGGCAACGAAATCGGGACGGTCTGTCGCAGTTTCCCCAGGCAACATATTTTCGGTAATTTCTGTCCAGGCAGGATTGTGTGTAAACGTTATGAAAAGTTCATGGCCATGGCATCCTGATAGTGTTGTTGCATTGACCTCTTACTTTTCCAGCCTTAAGATTTCGATGTTTTTATATAGGAATTGTGGCTAAAATATAAACGGGTTGATCAGCTGACCGGCTTCATAGATCAAACACGTATTTTTCTTCTTATTCGTCGATTTTCTTTGCAATCACTTGTAGATTCCGTGGTCGATGAAACTATTTAAAAATTGATTCGTATTTTTACTTCAATTTAATAATTTTTATACACCTAACTTTATAAAAAAGGAAAATTACGATAAGTATTCAAACAAAAACTATCAATTATAATTTCGGTCACACATCACAGGTAAGAGGCCAATTAGTTCAGTTATTGGGCATCGTGCTAATAACGCGAAGGTCGTGGGTTTGATACCTCCATGGACCAAACATATTTTTATATAGGAATTGTAGATAAGAAATAAACGGAGTGATCAGCTGACCGGATTCACAGATCAAACACTTGTTAATATATAGGATTGACTTTATACTGTCATATCACTTTTTTTAAGTTCAAGGGGGTGCAAACCAAGTCCACCTTGTGTATATTTAAGATTGTAATAGTTTCATGTTTTTGCTTGTTTGTAAATATTTGCTATGAAAGGGTTTCGTATGATTAATACAAATGAAATAAGCTAAACTTTAATGAATTTTCAAAGTTGAAATTAAAATAATCCGTGTGAAATTACTGGGGACTGGAAAAAATACCACCAGAAAAAACCCAGGAAAAAATGTCCTCAAAAAAAATAATGTATAAATTATAATTTTATAAATATTTATGCACTGTTACTTATTTATATTTAAATAAAATCAATACAAAGTGTTATTCGGTTGGATTTAAGCAAAGGGGAGCGGATATTATTCCCATACTAATTTAGCCAGGGGTGCACGGTGATGTAGGTTACAGTTATTACTATTTAAAAAAATACATGTTTTCATATAGTTTCGGGTAAACAGCGTTGGTTGCTAGATGTGATCGGGGGTCAACGGTGTTGGTTGGTAGGTTACAGTTATTAGAAATTTTTCTTTAAAAATTACATGTTTTCATGTAATTTGGGGTAAACGGTGTTGATCGGTAGGCGTGATCGGGGGTGAATAGTACTGGTTGGTAGATTACAGTTATAATAATTTTCTTTTTTAAAAAAACTACATGTTTTTATGCGATTTGGGGTAAACGGTGTTGGTTGGTAGATGTGATTGGGGGTGAACGGTGTTGGTTGATATATTACAGTCATTACAATTTTCTTCTTAAAGAAATTACATGTTTTATGTGATTTGAGTTAAACGATGTTGGTTGGTAGGTGTAATTGGGGGTGAACGATACTGGTTGGTAGGTTACAGTTAAAACAATTTTCTTCTAAAAAATACATGTTTTCATGTGATTTTGGGTAAACGGTGTTGGTTGGTAGGTTACAGTTATTAGAATTTTTTCTTTAAAAAATTACATGTTTTCATGTAATTTGAGGTAAACGGTGTTGATCGGTAGGCGTGATCGGGGGTGAATAGTACTGGTTGGTAGATTACAGTTATAATAATTTTCTTTTAAAAAACTACATGTTTTATGCGATTTGGGGTAAACGGTGTTGGTTGGTAGATGTGATTGGGGGTGAACGGTGTTGGTTGATATATTACAGTCATTACAATTTTCTTCTTAAAGAAATTACATGTTTTATGTGATTTGAGTTAAACGATGTTGGTTGGTAGGTGTAATTGGGGGTGAACGATACTGGTTGGTAGGTTACAGTTAAAACAATTTTCTTCTAAAAAATACATGTTTTCATGTGATTTTGGGTAAACGGTGTTGGTTGGTAGGTTACAGTTATTAGAATTTTTTCTTTAAAAATTACATGTTTTCATGTAATTTGAGGTAAACGGTGTTAATCGGTAGGCGTGATCGGGGGTGAACAGTACTGGTTGGTAGATTACAGTTATAATAATTTTCTTTTTAAAAACTACATGTTTTTATGCGATTTGGGGTAAATGGTGTTGGTTGGTAGATGTGATTAGGGGTGAACGGTGTTGGTTGATATATTACAGTCATTACAATTTTCTTCTTAAAGAAATTACATGTTTTATGTGATTTGGGTTAAACGATGTTGTTGGTAAGGTGTAATTGGGGTGAACGATACTGGTTGGTAGGTTACAGTTAAAACAATTTTCTTCTAAAAAATACATGTTTTCATGTGATTTGGGGGTAAACGGTGTTGGTTGGTAGATTACAGTTATTACAATTTTTCTTTAAAAATTTCATGTTTCATGTGATTTGGAGTAAATGGTGTTGGTTGGTAGATGTGATCAGGCGTGAATGGTGTTGGTTGGTAGATTACAGTTATTACAATTTTCTTCTTAAAAAAAATTACATGTTTTTATGTGATTTGGGGTAAACGGTGTTGCTTGGTAGATGTGATCGGGGGTGAACGGTGTTGGCTGGTAGGTTACAATTATTACAATTTTTTTCTTTCAAAAAATTACATGTTTTCATGTGCTTTGGTGCAAACGGTGTTGGTTGGATTACAGTTATTACAATTGCTTCTTTAAAAAATTAATTAATTAATTACATTAATTAATTACATTGTGTTATACTTACAATTATTATTTTCGTTATTAATATTTAAAACTTGTTTGCATTATCAATATATCAAGTATTTTGATACATTATCTAACATTTATTTGTAACAAAATTGTTTCGGGAACATTTCTTCCAGAGATATTTTATCCGGGGACATTTTTTCCGAAAGACATTTTTTCCGGAGGTATTTTTACCGGGATATTTTTTCCGGCGGTATTTTCCCTAGATTCGGAGTTATTCTATATCCCATCGAACGCGCCCCCAAACACGGACATTTGATTTTTTTTCAATAGATTAACTTTTTATAGATAATTTATCTGCATTCTTTAATATCTCTGTCACCAACAACCCACTTGGTAAGCTATCTATTACATAAGTGTTTCAAACATTTCAGTCGCTGAAATTCGAAATAGATTCCTTAATTTGCACTCAATTCTCCACAATAATCCAAAACGAATTTATTTAATTGCAGTTTTTGTAATGGAAATAAATATGAAAGGTAAAATATAAATAAAAAATGTTTCACTTTGGCCTAAAGTTCATTTACACTCAATGTAATTATATAATATATTCTGTATAAAGTGGTAGTAAAGTGAAAATTAAAAAGAAGTTACCGTAACTTTTTAAACTTTAAAATGTTTACCTTATAAATTTAGCGTAGGTTTACGTTTAGAGTCAAATATTAAGTTAATTTTCTGCGTTAAATTTAATATCGTGTGTGGAATCGTTTCATTATATTTGGAGATGTTGACAACAGGTTAAAATAACATAGAGTTAGATTAACTCCGTGATATTATTAATCAGTCGATATGGATTCAGCTAACAGTGTCTTTCGAAGAGTTCAGCGATCGTTGTACGACGCAACGGAAGCTAATAGCTGTCATTAATTTGATTACGTTTACATTGTACACGCTCTTATTCTACCGCGCGATTTAAGTGTAGCGATTAAGATATTCTTTCTCAAGTGAAAATAAAATTTTTGCAATTAAAAGTGGCTTTAAGTTCGTTTTAAAGACGACCGTTAATATAAAGCTTACTAATTTTCCTTCCACTAAGACAACACAATAATGTCGACAGTATCTAACACTACCATTTATTTCAATTCTCATATGCGTTACTATGGGAATCTGGATTTACCGTCGGGTTGGGTGCTGAAATAGAAAAGATTTTTATTTCCTTTGTGTCGCCGAGAGAATTGGGAAAGTAAGAACTATAAGGTGTCGTTGGTTTTTGTATCTCATTTATTTTCCTTGATCTCATTTGTGAACCGAATTTTATATGCCACCACTCCTTTCTACGTTTTTTATACGCAATTTGTGAACAAGCAAGTATTGTCTCAGTAAGTGGCTGTTCATATCATACGTTATTTCAGTTAAATATTAAATTTATGAATCCATTAAATGCCAATAGTCGACTACTTCGAATAAGACGAAAAACTTAGGGGAAGTGTTAGTGACGTCCGCTGCACTTGGTATATCTTATGTTGGTCGATGGCCGTATTTCAAGCGTCCGTATCGAACGACGCCTACTGGCCGCTCCGCCGTCATCATCCCGCGGTTCCCATGGGAACGCGTGTGTATCGGGGGTGCAAAGCCCCTAGGAAAGCGCGAGCGTCCCCCGAGGGAGGAGTCTGTCTTTCTATGCACTGAGCTGCCACCTTGAACCTCAAAATGGCTACATATGCACCATCGTTACTTTAAACTAAAATTTATTTCTAAATTTACAGGTCGTCATAGCCACACAAGTTTCTGTCGAGGGACCTCTATTAGCAATTTCGGATAATATGTTTGTGCATAACAACTCTAAGCACGGAAGACGAGCGAAGAGACTGGATCCCTCCGAAGGTACTTATATAAACAGTATGTTCATTTTTATTACCTATCTGCTTTACACCATACACATTCAAAATTTAAACGATAAATTTAAAGACTTGAAATAGTGACGGACTTAGTAGACATCAACCACAAATCATCAGCTTCATTGGTATGCGTCGTGGCCTATTGCAACCCAATCGTAAGATACGCCAATGTTGTGCAGCGCGTTCGCGGAAACATCTCGTTTGTATGCGGACCCATAGCGGATCCAAAACTTTGTGAAATTGGCTCCCGATTCAGTTCACTGGAGGAAGGAAGCGGAAACAGCGTACAGCGCCTGCACTTTCTTATGAGCCCTTTAATCTTCTTTCTTATTCACTTTCTCCGTCTATCTTTATTACACGTTCGTTCATAAGATTTGCGCTCCGAGCTGATATCTCACCCTCACGCGGTTCTATATTATCCGCTCGTCGCGGAACAAGCCATGCTTCACTTTGTTAATATCTCACTTTGTTCTATTTTATCCATTTTATTTTAATCTTTTCTCAGAAAGTAATTCGTTTTAATTTTTACTGTTACACTTACTACTAAATCTACAGCTTTTATTTACACGATAAAAATTAATTCTAATTAAATCTTGTAATCATTAGGTTTATACCCTCCACTACCTGTAGCGACCCCCTGCATTAAAGCCATTAGTCCTAGCGAAGGGTGGACATCGGGTGGTTCGACAGTAATCATCGTAGGAGATAATTTTTTCGACGGCTTACAAGTTGTATTTGGGACCATGTTAGTTTGGAGCGAGGTACGTAGAAACTTTTTTTCGTATTTTTATTTACTGAAACATGGCTTTCAAGTTAACCCTACTAAGTTATTCCCATTATTAATAATTCAACATTTAAGAGTGCTTGTAAACCGTATGCAAGGGGCAAATGCATACCTCGTACGTTTGAAGCGCATTCGCAAAGATGCTTGTAATAAAGTCAAACTCAAAAATTAAAATCGATGTAATTTAATTTTATACGTTTAATAAGCAGTTTTAAAACAGAGTTGGTAATTTTCAGCTTATAACACCACACGCAATACGAGTTCAAACTCCACCAAGACATATTCCGGGAGTTGTGGAAGTTACATTATCATATAAATCCAAACAGTTCTGTAAAGGAGCGCCGGGGCGATTTGTATATGTTTGTAAGTATAAATAATAATAATATAATTCAGTTTTTTAACTTCCAAACTCTTCTGAAAATTTACAGCTTTAAACGAACCAACAATAGATTACGGTTTTCAAAGATTACAGAAACTTATACCACGACATCCAGGAGATCCTGAAAAGTTACCAAAGGTAAATTTTCAAGTTTTAATTTTGATTTGTTAAGAATGATCGAAATAAAAATGATATAAAAGAAAGTTATTGCAACAATAAATTTGATTTTAGGAAATTATTTTGAAAAGGGCGGCGGATTTAGCAGAAGCATTATATACAATGCCCCGAAATAATCAGTTATCACTAACGGCGCCGAGATCACCAACAATGGGAAATAACGGAATGACTTCCACCTTTAATACGTATACTGGACAATTATCGGTCAGCGTTCAGGACAGCGGAAACGGTCAGTGGACAGAAGGTGCTTGTCCTTCATTGCTTTATTAGTAATTGTCGTAATGTTTGGTTTGTTATTAACGGACGGGACTAATTTCCTTAACATTAAAATATCACATAAAACGTTTACTTCTTAATAACTAAATGGAAAATTAATTACTTTCTGCTTGCAATTGTTTAATTAATAGTTTAACTTACTAACTTATTCTAAATAATACTTACTGCAATGAAAAAAATTAAACAAAATGAACTTGTTCACGGAATGAAGAGCAGACGATCTTATATGTATTTGTTTTTCCACTAACGAGTGTTCTATTAAAACGATGGTCTGGGTAAGTCTTGGAATTTTCTTAACATATGGTAATTTTTCCTAATCTTTCCTAATTTTTGTTTTGTTATTTCGGTTTCAAATTTTTCCAATTCTTAACCCTTCCAACCAAATCACTTGCTGATAGATCATTTCCATTCCGCACAAAATCGAACAAAATATTCATTTCTGTTAATTTTTAGGTTATGTGAATTTATATCACCTTTTAATGCAGTGTTGCACGTCACTACACGTTATTTTGCTGTACTACTTGTCTACACTGTAAAAGGTAAACTAAATTAAATCAATGAAATTTCATGGCTTGCCAAATCCAATTTTATTTGAACACTGGTTAGTTAGGTTTGTCAAATGAGAAAAACTCGCCTTACATAGTGTAGCGTGTTTTTAAGAACACAGAATACAAAATTTGTGTCTGCTATACTTTTATAAACGGACACTGACTTATGAATGAATTATGTTCATTCATTTTAATATTTTAACGCAGACTAGTTCAAAAATTGATTAATTTTTAAATCAATATTTAAAATAGTTGTAGAAAGAGGAAATAAGATTTGTGTTAAAATTAACCCTTAACATTAATAGTTGATAATTTTTCCGTTTTCCAAGGAATTTTTTTTTTGAATTTACTACCAGAAAATTAGTTTGGAGAAACGTAAACCAAATTTTATTCAAAAAATTGACATAATAATGGCTGGTTAAAAGTAAATCTGGACCAATTTAAATGTCGCAAAATTAGGGACGAAATAATTTTGACGGATGACTTTTTTATTCAGCTTTATACATTTTTCATTTCAAATGAATTGATGCATTTTATTTTTCATCTATTGCATCCTAGTAAGCACAGTTGATGATGACAGTGTGTTCATATACCTTTTCCAATGTAAATGCTTTTGGTTGTGCATTAATTAGTTCTTCCAAGCTTTTGCTTGACAATAGCTGAGTATTTTTCATTTGGTCAATTGGAGGGTTTTATCTCTTTTGAATGAATCAACATCATTAGCGCATACCACTATACCACTGCTTTAGAGTAGTGACAGCTTGCTGGATTGGACCAAAATATAATCTGGGTTTTATAATGTCGTATGAACCGTAAAATTCGCTTTTGTAAGCACTTTGGCATCTAGATATTCGATGTCATTGTGACAGATATAGTGAAAACCTTAAGTGAGTTATATTAACTTTCCATTCTACTTTTTTCGAGACTTTCAACACAAATATGGTGACGGGTTTAATAGTTATTTCCATTCCAAATACGCAAAAGAATTGTTTTTTCGAAGTGACTGAGGCGAAAGCAAAAACGATATTTTGATGTTTCTGAAGTACAGTCAGTTTTCAAAACCGTTATTACAGACATTTTTATATTAACTTTTACATCGACAGCTACCTGGGTATCTTTGACTAAAATCTGTCGTGTATTTTCTAGCAGTGCAAACATTACAGGAACTATATTTGTTTCTCTCCAGTGCTTATAAGTCCGGGGTCAGCAAATATCGGGTTCCCACATAGAGCCGCATCTATCACGATATCTAGTCAATGTTTCGCATCACTTTCACCTTAATTAACACGAAAAACATTGTTTAATTCTTCCTGTATTTTGTATCTAGTAGCGAGTACAGAATGTCTCAAACTGTTCCATCTCATAGAGTACAAGTACAACCAATTTCAATAGAGATAAAGCAAGATGTTTCTCCTAATCTCGTTTCGGGTGAAAAAAAAAGATTGGTGACCGTTCAACATATTCATCAAAATTATCGTGAAACACTACCGCAAAATATTAAAAAGATTTTTATACAGGGTGATTCATTACTATTTGGAAATAATTAAACACTAGAATCCCGACCTCAAATTATGAAGATTTAACCCAAAACACCTAGATAAAATGTCGCTCATTACTAAGTTACAGGGTGTTTTGTTTAAAAATTTAAAAACGATTTGTGCTTAGTATTTTAACATTAATTGACGTATTTATTTCATATTTGGCAGGAGTGTAGACACTGTACACCCTACACCCTTCTAAATTATGTTAAACAAACATTTCTGTCTACTATCAGAGACGTACGACAGGGTAAGTGACCGGTTAATCGTGCCCAAATTCTACGCCACTGGTGGAATAAAAATTTTAGTACAATTTTTCGATCCTCCAATATTTATTAAGTAAATAATGTACTCTTTCCTCATAACGATTAAGTCAATATTTCTCGAGATATTTTAAGTTAAACATGAAGCTGTACAATTGAATTGAAAAAAAATGAAAGCACCCCACTAGATCAAAAGAATTAATTCAGTTCAGAGCCAACTACACGAAACAAATAATATTGAAAAATTATCCATCAAATGTGACTTATCGGATTGTAATTTAAATAGAAATCAGGTTATTTGCTTTAATAATATTTTAAAATCACTTTGAATTATTTTAAAGTTAGAAGATCTATTTTATTTTTGTCAATAAATTTTAGTATCTTTATTGTTAATACGGATTAAAGTTTAATTTGCGTATTAAATGCAATGGCTCAAAACGTCAATATTAGTTATTACATACCAAAATTTAAAAAATGATACAGCTTCATGTTTAACTTAAAATATCTCAAAAAATATTGACTAAATCGTTATAAGGAAAGACTACATTATTTACTTTAAAAATATTGGAGAATCGAAAAATTCTACTAAAATTTCTATTCCGCCAGTGACGTAAAATTTGGTGCGATTAACCGGTCACTTACCCCTATCGTACGCCTCTGGTAGTAGACAGAAATGTTTGTTTAACGTAATTTAGAAGAGTGTACAGTATCTAGACTTCCTGCCAAATATGAGATGGATACGTCAATTAGTTTTAAAATACTGAGCACAAATAGTTTTAAATTTTTAAACAAAACACCCTGTAACTTAGTAATGAGCGACATTTTATCTAAGTGCTTTGGGTTAAATCTTCATAATTTGAGGTCGGGATTTTAGTGTTAAATTATTTGCAAATAGTAAAGAATCACCCTGTATAATTCATATCCGAAAGTTTAAAATAAAAAAATTAAGAGGAACACTTATATTACCTTTTAACTTTTATTCCTAAGACGGAAAGATACAAACAATTCTAGTTTTCACGAATCAATGTTTCTTAAAACTTCCAAACAAAGCTAATTTGGAACACCTTGTATATAAAAACATTCGATATATTTTTGGATGCAAAAAGTGATGCTCTACAAAAAGATTTCTAATCTTTTTGATATCTTTGCCGGCAAAATTAGGGACACGCACAATTTATTCTTGCTTTTTTTCAAAAAATATATTTATTTGCAATCTTTTACAAAAATAAAAAGTAACACACTGTAACCACACCAACGACTAACCACAAATGGGAGCAATTTGTTATGAAAAATTTAATTTCTTTTTTAAAGAAAAGAAAAATCACGTTTTTAAAAAAACATTTTTTTTGGTGGGTTCCCAGGAAAATTTATTTTAATAGCGTATGTTTCCCCGACGAGCTTGAACTAATCGACCTTGCATGCTCCTGATAATATTGTCATTTGCTTCTTTAGTTAATTCCTCCAAAAGCACGGTTTGTAGCTGCAGGAATCCTAGCCTTAATCCTTTCACCTTTTGCATGATCAATGGGATTCATTTCAAGGGACTTAGCAGGCCAATCTATTCCAGTCTCCACCTAGCGATATGTGGACGAGCATTGTCGTGCATACAAAGGAAATTATCTCCAATAAATGGAACAAAAGGTACTACATGGTCGTGTAGAACTTGCTTTAAGTACCAATCAGCAGTCAGCGTGCCCCTGTCAATTACTATTAATTGTGTGCGCGCTCTCAAACATATTCTGCTCCAGACCATAACTGAACCTCCGCTAAAAGCGACACTGGGAGTAAAATTAAATTGAGCATACCGTTCTCCTCGTCGTCTCGATACTTTCTCTTCCTTTGATCGAGTTTACACAAAAACGGCTCTCATCAGTGAACAAAACTTGGCTGCACTGGGGAACATTTCAATTTTCATGATCATCGGCAAACGCTAGTCGGCGCTACGCAATGACATACCTCGAGTTTTGGAGCTTTCGCTGATACGTATGAGCCTAGTTCGACTTGACTAAACCTTTTTCTTACTGTTCTTCCACTTATCTGAACCCCTCTGACCTATGCTAGCGCATTTCTGGTCTGCAATGCTGCTTGACATCTATTTCTCAGATTTTCCAACACTATAAAGCGATCATCCCTAGCTGAGGTTGACCCTCTTTTGCATTGTACTCGTTTTCTAACATACTAACCAGTTTCTCTATATCGCAATGCATTGCGATAAATTGTTGATTGTGTTGTTCCAAGGGCTCTAGCTACTACGCGATAAGAGTGACGATTTTCAGTTAACGCCACAGCCTTAGCAACATCTGTCGGGGCCAACTTTCCCATCACGTCTACTTACAAGATGCAGTAAATCAAATGATCAACCCTTTGAGGGCACCCGCAAAATTTTTGCAATAAATATTGAAATATCGAAATTCTCTACGAATACAAAAAATGATACAATAACTTCATCATGAACATTTGACAAATGCCAGTTTCGTGTAATCATTTCTGGTTTCAATTCACTTCATATGCTAAGTTTCTTTTTCCATTGTTCTTTTAATGCCATCTTCTTAAAATATCTAGACTATGCATTTTTTAATCAACAAAGAAATAATATATTTTTTTTTCAGTAGACAATACCAAATTAGCATTGCTGAACTCTTTATACAGAAGTTAGGAAGAAATCCAACTCTTTTCCTAGTGGTTGCCAACTTTTCACATTCATGGTTAGATGCTTCTTCACGCCAGTGATATATTAATTGAGTTGACGATACGTATACACATGCTTGATGACTGCATCCTTATTTAACTGATTAATTAAAATTTTTTAATATGTACATATTTTTAAAACACATCGCTAGTTTTCACTGCTGCGGTCAATCATTAGAAAAAAAGTTTGATTTCCTCCTAACTTCCGTATAAAGGGTTTAGTAGTGCTACTAGATAAAAATAAAGAAAACTAGTGTTATAGTAGGTAGTGAACAATAACTTTTTGAAACATTATCTTGCTTTGATGCGCAAAGTGTCATGTTTTGAAATTGATTATATGCGTCGTAGCTTTTTAAATAGTATATTATACAGGGTTTCTATAAATGATTGTCTCATCAAGCAATTAAATGAACAAAATGGTTGGAATTCAGTTTGGCCCACACGATGAGACCTATATATTTAGAAAAGCCATGACCTGAGGAGCACGAATACACAAGAATTTTTGATAAAAAGTTGCGGAACACAGTCGTTTGTTTCTTGCAATTACGGCAATTTTTAAACATGGGCAATAAATGACTTCTAATTGCATAACTTACTGCCAGATTCCGTGTTCCAGTTAACTCGATGAGCCTTTTTCGATTCAATTTTGGCTTTAAATTTAATGGCACAACAACACAAGAAGAAGTAGAAGGAATTGCACTGTCACACATTTTGATTAATTGAAAACAATGACTAATTTGAGAGGTTGTTTCCATAGTTTCAATATAACCTAACCTAACCTAACCCCCAACTAACCTAACCTAACCTTTTTTTTGGTGGTTTAAAAATGCTTTTATGCACATCTGATTTTACTCAGATAGTGTGGGACTACGACACAAGTCGACTACCTACTAAAAACACTCCACCTTTGTTTTTCTAACCTACACGTGGTACCGTTTAAGTAGTTTAAGTAATCCTCTCTTCGCCTTCTTTTAATTTCATTATATATTTAATATGTATATTCTTTTCGCAGTCCCACTTTCTTCTAGACCATATCATCCAATTAATAAGGTCTTTCACGGATCGTAGATCTGCCTCATTTGTAATTAACTTTTCTCGTTCGCTAATCCATCTATTACATACAATAATTGTATGGTGTACGTCATCCGCCTCGTCACAATATCTGCATTTGTCGTCTATTGTTTTCCCAATCTTTTTTGTATAGCTTCCGAAAGAACCATGTCCTGTTAATACTTGAGAAATATAATAATTAGTTTCTGTAAATTCACAATTAACCCAATTTATCAGATTGGGAATCACTTCTCTGGTCCATTTCCTCTTACTTGTAGGGTCCTCCCATCTACTTTGCCAGTTACTGAGGGTAGTTTGTCTGAGTTCTTTTCTTCTAATGTCATTTTCAAGGCATACATTTTTCTCTAGTTCAGCCCTTTCAAGAACTAACAGGTCTCCCGGAGGACAACCAGTGATTACCTGTAAAGCCTCTCCAGATGTTGTTCTGTATGCAGTCGCCACTCTCAACAGCATTTTCCTTTGCGCTTTTAGAATTAATTTTTTGTACGCTGGCTAGCACAGCATCTTTCCACACGGAAGCTCCATATAATAGAATGGAGTTGAATACATAATTTAGAGTCAATCTTTTTTGAAACAAAGGACCTCCAATATTCGGTATAATTCTGTTCAGAGCGGCGACCTTTTTCTCGCATTTTGCAACAACCTCATGCTGTTGTTTTTGCCAACGATTAGCGACCTATTTTTAAAGTAATTGTCTATAACTTTTGCTAGGGAGCCTGAAATTTGTCTTCGCCTGATTTCATTAATTATTTTGTCCCAAGGTGCTAGGTTGAAAGCATTTTTGATATCTATGGCTACCAACACAATGCATTTGTTTCTGCTATCTTCCACAATTTGCTTAACTTTATTAGCTGCTTTAATTGTCGATCCGTGTCTTCCAGGGTTTCCTTCACTTGTTTGAGTACTTCATTATACTGCTTGCCTCATTATATTTATTGGCATTCTGAATTCCGCCAAAGCACATTCCATAAGTTTCCTAAACCTTGTTTGGGCAGATCCACTAGGAGTGTGTATTAAGAGTTGGTTACTCATATCTTCTTTTACTCTTATTTTGGCCAATTTCTTTATTGAATTAAAGAAATTTTCTTCATTATTCTGCACCTGTAGCTTAAAGATGTGACGGTCCTTTTTAACTTTCTGACCCTGCTTCTTTAATGAGGTTGTGATAGTAAGATATCCAACCTCCTCCTCTATTTCATCTAAATCTGGGAACAGTTGTTTAATTTCACTCAGCGTTTGATTACATGCATTGTTGTCAATTTGAAATGCCCAAACGGCTAAGTCTTGTTCCGGCTTACTTTTGACTATATTTCCTATTTTGATTGTAGCATAACGATAAACATCGTCGGTCCACTCTATATCAACCAGATTTAGAAAATCTTGGTAGTTTGCGACTTTGGCAATATCTTCGCTATGAATGGGTGATTCCTCTTGAACTTAGAATTGTTTTCAGTTTTTCAACGTCTGTTCTGATTTTAGTTAACTCTTTGGCGATCATTTCTTTTTCTTTTTTACATTCTTCAAGCTCCTTGCTCAAGGGTTCTTCTTTTTCTTTTCTCTCTTGAATTTCATCAGACAGAGCCGAAATTATTAGGTCGTAATCAGTGTTTTTATGTTGTCTTCCTAGGGTTTGTAGAAGTTCTTGCATTGTAGCAGTCGTAATTGCAGTTGCTAAGCTTTTCAATTTATTAGAGAATTCTTTGATTTCCCGCTTAGTGTTTATATTCTCTCCCACCAATCTACTCAAATTTTTGATTTCTTTGTCTATTTTCCCTATCGATTTTCTATAAGAATTGGCTAATTTAACTGTGCTAGAAATTTTTCCATGCATCCTCCATAGAAAAAAGGTCTCGTTTCGAACCTAACCTTTTTTTTATTTATTTATTGAGAAGGGAAAAATCTGCAAACAGACACCGATCTCCCAGATGGATCGGTAGTGTCGGGTTGACTAGATTGTAGCGTCGACCGACTAAAAAACCCTCCTCACTCTGCCAATTAATGTTGCCATCTGGAATCACATAGGTTTACTTCAGAACGGGGCAGTTTTTTTAGAATCCATATTATAGGTTGAAGTGGATTTAAGGTGTTACTGGGAATAATAACTCCTATTGTCTTTTATTTCTTATGTCTTTCTCTTTTTATTGATTATTACCGTTACCCAGTTGACAACTTCTTCCAATTTCTGTGCACAGCCGATTATTTTTGAAATTACATTTACTTCTAAAATTTCTTTAGGTCTATATGCGGCCCACTGCGTGCATTCGAAGAATGTGTGTCTGACATCGTCTGGTTCGCTACAATAATTACATATATCCGAGTCAAGCGTTTTTATTCCTGCTAGGTAAGTATTAAACCACCCGTGTCCTGACAAGAATTGTGTCAAATAGTAGTTGATGTCTCTATGTTTTCTGTTGGTCCAGCTTGGTAGGTCTTTGATTAAATTTTTTGTCCACTTCGCTTTTGTGTAATTGTCCCAGGGAGCGCTCCATGTATCCATTATGTATTTGTCGCTTAGTGCGTCATGTGGTCCTCTACATCTTGCTTCTGCTCTAATATATAACGGAATTACTCCTGCGATGACGCATACGGCTAGGGTAGACACTGTGCGATAGGTCGACGCGATACGTAGGGCTGTTTTTCGTTGCTTTTGTAAAATTGCTAACCGTTTCCGCCAACATCTTTCTTTTTGGCGCCACCGGGCTTCGGACACGTGGCAATAATTTTTCTAATGCAGCGGACAATTTATCTGCTTTCTCTACTCTTTCTCTGATATGGGTAGAGAAAGAAAGACATTTGTCGAGCGTCACTCCTAGGTAATTCAGAGTATCTTTGGGAATGATCGTGGCGTTACTTATTTTAAAATGAATATCGGTAATCTTGCGACGACCTGAGAAGATTATCGCCTCTGTTTTATCTGTAGTTATGGTCATCTCATTATCATTCATCCATGTCTGTATCTGGGCCAAGGCTCGATTTGCCGATTGCATTAATTCCGATTCGGTTTTCGCCGCTACGAAAAGGGCCAGATCGTCAGCGTACGCCGAGATACTGACGTTTTTCGGTACTGCTAAACACAGGAGGTCGTCATAGAATAGATCTAACCTAACCTAACCTAACCTAACAACTGTGCACGGCGATGCAACCCATCCTAAATTAAATAGAAGCGAGTGACGGGCCTTTCTTAAACAACTGTGCACGGCGAAACCTAACCCCCGAGTGTGCACGGCGGCTTTTTATTGAAAAATCAATAAAAAATATTTTTATAAAACAATTTTTACCATGTTCCGCAACTTTTTTTTCAAAAATTCTTGCATATTCATAGTCCCTAGGTCATGGGCTTTCTAAATATATAGGTCTTATCGTGTGGGCCAAACTGAACTCGAGCCAACAAAATTAACGATAAACGACGAAGAACACAAATACAACTAGGGTTAATAATTACAACGGAACGATGAAGAACTGACAGATGATGACATTAGCATAAATCAATTCACAGCAAATTTGCATTTTTTAAATTTTCCAACACTCACCTGATGAGACAATCATTTATAATGTAAAATTAATGTTTTCAAAATTAGTTCCCGAACCATAAAATTACACAACCTTTGATCAAGTTATTAGTTACTACATATTCAAAATTTTGAGGTTTAAAGTTTGAATAAAAATTTCATTTAATAAAGTTAGAGTTGAGTTAACTGACTTAACTGACTTCACTGTTACGGGTAGGGTTTTTCTTTTAGAGGAGTACGGGAGGACGCAAAGCAGTAGTGTATCGCCTCGGGGTGGTGGTTACTGTTCCAGCGCATCTACACCTCATTCATCTAATGGTGGAGGTTCTTATGTAGGCAACATGAATGGTTATGGTGGTGCAACACCTACAAGTAGTTCGCAACTTTCTAACATGGTTCCCGGTTCACCGTCGTCGGGGATATTTAATTCAACACCAAGTACGTAGAAAATTATTTGTTACAAAATTATTTAACGCTCTTTATGTATACGTAATTCATCCTAAATTTATTCAATTATTATAATTTTAGTTTCGCAAGATGCAAGTCATTATCATTTTGGCATGTACGACAATAAACCGGACAAAGAGAAAAGCGCGTTTGCCCCGTGATACGGGGTAGCCCTACCTCCCCTATTCACCCACCGGCTCCCGCGCTTTTCCACCATCAGTCCGTCACTGGCTGGCACCACTTGGCTGTGCAATGTTAGTATATTATTTTATTATCATTTCATTTTGCTTATTCCGCACTAATTACGTTATATTTGTTTTCATAAACGTTACGCTTTTAAAACTAATTAGATTACGTAATTTAAGTATGAGTGTAACGAACCCGCTTTACGTTTTTACGACCTTTCCGTTGCTTTCCGTTTTGTTAGTTTAATTTCTTAGCTTTATCCTGAAACCTCCCCAAATATTTTATTAACGATTAAATAAAATGTAGGGAAATCTCAAACTCAACTAGTTTTCAGCAAATAATAAAAGTCAATAATTGCCTATAAAATATGATTTAATAAGAATTTACCCTAATTATATTAAGGTGTGCATTACGAAATACTTTACTTACAGGAATGGGTATAGTGTCTTCGCCGTTTACCACAGTTAACCCATTCGCGTTGCCTACGTGTAATTCTCAGGGTTACGGAGCCAGTCCTTTATTGGGGACGAGTAAATAGCCCCCATGTGTTGAAATCAACAACAGTCCAGAGCCACCACCACCGCCATCTTCAGCTCCTATTCTAATGTATCCAGTGTAATCGTACCAAAGACTTAAATTATTTTATAAAATTTTAAATTATACTTAGAACGTTGTAATAAATACTCAATTCTATTTCCTGTAAAGCATACAAAAATTTGAAACTCACATTTCTGTTATCATCGAATTGGAAATTTTTGACTTTTGTATACTAAAAATTAGCAAAAACGCCGTAAAGAAAGAAGTGATTTTAAGTGATTTTTGAATGTTATATAATCATTTTAAAAATTTTATAGTAGAAATGTTTTTTATAGGAGATAGAAAAGCTTTAATATAAATTATATAGCTCTTAGTTTCTAATCCAATTAACTGTGATCACGTATATATATACATACTTGCGCTATAAATACTTTCGGATCTTCGATATCAAGTATTGTAGCCCGTAGCAGCACAAAAACAGAAAAATCACCGAACAAATGGCATATCTTTACAAATTATACATATCGCTTACAGTTGGAGATCTAAAAATATACACGGATGCCAACTGATAAATTTTTGTAAGATAAATTGTATATAAATTTAAATATTCTTCATTGCAAATGTACAAATTTGTAAAGTAACATACTAGGTTACACTACAACGAGTCAACGAAGATATAATTTTATAAAGTAGCATATCATAGACGAACTTTTCCTGTGTTATTGTACATATTTGTAGAAATAATATAAAGTCTTAAGATACTTTAAAAAAACGTACGTACGTGTCTTCACGCTCTATCTTTCATAAAAATGCGAGATAGTCGAGTATACGATTGCATACATTTCTGGTCATGCGAATGACCACATTTAGTAATTCTTCTTTAACTAATTAAAATGAATTTTCGTTTTTTGAAACTGTTTCTTTATACCAATTAACGCGTACCTTACTTTATTATTTAGTTGTTTCTTTGAAGTTTATTTGTTTAATTTTTTATGTACAAATGTATCATACTTTGTTAGATTTATTTAACATTCTCGAATTTATTGAAAATATAAACGTAAATAAAATTTTTAAATCATTATAATTAATTTGTTGTTTTATTTCTTTCCTAGAAGTAATAAGTGGTTAATACAAGAACACTTCAGTAGTACTGACTTGGTTTTTAGTAAATTGGCATTGGTACAGAGTAGCCATTTTCTTTGTCGAAAAACGCAAGAAACCTAATAAAAAGAGTTGCATATCCACAAACGGTTTTTTTGTAACTACGGTTTCGTATTCGCATTAATGTGTCAGAAACCATCAGTTTCCAGACCTATGTAATCCTGTAAAAACTAATATTTCTTATTAGTCCAGTCGGCATGTACAGGGTGGACCGAATTCGATGGGATTGCAGGGTATTTCGGTAACTATTGCTGTTAGAGCAAAACTGTTCAAGGCCAACTTTTTGAGACAAATTAAACAGCGAAAACAAAAATGAGCTGTGTTGCATTGTTTTAATTATTGCCTACTTACAAAAGTGCAAACTAACAAATTCCGTAATTTTCTAAAAGAACCTCTAACCTCTATAAACTATATATTGTTGAAAAGCTTACAAAATAAGGATTTTAATAAAGTCAAAGTCAACTACGGTTTCCATTTAAAAAAAATCTAAGTTTATGTGGCATTTTGACTATTGGTGACCAAAGTTAAAAATTGACTACTCCCATTTGATTCTACGCTAAAAACTGCATAAGAAATGTCTACACTTTTTCCTGAATTTTTATCAACAGATGATAATGGAATCTTATTGAAATTTGGAAAAATTAAATTTTGGTCCCTGCATCAAAAATGAAAAAAGATACCAAATTTTTGTTTTCGCTGTTTAATTTGTCTCAAGAAGTTGGCCTAATGCTACGTGAACAGTTTTGCTCTAATAGTAATAGTTACCGAAATACCTACCGTGCAATCCCATCGAAATCGGTCTACCTCGTACACTCGAACTCGACAAAATTCCGAATGTAATGAAATTTTGAGATATTGTTTGGGGATGGTGTAGGGTGTGGAATCTAACTTTTCGACCTTGAGCAGCCTGTGAAAACTCGAGGGGGCCAAAAAACCATGACATTTTTCGGTTTTTCACTTATATCGTCTAAACCATGTGCTTTTTGAGAAAAGCTTCCGAATGTAAAGTTGTAGAACACTAAAATTTCTTCCATTGCTTAAAATTATTTTTACAACTAATATTAACCGAGGTACAGCAGTTCAAAGATGGAGCAAATATCTCAAAAACTAAAATATACGAGAAAAATTCAAGTTTGGGCTTCAACTTTCATTTGTCAATAATATATCAATGTATACTGTACACTGTATATACAGTGTATACACCCCCCCCCCTTTCCGTGCTTCACATAAAAATAGTTAACTGCGGGTTTAAGGCATCTCGTCAGTTTTAGCTCTATATACGACTTCTGATCAACATCTTCGGAAATACAATACTTTCTACTATTAATAAAAAGTTTTCCAACATTTTAAGATTCAACTTTAATGTGTAGTGTTTTTAATAAGCAAAATTCATGAGTGATCGTAAACAATGACGTCCAACCTTTAATAGAGTAATGATATTTATAGAGCAAAATAAGAAAACATGATGTTATACAATTTTATTTAACATAAATATTGAACGTAACAAAAAAATACTCTGTCCGACTTCATCTTTATGAAATTACAAACTGTCATGGTCTGGTTCTCACAGTCTTCGTCAATTTCTTGCACATCATCGGGCACCGGATTCGGCACTCCTTTTTTGCGCTATTGTGCAATTGCAGCGTATTACTTTGAGTGAATGATCCGGAGCAGCATCCATTTTGGTTGTTGTAGGGATTACACCTGTAAATAAATAAATAATCAAATACCTTAATTATAGAGCCCGATAATGCCGAGCAGCAGCACTGGTGAGGTACTGTCAAAATGTAAGAAGCCATGAAGCTATGAATTGTAATACTAAACTTCTTTGGCCAAGCTTCAGCCCCAGGCAGACTGACTCTGAGATATTTTATGGCAGAGTTCGGCCCTTTTCTGTACTGTCTAGTTAAAAAGTTGGCTCACAAAATAGTTATAGGTTATAATCCTTTATAACCTATATATAGGTTATATATATATATATATATATATATATCCGGTTATAGGTTATCTGGTTCTAAATATAAACTGAACGGTGGTTGTCCTTTTTACACGCACGAGATATTATGAAAACGCCATTATTACTCGGAGTGAAAGCATACGGTACCATTAGAAAAAGCGCCGGAGAATGCCTTTTTTATTGACGCGTTCTTATTCATTGTAATGTTTTCGTGTTTGCATGATCCTTATTTGCACCAAGTCAATAATATTAGTCGAATTGCTGTATCTTCGCAAGTATTTTGTCAAAAAATTACTTTGACCAATGAAATTTGAAGGAAATTTAATGTTCAACAACTATGGAAGCCTTTCTCTAAAGGTTTAGACGACATAAGTGAAAAACCGAAAAAAGTCCACAAATGTTGAGGTTTTTTGGCCCCCTCAAGTTTCCACAGGCTCCTCAAGGTTGAAAACTTATATTCTACATCACACACCACCCCTAAATAATATCCTAAGATTTCATTAAATTCGGGATTTTGTCGAGGTAACCCTCTCATTTTTTACTTCCCGACTGGATTATATTACCAGTTGTTATCATTGGATAACTTATTAACATTCACACTCTTGTGACAATATTTTTTGCATTTCGCTTTTCAGAAAACTAGACATTTTACAACTTCAATTAATGTTTGTTTTAGTGTCCAAAATTTATGTACAAAGTCAATTAGTGATTTTCTCAAGTGATAGAAGACCTTTATGTAAAATAAAGAATGCTTCTCCATAAAAATAGTCATAAGGGATATACAATATCGATAACAGATTTATAGCTTAAACTTTCAATTAGACAAAATCAATAAAAGCGTAAAAAAATTGGAAAGGTAACAAGAGAAAATGCTAAGCAGGCACCACGGGTGCAATTTCCAGTGTCAACGTAAAATTTTTCGACCACACTCTCTCGCAAGACAATAGCAAACCACTGAAGTGTATAATTTCCTAGTATAACCTCTCCACTTTAGCAGTTTGAATTCGTAGAGGCCATGTATACAGCCTGTCCGTGTAGAACGCGAACCTTTGATATTGCCTTTAGAAAGTAGAATTCATGAAAATCGGTTTTGACAATTCTTTTAGGTTCATCAGTGGCTAAAATATTTTCAATTATACACGGTGTCTCACTTTCATGTCACCTGTCAACTTTTGACACTTTAAATGGAAACATATATTTTTATTTTTGTTCTAAATCTACATGAAAAACGGTCGTGACTTTATGTATACGAGTCTTACTCAAAACATGATAGTTTTCGAGATATCCATTTTTAAACATTTAATTGGTCAATATTTCACATTTTTTACGTTATTACTTGAAATATCAAATTGATATTTTATTCACACTTAGGGCCGTAACGACCCTAACTGTCCATGATTTAAAAGTTTACATTGATTATACAAGATATGAGAAATAAAGTGTCAAACTCTGTAATCGAAAATGACGAATAACTTAGTAAACTCTAATGGAACACCCTGTACATTTTTTGCCAGATTGACTACAATTTTGCTATACATGCTTGTCTACCAAAAATCCACTGTTAACCGTAAAACTCGAAAATTTTCGTCGAAAAATTAAGTAGACGATGAAATGCGAACGTCAAAATTTTATTATTGTCACGGTTGTGTTAGTAATTGTCCATTTGATTACAATTTTATTGTATCTTTGTATTGTTAGAAATAATGAGTGAGTTTTCGACAGCAGAAATAGTATTGTTTATTCCACCGGAAAATCGAATGGAAGTTGTTTATTAATATCTCCGAGCTGAGATTCAAAAAAACTACAATTGACAACTATGAGAAAAATACTAGGAAACATGTTTGTACTGAAGATGATATGCTATTTGACATCGTTATCGTTATCAGCAGTTGAGAATCCTAGCATTGAAGTTCGACAAATAGTAGATAACGTTGGAGTTTTAGAGACTTGTAAATAATAGTCCAGTCACTATAGATATTTCGTAAATATTATTTATAAAGTTTTGATTTTGGACAGTGAATTCTCGAATAGAAGGGGAAAAATGTTCACACCCTTATCGTGGGTGAAACATCCCCTTTTGGACGACAAAACTACACCTGGTGCGGACTTGTTAGGAGTTTTCCTCATTTAACTTCTAAATAGTTGCTCGGAACACAAAATATCACAGGACTAAAAATATTTGCTATAAAATTTTGCACGAGTCCGCGCCAGGGGTTGTTTTTGTTCAAAAGGAGATGTTCCACCCACGATTAGGGTGGGAACTTTTTTTCCCTTATTTCTAACCGTTTCAAGAATTCACTGTCCAAAAATAAAAACTTTATGAATTATTTCCATCTAATGGCTATTTTTTGTCTAAAGTAACTGGACTATAAGGTGTTACAAAAAAACAAATTCTGCTTCAATATCTGACAAAAACAGATTTTAAATGCTCTGACACGTTTACCAGGAATTCTTTTCGTATTTGACGTTTCCTTATTCAGATATACCTTTCGGCTATTTAAAATAATCTGTCTAGCAATTTTGTTGTAAATTCTGATGATCTATTTTATAATTTCGAGTTGTTGTTTTGATGAAACGTGTATTTTTGATAAAAAGAAACAAATTTCACGATTATTGGTTGCGGTTTGGTAGACAGATACCAATTGCAGAGTTGTAGAGAATTTAATTCTGCTCGTTCAGCGGAAAATATATAGGGTGTTCCATTTGTTTTTATGAAGTTTTTAATCATTTGCGGTTACAAAATTTGACATTTTTTTTCTCATACCCTGTATAACCAATGTTAACTTTTAAAGCATGGACAGTTGAGGTCGTTACCACCCTAAGTGTAAATGAAATTTGAGTTTGATATTTCAAATAATAACCAGAAAAACTTGAAATATCTGAAAGCCGATGTTGACCAAAGAAAGTGTTTAAAAATCGATATCTCAAAAAGTATCACTTTTCGTATACTTAAAGTCCCCATAGTTTTTCGCGTAGATTTAGTATAAAAAATATGTGTTTTCATTTAAAATGTCAAATTTGACAAATGGTCCATGAAAGTGGGACACCCTATATAATTGAAAATATTTTTGAATGGTAGGCACCGGGGAACCTAAAAGAATGGTTAAAAATGATCTTGAATAAATCTAATTTGTAAAGGCAATATCAAAGGTTAGCGTACTACAACGGACAGGCTGTATGTGTCTCCTGTCACGCACAACACATAGAGATGCTACCTCGCTAACGGGTATGCAACCCTAAGAAAAAGGAATATTGTCACTTTATCTGCCACATTCAAATATTTCGCAATTGAATGTTACAAAATTTTAAAAAATGTTTTAACCACGCCATTTTAATACAAATGCTATTGCTGCTTCATATTGTGATTCTATGCGACAGATGAGATGGCTAAACTAGTAAACCTCATTATACACCACTAAACTGTTAGGTTAAAAAAATTCAAATATAGGTGTACAAAAAGCAATTTAAACTAGATTTTGTTCTTGTGAAATTAATACAAAATCATCTCCAAAATTCCAGTTAAAGCCTTTATACAGGGTGTAACAAATATGGAGGTCATAAATTAAACCACATATTCTGGGGCTAAAAATAACTCGATTGAACCTAACTTACCGCAGTACAAATGTGCATGCAAAAAAAGTTACAGGGTGTCAAAGTTAAAATTTTTGAAAAGTTTTTTGGTAATATTTCCCTTAATAAAAACACGATTTCAACAAAATTTGGTATTCAGCAGTTTTTCAGCATGAGAAATCTAAATCTGATCACAGTTTTGATTGATTTGTATAAATGAATTTTTAAGTTATTGGCAGGTTCCAAAATTTCTATTTAATCTTACTTATTTACAAAAAAATTCATTTTTACTTTATTTTTTGTTATTCGGAAAATTTTTAACCACACTTTCATGATAGAGCAACATGGAAAGAAGGTATAAAACATAATCCGGATCAATATTAAAAACGCTACAATTTTATATTTTTTTTACATAACCTCAAAATTTTTGAGATAAACACAAAAAACCACTTTTGTTTTCAATTTACTTCAGCAACAATTTTATATTTTATAGTGTAAATAGTGTAGTTTAAGTTAGTTAGTGGGCTGATGTTTAATTTTACATATGAAATTAATTTAGCAAGTGCGGGTTGCTAGACAATCAAAAAAGATGCGTGATTAAATAATAAAGAAACAAAAAATAAGAACGAAGATTATAAAAAATTTTTGAATATTAAAGAAAATACTAATTTATTGAGCCGAGACGGATTAACATTCAATCTTAATTGGACTGACCTGAAAAATGGTTCATAAGTTTGGGGCCAAGAACAATAAATAATTACCCTTTTTTTTTAAGTGTTGGTGGAACATCATCCAGGTAATAGTTATAGAAATTTTAGTAGTAGTTAATAATATGGTTAATGTCGTTGTCAAAAAAAATGTCACGTAGAACGTAGATTTTAATTTTTGACGTTTGAATTAATTGATTTTGTAAATTGTTTGTGATTTGAATTTGTTGCTAAAAATTGTTTATATTAATTTTTATTTTGACTTTCCTTGTATATTTTAGAAGAATTAAATATGTATTATTTGCATTTTAAAAAATTAAAAACATTATTTAAAAAAAAAGTAATGTTAATTTTATATGAGCTAGTTGGGATGCAATTTAATTTAAGCATTACATAATTATAATTAAAAGATTTTAAACGTGAGTGCTTGGTTAATTCATAGCAGAATACACCTAGTCATTTTTTTAATCTGATTTTTGTGAATAAATGAATTTTCTTCAATAATAGGAAGAAGGTGTCAAAACTCATCATAAAGAGTCCCGTAGTGCCTCATTTTTTTTCGTTTTTATTTGTACTTTCGATTGGAAACATAAAAGTAATAGATTACAATTCAGAAACATGCTGAAATACGGAAAACCCCGAAAACTATGCAAAAATTATAAATTATTTGTTTAAAGTTTCAAAACCGTTGTTAAATGATAACACTATTAAATTCTAAGTAAAAAATACAAAAGAATGTATAGTTAAGTTTTTTTAATGTATTTTGTTTTTCTGTTACAATTCGATAAACAATTAAACTTGCTAAATTTTTATGTACACTCGACCCCATTTTAACTTTGGTTAAATTTGAATTAACAATATTTTTTGTATTCCGATTGGTAAACCTTATTTAGTTAAATGTTAACAAATTATCTAGTTTTTTTTTTATCTATTTTTTAAATAAATAATCAAAAAATAAAATTTTGTTTCATTTTTTAGGAATTTATTTTAGATATGAACACTGAAATCGAATCTACAACGTGCATAACTAAATTTTCTATAGAATAAAATGTTAGCATTTCTTCAATAAAATTTTTTGTTAAAAAAATGATCTATTTAGAGAGACATTTGAATGAAAAAAAAACCATGCAGGATAAGTTTATAGTGAAGTAACAATTTTCTACAGTCTTTATTTTTATGAACATTTATTATGGTTGTCACAAATTTATGATGAATTCACTAGTATTGATGAATTGCCAACGGAAAACGTACTCCGTGTAATTGATATTGGTTATTTATTGCACAAACTCGTTTGGCAAAAATGATACTGTCGAATAAATCATCATGCAAAAATATTATTTTCGATGGTTATACAGACAATGACCCTGAAAATATCAACAACATAAAAGCTGCTGAAAGCTTAAGGCACATAAATAAATTCTGTGTTCTCTTTTTTTTAAATTCAAACTTCAATGGAAAGTCCCATACTTAACAGAAAAGTTTTTATTAAACGATCAAAGTAAAAATGAATTGATAAAATTCTTATTAAACAGGTTAAAAGATGAAGGATACACAGGTGTTCAAGCTGAAGAAGATTGTTTGATTATTGACACGGCAATTCAAATAGCGACGGGAAAACCAAGAAAACGTCTACAAACGTTTGAAAATGATGATTTATCAGAAGCTATGGATACTTCAGCCGAAAACCATGTTAAAGCAGCAGATCAAAACATCACCAAAAAAACGTCGTTGTCGGTCAAGATGTAGACTTGTTGGTTCTTTTGCATCAATTCAACTTGACGAATTATTCCAATATTTTCTTTTTTAAGCCAGGTTCAGGCAATGTAGGTGATGTTATTTATTTGTCGGATAGTTTTAATCATGAAAATTGACGTCTATCATTGCATTTTTACATTTCTTTAGCGGGTGTGATCCCATTTCTGCTTTTATGGGAAAAGGAAAAAACAATTTTTAATGTTGTTATAAATAATCCCAACTTGACAAATTTGGTAAAACCGTTTTTGAAAGTAATGGACAGCCGAAGCTCATAGCTCAAAATGGATGTAAGTTAATTGCATCAATTTACAAATGTAATACTTCAAAATTAATAATTGAATCCAGACATGAACAGTACGAATTATTAACGAATAAATCGACCTGAAATTAGAAAAAGCTACCTGAAACAGTTGGAGCAGCAACTCAATACTCAAATACTCATACAGAGCGGATTTCCAGCTTCAAACTTGGTTGGGAAATAAACTAAACGCAATCGTGAGTCAGGTAATTGTACAAACGTCGAAATAATATCAAAAGATAGTAACGCAGAAGATATATCAGTTGAAAATTAAGAGCCAGGAGTAATTCTCAAAGAGCTGAGTGACTATGATGAAACAGAATCAAACGAAGAAGTACAAGAAAGTTTTCCAAATAGAACAAGAATTGCCCGGTGCTAATTTATTTATTTGTTTATGGATTTGATCGTGTATTTATAAAAATTATCTATAAAATACCTATAATAAATTTTCATGAGAAATACAGATTGTAAAAAATTATTTTACTATGATCCGAGCTCTGATTTTATCCTGCATGGTTTTTCCATTCAAATATCTGTATTTTTTTTCTAGAGAAACTTTAGTGGGAATTAATTGCTAAATATGTAAAAAAATGTCAGTTTTTAATAAAATTTTTTATTGAAGAAATGCTAACAATTTCGTTCTCTAGAAAATTCAGTTACGCACGTTTAGATTTGATTTCAATGTTCCTATCCAAGATAAATTGCTAAAAAATGAGAAAAAAACCTGATTGTTTTTTGAGGTTATGTAACAAAAGTCATAAGTATAAAATTGAAGCCTTTTTAAAGATCTACAACTGTTATACGGGACATTTTTCCCAAAAAGCTACGGTTTTACAAAAATCTCCTCTTTGCAACCTCATACAAAAACAACACTCAGCTCAACCTTTGATCCGGATTACCTTTTTTTTTATCTTCCTAGCATGTCTCTCTACAATTATCAACCATAAAAGCCTGATTAAGCATTTTGGGTTAATATTATAGGGGAGCTAATGCTATAGAGTTCTAATTATGTAATAGTTCTCCGAAGATCAAGGACGTAAAATAGACATGCTAGGGTTTACAAACGAGATAGCGTTAGTGGCAGAAAGTCAGTTTCGAGATTTCGAGAGAAGTGAATATATAAAGTTGAACAAAAAGAAAATAAAAATAATGCGTTTTGCAAAATAAAGTAATCAGATCCCATACCTAAGCAGTATAATTACTAAAGATGGAAGAAGTACAAAAGAAGTGAGAAGAAATAACTAGTAGGGACAAGTAAAATAGTCATGGACAAAAATAATTTAGTAAGATCACATCATGAAATATTTGCAATGATACTAAAATAAAATCTGTACAAAACTACACCTGAAGTGTGGCAATGTATGGCTGTAAGACATGGACAATTGGTATACAAGAAAAAAAAGAATAGAATCGTTGGAGATGTGGTGTTATAAGAGAAAGATGAAGATTAGTTGGTTGATAGGATGACACTGATCAGTAAGTACTAAGAAGAACCGAAGGAAAACTGTGGCCTCACATACAAAAGACATAAGACCAACTAAAAGGTCACATTTTGAGAAGATACTTTAAGAGAAAGAGAGAGAGAGAATTATTTTTTTTTAAATATTCAATAATTTTTGTACTTATCTAAATCATTTTATTCAAATTTAAAAAGGTGTTTATGTTTAAATTTAGAAAGTAAAGTATATCTTTTTTATATTTTAATGTTTTTATACGCATATTTTTTTAAATTATTTCTTTTTCTAAAATTTTTGGAGAGTTAAAATTTAAATTGTGTAATTGCTGTATTGGGTTTGAAAGTGTTTTACATTTGAGTTCATTTGAATTCTTGGGTCGATTTATGCAAGTATTATTTTTTTGTTTTATAACTGTAGAAGTAATTGCAACCTTATAAGCTGTAATTGGTCTTAATTTGCATTACCTTTTATTTTACTAAGTTAATTTGTTTATACCATTTCGGTTATTGGAAGATATTTCATTTCATTTTATCGTACTTAACAAAATAACATTCATGAATTTTATTTTCCATGAACAGAACAGTTATGAAATTTATCAATGATCTTGAAACTACATATAAAATTCTAGTAATTGGTATGGCTAAGAAGAGACCACAGGTAAATATTAAAAGAAATTGACAAGACTGTTGTTTTCAAACGTTTACTAAACAGTGTGGCTAAAAGTCCACAAGGAGGCCAACCTTTTTTTTCAATTGAACCCCCCCTTTTTAGCCCCAAATTTTGAAAAAGCTGTATTAACCTCAATATGTTACATAATGATATTTTTGAGAAAAAAGGCCTGGCATTCTACAAAATCCCATCAAAATTATTAAAAACATTAATGTTGTGAAAAAGTGGTAGCAGACAAGCGGTAAAATCTTATTCTGATAAAAAAAGGTTGAATCTTTTATGGACTACTAAAAACAAGAGTTATTTCCAAACAGGTGGATTGGTAGACGGGAGTAGATTGGCCTGCTAGGCCTAACAATCGTAGATTATTTTTTATGGAGTCATTTGAATTCAGTGGTCTACAAGAATAGGCAGAACAATCTTCTTGTTCTTAGAGAAACAATAATTGATGGAATTCACAATATTCAAGACACACTTAAGTATGCTGTTACAGTACCCTTCTTGGTGTAGATGGAGTGGACAAAAACAACTCAGTAGGTTGAAATTGCCGACGTTTCGTCCAGCATTGTGTGAACTTTATCAAGGGCATCGCAACGCTGAGTTGGTTGTTAATAAAATATTAAAGAAGAAGAATTTAAAGAAATTTATTATTTCATTGACAACCAACTCAGTCAAGGTAAAACTCACACAATAACTTACTGAGTTATTTTTGTTCACTCCATCTCCACCAAGAAGGGCCTATAAAAGCATACTTAAACATAAAAAAATGTTTGGAGGAAGACTCACCTGAATGTTCAAGACGTTTGGCTACAGAATGCCTTGCGATTATTTTGAACACTTACTTTATGTACCATGAACTATTTCGAAAACATGGTGTACACATTTCATTACAACAATTGTTTTTTGGCTACTTACTGTATATTGAAAGTATTATTTTATTCACACCTACTGATATTCTCAATATCTTTACAAAGCGGTTGCCTTTTGTGTTTTGCATGTACGAAAAAATTCCCCGTCTTTAAATACATAAATATAAAACTAATTTGAAACATAATTATATCAAAAAGTTTTCCCTAATCACAGCGGGGTTTAAAAATATGTAAAGGCCCTAAAAAATGTGTATACCGAATGCTTTTATTAAAATTTTACAAAGTTTTATCAAAACCTATAGGGGTCTATGTAGTACATCAAACATAAATTACCGAAGTGTAAAGTATATGCGGTGTCAATTTTTTAGAAGCACAGATGGGTTTGATAATAAAGCAGTTTCACCCCATTGCAATGGACCACTTCAAAGTTCACCCTATTGTTACACAAAACGTATGCACTTACGATCGTGGTAGATCAACAAAAACAAAAAATCTGAGTACACGTTTCAAAAACAACAGAAACTAATTGTAATTAGCTTTCTTTAAAAGAAATATTCTTTCACACTATAGAAAAAGTCTAAACGTTTATTTATACTTTTCGTAAATCTTACACAATGCTGAAAGGGACAAATTGGCTTATCGAGTAATAGAATTAAATGCACGTAATAAAAATTAAGATGTAACACCCAATTTTTAGCACAAATAATGTGTAAATGAAATAGTAGTAGTACAAAGAGATCGTATGCAATTGAAACTGACACCAGAAGCTCATATTATAATAACAAGTGGTAGTATTGGCATTACCGGCAGGCACAAAGGGGCTCGTGCCCTTCGCTAACTAGTCTGACAGATGGTCTTCGAATATAAAAGGTCATATTGGTGACGTCATTACACACGCACTCAATTTTATGTCACACTGCATCTAACCGCATTGGTTTTAATAAATAATTTCTTCACAGAGAATTAATTTGCTATAAAATACTTTTGTAAAAAATTCTAAATATGTATTAATTTTTTTCCGTAATCTAGGATTTTGCCACCGAAACAGAATACTAAATTATGGGTGGTAAGACGAACCCTAAACCGATGATAAAAAATGTACCCTAAACTTATTTAAGTCTGTCAGTAATGATGTCCAGCTGAGTGCAGCTTTTATGCATAAAAATAAAATGCAAACAGTATAATGCTCAAGTTGAGACCTTTGCAGCCCCGCATTTATTAATCCAATTAATTCTATTTACATTACGTGTTTAATTACATTAAATGTGAAACTAAAAGTTATGATTTATTTGGCAGTAGTACATATTTAGATTTTAAAATAGTTTTATTCATTACTAGTACTATGCCGTGCGTCTCTGACAAGACGCAACATAAGATTTTTACTATAGAAAAAAATTGATTTGATCTACTATTGCTATGAAAATTTCGGATTGTTGTATACCCTATACGTTACGGCATTTTGTTGAAGTTAGAAAGAGAGAGCAAGTGTAGCATGTCTAATCTTCCTTCAAATGTAAACATTATTCATTCAGTTTGTAAAAAAATTAGTATTTAGTATTTTGTGATTTTACGAAAATTCTAATCAATGTTCAGTTGCTTTCATATTTTAATATAGCTATTGAAGCAAGCATAATGAAATACTTTTGCATAAAACCTGTTCGTATTGAATTTGAGGTTAAATGAGTCGTTTGTTTTCTTGTATTGTAGACCTGTGTGTAAACTATTAGACATAAAACTTGCATCTTGCAAATATGCAGGTATTCTAAAGCTAAAATTTTATTTTAAGTCAATACAGTTGTTATTATGGATAAGACAGATATTTCGATTAGTATGGATCGAGTAGTTTGTCTCTATCACAGGTCTCTACAGATAAACAGAAGTTGGTATTCTTTATTCGGAATTAGCAAAGTAAAGTATAAGCCAGAATTGGATGGTGTTATACATTTTCAGATTCTTGATCGCAAACAATTATTTGAAACTCATGGGATTAATGAAGATTATTATAATATGCCCGATTAAGATTTTTAATGTTATGAATAATGAGAGCGTAAAGGTTTGTGCTTTAAATTATTTAATTTGCTATTTTTCTTTTGACTTTCTATTTCAGGTTTTACTAGAATCCAGGAGTCAACATACAAGATAACAAAATTGTGATTTTAAAACCATCCAAGAACAATTGTAAGAAATGTTGTAATTTCAAATACGTATTTTTATTAAAAGTTATTGTCGTTTTAAGTTTTAATTGCATCGTATTAAAAATTCTTTTTTATAAATGTGTTAGTGGCCCTGAAAAGGACGAATTGTTTGTGGATACACAGAAGTGAAAGCTAATAGGTATTACATGCGAAGTGCTTGACTTATAGCAACTGTTCAAAATGTTGTCCATTTACTGCTAAACAATGCCCCAATCGGTCATAGAAGTTTCGTTGCACATTTACAATCATATTTGCTGGTATATTGAAGCAAACTCCCACAATTTTATCTGTTAAAGGCTCAATTGTGTCATGGGGTCTGTCGGTGTAAACCTTCGAAGATATATAAGGCTATAAAAAGAAGTCGTTGGGGGACAAGCCTGGTGATCTTAGTGGTCAAGTAACTTCCCCATCTCTTCCAATTCAGGTTCTAGGAAGTGCTATATTTAAAAGTTGTTTTATTTGATTTTTTAAATTTGTTTATAATTATTCATTTATAATCTCAGGTTTGTTTATTTATAATCTAGGATCTGTCTATCCGTTCCCAAATAAAATAATTAGTTATATAGTACACATGGAGTTTAATTAATTTTATACAAAAACTCGTACAATAAGTTTTTTTACAAATGATTTCATTCGTCATACGACGCATGCATAAAGTTCAATTCAAATTAACAACAAAAAAATGCGATATAACCAACCTTGTATCGATGATAACTGACACCTGCGTTGTCTTCTTATCGTTGGGTACACCAAATTAGTTTTGTTGTACCGTTTGAGTAATTAATTGTTGTCACTCTTTATTTATTTTCGAAGGAAATTTTACTTTATTTACCATTAACAGTTTTTAATTGCATTTTAAACTCATTGCGTATTGTTTCTTTGATTCTCGAAGTACGAATCATTCCTTCGCGTTGGGATTTGAATTTCCCCCTTTTACTTCGGACGTTAGATTTTTCAAATGTTTTTTCTCACTTCTACTTCCACATGACGATTGTCTCGTCTCATTTTTTAACCTTTCAAACTGTTTCGTTATGTTTTTCACACATAGTTATTTATATAATGGGTGTCCCATTTGAAATATCTAATTTATAATATGTTTCTTGTATAACTGGAAGTAGCAAGAGGATGCTAATATTTTCAATAACAGTTCACCCTTCAAAACCCCTCTATGTTAATTTTCAATTTTCAGCTACATTTAGTTATTGAGATCCGTCTAACCAACGCTTTATCCGCTGCACCCTGTGCAATAATTCATTAAGTTATCCTTTATGTTTGCTGGACAAATACACTTTATTTTAACCCACGATTGGACCTTCTTATTAGAAGTGCGGACAATAGTAGGAGTCAGTGAAACATATCCCTTTATTCACATCGACGTTTCGACTGGCTTAGATCAGTTTTTTTTCCTGAACCAAACAGGTATTCTGTATGGAAGTTTTGACTGAACACCAACTCCTTTAGAGCATATTGAAAAAGATTGGGCCAGTCGAAACGCCGATGTGAATAAAGGGCTCTGTTTCACTGACTCCTACTATCGCCCGCACTCGTAATAAGAAGGCCCAATCTTGGGAAATTATACTTACATAATAGAACTAAAGTAGTTTTTACTATCGCTTAAATACATTACAAATTAAAAAAAAAATTTGAAAAATAAACATCGAAACAAAATTTCAACAGAAAAAGGTGTCTTTTTAAAAATTAAAATCGACGTGTCCGAGAATTTTGCTGAAAAATCGTTCGTTTTTTTTTTATTTACTTAAGACTTTTGACTCGCACTGTTTAACTTTTACGTGTTACATCAAAAGGCTGAATATTGATTGATACTGGTAGTTCACTTGCTACTCGTAGATCTGATAAAGTTAAGCAAGAAGCTGGGCAGGGAATTGACTGAATGTTTTGATACATGTTCGGTTTATTCGGTTCCCATTTATACGGCATTTTGAATAAGTTGTTTTCACAATACCGGATAATGTTACTTACCTTCTTGGTGGGATGCTGTTTTGTTACTTTCAGGCAAGTTCAATTCAAACGAAAGATCTGGAAGCAAATATGTTATTAGTATAGAAAGTAACTTGAACTAGAACAAAGTCGATTACTTCATTGCCATGCAAGAGGTCATTTAAAATATCATCAAATACTTCGTTATCTTCTTCTGTTTTCAGTGTAGTTCCTGTATCTTTTCCATAAATGCTTTTGTTAATTTTAAACTAAATTTTAAATAATTATGTGGTGGAACATCTCGTGTAATGTCGGTCCATAGTCTTTGAATAACTTTTCTTGTGGAATAAGGGACTCAATATAGGTTAAATATTTCTTCATATCGTCTGCATTATTTGAGATAGGAATATTTTTACTTGGGTGCCATCTCAAAGTAGTTCAAAGCATCTGGATCTAGAGGAAATAATATACTCGCGCTGAATCCGTTCTTCGACATCTCGGATTTCAGTGTATTACTTTGTGAATAAGTCAGAAAAATTGTTTCTCCTGCATTTTCTATTCTCCATTTATAAACTTCTTTTTTCCAATTTTTGAGTATTTCAAACTGTGTTGAGCCTTCTGTAGGAGTATACGGTGCAGAAAACCAGGCAAACACCATGAGTATTTTCTATCCAAGTCACCTCAAATGGAAGGAAAACTGCTACATCCATTGGTTGTAGAAAGTGTAAGTTTAGATAGAGGGTAACAATAGTAGATTAAGCGATACAATTATATTTTTTAACTCCAAGTGAGATATATATTATGTTTTCTTCAAGCGTTTATTGCTAGTTTTCATGTGTTATTTTCAAATTTTCAAGATTCTCGAGTGTTATAGTGACGTTTTATTCTCAACGAATCAAGTTGGTACTTTACTGTTACATTCATAATATGACATAACGAGGTACAAATCTCCAAATAGTTGTGAAAACAAAAGAACTATTGCTTTTTAATGTTTAGTCAGTAAAAACCGTTTTTAGCGTCTGTCAGTAGTTCAATAATATGCCGTTTTATTGTTGCTTGAAGAAAAATTCTATTTATTTACATTTGCGAAACTTACTTAATGGTAATGTTAAGTGGGAGACGTGCCCATCTATATAAAGAATTACTGGTAAATTATCATTTTTTTCTACTAACCATGGATAGAAAACATTAGTAACGTATTCAAAATACTTTTGTCCAGTCATCCAATCGTTGTCAGATATACCAATAGCCCAAGATTGTGACATGGAAGAGGCGAATGATTTAGGCACCTTCTTGGAATTGACCCCAACCAATACCCCTTTTGCGTTTCCCATGACGAGTGCTATGGTATTCTCTTTTTAGTCAGAATTATACTATAAACCAATTTTTCTCCTTTTCTAAGTAGAATACGATTGTTGCCAGGACTTAAGATAAATGGTGTCACGTCACAATTAAAGACTCGCAATTTATCATTACATACATCTAACATATTGTTTTGCCTAAGTACTCCGTGATCTCTGTAAAACACCGACGTATGTTCGTTTCTGAGACAGACGCACGACTTTTCGTTAAATTTTAAGACACTCTTATAGCCTCCAGCCAGTATCGTCCTGGTCGATCGTTAACAAACTGTTTAGGCTTTTGATTTGAGTAATACTTGTTAGCGGGAAACATCTGCTACCTGAGCAATAAATTCATCTTACTATTGGTTTTCAACTCGTTATTGTCTTTTTGTTTTTAATTGTCTGTCGTTTATTTCAATTAGTTTTGAATAAGAGAGTGAATATGTTCAACTGAGTTGATAACGATGAATCGGAAGCATTGAATCCATTGTCGTTTTTGTTTTTATTTTTCTAAAATAAAAAATAATATATCTGTTAAGGAGTGGGTGTACTTTTTGACATTATAAAACCATCTTACTAAATTTTGCTCTTCAATTTCGGAGAATATGGAAGGAAGTTCCATTTTTCTCTTAATACAAAGTTTTTCCTTTAGATTTATCCGAGAATGTCATTTGGCTTCTGTGGCAATTGTTGAACATTTTTTGAATGTTTGTGCCAAGGATAATCAGTTATCGTCACCTATTGACGCATTATTCTTCACCACATTTGATATCACGTTAAAAATTATCCAGAGCCTATATTGATAAGAAGATAGCTGGTACACAGATTTTTTAACAAAAGTTTACAGCGTTTGTTTCTTTACAATTGCGATACCAGCTTTAAAAAAAGACAGATATAGAAGTTTATTGATATGAGGAATGATCAATGTTCGTCGTATCTGTTTTCCTGTAGTAGTATTCGCCACAACACAAAAACTTATTAAATCCAAAAATATTTGCTACTTTACTTAGTTTAGATGCATCTAATTTATAAAAAAGTTATTTCTTGCCAATAAGACACTGTAGGTGCATGTTGGGGAGAGTTTATAAAAACAACTTACCTTAACATTTATCTTATAAGATATGTGTGCAATAGTTAATTACGATACAAGTTCGGGAAAATTTGTTTCCTACGTTAGTGCATTTCAATAGCGCGAATGCTAAAAAAATCTACCCGCATGAGGTTTGTGCAATATTTTTTGTATCAAACAAATGTTCCTTTAATAAATATTAGCAACACTTTTACATTAATGTCCAATTTTGATACAGTTAGAATGATAAAAAATGATAGAGTGCTATGAATTGGCGTTTTCAGTTGCAGTTAGGTAATAAAAATTAAGACAACGTTTCGCAAAGACTAAGTTTGGTTTTTCAAACCATTAACATAGTATTTGTCAGATTTGGATACACTTTTTCTGCTATCTTAAACGTTGATTTTTTTTTACAACGAATCAGTTTTTTAAAATGTTCTATCAAAATTAATTTGCTAGTTGGGGTACTGGTAAACGTTTATTTTATTTTTCGAGCAAAATATTTTGTCGCCGCACACTTTCGACTCTATTCTTCACATTTATTAATATCAGAACGATGTGGAGTTTTATGCGAAACGCGTTTTTTACTGCAAGTAAAACCAGTAAAGTTTGCAAGACTAGGTGGAACCCTGTCGTCTGCAATTATGAGCACTCGCAAAAGAGTTTCGGGGCACAAGATTTTTTGTACCTACCGAAAATTCTTTTGCTTTTGAGTAACATCAAACACACTGGGGTTTCTGTTTTAATTTGGTACAACTTATATTTGGTAACTATAGTATCAAAGTATTTATCAAATTCAATAATACTAACAAATAAAAAAAAAACTTTTTTGCAAGCCTAGTCCGACAAACGGCTAGTTTCTGCCCGTTTAATACAAATGAAGACTCGTAGTTGCCGAACGAAGACACAATAGTTAATATGATATGTAATTTATAAAATTTTCATTTCATTTTTTAATTTATTTAGTAATATTTACATAAGACTATTTGGTAAACATATTAAATAGTCAGTGAAAAATAAATTTAATGTTTACGAATCACACCTTCCCTTTTATGGTAATTAAAGCGTTTGCAATAAAGTAATTTGATCGTAGGTAATTACCGTTTAATGAATTTAACTTTTATAGGTACTAAAATTTTAACAAACACCCTCAAAAGTCAATCGCTAACACTTTATACCCAAACAAAAAATTGCAAGACGGGCTGGAACAATATTTTTACTTTTATGTCTTTCTTGACACAGAAGTAATTGGACTTTTAGATATAATAAAATAATTTAAAAAAATAATTACAAGAACAAATTCTGTGAATTAATTTTGCAGAAGAGCATTTCTAAATACAAACTCAAATTAAACTGAAGCATTAACATAAGGAATACATAAATGTTATTAAGAAAACAACAGAGGGTGAATCCAATCAATCTTGTAAATACAAATTTTTATTTTTAATCTATGAGAAGTCCTTATGTACAAGAGGTCAAAATAAAAATAATCGCCTGCCAAATCTCTGAAAGTGATAATCCACACTTTTAAGAAAGAATTTGTTAATAAACGAAGATGTGAAAAACCGCTGAAAAATTATTTTAAGCTTCTAAAGTGACCGCTTGGAAGTATAGCAAACATTTCGAATTGAAATTTAACATTTTTTGTTATTTTGAACTGTATACTTCTAATTGCTAATTCTAAAAACTCAAACATCTTCTTCAAAAACGATTTAACACCAATGCAACTCCAACATTTTTCCTCTCTCAAGTCTGAGCTCAATAAAGAACGCAAGCAGGAGAAACAAATCTAACAATCAAGTACATAAAAGGCACACCTAAAATTGTCCGAAATGAAAAAAACTAAAATATTCCCAATATAAATTTCCTTTAATGTTCTACTATCAAAACGTTCGTAGCTTATTGTCTAAAACCACACATTTTCTTAACAATGTTTATTGTAACAACTTTGACATTATCATGCTTACTGAAACCTGGTTACGAGATGATGTACTAAGCAATGAGTTATTTCCTAACCACTACAATGTTTATCGTGCTGATCGACCTGGGAGAAAAGGCGGAGGTGCACTTATTGCAGTCTCAAGTAAATTTGAAAGCAGACAAATTCAATGTTCGGCTCTTAGTGACCTGATAGATGTTGTTACCTTACAAGTGATAATTCGTGGAAAGTCGATTTTATTGCTTGCGCATATATACCTCCCAACACTCCAACGTCTGATTACAATAACTTATTTACTACACTTGAACAGGTTCATAATTTATCTAGTAGTACTTGTATATCTGGTGATTTTAACTTGCCTAACTTATACCAACATTCAATTGATGAAAATTGTTCTTCGGCCCAACTCCAATCATTTGTTGATTTTATTAACTTCAACAAACTTACTCAGCACAATTGTATATTAAATGCGAACGAAAAACTGCTTGATGTGTTTCTAACTTCTCATGATATTAACACGGATGTCACTAGATGCGATTACCCCTTGGTAAAATTGATTCTCATCATCCCGCTCTTCTCAATGAAATCGAATTCATAAACCACAAACATGCAATTTTTCATCCTAACGTTACATCAACTAGTTATAACTTTAGAAAAGCAGACCTCCAGAACTTGTATTTAGCCATGATGAATTGTAATTGGAATGATGTGTTGCAAAGTAACAATCCTAATACAGCGTGTAGCATACTATATGAAAAAATCTACTAAATTTTTAACAACTATGTACCATACAAAATTAATAAAGTTAATACTATCAAGTTTCCACCATGGTTTACAGAAGAAATTAAAAGGAACCTTAGGAAGAAACGTCACTATCATAAACTATACCGCCTAACTAATAACTTAAGTTATAAAATTTTATTTAATAACACTCGTAAGTTGTTAAAAAAATAATTCATAATGAATACAGAAAGTTTATAAATTACACTGAATCAACTATTCAAAATAACGTGAAACAGTTCTGGTCGTATGTTAACAATCGTAAATGTCGTAGTAGGATACCATCTAATTTGACCCTTAATGATAATCAATTAACATCACCATTAGATTGTGTTAACGGTTTTGCGGATTTTTTCGTAATACTTATAGAGCACCTATTGCCACCGAAGTGGACCTTCCATGTAATAACTACGTTAACAGCTTAGTAATCAATAGCATTACTCAGGATGATATTGTTACAGCTGCCAAAAAACTTAAAGCAACTTCAATTGCTGGCCCCGATAATATCCCCTCCTTCTTTGTCAGAGACTGTATCACTTGTCTGATTGACCCACTTTTACATATTTTTAATTTATATCTACGAAACAGCATCTTCCCTACTTTGTGGAAACTTACCCGAATCTGCCCTGTTCATAAGAAAGGTCCAGTAAATGAAATAATAAATTATCGACCTATAGCAATCCTAAATAACTTTTCAAAACTACTTGAAACCATTTTATATACCAACATAAGCAGACACATCCGACCTATGATTTCTGAGAAACAACATGGGTTTATAAATAAACGATCTACGCAAACTAATCTTATTACTTTCACTCAGTACGTATCTGAAGCTTTGAATTCTAAACTACAAGTAGACACAATTTATACGGATTTTAATAAAGCGTTTGACACTGTAAATCATTCCATCTTATTAAAAAGCTTGACTCTTATGGTTTTCATCCAAAACTCACAACATTACTACATTCATATCTAACTGATAGAACATTATTTGTTGAATATAATGGTTACAAATCCAAACAATATACTGCTACTTCTGGTATTCCCCAAGGGTCTAATCTTGGTCCATTACTTTTTAATATTTATCAACGATATTACAGTAGGAATTAATAGCCATTTACTTCTATTTGCGGACGATATTAAAATTTTCAGAACTATAAGTAACTTTGATGATTGTAACTCATTACAAAATGATCTAATCAAAATTCAAAACTGGTGCGTAAAAATGATCTTTTTTTAATATAAACAAGTGTGTCACTTTAACGTATTCAAGAAAGAAGAATGTATTTTGTTATGAATACAAATTAAACAATACCGTACTACGTAGAGTTACTGAATATAAAGATCTTGGAGTAATATTTGAAAAGCATTTAACGTTTAATAATCATATCAAATCAATTTACAACGATTCTTTAAAAAATTAGGTTTTATACATCGAACATGCAAGGATTTTACAAATAACAAGACTCTTCTTACTCTCTATTATGCTTATATAAGATCGAAGCTTGAGTATTGCTCTTTGGTTTGGTCACCGTATTACCAGAAAAGCATCTTACTACTTGAAAATATTCAGCGAAAATTTTTAAAGATGATCTACTTCAAAGAGTTTCATACATACCCGGACCATGAAATTGATTACACCACTCTGCTGTCAATGTTTACCTTTAAAAGTTTAGAGACTAGACGTACATTTCATTCAGTTAAATTTTTTATGATTTAATTCACGGTTCTATCGACGACAGTAACCTTACATTACAGTTTTCATTAAATATTCCTAGACTGTCATCTCGTTCGCAAGATATCATTCACGTTAAAACTGCTAGGACAAATCTGCACTACAACTCGCCAATTCACAACATCAGTAGGAACAGCAACGAGTGTCATAAGTTTTTGATTTATTTAGCGAAAATATTTATAATTTGTATGTACTGCTGTAACCATACTATCTGTATAATTTGTTGTATAATTTTTCCCTGTAAAAGGAAATTTCTGTTGGGAAATAAATATGTAAATAAAATAAAAATATGTTACACTCAAACGCCGAAACCGGACAATGACCGAAATTTTTACTCCCGCCGCAAGGTGGACATTGCATTTTACCGACTTCACGAAGTGAGGATTTTAGTCGGTCATTGGCCGATGCAAAATACTCAGTTAGCGAGGTGGGCAATCACTTTTACCCTCGTCGCGTAGTGCTGAAGTGGCATTTGGAATTACACTTTAATTTAGACATTTGGAAGATTTGCCAGAACAATTCTTCTTGCAACCACATGTAGTGTTCATCCGGTACATCGATAGTATTAATAAATTTACTAGGAGCAACCTGGAACTGGTTTCTAGAAAACTCTTTGTCTAGAAATCCGTGCCTCGTATCAAGGGTAAAGAGGTCATCGCTCTTATTTATGACTACTGCCATTACATTTCTTTCAGTGTTTTTCAACTTTTTAGCTGCCTGACTTTTTAAGACAGTTATAGAGTTTTCCCTTGTTGCTTCTATGGCTGATTTTCTAGAACATAGAGTGCACAGGGGTAAGTTTAGGTCTTCTTCATTTGAAGCTTCATCATGAATGTGTTGACCACATTCAACACAGCTATTTCCTTTGTTACAGTCGACATCACAGAGTGTGATGGTATCACTGGATATTGGTTCTGTTTCCACATGTTTGTTTTTGTTTACAGCCCTTGGCACTATTTCCGCAGCAGATTCATCCTCAGTATTTCTTTTTTCGTTGTCTACTCCATTTAAACTTCTTTCAAGATTTGAGAGCTCTCCTTCAAATTGTTTTTCAGTTGTTATTATTTTTAAAACGTCAGCTGTCAACGGGGTATCTAACAACCCATTTTTATGAGGTGAGCCGAACATGGCTTCATACGGGGTTCTCTTAATCCCACTGTGATAGCTGTTGTTCTTAGTATTTTGTACAATCCTGAGACCGTTTGCCCAGCCTGAAGTGTTGTTGTCAGTCATCGAAGCCACAAGACTATCTCGAACATCTTGATTGGCCTGTTCGACAGATCCCTGACTCTGTGCGTGTCTTGGTTTTCCATGTACTAGTTTTATGGCGCTCCATTTACTGGCTAGTTTCTCAGTTACTTGAAAACCAAACAAATTATTAAAACAAGCTGCAGCAAAACAAGATGCAACACAGTTTTCAAAATTTAATCTCGAAAATCGCTAAATCTGACTTTCACAAAATTGAAAGCAACGCTTTCCATAACACAAACGATATTAGAAGCATGAAACATACCCCTTCCCCCTGAATTTACTCATGACTGTATAATATTATACAGGGTTTTCAAACTTAAGTCGGCACTATTGCTAATTTTGACTTTAGGATAAAAAAAATAATACGACACTTTTTATTCAGTATTCAATTTCCTATCGATTGAGAATATTGCATACAGGGTGTCCCATTTGAAAAAATGGAACAATCTGACATAACTCGCGAACGCGATGTTCGATTTTTATTCTGTTTTCACCATAGTGGTGAGAGAAACAAATGCTACTAGTTTGCCTATTTAACCGACTCTGTAGCTCTAATATTAACAAAGTTAGCAATAGTGCCGACTTAAGTTTGAAAACCCTGTATACCAAATTAACATTATGCCCCTTCTAAAACTCAATATAATTTTTCTAGTAGTCAATGAAAAATGCGTGATTAATTTGAGTTTTACTAGGTCTATAACAATTTGATTTTTACACTCATCTTGTTATAAAATTCTCGTCCATTGTCACTGTGCAAGATGTATGGAGTCCCAAAAAAGCAAAATATATCCAAAAGAACGTCAGAAACCTCGTCAGCTGTTTTAGTTTTCAAGGGACGCAGAACAACAAACTTGGTGAAATGGTCTTGATAATTAGAGATAAACTCGATTGCATGTCAATTAGATCTACCTAAAATATAAAAATATTTATTACTATACAAAATATTTAGGCTTACTTAGCAGTTTGAAAAACAACAATGGCCGCCATTTTGAAACGGAGTGGCCGATTTTATTAAAACCAAATATCTTACCTGGGATCGCGAATTCAATGTTGTCATGATGATGGGTTTAACCACTAGCCCTTGACTTTTCCACTTTTTCTTAAGTGCGCAAGGTTCGCACAGATCTAACTACGTTTTCATTACCTCCCTGGTAATGTTACAAAATTTCTTTTTTAGCTCGGCTTCCATTGCTTTCTCTTTTTATGGCCAACTCGTAAGTATGCTGTATGAATTGTATCATAGATTTGATCAATGCGACAGAAATATTTTATATCTGTCATTTCTCCAGTTGTTTTTCCTATTAGCATTTCTTTGTCGCCTATGTTTAAGATATCGTACCGATTGATTCGGCGATAATCTTTAGACGTTAACGACTGGCTATTTTTCCTCTTCTCTTTTGCCTCCTTTACTTCGCTGATAATTTTATCATATCGTTGGTTCTCAAATATAAAATTTCGATTTTTGTGGCAATCTTTCTTCGAAATTAGCTCTTCCAGCTTGGTGTAAAATAATTCCTTCATTGATAACATGACACAAAACGCAACTGCACTTAGGTATAAGTCGACACACAGCACTTCAGCTCTGAACAAAGAAAAAAACTTAATTAATTGTGTATTCGGCGTTTACGCAAAGTGAAAATACTCATTACGCGACGAGGGTAAAAGTAATTGCCCACCTCGCGAAGTGGGTATTATGGTTTTGCTCAATCTCCGAAGAACGTTTTTACTTCGGTTCACTTCGGCAATTGAGTACTTATCTTTTCCCACTACGCGAACTGAGTATTTTGCATCGGCCAATCACCGACTAAAATGCTCACTTCGCGAAGTCGGTAAAATGCAATGTCCACCTCGCGGCGTGAGTAAAAATTTTGGTCATTGTCCGGTTTCGGCGTTTGAGTGTAACATGTACACATATACTGCAATTTTTAATTATTGTCGATAGCTTAGGGTTATTTTCTATCAAATAATTTTAATCTCAATAGAAATGGTTTCTCTTACTTAATGAATTGCATTTTAAGATGTTTTAAATAAATTATTACCTCATCCGCTAGATGGCGTTAACAAATCTTGACTCATGTGAAAGAATCTAAGTGGAACAACTTTTTCCCAGTACTTTTTTTATATAATTGATATTCTTGAAAATGGGAAGATGGCGGCTTCCGGTTTTCACTCACTGTATCTCCGAAACTACTAAACTGGGGAATATGTTTGGTAATAGATGTAAGTAATTGTTAATTATTTCAGTTATTAGTGTTTTCGACCCGTTCTGATACGAATTATAACAAAACTGCTAAACGTATACAAATAGTTTATAAGAAATTTATTTTTTCCTATTTAATCAGCTTTCTAAATTGTATCAAATTTGTTAATTCGACCTTCTAATTACCGAAATATCGAGGGAAACGTAATAACTAACATTGAGGCAGTCGATGTCTTTGCAGTGACAACACATTCTTGCTTGATTGTCTGCATGTGTATCTTCTTCCGCAATCGACCAAAGGAGCAACAAATCTGGAGCAGGGGGAAGAGTGGTTTGGACTGGAGTTACCAATTTGCCACTCATACACCATCTCCAGTATGTCGGCAAAAACAAATATATGCTCTATAATACTCGTACTATTTGTATTGAATAAGTAATTCAATTACTTGTAGGTGTGTCCTGCACGAATGTTGATTCATGTAGGGGAAAACGTAGCGAGTTCAATAAGTGACCGGTTGGCGAGCAATTGAAAGATTGTATAAATGCAGCCTTACGTCGTCAATGCAGTCAAACTGTTTACCGCCTGGGAACAGAGTACGGACACATTTCAGTCTTGCTTTGCAGATGTCTTTAGAAGATAAAGTATGGCAATTAAACACGCGGCCTATCAAATCAGGACTGTGAACATTTTCTGCTTTCATTTTCCATAAACTGCAGGTGTCTTGTCGCAAGAAGTTACAGCGTATGCAGTACTGAGATTAGCATTGGAGTTCCTGATAACTTTATCTGAAGAGCTGTTTCGACAATTACACTGTCTGTGTCATCTTTTACTGGAAGTTTTGTGTTAGCAAAGCTATTAGACAAGACTTGTTGTTGGAGTTGAGAAGAAAATCTGCTTGAGAAACACTAAACAACCATTAAAAACAATGTTATGAGAGAACTCCTTTCGAAGCACGACGTTTTTGTTCTTCGCAACAGTTGCATGGAAAAGATGTTCAATTACGTAGACCCTACTTTGCGAATGGAAATAATCACAATATTTCAGGGAACCTGAAAAGGAATGCGCTTGTATAGTTTTGGTAATTCCTGGTCCATTCTCCTTGACTTTTAAGAAGGAGTAATGTTGTTCGATGACTTGATCTGACCATACTTCAGACCAGAAATAATCGTTTCTTCTACGATGAAGTATCCTTTCGTCGTATATACAACAAACTCATTACGTTCTATCTTGACTTCCGACTGTTGCATTTCTTGAACATACAAGTGTGCAGATTTCGCATAATGAAATCGTCCCGCAAGGTGAAAATGTGGAAACATCTCGCGGATGCAATTGGCACCACGTTCGGCGCGGATATAAAGGCAAATTAGGTGAATAATAATAATACTCTTGCAGATTAGAAAATGCAATATCTTAAGCTCATTTACTGGAAAGCGCTAGCACACGTTTCCAACAAAATCGTATCCACAACAAACTAATAAACTCAATCAGTTCCAGAGGAACTACTATTACAAGTGAAGCCAATATTATGGACGCTCCTTCAAGTGAAATAATGTATTCTGAAATCACTGCTGCGACTCAACGTTGTTTCTTTTGTGGAAATCTCAGACATCCACAAATAATACGCCCGCGACCAAGTTTGCAAGTACTGCAAAAAGATAGGACGTTTTGCAAAAGTATGTCTGAAATCGAAAGCTATTAAGAATATTGTGTCACACATTTTTAGTTTTTGGAGAATAATTATAAACAGGTGAAACTATATATTCTGTCAGACTTATGTACATATGTAATTGTTGGATAATGTTTACTGAAAACACAATCACCTGTTGATACAGCTTTTGGAGGTTCAAAAACTCCTCTGTCTATATGTTCTCTTATAAAAGTAAAATCGATGGTAAGCTGATTTTTGGTAATTTGACACCTGACTTCAAACCAATGCTTCAAAATCAAGACGGTATTTTGAAGACAATGAGCGGTTTATTCTTGAAGAAGTGGAAATATTACTACAGGACAAAATATTTCTCCCTAAGTTTACGTTTTTAGACGCTTATTCAGTTTCAAACATTGAGCACACTATGCCAAAAATTTCAAGGTATGGAGTTTTTATATTGATCTCAAAAGCACTTACTATCAAATATCTATTCAAGACAGTGAAAGACCATTAAAATCATTTGAAGCAGTGATGCGATTACACCAGTTTTGTCGTATCCCTTTTTGATGTTACTAACGGCGTAAAGAGTAATTGGATAAGAAAATTTGAAAGGAGTATACGCTTATTTAGATTATTTATTTATTTGTTTGGGAAGAAAAAGGAAAAATGGGAAGAAGAGAAAACGGTGTCAATTAAGCGAATTGTCACACTGGAAGATAAATTTGAACCAAGAAAGGCAAAAAAAAACTTAATATCGCAATCAAAGGATTGTCGTACCCTGAAAGAGCAGACCAGGTAGCAATAGAAAAATTGGTAGAAGAGAAATGACAAGTAGAGCAAAAAAATATATATATGCGATAGAAAAAGACAATCAGAGACAAGTAGTAATTGCAAAGATGGAAAATTGGGAAGCAAAAAAAGAAAATTCTACAAAGAAAAAAGAAATTGGCGGGTACCAAGGTAATCATTGAAAACGATTTAATGTGGAAAGAAAGATTAACACAAAGAAAAATAAAAGAAATAGTAGAGAAGTATAAACAAGAAGGGAAACAAGTGGAAATGAGCTACAAAAAACTTACAGTAAATAATGTAAATACACTTCTGGGATGAAAAGAGTTGTTAGTGGAAAGAGATTAAAAAAACTAAAGAAGAAAAAGATACGGAACGGAAAACAGATGACTACATACTGGGCTTAGGAGGCAAAGAAAATAAATTCATACAAGAGTTTGAAAAAGGAAAATTAGATGTACTGATCATAACAAAAACAAAAAGAAAGGGACATGTATAAAACAAGTAGAAAATGGACATACACTAATATACAACGGGCTATCAGAAACTAAAAGAGCATCTGCAGGAGTGGGATGCATAATTAAGATGAATGATGCACTACATGTAGAAAACATGTAAATTTTGGAACGAACGATTACTTACGGTAGAACCGAAAGAAAAAAAGACAAGACTACAGAACAATAATAGCGGTATACGGACTAGAAAAAAGCAAAGGCAAGGTATATGTGGTAGGAGACTTCAACGCAAGGGTGGGAAAACAAGAACAGGAAATTAGAGCAATAGGAAAATTTGGTGAAAATACAAAGAATAGAAACGGAGAAGATTGATAAAGTATTGTACACAAAATGACTTAATAATAACAAATACCTTTTACCAGCATAAAGAGAAGCACAAATATACAAGAGAAGCCCCGACGACAAATGATAGATCTTTAATAGACTACATACTAGTAGAAATGAATAACCAAAAAGAAGTTTTAGACGTTAAGGTAAATAGAGGCGCAGAAATATACAGTGATCATTACTTTGTGGTAGCAAAAATATGTAAAATGAAGGTCAAGTCACAAAGAAGATAAAACATCAATCAATTAAGTCGTATAAAATAAACGACGAAGAAATAAAGATAAAACATAAAGAGTTACAAAACAATAACGGTTAAACAAGAAGAAGAAAATGTTGACGCCTTATGGAACATATTCAAGAACAGTTTAGCACAAGCTGCGATACAAGTATGCGTTACAATAGTACAATATCTTCAAATATAAAACAAACAACTTGGTGGTCTGAAAACGTTAAGAAAGAAGTACGTTTAAAGAAACAAAAGTGGTTAAAATACCTAAGTAATAGAAATGAAATCACATACAATAAATATAAAGAACAAAGGATCAGAGTCAAGAAATTAATAGTCGAGGAAAAGAAAAACGCATGGAAAGATTTTGGAGAACATATGAAGAAAAATTGTAAAGGCAACTAGAAATTATTTTACAAAGTGCTAAAAACACTTTGGAAGGGAACATTGTCGCAAACCGACAATATAAGAAATAAAGAAGGCGCCATAATAACTGAAGAAGACGAAATAATGGAGAGATGGAGAGAACACTTTGAAACACTTGTTAATCCATCGAAAGAAATGAAAGTAGAAAATCTAACAGAGCGAACAAAAGAGATGCATAATAAAAAACAAATAATTAGTGAAGGAATAGAAGACAGTGAAGACGAAATAAAATTAGAAGAACTGAAAGAAACAATCAAAAATTCAAAAAAACGGAAAAGCACTTGGAATTGACAAAATAAGAACAGAGATGACAAAACATATAGGAAAAGATGGAGAAAAACTATTACTAAACATTTTTAATAAACTCTGGAAAGATAAGGTTATACCGAAAGACTGGGAAATAGGTTTAATCTTACCGATATATAAAAGAGGAGACAGAAGTGAGTGCAAAAATTATAGAGGAACTTTCTTAAGCATACCAATGAAAATATATGAAAGAATACTATGTAAAAGATTATATGAAAAAATAAATATAACGTTGTCTGGATCTCGAAGCGGATTCAGAAAAGGACATAGTGCTCATGACCATTTATTTACCATTCAAGAAATTATAAATAAAACACTATGCTACAACAAGGAGCTATGGCTAGCATTTATCGATTTGCAACAAGCGTTTGATAGAGTCAACAGGAAAAGAATATGGGAGAGCTTAGCTAGAAGAGGAGTCAGCAATAACTTAATAAAGGTCATTCAGAGTTTATACAAGAGAAATTTGGATTACTTAGTTAGTAATAATGCAATGTCTAAAAGTTTTGAAACGAAAGAAGGACTACACCAAGGAGGAACCATAAGCCCTGTACTGTTCACCGTATTTATGGACGATATCATAAAAGAGTGCAACAGAAGAGTTAAAAGGCTAACATTGGGATATAGACACCTCCAAAAAGTAGAGATAACGGAGTGCGCATGATGTAGCGATATTGGCTCCAAACGAACAAGAACTACAATATAAATGAAATTAAACCTAGATAAAACAAAAGTAATGAGGGTGTCAAATAATCCAAGACCAAATAATATCAGAATTGATGAAACAATTATAGAACAAGTGAAACACTTTGAATACCTAGGTGTCACCATTGAAGAAACAGGAAATCGACATTAACAAAAGGATAGAAAAACAAACAGATTATACTATACCATGAGAGAAAGTTTCATAGATAAAAGAGAAGTAACTCGACAAACTAAAATAAACGTCCTCAAAACAATCTACCGACCAATTCTTACTTATGGATGCGAGACATAGATAACAACGCGAAAAACAAGAGTAACATTCAAGCAATAGAGATGAAGTACTTTAGAAGGATGACGGGAATATCACTGATGGATCACATAAAAAATAACTCATTACGGGAAGAACTAAAAATAGGGACAATACACGAATATATTGAACAGAGACAAAGACGTCACGATTTGAACATGATGGCCTTAACCTGGAGTTTCAAGACGGCAATGGTATGAAGTATGCTACCCAATTATTTTCACATACAGTTTCGCTACAGCTACAGAAAGTGCAAGAGGAAAAGAAATCGCTAAGAACAGGCAGTTCCAGGAAAGTAGTTATTTTAGATGAAGATACACCGTCAGAAAAACATAAGTACGTTCAAAATTGGGCAGATAAAAATAATCAAAATCAAGGTAAGATTGTTCCATCTCTACATTCTGAATTTAATGGCAATTTATATGATCGTACTGATTTAAATTTGAAATAAAGATAATTCTAGTGATGTTAGAATAGATGATTTAACTAAATGTATGATAAATTTGAGTTATGGAATAAAAAAATGTCTCGCAGACAAAACGTATCCCCTTTGTCAAAATTCAGTGGAGATATTCATTAATTTTCATTTTGGCTCCATGAATTTGAGCATTCAACAAAAAAAAGAAGGTTTTCAAAAGCTGAAAACTTAAACCGTCTTCAAAAGTGAAGGGACGTGCGAGATAAACCGTGAAAGATCTATTCTGTAGCTCAGACAATGTTGAAACGATCATTGATACTCTTAAACTATGTTTTGGTAAAAAAGAATGGGTTATCATTAATTTGATTGAAAAGGTAACAAAATGCGCCAATCCACGAGAGGATTCTATGGATTCCGTTATACACTTTTCTATTTCTTTTACGAATATGGTAATTGCTTTAAATAATTTAGGGTGCATAAATTATTTAAATAATCCTGAACTTTTAGGTATATTAGAAGAGAAATTACCACGTAGTTCGAAACGTTCATAGGCAATAGAAACGATTAGGTTAGAAAATTCAAATAAAAGGATTCATTTAGGACATTTTTCTGAACACAACCGACTTGTACATGAAGAAAGAAGGGAAGTCACTTTAGAGGAAAACGATAAGAAAAATGTAGAAGAGGAAACTCCAGGACCTTCTCGATTGACTTCAAACTTCTCTGGGTTTGTTGGAAATGTTTCGACTGTCTTAAAGATAGTCAAGGTAAAATTGTTTGGTCTAAAGAAGTATATGGCAACGTTTGCGCTGTTAGAAGGAGGGTCTACGGTAACACTGATAGATTATGACAGCCAAATCCATTGAATTAGATGAACCAACGTTGCCAATTTGCTTATAGTGGACTAATAAGATAACCCACAGTAAAGATGATTCAAAAATAGTTAGCATGGATATACCTGGAGTAAGTAATTTAGAAAAATTTAAGCTCCGTCATGTTGGAACTGTAAAAAATTTAGTATTGCCAACACAAAAGGTTGATATTGATTATATTTGCAATGAATATCCGTATATTGACCGTTCACTTTTAGAAATTATTCAGAATGCCTCTCTAAATTACTGATAGGACAGGATAATGTTAGTTTAATTAATTCCCAGAAAATAATTCATTCAAGTTTTGTTAAATTAGGTTTAACAAAAACATGATTAGGATGAGCTGTTCACGGTCCATATATAACAAGAAATAAAGGAAGGAACTGTTTTATTTTTAGTGTTAATCTTTGCCAACACGACGATGAGTACCTAACAAAGTTAATAGAAGACAATTTTAGAATTGAAAATATAGGGGTAAATGATGGTGAAGAACTTTCAAGAGAAGATCAGAGAGCATTAGAAATATTTAACAAAACAACTGAAAGGGTAGGAAACAGATTTTAAATACGACTTCCTTGGAGAGATGAAAATATTGTCCTTCCATACAGTAAGAGGATTGCATTCATTAGATTACGATGCATGGAATGAAAAATGGACAAGGATCTTGAATTCGCTAAAGAATATTGTAGGAAAATCGAAGAATATGTAAAAAAAGGATATGCTGAGAAAATTTCAAAAACAGAAGAAAATGAGATTAATTCCACATTTTGGGGCAAAAAAATGTTAATAAGCCAGGAAAGCTCAGGTTCGTATTTGACGCCGCAGCGAAGGTAAATGGAATAAGCCTGAATGATTTCTTATTAAGAGGACCCAATTTTTATTCATCCATTGTCTCGCTATTGTGAAGGTTCTGGAGAACCTTTCTGTGGAGATATTAAAGAGATGTTCCACCAGGTGATCATTAGAAAAGAAGACAGAACATGTCAAAGATTTCTGTTTAGAGGCGAAAAAGAACCTGATACATATGAAATGCGAGTAATGTTTTTTGGATTCGTGTGTTCTCCTTCTATGGCAGAATACATTAAGTACATCAACGGTGAAGAATTTACCTCGGAATATCCAAACATCCACAGGCATAAACAACATTACGTTGACGACTACTTAGACTGTAAACCAACCATAGAAGAGGCTATAAAAACAATTGAAACTGTTAGGCAGGTTCACTCAAGAGGAGGTTTTCAGATGGTAAACTGGTTAACCAATAACCAAGAAATCATTAAGAGTATCCCTCAAGATGCTGTTTCATCAAGTAACCAATGCAACTTAGATTCAAATAAACTCGACATCTTTGGTATCTTCAAAATGTAAGCTTGGATCTTTTTAGAAAAACCTTAAATATTCCAAGAATGGAGTTATAAGCAGCGATTTTAGCAACCCGGCTAGGATGTCAAATTAAGAAAAAAAAGTAACTATAAAATCTCAGAAATTTTCTGGTGAACAGATTCCAAGTTAGTTTTGACATGATTTGCTCAAAGACAGTAAGATTAAAATCTTTTGAAGCTCACAGAATTCAAGAAATTGTAAATTCAACAAATATTGAAAATTGGAAATAGGTACCGTCGAAAACTAATTCAGCAGACTTAGGTACCAATGCAGTTTTTAAGTTCGACTTTTCAAAAAATTCAATTCTTTTTGACCCAAAGAAGAAACAACGGAAAGTACTTTCGCAGAAGAATACGTAAATCTAGTCACTCAAGTAAATTTAGACTTACCACATGAGACTAGATTCTCAAGATGGTACAAACTACTGAGAGCTACAGGATGGATCTTTCGGTTTATTGAGAACTGTAGAAAGAAATATAAGAAAAGAGAATTGTCGTCAGAAGAATTAAAAAGGGTTGAAAACTTATGGTGGAAAAATACACAGTCGAAAAGTTTTGCTGAGGATTTAGAAGCACTAAAAAGAACCGACAGGTTTCAAAATAGAATTTTTGGAAATAAAATTAACTTCCAAAAATTATATTTTTAATAAAAATATTTTATTCTGGAATAGATACGTTGATGACATTCTTTACATTTTCGAAGGTTCTACATCAGATATTCATGTTTTTCTAAATTACTTAAATAATTTACATCACAGAATTAATTTCACTTTAGAAATTTCTCAAAACAATTGTCTTCCTTTTTCTAGATACGTATATTTGTATCGATTCAAATAATTCTATTAATTTTGACATTTATAGAAAACTACAGTTCAAACAAACTTTCTTTTCAACCGTTTATTCAACATACCTCTATCAGAAACAAATTTTAAAAAAGAATTAGACACAATTTTTTATATTGCTCATTTAAACCAATTTCCATTCAAAATTATTTTAAACATTATTAATAAATTTAATTATGCACATAATATAACAAATCTAACAACATTATTTCCAATTAATGAAAAACCAAAAATAAATACATTTCAATTTCTTTTATTCCTGATTTTATTAACATAATTAAAGATCTGAATAAATTAACTGATTATAAATTTGTCTTCAAAGCTCCTACCAATTTAGCTAACATTTTTTCACAAAAATTAAATATAAATAATAGTCTTGAATTAAGCGGCATATACCAACTACTATGTTCTTGTAACAAAATATATATTGGTAAAACTAAATGAAATTTTACAATTCGATTAAAAGAACATCTAAGATATCTTAAACAACCAGAAAAATATTCTTATAATTTAGATGCAATTAAATCAACTTTCGCTAAACACATTATCCAAAACAAACATAAACGTTTAAATCATTCACTCATAATCATAATAGACAAATTTTAGATAAATTAGAAATAATATACATTAAAACAACAAATCCAAATTTAATAATCAATGATCAAACAAATTTTGACGATCTTACATTAAATTATCAAACAGAATTTTTATGTCCTTAATATATTTTATTTGAATTAACTCCAGATTCAAACATTTTGCATACCTAGTTTATATTTTTTAAAAAAACCTTTTATTACAAACCAATGTATGTTTTTTTTTAAATTTCCATGTAAACCAATTGTCATATTTAACGTTTGTAAAATAATTTTGACAACTTCTGAAGATGACTCTAATTTTTTGAGTTGAAACTAGTTAAATAAATAATATTGGATTGCTCAAAGCGTAACTAATTTATATATATATATATATATATATATATATATATAATGCTTTATTCTTTCACGTGTAAACATGTTTGTAATAAAAAATCTTTGGGGTTTAAACACGTGTAATAATTATTAAATAATTACAACGTTTCGCCGCGCTAACACGCAGCTTTTTCAAGTAATTAATAAATAACAATTTTAGTTTCTATGCGATTTTGACCTTGAACGTGTCGCTGGACCAGAGTAACATAGCATTACGTATCGGTATCATGGTAATGTTGCTTTGTATATTTTGTTATACTAGTTGTTGGATATTTGGAGATCTTCTATCCTGAGGTAAAGTTAATAACGGTTTCCAAGTGTTAGGTAAACCTTTTCCATCATCTCGTTTATTAATGCAACTAGGATGTCTTTCTATCTCGATTTGTTCTCTAATGAGGCGGTTACATAAATATTTTTCTCTTCCTATCATTCTTGTATTTTCAAAATCGATTTTATGTCCTGTTTGGTAATGATGTTCAGCTAGAGAATAAGTTAAACATCCTTTTCGGACTGCTAGTTTGTGTTCTTCTCTTCTCGCAGAAATACGTCGATTGGTTTGTCCAACGTAAGAGATGTTACATCCTCCGCAAGGAATTTCGTAAATGCCTTGATCTTCTAAAGGAATAATATCTTTAGGGGAACGGAGGAAAGACTTAACTTTATTAACAGGTACAGAAACTACTCGTATGTTGTGTTTCTGTAGAATGTTACTTATCTTCTCTGTAGTACCTTTGAAGTACGGGATTGATACAGTAAACGTACTCTTATCATTAACTTCGTCGTCACTTCTTTGTTTCATCCTTTTCGCTTTCATAACATGATGTCGTGAAAAGCCATTTTATTCAAAAGCTTCATTCAGAAGATTCATTTCTTCGTGTATATGCTCGCTATCTGTTAGTCTAGCAGATCTAATTAATAAGGTTTTTAAAACAGAATTTAAATGTTGTGGATGATGATGTGAATTAGCATGTAGGTATCTATTGGTATGAGTTTGTTTTCTATACACTGTATGTCCTAAACTTCCGTCTGGATTCCTAATTAGTAACACGTCAAGAAAAGGTAGTTTAAAAATCTAGTAATGCTTCATTACCATGTGGCCATATGGAGAAAATATCATCAACATATCGTAACCAAAGTTCTGGTTTGTTGGAAGATTCTTGAATTGCATTTGTTTCAAAGTTATCCATAAATAAATTAGCAATTGCAGGTGAGACAGGTGATCCCATTGGTGCTCCTTTAGTTTGTTTATGTTTCTTAGAGTCGTATAAGAAGTATGTGTTGGTTAAACAATGTTTAGTTAAACGAACAACATCAGGTGTTAACATATGTTTGTTTGCTAGAATATTAAGAGTTTCTTCTTTTGGAACTTTAGTAAACAAGGACTCAACGTCAAAGCTGACCATGATATCTGTAGGTTTTAATTTACAACCTCTAATAATATCTATAAAATGTGTTGAATCTTTAATATAAGAACTGGAGGATTCAACAAAAGGTTGTAATATTTTAGCAACATATCCAGTTAACTTTTGTGTTGGTAAATCTATACTACTAACGATAGGTCTAAGTGGTACTCCATTTATATGTATTTTAGGTAATCCATAAAATTTTGGACATTTAGAAGACTTTTCTCTTGGTATTAATTTCTTTTGAATTTCCTTATCGAGTATACATTCCTTAATTACAGCTTTAGTAGTTTTTTCGAGATACGTTGTAGGATCAGAGTTTATAATTTTGTAAATAGGATCTTGTAACAATGTTTCGATTTTTGATTTATAATCTTCAGTATCCATTATTACAGTTGCATTTCCTTTATCAGCAGGTAGCACAACAATAGAATTATCTTCTTTTAGTTCCTTTAACGCTTTCAATTCCTTGTAAGTGACGTTTCGTTTCGGAAGCTTAGATTTCTTCAGAACATGAGAAACTTCTTGTCGTACCGTTTCTGCTTCAACATTCTCAAAATCTTTGACTGCTGCTTCAACCTTTGTTATGATCTCTTCTACTGGAATACGAGAAGGGACAACAGTAAAATTAAAACCTTTACTAAGAATACTCACAGAATGTTCGTCTAATTCTTTGCTTGAAATATTGTGAACTACATTACGAACATCAGTGTCATTCCTGTTATTCCAATTTTGAACTTTTTGACTGAGACAATCAAATTTCTTCAAGTGGCGGGCAGTTTTTAGTTCTTTAATTTTTGTGATCGTAATTCAGCCAATTCATCTATGCTTCTCCATATTACAGGAAGAATAGTGTTAGAAAGATCTAAATGAATTGATAGTAATTCTGTACTTACGTTAGATAGATTTCTTCTGACATCTGAAATCATATTTCGTAATAACGCTAACCCGGTTCGATGTAAGATCCTTTTTGTTTTAGAAGAATTGGTTTAAAATTTAATCTTACAACATTTAGGTATAATATTTTTGTCACGACATCTACATAGAAATGTCAAATCACATAGTAATGTCACTTTCTTTATTCTAAGTTTTTCAAACTTTTTTGATAATTGGAAAATTTCCTTCCCATATAGGTTTATTAAATAATGCTTTATTCTTTCACGTGTAAACATGTTTGTAATAAAAAATCTTTTTTTGTTGAATCCTCAAGTTTTTATATTAAAGATTCAACACATTTTATAGATATTATTAGAGGTCGTAAATTAAAACCTACAGATATCATGGTCAGCTTTGACGTTGAGTCCTTGTTTACTAAAGTTCCATTAGAAGAAACTCTTAATATTCTAGCAAACAAACATATGTTAACACCTGATGTTGTTCGTTTAACTAAACATTGTTTAACGAACACATACTTCTTATACGACTCTAAGAAATATAAACAAACTAAAAGGAGCACCAATGGGATCACCTATCTCACCTGCAATTGCCAATTTATTTATGGATAACTTTGAAACAAATGCAATTCAAGAATCTTCCAACAAACCAGAACTTTGGTTTACGATATGTTGATGATATCTTCTCCATATGGCCATATGGTAATGAAGCATTATAAGCTTTTTAAATTATTTAAATAATATTCATCCACAAATTAAATTTACTACCGAAGTAGAAGTTAACGGAAAACTACCTTTTCTTGACGTGTTACTAATTAGGAAACCAGACGGAAGTTTAGGACATATAGTGTATAGAAAAACAAACTCATACCAATAGATACCTACATGCTAATTCACATCATCATCCAACAATTTTTTAAATTTTATGTCGTAATAAAAACTAAGATTACTATCAAATGTGACAAATTTGAAAAAGGATAAAAATTGTGTTAATTTTAAAAATGTTTTTACCTATGCGCCAAAAGAACAGTTTTTCGATATCAATATTTATAACTCTGTAACAAACAAGAGAAAGTAGCCATAACTATTTTTAGAAAAACAAAACAAAAAAAATTTTTTTTAGCGCAATACAGCTAACTTCTTTATATAAACTTGTTCTGGGAAACAAGTCGTAAGTTTTATAATAAACCTGTAAATTACATCTTTCTACGATACTATAACGGCCAATTCTAATAAGTTCAACAATACCCTCAAAAAAAAATTTCTAAAAAATTCGGACGACGTTATTTTTGCGTTATGCTGGTATAGTTTTAGATCCCTGAAAAATAATCACCTATTATTAAGTAATGGTAATCACAATGTACGATTGTAGTAAAGTTTACACAACCGTTTATACATTAGGGCTTGTGTGCAATCTCGAAATACGATGAGCTAAAATTGTTAGATATTTCCTCCGTTAATTTTAGCGCCACGTGCCTAATTGACAACAACACGAGTGAACACAAGTACTATTGTCATCCCATGTCAATGTAATATTGCTATTAGATTAAGGAAGGGATCATCACGCGTGTTACAAACCGATTGCAATTTTAATCCGAAGCAATACAAACGCAACTATCCATGAATTTTAAAAAGCTTTATTGTTGAATTTGTATTTACTGACGGGGTCAGATTACGGCACTTTTCTCGTGTGAATAGATTACTCTATTTCGACTTAGATACGTTTCAGGAATGTTAAGAAAAGGTTAATAAACAAAGCTACTTATGCCGTTTATTAAGTTTTTGTCACGTCGAAGCTCGAATACTCGACAAAATAGAATATCGTTCGTTCTTTCAGAAAAGGAATTATTGTAGGTGCTATAATTGTAATAATTTCGTGGGTAATATGATGAAGATTGTGTATTCACGTAAACATAAATGAAAGATAATCTATCGTGATGATTACGCTTTTTGAGTATCTTCGATGAATATCATTTGATTAAGTGCTGCGATAGCAAACAAATGGTGCTAATCCGATTCAAATGCGGAGAGTACTGATAGAAATCCGATATTCCTTTCAGTTATGTTCGGTCGCGCAATCACATCATTAACATTACGAGAGAATTGATCCGTAACTACTTCTAATATGACAACTAACATCTCATATAAATCAAATGAAAAGGCTACAACTTTATGTAAAAAATCCAAAACACTTTCAGGAAACGCGCTGCGTAGTATCGCACATGTTTATATTAGTTTTACTGCACAAAAAAGACTGTGCTGATTTCGAAATTAGCATAATAACAAGATTCTTCGTGATTATGAAATATAAATAACATTTTTGAAAAGTAATTAGTTTATCTGTAACTGGAGAGCCCCCTACAATGAAGGGGAAGCGATAATACTATTGGAATTGTAAATCACATTGTCATTTCATTTCACCGAATGTCATTGTTGGTTGAAAAAATATCGTGTTCAATTATTAGTATCTGACTCGTTTGTACGAACTCGAATAATTGGCTTTATGCATTTTAACACAATCCGCAGTATGTAGAAAGTAATCTGTATTCGCCTGTAATATGTCTATTGTGACGGTCACTTTGATATAATTCCAAACAAAATACCTAAATACGTACTGTCTGTCGCATTACAAGGCAATTGGTTATTGTGTAATGAACATAAACATTTGACAGAGATTCCTTTGAAGCTTTAAATTTATCGGTTAAATAGATAATTCATGATCGATCTTATACAATATTTTCGTATTATAAGGTATAATTAATTATAATTTGTGCATAAACACTTACAGAGGTCAAACTTAAACATAACTACATCAAATTAGTTTTAAATTATCCAAGGTGATATGCATACGTTAGGATTAGATAAAGGGCATCAAGAGGATTCTAAAAACCATATATTGTACAGGTCTCCGATCCTTTATAACCAAAATAAAGGGTGTTTTATTTATTTTGTTAAACTGAGAAAAATTCATAAATTTTGTTTAATTAAAAGACAAATTTTCAAAAACTGTTTACATATTTGAAAACAGCAGAAAAACTGAGTTAAAATAGGCACTTTTCTAATTTCTGCATACAATTTTGTTATAACTAATTTGAGACAAACTTAAATGTTTCGGTAATATCTACATCGGTTTCAAATTCAAATACAATAAATCTCGGAATTCATGAATTTTCTATTTTAAAATAATGAAATTTGTCATTTTTGTGTTTCCCTTTTGTTTATCGTTTCAAGTCTAAATGCAGAACCAATCGCCAGAGCCGTATTTACGATAAAATACCCTTTTCAATACGTACATCTTGGAATGCTTAATGAAATTATAATAATATTTTCTTTAAGTAAGTTGCCAATAGTTATTTGGATCACTAGTCCAGAAAATAATATTTTGCGAGTGTGAGTGGGCAACACGAGCACTCGCAAGACATTTTCTGGACGTGTAATCCACAAACTTTTTTATGCCGACAAACTTCAAAATATTTACAAAATTATTCTTAATTTAGTTCAACCATTTATTACTGGGGATTTATTTTTTTTTGGTTGGTACCCACTTGTCATTGCATACCTACTTAATTTTCAAATTTAAAATTACATTTTTGGTGTAATTTTACCAAATGTCACTTTTATGAGGTCTAGGCCGGGAATCTGATCTTCCCGGCCGATTTTGAATCCTACAAAACGGTCAATCATGGCCGGAGGCATGAAATTATGATACGAGTTTTATAAGAAGCAGGAGTAAGTGCGACAAAATGCGTTATAAACGAGTATCATACAAAATTTTTTCTATTTTGCGCCTCTTTTAAATAAAATATATTTTTGAAATAAAAATGTATGTCTATATTTTTAATTTTGAGGTTGGCAATACAAACTGTCAGATTATGGAACTTTGAATGTAAATTTATACAGTATTTAAAATTCCACCAGAAATTAACAATATTGCGTTTAAACACCTAAGCATTTCTTATAATTGGGTTGCCATAAGTTCATTCAAGGAAATAAAACATCCCACCCTGTGAACAGCTCAATTGGGATTAACATCATGGGAAGAGTTTCAAAGGATATCGCCAAATACTTGAAATTGCCCAACCTTGAACTTTCACTGGGCACTGTTTTAGGAGAACCAGTGCCACACACTTGGCAGATCGGGGAGGGAGGGTGGGGTAATTTACTAACAATTAAGCGTCACGGGGGATGGAAATCCTCTGCGGTTGCAGAAAGTTATATTGACACGTCTTTGAAAAACAAACTTAAAAGTTTCTCAAATGCTTTCATCCGGAGCCCACCAATATTAACTTGCCCGGATGTTCCTCGGCTTCCAGCGACTGTCACACAGCTCCTAATATAAATAATTCTCAGCACAATATCGTATTGACCCATAATCTTTTACCTGGTGCCGGTGTTAACATTAATCTCAGCAAAACTCCAATGTAACTATTAATATTTATAATAATTCTACATTTTCGTCACATAATTAAAGTAAATCGTTTTGTTTGTTTACTTGTATTTATTAATAAATAATCGACCAAGAAAAAATCAAGGTTAGGTAAACTGTACGTAGATTTCTGACATTCAGTGTTAGTGTTACCAACATTAAAAATATAAGTACACTAGCCCTATAAACGCACTCGAATTTCTATTAACGCACCGCTTTGAGTGCGGTTATAGCTTTGTAAACGACGCGAAATAGAAAAATAAATTTACGCCACTCAAAAACAAATACTTTTTTAAGACGATCAAGATAATAATAAGTAAATAGTAAAAAAAAATTTATAAAAAAGACGGCAAGATAATGTTTCTTAAAATATTTTTTTTATGTATTGTTGCAAAACGACCCCTAAATTTGTCAAGAAAATTGTTAATGCCGTTACCAAAAAAAATTGCAATTTTTATTACTTTAAACTAGAAAATTTGTTAGTGACAATTTTACCCTCCTATTTTTTACGTCACTGAGTAAATAATTTTTTTTTTCAGGCCTCCGTCCAGAAACACTAACTTTACAATCGTCAAAATTGGCCTGAAAACCGTTGATTACCGGGCTATGCCGGTAAAAATTTACTAGTGTTTGGTAGCACGAGAGGGCAGGTCGATTGCGTTGTGTATGACATATGACAAATGTTGAGAATATAACCTTCTAGCCTTCTAGGGAATATAACCACACACATTTTCTCTGATGTAACATTTGACCAATATTTAACGCTCAATTTATGTTCAATTTGGGTTAAAATTTAACTGAAAAACAAGAATTCAAGGGTTTGCACTTAATCACAAATTGTAAAGCCCGACTATGTTAGAAATTTTGCAGTATGTAACATAAAAATTGTATTCGTGTATTTATACACTTTTAATATTGTAGGTTATAATTAAATACTGTTTTTATTTAAAACATGGTTATTACCTGAGTTTTGGACGCATATAAGTTCTATTTCGAACAGTCAATCATAATCTTTGACTTATCAAATCTAAACCCCACCTGCAAATCAAAATCTGAAAACGTCTGTCGGACACTGAAGTAGCTGCAAGCAATCTTTAATCAATTGGAGAATTGTCAGTGCAGTAACATGTTAACTCCAGTTAAATGCGTCGACTTTCAAATTACTTGAATTCTACTTATTGTCAGGGTACCTATTTTTTTGCTGATTTGAAGGATTTCGATTGAACGTGACGGTAATTCATAGTACTCTGTTTGTGATTTCGATTTTACGACACTATTTTGTTGTGATTTTAGTTACTGAGTGACAATTTCAATGCATCTGATCGATTACGATTCTATTTTGCCTAATTTTTATTCCATTTTGGGCTATAGATGAATCATAAGTCTCGAATGACGATTTGACCTAGTAGCAATGTAGTACAGTAGTAAGTACATTTGTATAAATTAATATTGGGTAAATTCCATCATTTAATTTGGATTTGTAGAGTCCCACTGCAAGAATAACTAACTTGAATTTGACGATTAGGTAATTGTGAAAAGCACTGAAAATTTTGAACATCAATGAATGGAATGAAGTCGGTGTAAGGGAGAGCTGGACTTACTAACTAACTACAGTGCTTTTCAAGCCCTCATGTCGGTTTAATCAGATCAAAGTTATTTATATTGCAGGTTCAGTTAGTGTAGGATACTTAAGTTACACTCCTAGGTTACGTTTAGGGTAGTAGCACTGAACTGTTCAGTGGGTAGTAGATTGAATTTAGACTAGGTTATGTTACTTATAATTTAGTTTTAGCCATTTATTTGTGTGAGACACAGTAGAATTATTATCAGGAGATAATTTATTAGGTACTTCACTTATAAGTTTTTGAAAATCTCAAACAAAATCGATTCGTTATAAAGTTACGAACCATATTGCGTGCCACATCTTTAAGTGTACTGATGTATTATCTTTCATTTTTATTTATAAGAATAAAAAACCAATAATAACTACTACATTTTTTGAACTTAAATATTAGAAAACAAATTCGACTGATACTAAAAAAATTCTTTAGTGTCAAAATTTTTTTACACCCAAGATTGACCTATTTTAAACATTTAAAATTTGTCGACCTAAAACTTTTGTGTGACACACGTCCAGAAACTGTTTTGCGAGTATTCGCAAAAAGGCAGTTTCTGGCCTAGTCACACAAATAACTATTTAAATTTTCTATTCATTTTTGGTAAGTAACAACACTTTATGAAGCTAAAATGAACGGCCTTGAAGATCTTTGCTTTTAACGAAAAGTCTGCAAGTACTAACATTATCCAAATTATTATGTGCAGTGCAATGGTTCATGTTGCTATATCAAAATTTACCAATTTACGAGACCTCTCTGGGGTAGAGCGTTGTCGGTCGAATATAGCATCACCCTGTATATAATTGCAAGACAGAATACCTAATAACGAAAAAGAAATTACTATACGTTATACACCAGGTGTTCCGAAAATCATTAAATTAAAAAACTAAACCATCTAAAGAACTGTATTATATCAACATCTAGCTTATCAATATGTTACCAAAATGTTAGAGGATTAAATACAAAATTAAACACTTTTATACAAATTTGTTGTATTCAGAATGGAATATAATAATTTTTTTCCCAGCCGGGTTGAAATTTGAATAATTCACACCTCATTTGAGGAAGGAAAGTTGTACTTTTCATACCTAGGGAGGAAAAGTAAATTCCAAAGCAAACATAATCCCCGGAAAATGTTAAAGGATATTGAACTAAAAATTGGCAGAAGTGGTACAAGTTAGTAACATAACCTTCAAAAATTATAGTATTATAATTGTAAGTACATTTTGTTAATGTTTTGAATGGCTTTTTACAGAAGGCAATTAACATTTTGTATTGTTCCAGTCGTTGTTTATGTTCATGGATACTTCATCGAATAAAATTGTGCATTCGAAGGTAGAAACATTGTTAGAGGCGTTATTGAGTTCTTTGTTAAACAAAACTGCTGGGGTATACACTTTTCTCTTAGAAAAATCAACTGGAAATGCAATTGCAACAACTGATAAATTAAGAGCATTTATAAAACAAACCTGAAAAGAAGAGGTCATAAAGATCTCCGTCGAAGAAGAAAAAAGTAGAGGTTGAAATAAAATAACCCTTGACGATTGTGACTTAGGCATTTTAACTGTCTTTGAAGCTTATACGGTTGATAAAAACATTCCCACATGAAATTTAAAATAAATTACTGGTGGAAGTGATACCTTTCAAAAATATTTACATATATTAACCATTTAATAGAAGAAATATAGCATCGAGATTAGATAACGAGTAGGAAACTTATTGTTCATCCCCTGTAAATGTTGTTTTATCGATTGGCAATCTCAATATGAAAGTAATTAATCTTTAATTTTCATTATAGTTTATAAACATGAGCTTTTAAATAAATTTTTAATTCTTGATTTTGTTATAGTGATATTATAGTATATTGAAAACCACAGAATTGAAATTGTTAATGAATAAAGCACAATAAATTATTTTTTTTAATAACTGGTATGCAAATACTGAACCTAACCTACAAACTTAAATATCTTCTTAGAAACGTAAAGGTAAACAACGAAATTAAACAACAGTTTAACAATAACAGAAAACTAGGTGCAAGAGATTACATTACTGATTTACATAAAAGTTGAAGGTGCTATTTGTCGAATTTTGAAGCGGTAATTCCTGTTTTTAGATTTTCAACTGGTAAATTAAATTCTGCGTTGCTCGTTGTAGCAGAAACTTGTGATGTATCAACAAGAGTAAATGCTGAATGTGTGGATGTACTGGTACATGGTTCAGGTTGGAATTAAGTTGTCGTCCTGAACCATTTTGCAAAATTTTTCTTTTAGATTCTTGAAATCCTCCACGTAACTTTCAGCGATGTTAGAAGATCGCCAACCTCCGTGACGCTTCAAGTCTAATACTCCCACCACCTTGTGATGCAAGTGCAGTAGCAGAGGTTCTGCGAAAACAATGAACGGTATAGAGATGAAGGTTTTCTAAGTTTAAAATTCTGCAATTTTTTAGGGATACTACCAAAGGTATTATGCCCAATTGGTTGCTTTGTAACTTGCCCTCTTAGAACACTTAGGAATAAAGTAATTGGTTCGAAGGTCTCATAAGAAGGTATTTCTTTGTAATATCAATCCAGTTTGGTTCAACAATTATGAATTTTCTAGAAATTCCAGTTTTTGTTTCTGTAATATTTACCACAATGATGTCATCTTTAATTTCTAAGTCATGGATAGACATCTTAGTTAGTTCATCGGTTCTGCAACCGCCTGCTACGCCCATGATTAGAGTAACCTAGAATTACAATATGGGCATATAAAAGTAATCTATATAAACTGTTTAGTGAGTATTTTTTTAAATAAATGTTTGGCGTACATCTACTTACTTTTAGGGCTATAAATTCTGCATCTCTCGCTTCTGTGAGAAAACGATTTACTTGACTAATATCGAGCACTCCAGATTTTTTAGGAACATATCCTACGTTCTGTCGTTTTAAAAACGACAATACGTATTTTGAAATATCAATATTATCTCTCAAATTCAATGTTGCTTTTACCATGGAATAAATTGACCAAAGTGTTGAGAATTTATGTTATTTTGACAACTCTTCGAAATAAACTAACACCACGTTTTCACTAACTTTTGTTACGTTTTTGGTACTACACCATTGCTTAAAGACATTATATGCTTTATTATATCGGTCTTTTGATTTTTTCAGGTAATAAATTACCAACAGTGGCAAGTGCAGCAGAACAATTTCAGTGGTGTGCATGGTAGATCATTATTATCTTCTGTATATTTAGACATTTTTTGTACTATGATAAATGTTTAATTGGAAATATGATTAAACTTTATTAATTAATCAGTTATATAATTTGTAAAAACGACAAAAATTGACAATTTTGTAAAATATTTCACAGGAGCCTACTATTAATATAGTTTGCAAAAAACAAAATTCTTATTTAGTAATTCCATTTTTGCAATTTATACTTTAAATTATGTTGAATGAAACTGGCTGTGAAAAAAATTGTATTCAAACTGTGGTTTTTTTATTTTATTTATTTTATTTATTTTAGACACTATGTACAATGCATAAAGTTACATTAGAATTTCCCAAGGAATCCAAATTTGTAATAAAATGGGTGATTCCATTTAAAAAAAACATAACTTTGGTATGTCGCACTTTTATGGGACCCCTGTATAAACGAAAATTATTTTTTTAAATGTGCAGCTCATTGATATAAACAACTTTCATTGCGAAAATTTTTTTCTAACCCCAATATTTTCCGATATATCCACCTTTCTCACACTAACCACCCTGTATATAAATATACTCAGTTTTTATAAAAATTAAATTTTTATAGTTTGTGTTTAATCTAAGTAATACTAAATCAAGTATAGCATTGAAAGATATTGAAATGTGGTTTTCGATTCAGTAAATTTTCTAAATTGTTTAATTCAATAACCAAATCACAATTATCGTCTACATTTAACTGAGGGAGGTTTACTAGAACACAAATAATATCAATATTTGGTATTTTGATATTTGTTGTTTCAAGAGTATTTCTTATTGAAATAAGAACAGAACCACCTGTTTTTTCTTTGTCACTTCTAAATTACAATCCGCTCTGTAGATATTGTAATTTTTTTATAAATAGTTACAAATTAAGTATGTACCGGGTGAACCAATAAGACTGTTCCTCGGCCATATCTCGGGAACCGTTCGTCGTATGACTTTGGTGTAAAAAAATATTAGGTAAATCGGCCATGAAGAATCGCAGGAAAATATTTTTAAAATGACCACCAGACGGCATAACTGCCATCTTAAATTTTTATATTTCATTTTCTATAAATTTCGCATTATAAAAAAATTTTTTTTTTTTCACATTTGTAAAGAAAACCAGTTTATCTATCATTTTCGTAAAAACAAAAGTTCAGTTATTTCAAAAAAAAAAGATGGCGGGGGGTGTTCAATTGTTTGTGCAATAACCTGCTTTAACTTCTTAACGGTTTGACCGATTTTAACAAATTTGGTATCGTTGAAAAGAGCATTCCTTAAGCAATAAGCAATAAGAATCAACCAATGTGCATCCAAAATAACGGAGGCCATTTTGAACACCTGGGTCGCCATTAGATCCCTTTTTTTTCCTTTTTATGGGTTTTTTTAAAAACGGTTCTTTTTAGAACCACAGACCATTTCAAAAAAGAATTCCGTAAAGTAACTATATTATACCTACTAAAATCTTTGTAAATGGATCCAAAATATATGGTCCTAACATATTCGAATTCGGATATAGTATACCTATTTAGGTTTTAGGCTTACTTTTTAAATTAAAGGTTAGAATAACGAAAGTAATATTAAAGTGACAATAAGTTCCAAAATGCGTTTAGTCCCTTTGGAGCAACATAAATGTTCTGATGATATATATTTTTTTAAATCATACCTAAATGAATTCTATTTAGACTCACAATTGTCTCTTTAACATCTTATTCATTTTGTGATAAATTTTTAATAGTTTTAGAAAATTTACCGCGCGGTCCTCGATCTTCAAACATCCATTATTCTCGTTTTCCCAATATTTGAGCTTAGGAACGAGATTTTGAAAAATGGTTTTCACTGGCCTATTTGTTATTTGACTACTTTATCATAAAGAAAAAGTCATATCATTCCATTTGATTTTTTTGATTTTTTTTAATTTGGGTCATGATGTCAAAACTAGCCCCCTGGGGGAGAAGGATTCAACTAATTTTACTATAAATTGGGTTGATTCTTATTGCTTAAGGAATGCTCTTTTCAACGATACAATTTATTAAAATCGGTCAAACCATTAAGAAGTTAAAGCAGGTTATTGCACAAACAATTGAACACCCTCCGCCATCTTTGTTTTTGAAATAACTGAACTTTTGTTTTTACGAAAATGATAGATAAACTGGTTCTCTTTACAAATGTGAAAAAAAATGTTTGTTTATTATGTGAAATTTATAGAAAATGCAGTTTAAAAATGTAAGATGGCAGGTACGCCATCTGGTGGTCATTTTTAAAACTTGAAAATATTTTTTTTACACCAAAGTCATACGACGAACGGTTCCCGAGATATGGCCGAGGAACGGTCTTATTGGTTCACCCGGTACATACTTAATTTGTAACTATTTATAAAAAATTACAATATCTACAGAGCGGATTGTAATTTAGAAGTGACAAAGAAAAAAACAGGTGGTTCTGTTCTTATTTCAATAAGAAATACTCTTGAAACAACAAATATCAAAATACCAAATATTGATATTATTTGTGTTATAGTAAACCTCCCTCAGTTAAATGTAGACGATAATTGTGATTTGGTTATTGAATTAAACAATTTAGAAAATTTACTGAATCGAAAACCACATTTCAATATCTTTCAATGCTATACTTGATTTAGTATTACTTAAATTAAACACAAACTATAAAAAATTTAATTTTATAAAACTGAGTATATTTATATACAGGGTGATTAGTGTGAGGAAGGTGGATATATCGGAAAATATTGGGGTTAGAAAAAAATTTTCGCAATGAAAGTTGTGCATATCAATGAGCTGCACATTTTAAAATAATTTTCGTTTACACAGGGGGTCCCATAAAAGTGCGACATACCAAAGTTATGTTTTTTTTTTAAATGGAATCACCCATTTTTTATTACAAATTTGGATACCTTGGGAAATTCTAATGTAACTTTATGTATTGTACATAGTGTCTAAAATAAAGAGTTTTCGCATTATTTCACTTTTTCCGGAAAAATTGACTTTTCGAAAAAATCAGTTATCCTGGAATTTATCCAAGTGCTTTAATATGCATTACATGTGCCAACTACAACTAGTTGTTCACTTTTCCAACCTCGCTTGGTTTTAAGTAATTAGTTATCTAAATTGAACTCTCTAAATTCATAGATAACTTAATTTTTCAAATGGCACCACGTAATTTTTCTTAGTTTATACTATTCATACGTGTCAATGTTTACACGAGATGTCGCAAGACACACATTTTACGTAATTTTTTATGTGCCGTTGAACGTAGAATCTCATAAGCTTTTTAATAATAAGATTGTAGATATCTAACTCTTACTCAAAAATCCGCAAAAATCCGTTTTTACGGGTAATCAATAAATGCAATAAAATACAGGGTGTTCCATAAGATAAAACATAACTTTAATGCGCCACACTTTTTTGAGACATACTATATATTTCGAAATAATTTTAAAATGTAAAATTTATCAACCTGCATGCTACTAAAATGACAAAACTTGTAAAACTTTTACTGTTCCGCTATAAATCTCCGTCCCGTTGGTGGTGATTCACCCTGTATATATTTGATGACACTAATATTATACTAAAATCCAAAGATAAAACTAAACTAGAAACTATATTATTAAAAACAATCAACGAGTTTGAAAGTTGGTGCACTAATAACAAATTTATAAGTAACATAGGGAAAACAGTGATCATTAACTTCAGTTCATCACACTTAAATACTCAATACACTGTAACAGCAAGCGACATTGTAAATTCAGATATTGCCAGCTTCCTAGGATAAATTATTGATAGTAAACTATCATGGCATGATCAAGTTGAATTAGTTAAATTAGTTAGCATTAAATTAACTAAAGTCTGTTATATTCTTATTAACCTAAGGAAATACATACCTATAAACGCATTATTGACAGTTTATTATAGCATGGCATACTCACTAATGACTTACAAAATCATAATTTGAAGACAAGCTGTCGAATTAACAGAGTGTTTATTCTTCAAAAACGAATTTTACGAATCATTTACAATCTAAATTTTCGAGAATCTTGCCGAGATGTATTTAAAAAAAACAGAATACTTACTCTAACGGGTATTTATATGTACAAAATTCTGACTTACATACATAACAATTTTCACGAGTTTAAAAAATGCTCTGCACATCACATTTACCCAACAAGAGGAAGCTATCTGTTCTATTTAATTAAACTTAAACTATCAAAATATAAAAATCTCCAAATTATGATGGTTGTTCTATGTATAATGCTCTTCCAAAATACTTGCGTGATATAACGTCACATAAAAAATTCACAAAAGAATTGAAAACATTTTTAATTGATAATGTATTTTATAGTGAAAATGAGTTTTACAAATATGTTTTTTAATTATACTGCTGTGTAATAAAATTATTATAATTGTGTATTATATACCGGGTGGTTCATCTAACCCGTTCATTAAGAGTTTATGGACTTCCCGTTGAAATATATGTTTAAAAATTTGGAATAGGGGAATGCTCGAAAAGTTCAATTTAATTAAAATATTTCAGCTCTTCTATCACTTCCGGTTACACCGGAAGTGGCTACTAACTTTCTTATTTAAATGGAATGATGATATTTTTTTTATTTATATATTTGGATTCTGAGTTACTTTTATGTAGCACAACCTATATGAAAAGTCAATAGTTTTTGAGATATTCTCATTTTTTGAGAAAAATTGGTTTTATAGTATTGTTTTCAAACGCTTGTCAATGATTGAAAAAGAAAGTTATAGTAACAAAATTTGGGCTATACTTAGGAGGACTGTTAAGTTTGACTAAATCTGACTAATTTCAACTGCCCAAAAGTCAATTCTTTTAAATAAAACACCCTGTATCTTGTTGCTTTATGTGATAGAGAATTAATTGGTCTTTCAATCTTCATAAGGGTTCCCTATACCTATCTGTTACCATTTTCTTGCTATCGATGTATTTACATTCGACACACAATATTTCTCTATTTTATTAAATAATTTCTGACTAGTGGCCTGTGGAAATTAAAACAATGTGCCTTATTTATCAAACTTGTAAACGTCGACTTGACACATTATACACGATAGGGAAATCCACCAAGAATATTCGAATGAAGACATACTAAATTTATTTTTTATTCATGGAGAATGTTACAAAATTATTGAAATAACTTGCCGTTTGTTTAACGAGAGATATCTACACTTGCGACCTCTAAATAAAACTACGTTTAAAAGAATAGAAGAAAATTTTAAACAATTTGGAATTCAATGTACTAGAACACGCCCCAAGGTAGTCGCCGGTGATGAAGACAACGAAATAAATGTATTGGCATATTTTAATGCAAATCCACATGCATCGATCGGAACTGCGTCTGAAGATTTGGAACTGTCCTACTCGTCGATACAGAGAATTTTGGTACAACGTAAAATGCATGCTGTTTCTATTATAAAACTACAAGCTTTCCGCCCAGGTGACGAAATACGTCGTGTAGCATTTTGTGAAAGCATTTTATTGAAAACGCAGGAAGACCCAAATTTTTTGAAAAAAATTATTTAGACTGATGAGTCAAAATTTAGTAGAGAAGAGGAATCATTAATAGGAAAAATTGACATTATTGGGCAGAACAAAATCCTCGGATGGTGCGCGAATTTAACTTTCAAGACACATTTAGTTTTAATGTTTTTTGTTTAATTATGGATAATCGTGTTTGTTTTGAAGTGTATGACGAACATTTAAATTCTCGCAAATATTTACAAATTCTTAGAGAAGTGGTTTCAATTTTTTGGAAAATTTACCCCTAAATCATCTAAATTCATGTTGGTACCAAATGGATGGTGCTCCAGCCCATTCAACCCATGAGGTTTATCAAGAATATCCCATCTGTTCGAAGATCGTTGGTTTGGACGCAATGGTCCATCTCTATGGCCTCCCAGAACACCTGACGTAACACCCCTGGATTTTTCTTATAAGGGTATGTCAAGATTAAAGTCTATTGAAGGCCAGTCCATAACAGAGATGACTTATTACATCGGGTTCGAACTGCCTTCGCTGAAGTAGACGTGCAAAATGGTTCAAAAATCCACAATAGCTGATGTTAACAGAAGAGTTTTATTGTGCTTAGAAAACCACGAACAGTGGATAAATTAATAATTAAATTAATTTGTTTCTATTTTTTGCAATGTAATTTTATTTAGAGGCCATAAATGTAGATATCTCTCGTTAAGCAAACGGCAAGTTCTTTCAATAATCTTGTAACATTCTCCATGAATAAAAAATAAATTTAGTATGTCTTTATTCGAATATTCTTGGTGGATTTCCATATCGTGTATAATGTGTCACGTCGACGTTTACAAGTTTGATAAATAAGGCACATTGTTTTAATTTCCACATGCCACTAGTCAGAAATTATTTAATAAAATAGAGAAATATTGTGTGTCGAATGTAAATACATCGATAGCAGGAAAATGGTAACAGATAGGTATAGGAAACCCTTATGAAGATTGAAAGACCACTTAATTCTCCATCACATAATGCAACAAGATACAGGGTGTTCCATTTAAAAAAATTGACTTTTGGGCAGTTGAAGTTAGTCAGATTTAGCCAAACATTTTGAACACCCTGTAAATAATGAGATGTCAAATTACATATCATTTAAAAACTTAACAGTCCTCCTAAGTATAGCCCAAATTTTGTTACTATAAGTTTCTTTTTCAATCATTGACAAGCGTTTGAAAACAATACTACAAAACCAATTTTTCTCAAAAAAATGAGAATATCTCAAAAACTATTGATTTTTCATATAGGTTGTGCTACATGAAAGTAACTCAGATTTTAGCGTAGAATCCAAATATATAAAAAAATATATCATTCCATTTAAAATAAGAAAGTTGGTAGCCACTTCCGGTGTAACCGGAAGTGCTAGAAGAGCTGAAATATTTTAATTAAATAGAACTTTTCGAGCAATCCCCTATTCCAAATTTTTAAATAAATATTTCAACGGGAAGTCCATAAACTTCTAATGAACGGGTTAGCTGAAACACCCTGTATATTGCTTTTCTTAAACTATTATCAATTTTATATTTATGACTAACTCTTTGTACTTGACTTGTATTTTTACAAATACCAATAAATACCTATCTATCTAAACAGTCATGTGTGGTTGTTAGTTTATTGTAAGAAATAATTTAGAAAATATTTAAAAATTATGTATCGGCTTTGTTCGACAAAGTTCGATTGATAAAACTTTAAGTTGTTACCTTAAAAATATATATGTGCCCGAATGATCTTTAAGTTAACATTAAAAACTAAAAGAAGTATTATTTTTATATTGTGTGATCCTACCTCAACATGGTAGAAGAGGTAAGTGGTTCGTAAAAATAATTGAAAGTAAAAACATGTTAAAATTAAAACCGTTGTGAAAATTACATTAATATTAAAGTTTGTAAAGCGTGTATGTGATAGCGCCAGGTGATCGAAAAAGAACAATGATAAAAATGTCGGAAAGTGAATTGCCGGTTGTTGTTGAAAAACTTAAAGGCGTTGAAAGTTATCAACTTTGGAAATTCCAGGTTGATATACGAGGATATATTGAAAAATTCTTAGCCTACTATAGAACCAAACAAAATTTCAATGTCAAAATATTTTATTACTCAACATATTCTCCTCTTAATTGGATACATTTATTACAGCGAACCTGCAACGTCTCTAGACCTTTCAAAAAATGTTTCTTCTTGCTCTGCAAACCAGACCTCCACAGCTTCTATTACCTCCTTGTTGGAAGAAAATGTACGACCTTTTAAACTTTTTTCAGTTGAGGAAAGAGGTGATAGTCGGACGGAGCCAAATCGGGTGAATAAGGGGGTGTTCTAGTAATTCAAACCCTAAATCACGAATTTTTGCATGGCAACATGAGATTTGTGTGCAGGGGCGTTGTCCTGCAAAAACAAAACACCTTTGGATAGCTTTCCGCGTCTTTTTCTTTAATATTTTCCCGTAAAGTGGTCAGTAATGTCGAATAGTAATCTCCAGTTATTGTTCTACCCTTATCCAAAAAATCAATCATGATTACTCCATGGCAATCCCAAAAATCTGAAGCAAGAACTTTTCCAGCAGATTTTTGGACACGAAACTTCTTAGGTCTTGGAGAACCAGAGTGTCGCCATTCCATCGATTGTTTCTGGATCGTAGAAATGTACCCAAGTCTCATCCATAGTAACAATTCGGTTTAAGAAGTCTACATCGTTTTCAAATCGAGCACAGATCGAACGCGATGCTTCTACCCTTGCACGCTTTTGGTCAACATTCAAACATTTGGGGATCCATTTTGCAGCAATTTTTTCATGTCCAAATTGACGTGAACCATATGATGAACGCGTTCGTATGAAATATTCAGTGCTTCAGATATCCGTTTTAGCCCAATTCGACGGTCTGATAAAATCATGTCATGAACTGCATCGATATTTTCGGGGACTGACACAGAAACTGGCCTTCCCGATCGGTCATCATCTTCAATGGAAAATTTACCTCTTTTGAAGCTTGCATTCCAATTTTTGACGGTCGCATACGAAGGACATTGATCACCAAGGGTATTAAGCATATCTTCGTAAATCTGCTTACCTCTTAACCGTTGGATGAGTGGCTCGATACTCCAATTTTTGATTTTCACAATTTCGGTGGACATCTTTTTTCATTTAATTTATTGCGTGACTCTGGTTTACTTTTTTTGACGTCAAACTTTACACTGACACATCTAATAAGTTATTGTTCGTTGCTATGGTAACGCAATATTTTGTTTATGCAAGGAAATGGTCTAGGCTAACTAGATATCAATACATCCTCGTACTATTGAAAAGTGCCTGGTTGTACGGTATCGTAGATGGTACTCACGTAAAAGACAAGGACCATAAGAAAACGGCCGAATGGCAAAAATTAGATGCTCGAGTTCAAAAGTATATTGTAATAACAGTAGATAAAAGTGTTTTAATTCATATAATGACATGTGAAAACGCAATGCAAATCTACAATAAATTAAAGACATTACTTGAGCGTGATAGTGATCAACAAAAGTGTACCCTACTAACAAAATTCTACAATTTTAAATTTAATAATTCCTTAACCGTAGCGGAGAATGTTGCAGAGTTACAAAACATCCCATTTCGATTAAACACATTGCAAGAAAACATAACAGAATCGATGGTTATCGCAAAAGTGTTATCAGTTTTACCTGATAATTATAAACATTTTGCCAGCGCTTGGGAATCGGCCAATAAAGATGAGAGAACCTTGACAAATTTGATTGCCCGTTTGACTACTGAAGAATCCAAATCAACGCACGACGTCACAGAGGGAAGTATTGCGTCTAAAAGTGCTGCAAAATTTTGCGAAAATAACTACAAAAGTTACAAATGTCACATATGTCATGAAATGGGGCACATTGCGCGACAATGTAAAAAAAGGCAAACGTTTTGTAACAAATTCAAAAAATATGGAAGCCATGCTCCTCAAAATTGTTTTAATAATGCCACTTGCAATATTTGTAAGAAATCTAATCACTTAGAAAAAGATTGTTTCTTTCGAAATAAGTGTAAAACTAACGATGGCAATGTTGCATTTTTTATCAAATAATTGTGTTTCAGTGTTCAGTGTTAACTGATATAAAATCACAAGTTAGTTCTATCACAATTGCAAATAATGAGAAAATGGACGGATATATTGTAGCAGATAAATGTAATCTAAATGACGTTGCTTTCGTACCAGAGTTAAGTAGTAACTTATTATCGGTAAATCGTGTTACTGAAAACGGTGACACAGTCACATTTAACAAAGATGAGTCAAAAAAAATCAACCTATCTTAAGAGGTTATAAAAAAACCAATGGCCTTTATGTAGTAGATCTCGGTACTTCTAACCAAGAGTCAGGTCTCTTGGTAGATGTAAAAACTTGGCATAGAAAATTGGGTCATTTTTAAAAAAATTAAAACAAGTTTCATACGGATTGAATTTTAACGATACTGAATGTGAAAAATTTCTATGTGAAGTATGTATAAGAGCTAAGCACGCAAGAAGCCCTTTTAGCGGTGAGCTACCTAAAGCTAGTAGGGAAAATTGAAATTATACATTCGGACGTATGCGGTCATTTTGATACTGAAACATACGACGGTAAAAAATATTTTGTTTCATTTTTGAATGACTATTCTGGTTATTGCGAAGTTTGTCTCATTAAAAATAAGTCGGAAGTTTCAGATATTGTAAAAGCTACATCAATCGTTAGAAAATTTAAAAACTAATAAAATCATAAAATTAAAATGTGATAATGGTGGCGAATATTTACCACTAAATGAGTGGTGTAAAAATAAAGGTATAGTCATGGATTATAGTGTGCAGTATAGTCCTCAACTAAACGGAAAAGCCGAAAGATTAAACAGGACGTTGTGCGAAAAAATGAGAGCTTTTTGTTTGATTCGGGGATGAAAAAGGAAATGTGGGTTGAAGCACTTTTAGTAGCATGTTATATGACAAATAGAAGTCCTTCTGCTACTCGAAGCGTTACCCCTATAGAATTTTGGACAAAATCAAGATCAACTAAAAATTTTTTGATCTGACGCGTTTGCAAAAAAGCTGAATTATACAAAAAAATTAGATGAACGTTCAATTAAAGTAAAATTTGTTGGATACGCTATTAATGGTTTTAGATTGTGGGATGAATCAAAAAGAAATATAATAATTTCAAGAGACATAAAATTTTTAGAACCCCCTTAAAATTTTAGTAAACCTGATGAAGTCGTTAAAGTTAATTTAGATTTGTTTGACTATAAATCAGTATCTAAAAATTCCATAAATGACGATGGCAAATCTGATAACGATATTTCATCAACAGAATCAGATGTTCCAAATGCTAAACATACTTATAAATTGAGAAATCGTGATCAGATTCGACAACCAGATCGTTTTCAGATAACATCATCAAATGATTACGTTGCCATGCTCACATATAAAGATCCTCTTTGCAAAAATAAAACTTGGGAGATTGTAAAATATGACGATGCTGAAGGTACGTAAAATTTTAACTAGTAAATGGGTGTTTAAAATTCAAGATAGTGGAGTTTATAAAGCGCGTTTAGTAGTAAGGTGATTTCAATAAGTCAAAGGGATAAATTTTGATGAAACGTATAGTCCTGTAGTACCGTCTATTCGTGTTTTGTTAGCAATTACAGCTTCGAAAAATTTTGTGATTAAAGTTTTTGATGTAAAAACCGCTTTCTTATATGGCAAATTAGACGAAAAACTGTATATCTACATTCCAGAGGGATTTGAACAAAGAGACGGGATGATTTATAAACTTAATAAAGGCTTATATGGTCTCAAACAAGCCCCTCTGAGATGGAACCAAACGTTAAGTGATTCTTTATTAAATTTAGGTTTAGTGCCATTAAAAACGAGGTCGTGTATTTTTAAAAATCAAAACTATTCAGTGTACTTAGCGATATATGTAGATGACGGAATTGTTTTTGGGCAAGATGAGAAGGAGTTAAATTTAATTTTGAGAGATCTAAAGAAATTATTTGAGATAACTGAACATAAACCTAAAACTTTTATTGGTATTGAAATAATTGTAGATCAAGGAATTCACCTCAAAACAATTACACAAAAGAAATTCTTGAAAATTTAACATGATTGAATCAAAATCGGTGGACACGCCAATTTGTAACAATAGCTCTAGTGACACAAATGTATCACAAACCAAGAGTAATTTTCCTTATAGGGAGGCCATTGGTAGTTTGTTGTATTTGAGTGCAAAAAACGCGACCCGATATAAGTTACGCTGTTAATTATGAAGCTAGGTTCACTGAAAACCCCACTTATAATGATGTTTTAAATGTTAAACGTACTTTAAGGTATCTAAAAAGGAACACCAAACTTTGGGAACTCCTATGGTGTAATGCTGATCTAAATACTTAGATAGCGATTATGCAAATGACATAAAAACGCGTCGCAGTACAACTGGATATTTAATGGAGCTTGCGTGGTGTTCTCGAAAACAACCTATAGTAGCCCTATCTTCAACAGAGGTGAAATTCATAGCTACTATTGATAGTGTGAAAGAGGTATTACATCTTAAAAACCTAATAGAAGAATTGTTAAGCAATAAATTAAATGTTATTCTAAATGTAATAATACTAGTGCTATCGCTTTAATAAAAGGAGGAAAATTGAACAAAAGTAGCAAGCACATTGATGTGCGATACTTTTTGTAGTGGAGAAATATGTCGAGAAACTTTTTCAATTATGTCACTGTGCTTCATAAAATCAAATTGCAGATATATTAATCGAACCGTTGTTGCCTATAAAATTCAAAAAGTTTCGAGACAGTCTTGTAAATATTTAAAATCGAAAACTAATATATTAATTGTATATATATTTGTTTGTATATTTTACTAAATTAAGGAAGTGTGTTAGTTTATTGTAAGAAATAATCTAGTAAATATTTAAAAATTATGTATCGGCTCTGTTGGACAAAGTTCGATACGATAAAACTTTAAGTTGTTACCTTAAAAATACACATGTGGACGAATGGTCTTTACGTTAACATTAAAAAACAGTAAAACTATAAAGAAGTATTATTCTTATATTGTATGATTCTACCTCAACAATGATTTCTCAGAGATGAAATGTTGGAATAAAAATTTGAAAGCGTCAATTTCTTAAGTGATAATGAGAAAGTGCTTTTGGATTTTTAATATCTTCTAAAATAATCGTAAAAAATACGAAAAACAAAAATCGAAAAAATGGATTTTTGTAAAATCTCGAAAACGAAACCCTTTATTGAATTTTTTCAAACTATACTCAGTATACTATTGGCACGGAGTAATAAAACTGTTGAATCTCCCTTATTGCAGTGGCGTAGGTACTGATACGTTTGGAAAATCATATTTTTAGTAGGTAAATATATTATAATAGTAAAATCTACCTTGATATGAATTATTATGTGGTTTCTTTTATTGTTTCAATCCTTACTTTGTGGAATCTATTTTTCATAGTAAATAATTTAATTCAGCAATATTCCACCGTTTAATAAGATATAAATAGATACAAAACTTTTGAAAAACACAGTATTTGAATATAAAAGTGGGGTCGTTAGCGCAGTCATTACGGCAGACGGGTTGTAATTTCTGCGAAAGATTACAGATAATTAGTTGTTTGACCGAAGGGCTTCGTATACTTTCTAAATGAAAAATATGTTTAGTTTGTTATTAGCAATGAATCGGCTTGTTTGTTTGTTTATGTGTTAGTGCAAATAATTTTGAAATGGAAAACTTTTCACCAGCAAAACGTGTTAAAAGTGGTGCGTTATCTGCTAATGAAAAAATTATAATTTTAAATGTGCATGACGCTGTTCGATGTCAATACCCTGCAAAAAGTGTCGATGATATTGTAGGATTATGTTCTGCAATGCCGGGAATATCAAAATCCACCATTTATAAACTAGTGAGGGAAAGAAAAAATTTGGGACAAGTGCTTCACTCACTTCCATCTCCTGGTCGGCGCCGGATGGAATTAGATGATGCAATGAGGAATTCTGTCCGTAGAAAGGTTCACTCGTTCTACTTACGGAAAGAGATTCCTACAATCGATAAGATTTTACTAGCAGTAAATGAGGATGAAAATCTACCCCAAATGAGTCGTAGATCCGTTTTAATTGAGAAACAAGAGATTATTACATGGAGGAGAAATTATCTTCGGGAAATAAGAAAATATAGGCGTGAAGGCAGGCGTATATTCTATTTGGATGAAACCTGGATCAATGCAGGACATACCGTAAAAAAACATGGCATGATAATACCGTTACGAGTGCTCGACAAGGATTTATAGAAGGGCTATTGACAGGATTTCGACCGCCTTCTGGGAAAGGAACACGGTTAATTATTACTCATATTGGCAATGAAGATGGCTTTGTAGATGGTGGTTTGTTAGAATTCGAATCAAAGAAAACTGGCGACTACCACGAAGACATGAATGCTAATGTGTTTGAAGAATATTTTGAGCAGATGCTAGATTTGATACCCCAAGGATCTATAATAGTTATGGACAACGCCAGCTACCACTCACGAAGATACGAAAATTTACCTACCAGCGCTTGGAGGAAAGCAGAAATTATAGATTGGTTATCTGTTAAGAATATAACTTTTGAGGATGACATGGTGAAAAGAGAATTATTGGATATTGTTAAAGTTCATAAGAATAAATATATACGTCATGTTATTGACGAAATGGCAAAGAATCGGGGCATTGAAGTACTGCATTTACCACCTTACCATTGTGAGCTGAATCCTATAGAGTTGGTTTGGGCTCAAGTAAAGGTGACGTCGCTCGTAACAATACCACTTTTAAACTCGACGACGTGAAAAACTTCTGGAAAATGCATTAAACAAAGTAACACCTGAAAGATGGAAGAACTGTGTATCTCATGTCGTTAAGGAAGAAAACAAATGTTGGCAACTGGATAATTTAGTAGAGATAACATTGGAGCCAATTATTATATCAGTAAACAGACAAGACAGCCATTCTGATTCCGAAATGGAAATTTCAGACGAAGAAGAAAGTTAAATGACCAAGCGTAATGTGCCTGAAACAGTGTTCTACTCTCTAAACACCATTTATTGTAACCATGAGTGAGTATTGTCAGTTATTTTTAAATATACCTATTTTACCTACTAATGTCTTGTTATTTAAATGAACATTTTTATGCCTGTTACTTTTATCTATTCATTTTGATAAGTTTCCATGACAACCACATAATTTTATAATTGAGCCAAATTTACTTTTTGATGCCTGAAAATCGGTCCCCGCAAATTAATTGTAATAAATGTACTGACGATATCTGCATTACTATTTTATTTTATATTTATGTCATATATTATTTATATGTTATTTATTTTATTTGTATAGTAGATCACATTACAAATTTTACTTCTTACGTATTATATACCATTATTTTTGTATCTTGGTATAATACCCACATCTACGGCTATGATTCTCGTTTCGTCAGTACCTGGGCTGATGGCAACGAGTTTACACAGATTAAACTATTGTTCTCAGAGCCTAGATGGGTCGATATGCTGCAAGAGCGGCACAATGATCGTATTTTGGTTAGAATTTATTGGTTTTTACTTAACCGTAGAAGTACCGCTTTCACAAGAAAATAAAGAATTATTTCAAGCAATTATGATTTATTACTCCGCGCCAATAGTATACAGACTATACTCTAACTGCTCAACTTTTTTTGTAATTTGAACCATTTTGTATTTTTATTAATAAGTAATAGGTATACACAATTATATTAATTATTTAAGTAAGACTTTCATCAATTCTAACTCTAAGTAATATAGGTATTTATTTAACAAGGTTAGTTTTATATATTAAATTAAAAATAATTACTTAATACAAGAATAACTAAAACTGAAACAGTTTTTGAAAGTCACTTTTAATTACACAAATCAATAGTTGCAACTTAACCGAGATTTAAATTCCAAATACTTATGCATTAACTTTAATTGATAGCAGTAAATACCTATTTAAATCGTAAATCGTTTATTATTCAAAATTACTAATTTTAAATTAATCTATTTGTAGATGTTAATAATTAAATAAATTAAAAAAATGTAAATAAATTGTTAGCATATTACGTTGTACGAAGAAGTAGTTATGACAAAGTTTATATCTTTACAGATTTATTAAATTAATTAGAATTTGATAAGACTGAAATTAAAATATACTTCAACAAATTTATAACATTAGCACCGCTTTGGTGAAAAAGTGAGGATTAAATTTTACAGACACCGAATTTACAGATTTCTACCCGCTGTTTATATGACGTACCGGTATGTAATACATTACACAGAGTTCTATACTTGTTTCATTAACAAGTAGGCTGTAGATGTCGCCTGCATTGAAATTTTGAATTTACACATTTCAATTTTAAATTTATTATATTTGCCGAAAATTGATTACATAAATAGGTATAGTGTATAATAAAAACATCAAATAAGTAATTACGATTTTAATTTCAATAACATATTTTCCCAATGACTGAAAAAAAATAATAGAACTTCTAAATGCATCTCTCGTTTACTCGTAACGGGTCTTTTTGGTTAATGCGTATTTTGTCAGTAAAGTGATAAAGTTATTGTTATTACCATTAAAGTACTCTTTCGCTATTGGATATTGAATTATACTTTTATATTATATTTCTTTAATTATAAGTAAAGCTCATATTACGTTTCGAAGAGTTTTTTTTCGATTATCAATATCAAATAAAATGTTCATATAGTTATAAATGCGTTTATATTCCCATCACGATTCTAATTCTAGTACCTACATGAAATTAATCGACAACGTGCTACAAACGGCTCTATGAAATGAGATCTAAAATTAACATGAGCAAGGTATTAATTTGAGCCCTAAACCAGCTAGCGTACAGCTATTCACACACCTAAACCACCTGCAACTGCACTTAATTAAAATTCTTTCGTATATTCTTTTCCGGTTATCTTCATAACCGACATTTAAGGTTTTACTTAACTATTTCCTTTTCTTTTTTGGGGTTTTTTTTGTGTGAGAACATTCTTTTTTTCTTTTTTTTTGCAATAAAAATTTTTCAAACATTTTTTTTATATCAATATATTTTTTTTTTATAGTAAAATTGTTTTTTATTTTGGTTTTTTGTTTTTTGTTATTTTTTGTTTGATTTTTATTTAAATAAATTTTTTTTGTTCCTATTTTTTTTTAATTAAATTTTAAAAAAAAAATTAAAATAAAAATAATTAATAATAATTATTTTTTTTGTTTTAAATTTTTAAAATAAGAAAATACAAGATATGTTAGTTAATTATTATAAAAAAAAAATTTTAATTTTTTTTTTTTTTTTAAAAAAAAAAAAAATTGTTTGTTAATTAAAATTTTTTTGTTAAATAATTTTTTTTTCTTTCCCAATTAATAGTTTATTAAAGCCAAAATAAATATATTTTTTGTAAGAAAAAAAAATATAAATTTAATAACCTTAATTATTTAAATTTTGATATTAAAAAAATCACCAATTTTGTTCCCCTCAAAGTCAAAACCAGATTTAGATGTTCGTGTTTTCGCATATGATCAACTAACACATTCTTAAGAATATAGATAGATATATTTATTAGTTTGTCTAAATTTTACATTTTTACAAACGGTTCGGTAACTTTGTAAACTTAAAAACATCCCTAAACAAACTCCCTAAAAACTAATATTAAAGCTCCTTCTTTAAATCACCCCACACCAAAACTTAAAATGCCCTTCTTCCACATAAAAATTTTCTCCTTTCTACTACTTCCCTCATCCATTCCTCTCCTTCCCTTTTTCTCCTAATATTACTTGTCTTTTTCTCTCTTCTCTTCTGATTTCTCCACACTCTTCCATCAAATGCTGCAAGTCCTCCCATCCCTCCCCGCACATTCTGCACTTTCTTTCTCCATCCTCTAGCCAATACCTGTTTACCTTTTCTTCATTCCCACATCTAAATCTCGCTATCATCCTTTTCGTCTTTAAACTTTTGTTTCCTGTTATATATTTCGGTACTCTCTCGGTCATAATCTTTCCATATCCTTCGTTATATCTTCCTTCCCTTATTTTTGTTCTTCTTTCTTGAATTTGCGTATCTTTATCCCTTCTCACTATGTCGTCTTCTATACTTATGCCTACCGCTCTTCTTCTTTCTACTTCTTCTCTGGCATATCCTACTCTTTCGTAATATAATCTTCTTTCTTCTTGTCCTAATTTTATTCTCTGCTTCTTCACTTCTTTCCAACATTCCTTTAGAATTGTATTTTCCTCCCTTTTCTCTAACTCTTCTTCATACCTCATTGCTATCTTTCCAGCTTGTACTCGTATCTTCTCCATTTTTATTTCTTCCCCAACTATATATGACGGTGTTTCCTTTTCTAACCCCAACGTCCACCTCAATACATTTCTTGTACTTTTCCACTTTTTCCCCTCCTTCCATCCTTATACCTCCGCTCCGTACATCATAACACTCATCACTAATTTCTGAAAAAGCCATTTTCTTTTTCCATGTTAGCCCCAAACACTTTCTCTCCTATTCCCCACACCTGCCCCACAACTTTGTTACCTTTTTTACTAATTCCCTTATATGCCCCTCATCTTTATTATTATATTTTATAGTATATCCTAGATATTTCCATTCGTTCACCCTTTCTATCACTTCTTCTCCCCATTTCCACTTTTTCTCTTCTCTTTTCCTTCTTCCTTGTTTTTTTTTGAAACACTATTACTTTCGTTTTTCCAACATTCGCCTTCATTCCCTTTCCTTCTATATACTTCTTCACACTTCTATTACTCCTCTCATTTCTTCTTCCTTCCTTGCCACCACCACGAAATCGCCCGCATATGCCAGAACCCATACTTTCTTCTTTCCTATTACCACTCCACCCCTTTGTTTCCCTGTTATTACCTCTTCCATATCGACCATGTATAGCGCGAATAAGCTCGGTCTTACTGGAAATCCCTGTTTAAGTCCCTTATTGGTTCAAAAACATTCTCCAACTTTTCCTTCTATTCTTGTTTGACACTTTGTTTCTTTATATAACTCTTTCAGTACTTCTATCAGATCTTCTGTTACCCCTTTTTCTCTTAGCCCTTTCCATAGTTCTTTCCTATTCACATTACCGAACGCAGCTTTTAGGTCTAGAAACAAAGCAAACATCTTCCCCCCCTTATTTTCTATTTCCTTGTTCACCAACTACCTCAATATATTGTCAATCGACCTTCGCCCTTTCCTAAATCCCGCTTGCCAAAAACCCATTAAATTTCTTTCTTCTATCTCCGCCTCTAGTCTCATTTTTAATATCTCCGCATAAATCTTGTACCCTGCGTTTGTGATACTCACTCCTCTGTAATTCCGTACTTCCTTTCTATCTCCCCCTTTATATATTGGACATATTATTGCTTCCTTCAACTTCCCAGAAGCGGTCTTAACCACCATCACTCGGACTTCCCCATCAACTCCAAGTAATTTTTCTACAATTTTTCGAATTGGCCAATCAATTCTTTTCAAATTATCACTACCAATTAACACCACATCACCGATTTCTAAACTCCGTTTTTCACTCTTCTTAGGTCGTCTGTCAACTAGGAGTCCAAGATACCTCCATGACCTTTTGACGATATCTCACTTTACGGGTGATATAATTTGCATCTAAATTGTCCAGATCTGCCACTCCAACTTCTCGGACATCTTGAAGAAACATCGAGGGAGTCAATGGGGTCATGTCAAAAGGATCTTCAGACAGGTAAAATCAACTCGATCAAATTAGGACCCTTCTCCAAGCAATAATTCAACAGGGAGAAATTTTCTGCCTTGCTGAAGCATCAAACACAGGTCGGACTTTAGTTGTGGTACTGGATGGCTTAAACACAGGGCGATGAGATAAGTACCAACCAGCATCAGAATCTTCATTCACCTCTTCAATTATTCCATCTTTCAGTCAATCCTTAAAAACTTCATCATAATTACCAAACTGTCCATTTTCATCTAATTTATTTGTTGCAGAGACCAAACGCTTCTCCGCTACCCATTTGTTGCACTTGAGTGGAGGATGATCCTTAATCCATGGTAAAGAAACTTCATACCTTCCATCATCATTAAATTTTACTGTTTTCTTAAAATGATCATTTGCTGCTTGTTCTAAATCTAATTTACTTTTTGTTTCAACAGGATCTTTAATACCAATCGTATCCAATGTCCAAAGATTCGAAATGGAGGATTCTTGTACAAGGATGGACGAAACTAAAAGAGAAGAACAGGATTCACCCACGGAATCTGGCACATTGCCCATAAGGGTCCAACCCAATTTAGTTTCAACAGCAACAAGACCTTTCTTGATACGGTGGAATTGTCCAGTCCATAAATCAAGAGCAACATCTGAACCAATCAAAATATCAATGGGTGGACAATCATCTCCTACATCAGAAATCCTAATCTTCTTGTTCTTGAGCTCTTTGAACCAGGGACCCTTTTTTACGCGTGGTATACTCTCACAAATCATCGGATGGTCCAAGGCAAGGAAATTGGTAATATACTTCTTATCATGACTACTTACTGAAATCTTATACTTGATATGCTTTTGTCTTTCAGATTGTAGTCCGCCAAATACAAGATGAACCATGGATTCTGACGTCACAGAAGGGAATCCAAGCTCATCAATACATGACTGGGTGATGTAAGACCTCTGGGAACCAGTATCAATAATCGCTCTTGCTTTTCGTTCACATTTTTCGCCTTTATTTTCAATGACTAATCTTAACAATTCTTTAACGTAAACTTGCATTAGTAATTTTTCATTTCCGAAACGATCCGTTAACGCCTTAACCACTTTCTGACGTCTGAGGATATCCATCTACTAACTCCTTAGCCCGACTACCAGGAACCATACATTGAGACAAGTAATGGATCTTGTCTCGATCATTCATCTTCATGAATTTTTTGAAATTGGGTTCAAAACCCTAACCAATCTTTCAATTCTCCATTGAACTTACGTAGTTCCATTTTAGGGAGACGATAACCAAGTTTTGTAGATCTCTCCCCTGCAACACTTCTTCCAGTACCGACTTCACTTGGAGATGGAGAAGCAGCACGAACGACAGGAGTCGGTGGGTTCAAAACTTTATTAATTTTGTACTTAATGTTTTCTATTTTCAGGAAATATTCTTTTGCACTGGAAAGTTCATCATCAAATTCTTCATCAGTGGTATTGACATTATCCAGCAGCAAATTCTTCACATCTTCATCTTGCTGGTTCAATACTCCTGAGTAAATATAGACTAAAGCCAAAAGATTGGAAAGTTCTGGAAGACCGGGATTTTCCTTGGCAAGTTCCATTTCCACTGTAGCGATTGTTTTTTTCCAGCGAACGTCTTTCGCCTCTTCTCCCCCTTTTGATCCTATCCATTTTATTTTATTTTCAGCAGATCACGTCGGGGTCACCAATATATAATGAGACCACGGTATTTTTATCCAAAATACTTTCCCTAACACTTAAAATAATGATCTTACTGAACTTTATGATCAGAAGGACGAGAAATACTTGACACCTTCTAAAACGACTTTTATTTCAATACAACTCCTATTTTATATTACATAAACAACTCATAACGTTGACAACCATAATACTCCTCCTTTCTTTTGTTACAGATTTCTTTATATTCTTTTTTTAAATTCTTATATTCTAAACTTGCGTGTCCTTTTTTTCCATTTTCTTCTCCCTCGTCTTGCTTCTTTCTTCTTTTTCTTGCACTCTCCGTTCCACCAATAACATTTCCTTCCCCTTTCTGTATTATATCTTCGGTATGTTTTTTTTTTTCTACTGCTTCTTCCATTTTTCTTACAATGTCTTCGATTTCCTCTTCTATCCCTTTCTTGTTTCTTGGTCGTATTCCATTATTTGTTTATATTTTCTGTACTTTCCTCTGTCCATACTTTTTACTACCCAAGTAAGGATTAATAGCATATTTGCTCAATTTTAAATTGTTTGCATAAAACTACAAATAAAAATAAATTACAGTTTGCTTTTGTTGACAGGATTAAGATGTTTTTAACATATTCAAAAAATTTTTACAATAAATTATTTCAAGAAAAGCTGTTTATAATTAAATTAAAACATCAGTTATTTAAATAAAAATTCAAATATTTAGAAATATTTATTGAAAATGCTTTTTGGCTTCACACGACTTTACAGCCAAAATATCGGTCAAACAATGAGTTCAAGAGGATTGGTGCACAGCCAGTCCTATCTGACCCCAAAAAAAGAAAGTTGATGGACTGTCGGTTAGTATGTGCGGATTGGGGATTTCCTCTACAAAGTATTGACATTAGGTATATGGTACAACAATATTTTAATAAAGCAGGAAAAACTGAAAAAAGATTTAAAGACAACATGCCTGGCACAGATTGGTTCAAAACATTTATAGAACGACACAAAAAAATACAGTAAAATTAGCTGAAAATGCGAAAAGAGTTAGGGGTGCCGTCTCTTACGAAACAGTTGAACAGTATTTTCGTCATCTTGGTGAATATTTGGAAAGTGATTTACCATCGAATGTAATAAATTATGACGAAACCAATTTCACAGACGACCCAGGAGCTGTGAAAGTCGTCGTAAGAAGGGGATCTAAACACGCTCAGCGAGTTATTGATACGTCAAAAACCAGTACAAGCATTATGTTTGCAGTTGCTGGAGATAGAACACTCTTGCCGTCTTATATTGTATACAAAGCAAACGTTATTGAGCAGTGCGGGAATAATAACATAAAGTTCATACTTTTACCCCCCTCCCCAATTCGACAGATTTGCTACAACCCCTTGATATTGTTTATTTTCGACCTCTAAGCGTGCTTATCGAAATGTACTCACAAAGTGGAAGTTCAAAAATAGAGGTGTTCTTCTAAAAACATTTTTTCCTACATTGCTAAAAAGAACAATAGAAGAAGTGGGTCTGAAATCGGCGTTCAACACAAAAGCTGGTTTTACAGCTTGTGGAATTGTGTACTTTAATCCAAATCACACCCTCAGAAAAATACTACACTTGAAAAAAGAGAAGACAATATAGAAGAAAGCGTAGAACAAAGATGGTCGAACACCATTGTTGATCAACTGAGAGAACTAAGAACAAACTCAAGCTAGAATCCAAAGTGAAAGTGATAGCAAGAAAAAGTGTTTCAAAGAAAGACCTCGAAGAAGAAGAAGAAAGTTCACAAGAGCTGGTGGATGAAGGCGCTGATATGAGTGGCAAGGTGAGTGGTAAAAAATTACAAAATGACGACAACGACCAACAAAAGACATCGATTTTTTGCTACTAAAATAGAATAAAATAGAATATTTTTAGTGATTTTATGTTTATTAGCAGGAGACAATGTTTTTTTTATTATTTTTTTATTTAAATGTACCAAACACGTATTTTTTAACTTTTCTAGTAAAATAGCTTTTTTGAAAATATTTTTTGTGATCCATTTAACCCTCGAGATTGTTAAAAAGCAAAATAACGACATTTACCCACTCTGGGAAACAAATAAAAAAATCTAATGGGTCATTTCTTAAAAATACTTCAGCAATTTGTGTCCCAAATCTTTAACATTGTTAAACCAGACAGTTGTAGGCACCTATACAGTAATTGGCACTTGACAGAGTAATTCGTTTTTCTAAGATTTTGGTTAGTATGGTGGTCGACATGTTTTTGTGACGATTAATATAACACATACTTCTGACATGTGATCACATATCCAAGTTCAAACAAGTCAGTCTAATGTGTGAAGCGTTACCAATCGTTCCCGTGTGGCCTCCAAACAAATGCTCTATTTCTTCTTTCTAGCAGTGTACAAGGTTAGTTTTACGTCAATAATAGAGATTGTTCTTTCATTTCTATAAAAAATTTGATTTAAAATTATCCTTTTGGTCATATTTCTCACGTGCTAATAACTATACATTCAAAACCAGTATAAAACAGTTATTAGCATTTCTATTCAACAAAATCAAATTGTGCTCAAAAATGATTAAAAAAACGAAACAATTTATTAAAACCTTTTTCAAGACCCAAATATTTTTAAATGGTCTTTTGCTGGAACATTAGTCATCAAGCACCAATATATTGTAATGTTAAATGAATTTAATAGAAATATTTCCATTAGTAAATAGGAACTCAAATATTAAATAAAATACAGGGTGTTCAATTAAAAAAAACCTAACTTTGACTTGGCACGACGTTACGGAAGGCCCTGTATTATTGTAACCAATTTTAAAACGTGAAGCTCAAAGTTGGCTAAAATTTTTCACAAAAACTTTTGGATAATTAGCATTAAAACGGAGTTATTGACCGTTGTCACACTAAAAACTCACCCTGTATAACAATGCCTAAGACAGCAAGTGGTAAGAAGTATGCAAAACGTTATGATGAAGACATTATTGAAAAAGCGCTTGAGAGCATTAAAATGGGATGTCTAAGGAGAAAGCGTCTCAAGTATTCAACGTACCTCGATGAACTCTTCAATTTCGAACAAGCGAAAAATTCAATATTAACTCACGATGAGGAACGTGCTTTGGTGTGTAACAAAAAGGGATTTTCCAAGAAGAAAAGACGACCTTCAGGAATCAGTAAAAGAGTTTTTAGACAAAGAACTGCGACCAAATCCTTTCTAATATAACATGCCTCAAGACTGATGGTACCTTTCGTTTTTAAGAAGAAATTCTGAATTAACGCACAGAAAGGCAGTAGTGCAACTAGGACAATATAAAAATGTGGTTTTTCAAATCGAATCCTACCTAAAAGATAAGAACGTGTATAATATCCTACTTAATCCCGAAAGAGTGTGTAATGATGATGAAACAAACTTTAATCTATGTCCCAAAAATAAGAAAGTGTTAAGCCCGCGTGGCATCAAGAATGTCATGTTTACGTTTTCAGCAGTGGGCAAAATTGTTCCACCGATGGTTGTGTACCTATATAAACGAGATAATGCCTAAAGGATGGAAACTGGGAAAAAGCTATAATGGTTGGATGACTTGTATGTCAGCTTTTTAGGTCTTAGGTGTAGAATGCTATGAAACGTGAAGATCCGCGACATGAGGCTCAAAAAAGTTCACCGTTAGATTTGGGCCCATACCATATTGGATGCAATATATTTTTTCAAATTGTACGTCAGCTTTTTTGCAGACAGGTTTCTAAGGTATGGTTTAGTTACCAAAGCCAAAAAAGCTGACGTTTTTATCCAGACCCAAACGTTCATGCCCATATTCTCATTGCAATGTGTGTTGGCAATTGTATCGTCAGCTTTTTTGGAAATTGCTTTTTCTCGATGAAATATCATCAAATTTCAAAAGCTGACATTTTGGTCGAAGCGATGAAAAGTTAAAAGGAAAATAAATCCGGAAAATATCATAATTTGATTCTTTTTTTAATACTTTGCCCCTCAAGTCCCAATTCGAATTATAAAAAAACAAATTATTAGTACACAACGTAAACCAACTTCAAATTCAGAATTGATTTTCCGGAAAATCGGAAAATTGTTATTTTTTTGTTAATAATATAATAAATGCTTCTCTTGGATTTTCTCAACTCCAAGTTAATAATAATGATAATGATTTTTAATAATAACACTATAATGAGGGTTATATAAATAAATATCTATTATTCGTGATCTTTTCGATGCACATATTGGTTGTATACAGTAATGTACAAACTAAATTAGCTCACATGAAAAAAAGACAATTATGATGTGAAACACAAATATTTTTTTTCGAGTATGTCTGCATTGTTTATTTATTAGAGACAACGTGTACACACAATAAATTCACAAATAAACCAAAGTCTATATACAGACAATTTCAAACAAGAATTTCTACTTACCTGCATGAGTTTTTGAATTGTATTAATAAGGATCTTATTATTTCAATTTTATTAGTTTTAAAATTGAAAAAACTGAGATCTATTATTGCAAATATAAAGAAAATCCTCGAAAATTTCCAAGTTTAGACAGCATTTGGGTACATACTTTGTACATATCTTCATGTTCAACATCACATCACTCACTTTTTCTTGAAAACTCTCGGTTCCAATGAAACTGCGCGGATTCATGTTTAATATTACAACTTTTCAATTTTTCGGAAAATATTCCAGAAACCATGTTCTCCAAAATTTGCCGGTGTGTGTACAAACGACTTAACAATTCTTTAATCCTGAGATTATTGCCTGCTAGTTGCGACTGTTACAATCGAATTTTTATAATTAAAAAATTACTAGTTTAGGACTTTCCAGACGGAATCAATCATCCCATAAACATCTGCGCATCTAAACAGTTTACGCAAAATAAAAAAAAAAAGATTTTTTACTCTTGAAAATTTCTGATCACGAGTTGGAAAAATCAAAAAACGGATTTTCTGTGATACGGAAATCCCAAGGAATTTCCTTATCAATCTTCAACCTGTGCAAAAAAGTTGAGACAATCCAAGAGAAGAATTTATTATATTATTAATGAAACAAATAACAATTTTCCGATATTTACAAAAAAGATGACGATACAATCGCCAATGCACATTGCAATGAGAATTGTATGGGCCTGAACGTTTGGGTCTGGATAAAAACGTCAGCTTTTTTGGCTTTGGTAACTAAAGCATACCTTAGAAACCTGTCTGTAAAAAAACTGACGTACAATATGAAAAAATTTATTGGGGCCAAATCTAACGGTGAACTTTGTTGGCCTCATGTCTCGAATCTGCACGTTTCATAGCATTCTACACTAGGGCGGCCGTTAATATGGACATGTTCGAATCGAATGCATTCCGACCTCTCATTCGATAGGAAAAAATTTGAAAAAAAAATTTAAGCTGTCAATGAATCCTCTATCTTAATTAGAACGAGTGCCTCTGGTGGTTTACATTTCCGCATTGATTACACATTGGTTTTTCCTACTTTGTTCTTGCTTAATATTTTCGGCACATAATAGGTTGCCAAAAATTCAAAAACCCTTAGAAATGTTTCATACAGATATGCAAATATACAGGGTTTTTTTCATATAAAGAATGTCTCTTAAATTTTTTGCCCAAAATTAACCAGTTTGCAGCAAAAAATTATTTTACGAACAACTACAGAGATAAATCGGGATAAAACGAATATGCGAAACTAATTTATCTAGTAGGCCGCTATTAGTGATAGTGACAATAAAATTAGTATCACGATGTCAGTTTGTAAATTTTTGAAATTGAATTAATAATTGTGTGTTGTTTCTAATTTTTTTAGTGTTTGTGAACAAAATTGTAAAACAAATTTTATGTACCCCCTTTAAGGAACTGTATCTTAACAATGAAGTTTTTTTATACAGGGTGGGGCACTACCAACGAATTATTCTATAGCATTAAAACGACAAATAATGTTAGAAATTTTAAAGCATACATATGTCAAGATTATTCGAAACCACATTTTAAAAATATTTTGAATTGTACAGGGTGCTCTAGAAACACGTACCATATCAAAGTTGGTTATTTTAAATGGATCACCCTGTATTTTTTATTTTTAATTGTACGATAAAAAATAATGTATGTTTTTTAACATGTCCCTATACCTACTTACTTCCGTTTCTGAGATAAATCGATTTTACCTGATTTGCAGACCCTCCAAAAAAATGCAATAACTTCAAGATAAATAAGAATATACAACTATAGCTTACACCACCTTACTAAGAGCCTTCAACATCTCTTTTGCAATATTTACGATGATGTTATGATGTACAGGGTGTTTTAAGTCGTTAGTGTTATGCGGTACTATTAAAAACATATGTTGAAGGCTCTTAGTAAGGTGGTGTAAACTAAAGTTGCTTGTTCTTATTTATCTGGAAGTTATTGTAATTTTTGAGGGTCTGCAAATCAGGTAAAACGATTTATCTCAGAAACGGAATTAAGTAGGTATAGGAACAGGTTAAAGAACATACATTATATTTTATCGTATAATTCAAAAATAGAAAAAAAATACAGGGTGATCCATTTAAAATAATCCAACTTTGATATGGTACGTGTTTCTAGAGCACCCTGTACAATTCAAAATATTTTAAAATGTGATTTCAAATAATCTTGACATATGTATGCCTTAAAATTTCTAACGTTAATTGTCGTTTTAATGCTATAGAATAATTCGTTGGTAGTGCCCCACCCTGTATGAAAAACCCTATCTCTTTTTCGATGAGGAATCACCCCCTGAAATGTTTTACACTTATTTTGTTACACCCTGTATAAAAAAAAAGAGATCTGTTCGAATGCGCAGAATTGCTCTGTATATTCTGGTCTGAAGACGGTTGAAAATGACAAAACATCGACAAATCGTAATTTTACAGGTTTCAATGGCTTTGTTTGCATTTTCTTTATTATTTACTACAATGTTGTCTGAAGTTTAAAATATTGTATGGACTTCACTTGTTATGCGCAGTAGTTTTCAAGTCTAAATTGGGGTAAATCTAAGTGAGTCCAATTCGAGGGATGACTCTACCAAGGACTGAACTTTTTCAAAATTTTACTAAATTCGGAATGTTGGAAATTTTGCAAATTTTGAAATGTTCAAAAACTTTCTCATTTTCGAAATTTTAATAATTTGAAATTTACCAAATTTCATGAGATTTTCAAATCTTACAAATTTTTGAAACTTCAATTCCAAAACTACCAAATTTCTTATACAAATTGTTTCATAGCAGTAGATTTTTTCGAATTAGGAAATTGTTTTCGATACCTATTCACTAACAATTTGCAACATGAATTCCTTCTGGTCTTCATTCCTCGTCAGAATATTATTATATTTTTCCATTAGACACACTGCTCTCTCCGCACAATCATTAGCGACTTTTAATTTTCTTACTATATTCAGACCGTGTTGAAAATTCTCATCCTGTTCCACCGTGACAGGTCAAAATCGAGAAAACTTGTCCTAATTTCAAATCGTTCGAAAAATCGCAAAGATTGCGGTGTTATGCAGTGATCCATCTCTTTAGTTAATATCGCGCGAATGTCTTTTGGATTACTCAGAAACCGTTTGGGGTAACTGTCTTCGATGTCATCAGCATTCAACTCCAAAACCATCCTTCTTTTTATCTCATCTGATAGTGTGTCATCAAAAAATGCCATAGCTGCTGCTTCTGGGCTCAAGTACCATAAGTGACTTAAAAATTTTTTCAGTGTCACCTGAGAAATTACGCGATCAATCGATGCAAACTCATGGAGCTTCTTCACAAATTCTAAATCATGATAGGGAGCTCTCACGGCTAAAGGAACAGTGAACCATGCTTCCAATTATATCTCCAAAATGAATATGAATATGTTGGCCAGTGCCGTTTCGTCTTTGGAAGTTAGTTTGAATTGCTCTCTAAATAAATATATTTTCAAAGAATAAATCGCTTTGATCATCCAACGAGCGTGGTGATCAGGTCCAGGGTGACGCAATTTAATGCCACGGGCTGGAATGAACCCCAGAAATACTTGACTCAGTTCTAGGTTCTCTATAATTTTTCCGGGTCTGAGCGTGTACGATTGTCTACTTGATGTAGGAATTAATGTCTTCTGCACGATCTTCCAAGACTTTTCGCACCTTTTAATTCTCAAGACCAATGGTAAATGCGGTTAGGTTTACATGTGACCAGGCCTCCTTGAACCTTTTAAACAAAGGCACGTTGGGACCGCTTGTTGGTGGCATTTTGCACTCGAATGCACATCTTAAGACCAACTCGAAAACATGATGGCGACAAGGAAACCATAGCAGTTCGTTTTCTAACCTCTTCACTATCAAAACAGCTGCGCCCTTCCATTGGCCAAGATTACTTGCGGTGGTATCACAGCAAAGGGCTTTTATCCTGTCGCATAGCCCCCAGTCATCTAGAACTTTGTGGATGATAGCATCTACTTGGGCTGCTCCCGATCCCGACTCCAATACTGGTATTCCTAACATTTTTCTGCACTCCCATTGGTGATAACTACTGGTAACCTATCAAATATCTTCACCAAATTCTGCAGCAATTTTCCATCCCAATGTAAAACGGTGACCTTCAACTTGGCATATTTAAACACCTTTTAATATTCTGTGCTTTACATTCACGCAATTTTCCCAGTAATTGTGAATCGAAGTTCTGTTAACAACTAAAGAATTTACATCCTGTCCTACAGATAGAGCAATAGCAATAATTAAATGTACAGTTTTTAGGTCACTCAATTGACATTGATCCAAAACGGCTGCTACTTTCTCATTTATTACGCTCACAGTTCCACGACATTTCTTCGAGGCAGATGGGCCATCTTCGTTTGGCGCAAGGTCATGTAAGTCGTTTTGAAAATCTTCCGTTGAAATATTGGAATATGTCCCAATACTTTTTTGGCTTGTGTTTTCTGCCTGTGCTTTTTCTTGAATATCGTGGTGAGATTGAAAATTGGCAATATAACCAACGCGACCAGGTTTCCTCTGATTGGACAAAAACTCTTTCTGCTCTTCAGCGATGTGTTCTAGTATGTCTCCAGATGAAACATCAAATAAATTTTGCAATTCAGATGTGAATTCTTCTTCTTTTGGAGTATTTGATGCTTTGCCTGCATTTCTTTGTAATTTTCTCCATTTTTCGTAGAGACCCTCAACCACATTCAGCTCCGATAAAGCGTTTTAGTAGGCAGACGAGCTTTATCCCAAAAAATTTCGACTTCTTTGGCCTCAAGAATAGTAGACTCCCGTAAGCTCAAATGTAGTGAACGGAGATTGAAAAACAAAACCTTCAAAGCTTGTAATTTAGAGGGGAGTTTATTCCTATAAATTTGAATATCGACTTCACCAATCAAAAAACATATTCTGTCGTAACATAAGCAAATTGGATGATTCGTTCATGATAATGCCCGTCTAAAAACAATAATGGTTTTATGTCAATTACAAGAATTTTGCACGCATTTCACTACTGGTTCTTGTCAATTTTGAGGCTAGAATTGGCTTTGAGCAGACCCAATTGATGAGCGGAATTATACCGACGCGACACCCGATAATTCCGAGCCCTACTTAATCGACAACACGATGTAGATTTGAAAAATCCTAAATAATCTAAAAAATGCAACCAAAGCGATTGAAACCTGCTAAATGACATTTTGTCGTTGTTTTGTCATTTTGGACCCTATTCAGACCAGAATATATAGCAATTCTGCGCAATCCAACAAGCCTTAATTTTTTTTCAGTTACTTGAGATATTTATACGGTTTTTGGAATTTTTAGCGACCTACTATGTGCCGAAAACATTAAGTAACGACAAAGTAGGAGAAACCAATGGTTAATCAGTGGGGAAATGTAAACCACCAGAGGCACGCGTTCTAATTGAGATAAAAGACACATTGACGGCTTAAAATTTATTTCCATTTTTTTCCTATCGAATGAGGGGTCGGAATGAATTCGATTTGAACATATTAACGGCCACCCTATTATACACCTAAGATTTAAAAAGCTGACATACAAGTTTCCCGACACATTATGTCAGTTTGTCATAATTAACTGACTTGTGTTGAATTTCTAGTACCTACATCTCAATATGAATTTTTTGGCGGGTGAGTAAACAAGAAAACTTCGTAATTACTATTGATTAAACTAATAAATATTACCATGTAAAATTAAATTAAAGGCCAATTTAATAAAATTACAGAGTTTGTAATTGTCAGTTGATAAGACAAAAAGTTATATAATAAGTATGCATAACAATTTGTTTAATAACAAATCCTTTACAATTTCTTTGAACAAGATACGCACTAAAAGCGATTTTCAGTTACAATAATAAATTACAATTAAAAATTACGCAAGTAGCTAAATTATTATAATTTTATTTCAAGCTAGATAACCTGAGAAAAGTATTGTCTGTTTTGCTATTCACAAAAAAAATACGCGACGAACGAAAACGATATGTAGATTTACAGTTAGAAACAAAACTTTACAATGCGCTTGTATGTTAACAAACAGGGATGTCGTAAATGTGTACTTAAAACGTTGGCGCCGATGTAAAGTACTCGACAATAATCTTGGCAAACACAATATAATCATGAGGAAATCAAATTTATATCTCATATTGAAGAATTACATACAACATTGAGTATCCCTTCATGAATATATTAAGCGCACTCGACATGACTCATTTAAAACCATCCTAAATTGTTTAGAATAAAATATGTTGGAATTAAAACGATGTAAATGGAATTGAAAGCAAGCTACAAGTTGATTATTGCTGTTGTCCATGAGAGAGTAAGATTACAGTGTTAAATTATTCACATTATCCGATACGCCTTAAAGAGATTAAGTTTACTTAAACCAAGGCGGTTTAATTTAAAGCAGCTCCACCTTATAATTAAACATTATCGTAGTCTATCTATCCAAACCTTCGAAGCATATCAAATATACTGGAAATCCGTATAGTATACAGAATATAATCTTTAAATCGCACGATAGTGTTTTTCTTGAATTAACAGGGGTATTTCAGTTCATAAATAAAGTGTAACCAATATAATAGAAATGTAGTTCACGAATATATAACAGGAATCATTTTCTTTTACAAAAGAACATTTGCTTATCGCATAATAAACAAGTCATTAAATCACGAGAGAACGCATTCGCGTAGGTACTTACAAACAAGCCAATTTGTATTCGGTGCAAGCGTAACAAGAAATGGATTATAAATGTAGCAAAATCAGAGATTTAATAACAACGGGTACAGTAAACTTTACGAACACCATTTAAAATTTTATATTTTCAAAAATGTCTGAACTTTTTTGATTTATATTTATTTGATGTTAAACTTATTCAAAATAAGTTGGAAGGTTTCAGTAGTTCATGAATTAATTAATACTACGTAACTTATTTTTCTGATAAATGTTAATCATTAATGCATTCGGCAGCACATATTTAATTCAACACGTACTTACGATTTTAGCCACATTTTTTTATTTATTTTCCATTCATTGTCATTTTGGGATTAAATTTAAATAACCTTAGGTACATCTCTGTCTATTAAAGAATAATGAATACTTTACAAGAGTATGTTAATTAAAAAAGCTGTTATATACACATGAGAAGAATATATTGCAATTCGTTATGCCAGGAGTGTCAAAAGTATCGAAACTGTTGCCGTTAATTTTAATTTAAAAACAATAATGTTCAAAAATTTTTATCTTAGTTTGAAGTTTGTTATTATCAACACAAATAATTAAATAATAAATATAATAATATTAACACTCACATACCCACAAAAATTTAGGCACTTTCAACGCTTCAGTCAAGACGGGGACTATATTCAGATCTACAGGTAAACACTTCTTTTCCATACGTTATATTTAGTGTTGCTATTTCTTGATACATCATTCACTTATTAATGTAGAACTAGATGAACCAGCATGCTACGCACGCGTACAGTAGGAAGGGTTACAGTAAATTGACAATGCGATAAGCATATGAGTTGAAGCTGTGCGTTACAGTAATGAAACGAAATAAACTATTTGAGAAACGGTTGTGCGGACGTACGGACACCCACCACGGCAGCACCACCTTGACAGATTTTAATATACGAGGGCGGTCTGAAAATTTTCCGACCTCAACGTGAAGATGGCAGCTCTCGTCAATAAAAGTGGGGGAATGTAGTTGTGCATCTTTTGACAGCAACACATCAAAGTTTCAGCCATTTTGGACGCACAGTTTTTATTTGGCAGTCGTTTGAGTGAGTCGATGTGAGTATTTTTGTGAAAATGGAGAAAATCGAGTATCGAGCTGTCATAAAATATTTGTTTTTGAAAGGGAATATTGAAGATGAGTGACTCTTCACCGTCATTTACCACTGTGAAATTTTGGACAGCTGAATTTAAACGTGACCGTAAGAGCGTGAGAGATGATAAACGTTCGGGACGTCCAAAGACTGTAACTACTGACGATAACATCGATAAAGTTCACCAAATGGTGTTAGACGACCGCCGAATTAAAGTGATAGACATAGCAGAAGCAATGAAAATGACTAAAGAACGCATTTGCTAACGTTAGACCAAAAACGTGTTTGAATGAACATTTCCAATGCTCTGTTGGCGCAGTTCTGGCGCAATAAATCCGAGTTTTGACGCCGATTAATTACTGTAGACGAAACTTGGATACGCCTAAAACAAAAATACAGTCAAAACAGTGGACTGGAAAGGAGGAACTGGCTCCAAAAAAAGCAAAATCTATTTTTTTGGCTGGGAAAGTAATGGGGACTGTTTTTTGGGATAGTCATGGAGTTATCCTAATCGATTATCTTCAAAAAGAGAAAACCATTACAGAAGCATACTACGCATCATTACCTGACAAGCTGAAGGCAGAAATTGCGGATAAACGGCCACATTTGCAGAAAAAGAAAATCATGTTTCACCAAGACAACGCCCCGTCTCACCATATCGAAAATCCATGAATTACGGTTTGAACTGCTTGACCATCCACTTTATTTACCAGATCTAGCCCCAAGCGACTTCTTTCTGTTCCCTCAACTGAAAACTGCGCTCGGAGGACAAAGATTTTTGTCAAATGAGGAAGCAATCACCTTCGTGAACAATTATTTTGCAGAGAAGAACGCCGAGTACTGTTTGGACGGATTAAAGAGATGGGAGCATCGCTGGGAGAAGTGTATAGAGTCACAAGGAGACTATGTAGAAAAATAAAAATCAATTTTAAGATAAAAATTCTTGTAGCTATGTTAGGTCGGAAACTTTTCAGACCACCCTCGTATATGATTACTAGTAATTTCAATTATTTTTCTTTTGACATCGATTATGTATAAAAAAACTCAGATTTTCATTCACCTCCTATACCTACGGCTCATCTCAGCATCAGAATTATTAGACTTAGAATTAGCCCAAGAAAATCGTTGTATGATTTGCCCCACGTCAAGATTTTAGTGAAAGTTAGCCAGTAATATTTCTTCATTTCTATATGTAACAAACAAGTTACAAAGAGAAAAATGTTGTGGGAAAGAGCTCAATTATATGATCCATTAGGACTGTTGGGACCAGTCATTATTTAATCAAAAATTATGTTGCATGAAGTTTGGAAAACAAATGTAAATTGGGATGAAACACTTCCACAAGCATTGACTTCCGAATGGTTAAATTTTAAAAATCAGTTACAGTTTAAATTGAATTGCAAGGTTATTATTGATAATGCTTGCAGTATACAGATACTTGGTTTCTGTGACGCAAGTGAGAGAGCATATGGAGCATATATTTATCTTAGATCAATCGACAACCTTAACCATTGTAACATCAGTCTAATTTGTGCTAAATCTAGAGTAGCGCCATTAAAAACAATTACCCTTCCACGTTTGGAATTATGTGCATCTAGTATATTATCAAAGCTTTATAGTAGTGTAGATAGTTCGATAAATTTAAAGGTTGAAAAAACGAGATTTTGGTCAGATTCAACCATAGTCTTAAAGTGGAGAAAAACTTCACCACATCTATTAAAGACATTTGTTGCAAATAGAGTGTAGCAAATTCAAACATTTTTATCGATAACAAAATTAATTAGGTTTGTTGTGTACTGTCGTAGGTTAGTAAACAACATAAATTGCAAGGTCCTATAACATGCTCCGAACTTAAAACAAGGAAAATTAGTCAATAAGAAAAGTAGTGGCGACTGTTTTTGGGATAGTATTGGAGTTATCCTAATCGATTATCTTCAAAAAGGGAAAACCATTACAGGAGCATACTACGCATCATTACTTGACAAGCTGAAGGCAGAAATTGCGGATAAACGGCCACATTTGCAGAAAAAGAAAATCCTGTTTCACCAAGACAGCAGTTGCCATAGCGAAAATCCATGAATTACGGTTTGAACTGCTTGACCATCCACCTTATTCACCAGATCTAGCCCCAAGCGACTTCTTTCTGTTCCCTGAACTAAAAACTGCGCTCGGAGGACAAAGATTTTTGTCAAATGAGAAGGCAATCACCTTCGTGAACAATTATTTTGCAGAGAAGAACGCCGAGTACTATTTGGACTTATTAAAGAGATGGGAGCATCGCTGGGAGAAGTGTATAGAGTCACAAGGAGACTATGTAGAAAAATAAAAATAAAACTTCTTGTAGCTATGTTAGGTCGGAAACTTTTCAGACCACCCTCGTAGTGCGTGTTGTGAGTGTTAAAACGCCAAGCAGTGTATATAAGCGGGCAGTAAAAATTATTACTCCTCCGCCAATAGACGATGACAATGTAGTAAATGATTATATCCATAATTGAATAGTTAGATTGTTCATTTTAATTTATTCTATGTATACATTTTATAAATTGTACAATTAAACTATAAGTTGAACGATGCAAACATAACAAATCATAACTGGTCAGGACATGTATGAATAATCATTTGAAAGGTTCTTAGTAATCTACTTGAGCGAGTACCTTCTAGTAAAAATTTAGGTAAATTTTAGTTAGTCAAATAATGTATTTTGACACGCACAGCAGTGCACATGTTCGCTAAATATAAAATAAATCTTGCGATTAAATTGAACTATTCACTAAATACAAATGGCAAAGATGAAGGTGAACATTATAGTTTTGATTATAGGTAATACTAATAATATTGATTTTGCAATTAGAGGTGATAGTGGCTACCCCCTTGAACCATGGCTTTTACACCATTTCAAGTTGCGCAAGAAGGCACAAGAGAAGCTCATTTTAACAATTTGTTGCGATCAGCTCGTAACGTAATAGAACGAACAAACCCTGATAGTAAAAGGTCGATTTCGATGTTTGCTGAAACATAGGGCTCTGCACTATCATCCTGCTAAAACAGCACATATAATATATGCAGCCTGCGCGTTTCATAGTATGGCTATAAAAGCAATTTAGCTTTTATAGAAGAAATTGAATATGAAGAAGTTTTCAATAATGATAATGAACTTACAATTAGTGAGTAGGGTATATGTTAATAGTACAACACTTTTATTATTCCAAAATTTTCTCTTATCTAGAAAAATTTTTTTAAGTGTTAAATTATTATAAACCACTATTCTTAATTGTATATAAACATATTTTTTTACAGATAATCAATATTTGAATCTGGGACGAAATGCCAGACAATTATTATAAGAAGCAAGTTTATTGAAAGTACATTAAATAATTATTATATATTCAAAAATTATTCATCTAAAATAAAATTTGGGTTTTCAAACATGTACTTTTTAATTTCAAATTCTAATCTTTTTTCTTCCAAAATTATTTTTCTTTCTTCCAGATCCAATTTGCTCTTTTCAATTTCTTCATTATTTACTTTATTGGCACTTAAAAAATCTTCCCCAATTGTTCGTAATGATCTGTTTTTTAACAATTTGTGACGGGATTATTTCGTAAATAATTGGTTTATTAAGAAATTTTCTCCCTACAGTATAAGCCGTCGTGTTTGCACTGATGCGTCTGAATATGCATTCGTATATTGGGCCGTTTGGGGATTTTACCTGTTTAGAGTTGCCTGTTCGTTTTTGGCATCCGTGTATTCTAAAAGTGACACCTCGTCGGCTAGCAAAAATGATACGTTCTTTTCCTATTAAATATTCGTTGTGAAAGGGTGTACATGGAAAATGCTGTCTAAAAGTTAAACAATTGGACACGTGCTTAATAATAGCGAGTGAAGTAAAATCGCCCCATTCTAATTAGGGAATAAATCTTCGGTTACAATTCCAGTGTAAGTAGTTTTCTTTTTACTTTCCTTTGGTTTAATAAAATATTTGTTCTTACGGGTTCTATTAATTCTATGCACCTTTTTTGTTTTATTTCTCTACATAGTTTCCTTTCAACTCTATACACTTAGTTCAGCGATGTTCGAATGCTTCGATCCCTTGCTTGTAGTACAATATGTCAAGGTCCGCAAAATAGCCATCAACCGCCGCTTTCACTTCTTCATTATTCAAAAATTTTTTGACTACCTAACCATTTTTTGAGGTTTGGAAAAAGAAAACAGTCTGAGGGTGCCATATCTGAAGAGTAAGGTGCGTGGGGTAGCAGTTCGAACTTCAACTCGTTGATTTTGGCCATCGCGACAACGGACGTGTAACAGGGAGCATTGTCATGATGGAAAAGGACTTTTTTTTGGCCAAATGCGGTCGTTTTTTTTTATTTCTTCGCTCAAACGTTGCAATAAGTTCGCGTAATATTGGCCGTTGATTGTTTTTCCTGGTGGAAGATAATCAATGAAGATAATGCCCTTTGCATCCCAAAAAATTGACGCCATGACTTTGCCTGCAGATAGGACAGTCTTCGCCTTCTTCGGAGCTGATTCTCCTTTCCCAGTCCACTGTCTTGATTGTTCCTTGGTCTCAGGGGTATAGTGGTGGACCCAAGTTTCATCCATTGTAACGAATCGGCGCAAAAATTCGGTTTTATTTTTGTGAAACATCGATAAACACTGATTTGAAACATCTTCACGACGCTATTTTTGCTCTGCCGTTAGCAAACGCGGTACCCATCTCGCGCATAGCTTTCATTTAAAATTTTCGGCCAAAATGCGATGTACCGCACTTTTTGAAATGCTTACCATGTCTGCTATCTCACGTACTTTTAATCGGCGGTCATCGAGTACTATTTTGTGGACTTTTGGATCATTTCCGGCGTTGCGACCTCACTTGGGCGACCACTGCGATGTTCATCTTCGCAACTCTTTCGACCTCGTTTAAATTCAGCCACCCAATATTTTATAGTCGCAAATGATGGAGTAGACTCTCCCAAAGTACCATCTAGCTCGGTTTTGAAATTGGTTGGATTTAACCCTTTCAAATGAAAATATTGTATCACGTAACGATAGCCAATTTTTTCCATTTTTATGAATACGCTAAACACGTTCACTGAGAATCGATACTGTTCAAATGACCGAACGTGCTCAAACTTGTCATGTATACTTGCTAAGATGCGTGTTGTCGAACGCGCTCTGTGTTTTCAACCTAGTAGCGCCATCTATCCGTTAGGCTAGGTACTTCTGGGACGACCCTCGTAATTTGTCGCTGGATATTGGATGAGGGTTGTACTGGCAATATTAATAATCCAAAAATTATAACTTATCGAAGTGGATATCACACCACCGTTGGGATTTACTGGAAAACTTAGTAAACTAATTACAAAGTCAACTATACTTATATGGTTAATCAACCTCCCTGGAGGTCATCGGCGAGTCAAGGCTACCGCTCAAGATAAGCCGGTTATCTAATCATTGGTGCAGCCCAGCAACTGTTATCAGTGGAGTCCATTTTGGTTTCTTTTCTTCGTGGATACTCAAATACTAGATTTGAATACGAGAGCTGTTATCTCTACCGATTAACTGTCGAACCCGGAAGACTTCCTAGTTACACGAGCTAAGTTATTTCTTTATGCATGTCATTAATTAATTTTGTCGCGTTATATGTATTTGTATCGTGGTTGAAAGTTCAACAACGTACCTTTTTGGCGCCTATTCTTATCCTTATGTAAACTTGAAGGATCCTTTCAGTACAATTAATTATGTGCGCTTTGAACTTATTTGAATGAACGGCCACGGTCGCTAAAACAATGTACTGATTTATATGCACGTACGGTTTATTTTTAGTATCTATGAGTACCTAGGGGCTCTAGATATTTCGTTTACATAGTCCTAGGTGTCGCCTTATAAATTTTTCGGGCAGTGTAGAGGCCTTCTTTGTAAAGGACTTCCCATCAACTCACGACCATTTCCGACTAAGAAGAGCTGCCGGGGGGTCATCCAACACTGCTATATAATTGTTTACCAATAAACCGTAACAAATTGGAACTATTTTTTTCGTAGGGTATGAATTTTGTTGTGATGCCGGTATTGATTGGTGGGTAGCCTTTTTTTTATTGTCGTTGGTTTCATTAAATTCATTAATGATTTCAATATTTTCTTTTTCTGGTTGGCAGTTCGAGTTTTCCTCATTTTTTTTCTTATCTAAAAGTTCTCCAACTTCAACTTTTTTTATCTGAATTTCTGTAGTTCTAGTGGCTCTTTTGGAAAACCTCTAGAAATAGCTAATTTTGGGGTTCCTGTGATAGCTATTCGACCCCAGAGTGTCAAACCCTTTTCCTCCAAGGGTGTTAACAATATTGTGTTTGAAAGACCGCCACCTGTCTTCTTCCGTCCTTCAGCAATTTTTCTATACTGTTCTTCCAGTCATTAAAGTGCTGTAAAAAAATTACATACCATTAGTTGATCAAAACCTGTTTTAAATTATTATTTCATACCTTTTTTCAATTAGCACAACTTAAACCAGGATCTTTACCACTTGAATTCAATATTGTTGTAAATTGATTACAACACCTTTCATTGTGATTGGGATCGACGGTTGGATTAATTGTTCCTGTTCTAAATACTTCATCTTCCTCCATCATACGCAGATATTGTTCATATTGGTCGTGACTCTCCCATCATGAAGCGCAAATTAAAACGTTAATATTCTATTATAAAAAAATTAATTACTACTTAACTAACGTTTCGGTTGATAGAAACGCAAACAAAACGATAAGCTCAAAAATTTTCATTGCCGTTAAAATAAAATTTTAGGACAAATGGGAAACTGTTAGTACTCGTTTAACAGGATTATTTACAGAACAGAGCTATGTTAATAACATTATGTTAAAATAACAGAATGATAGCAACAAGTTACACAATTGCACCATAAGGCTGATAAAAGGGCAACAAATTTGATGTTTTTACTAGCAAAGCCAGCATGTTACGCATGAACAATAATTGGCCTGAGCACTTAGATTAACATTCATCAGTTGACTAATCAATATGAATGCAGATTACATGGAATTCGTAAAATGAATCGAGAGGGTGTGCGCCCGCACAAGTCATAACATATTAATAAGAGATGATCGGCTGCTGTTAAATTTTGATTTCGTCATTCGTCACTTTAAACGCTATACCTATTTTATACTGCTAACTACTAACAATCGTATTCTGACCGTTGTGCACATTAGTTTTCACAGCCTCCTAAGATTAATTGTACCAATCGAAAGCATTTCTTTAGATTTTGAATAATAAATAACTAATGTATTAGTAACTTTAGCGCTATACTTGTGTTATAGTTTTTTGAAGAGAATTTATCAAAGAATCACTTTAGCCTAAAAATACTATATCATTTATTTTAAAAAATAAAGCTGATATCATTTCCACTTAAACCAGAAGTCAGCCATTTTGCGCAAAGTTTGGAAAATATTCATCTTATATCTTTTCTTAATAAACTTTTTGTTTATCATGGATAATAAAGAGTAAATCAAGTGGCCCTGAATTTACAATAAACCTGTATACAGGGTCCCCAGAAACTCTTCTGCCAAACGGAAACTACAGGTTATTTTATGTCGATTTAACTCAAATTACCTTAATCCGAAAATACTTCCTAAGAGAGCTACATCCCTTTGAAGAGGACATCGTTTTAAGAGTTTTTCTAAATTATTTAAAAATGCCGTTACTTAAAAATTTCAAACTTTGTATAATCAATAAACGATTACAAACCCGACTTAGGTTCTAATTAATTTTTTTACAACCACCACAAGCGTATTAGTAGGGGTAGATCAACGGATATTTTTATTAATAATGTTTTGTTTTTACTTTTTTTTGTATCTGACACCAAATTTGATAAATTCAATATAATTTTCATTAAAGATGTCCTTTTCTTTGAAATCGATATCATGAAGCGTTTTCGAAAAAAATAAATTTAAACTTTTTGTGTTTCTAACATAACAGTTACATGTGAATACTAGGGTGGGTAAGGAATGGTATGTTTAGGTTTCAGTGGTTTTCCTAAACCTTGAAGTAAATGCTTTGCCAAGACGAACCAATCCACTATTGCACACACTATACAGGTTTATACTGATCTTCTGGGGCACCATACATAACACTTACATCACAATACAATATTTGTATAATGTACCATACGAGTAAATAAACAGTTGTTTTACACCCTCACATTATAAAATTATTTTAAAATTTCCAAAACAATGTAAACAACTTAATACTTACGACTTTTATTATCAGTATTTGTAGATTTTGTTGATTTTTCAAAGTCAATTTGATATTACAGATACAATTTTATAATACAACATGATGTTATGTTAGAAAAACAGTTTAAATTTATTTTTTTTTTTTAACAGGTTCATGATATCGATTTCAAAGAAGAAGACATTTTTTAAATGAAAATTATCTTGAATTTCTCAAATGAGGATATGCCCTGTCCGGAAACTTCGGTGCGCATTTACGGCCTAATTATTCGTTGTACGTAAAAAATAGAAGATATGATTTTTATAGAAAATTTAATTATTTTTCATTTTCATAATGACCTAAATTGGTCTCCGAGCCATAAAAAGCGAGATATTCGCGAAAATCTGTTTTTTATGACCTTTGACGCTGATCTCGTTCTCGATTTTTGACATTTTGCTTAAACACCAAAATAAATCCCTATCTTCGTCTAAAGTGACTGGACTAAGAGGAATATCCGAAAAGTGTAAGGAAGTGACTTTGTGGTCCCCAGTGCCGACATCATAAAAAATATATATCTAGTTAATTTTTACATAATGCAAACTAATTAGTTCTTGGAGGAAGTCAAATTTGAAAGTATCAAATGGAATTCTCAAAAATAATATTAAACACATGGTTTTGTTTTCTTTCATCCGATGTGTATTTCTCTAAATTTTCAAGAGAGTTCAAACTTCTAGTTCACTTAGTACAAAAAATAGGCTACATTTCAGCATATTTGAGTTGCCAAACAATTCCAAAAAAAGTTCGAATTTATTATGTTATTAGTATTAAATAACTCAGCGTTAATTTAGAATCCATTGCACAAAAACTATATTTATTTTCTAATAAATTAAATACCTACATAAAATATACTATAAAGTTTAAATAAAAGTTACCTTTTCGGCAATCCCATTTAAATATGTTAATTACAACGATCAAATGCAGCTAATTTTAAAGATAAAATTATTCTAATTGGTTACATTTAGCTATAAATTATAAATGTGCCTCAACAATAAATATTAAACAACACCTATATCGGCGAAGGCAATGAAACTTTCAGCTGTGGGAAATTATATAAATAGATAAATAATAAGTTGTAGTTGAAACAAATAGGACCACATCAAAATTAAATAATGTTTATTCCGTTTACTGACATGTGAAATGTACCAGTTTGTTTACGCTTAATGATGAATTATTATTCAATCCTTAATTAAATAATTTTAAATGAACACGCATACCTTTGCCCTTTTATAGAATTTCGGATAGAAAACTGCTTAGAAAAATCTGACCAGAATAAAATCAAGTGGCAATGCACTCGTAACTTTTAGATACGGAATGTATCAACACATCTCAGCCCTATATAAAGTCTACACCATCCATCATTCTCTGTACATGCATTGTAAACTATGTCGATCCATCAATACCAACATTATCCTACACCAACTCCAATTAGTTAGACTACTATCAACAATGACAACTCACTGGGTTACTATTATATTCACTTCAAATTTAACAGTTGGTAATAGTTTTTTTTTCTTACTTTGTATGTGCATGATTAATAGAGTCGTTGACAAATGTTTACTTTCATTCGTTTTACAATCACTTGCCATTATTTAATTGGAATAAAAATATATTATTCACTTTGTTCGAGTTTAAAAAATTGTTAGTTTTTTTTGACAATACGTAAGTAACTACGTCAACAAGTTTTGTATGAAAAACAAATTAATGTTGCAAAACAGGTATATAGAAATGCAATTATTCATATTTCTGGGTTTGTAGCACAATAATGTTCGCCTATTTTTCATACAAAAAATTATAATACCAAAATACTGAACATTTTTAATTTTGTAACAGTCTTATAGAAACAAAGTTTATCTTTTCCAAAAAAAGAAATAGTTTCTATGTTAAGTTCGATTTTTTTGCCTTTTCTAGTTTATAAGGTTATAACAGTACAACATTACCTATCGAGATGGAAAGAGTTTCATTCTTTTCGAGAGATGACTTTTATCTCGAGACAATTTATGAAACTTTTCACCGAGGTTTGTATACTATTCTATTTACAATAATTAGTTATATTTTTATCTTATATAAATATTTTATCTTGTATAAAACAAGCGGGCCTTGCAAAAAACCATTTTGTAAAATTATATTTGCAGCGTTTATAGGGTAAAAGGAGAAGAGACCATTCTCGATATTTTTTAACTTGGCAAAGTGTCCCAATCGGTTACATACATGTAAAGTTTGTCCAGAAACGAAGCGAAGTAATAAATTAAAATAGTTCATTTATTTTACATATAAGCGGTACACGATTTTGTATGAAATATATAAAAGATTTTAAAACTAGTTTTAGGATATACCGCTTCCATACTATAGTGATACAACGTAAGTTATTTATGAATAGCTCCTATTCTGTTAACAATGGGACGTACCTGTTCTTGAGGTCTAAACTAAAGATCATAGGCGTGTACATGGATTTTGCTGACAAAAAAATTACGATTGCGTTTTATTGTGTTTTATTGAAAGTAATTTTAAACATATCATTGTAATTATAAAACACATTGTTTATTAGAAACCATTTTATAGAGTTTGAAAATTTAAGGTATAATAAAATATAGCAAGAACAAACTAAACCCTTTTCGAAAAAGTATCAATACATCGGTACGCATTTGGAATATATTAAACATGTTGATTTATTACTTCGCTTCGTTTCTGGACAGACTTTAGCCAGTCAGCAGTCTGGATTCGTTAAAATCACTTGTTCGTTATACAGGGTTTTCAAACTTAAGTCGCCACTATTGCTAACTTTGTTATTATTAGAGCTACAGGGTCGGTTAAATGGGCAAACTAGTAGCATTTGATTCCCTCATCACTATGGTGAAAATAGAATAAAAATCGAACACTGAGTTCGCGAGTTATGTCAAATTGTTCATTTTTTTCAAATGGGGCACCCTGTATACAATATTTTCAATCGATAGGAAATTGAATACTGAATAAAAAGTGTCGTATTATTTTTTATCCTAAACCGTTGATTGAAATATTGGTAAAGATAGTCAACCTTACGGGATTATGCGACCCCGAAATTTGTTCTAAACATCAGAGGTCGGTAGTATCGCTTTGTGCTAAGAAAATACGTCAATTGTATTGTAGAATTTACAGAACAGTATTGCCGATAAATGTGAAATAGAAAACTGTAATTTTGCTGATAGTTTATGCTAAGGCACGACATTGTTGCCAATGCATCATGCCGTTGATTGAAATATTGGTGCATTGAGTCAATGTTGACAAACAAACAAAAACATGCGTTCTACAATATACAAGAATTTATTGATTTTTGTCGACGTACTAATTAAATGTGTGTCCTTTGTTATATATTTTTTTCTATTGTCTGTTAATTGTTCAATGTAATAATATTTATTTGTATCTTTCTTACGTAAGGTTATAACAATGGTTATACCATCATGACAAACACATATATGTACAAAGATTGTATACATACACATGTGAATAAAGTTTATTATTATGAAAAAAACCTGCAGATTTAAAAGTATTAATTTCGTAAAGAAATCGTTGAAAAACGTTCTCCCAAAAAAAACAATTTCTTTAAATACTTTTGAAAATTCCATACTCATATATTTATTACATTAACATCGTTTATCCGTTGAAAATGTTTTAAAATCTATTAGGCTTACGCAAGTAAATTTCTAAATTTTGGTCATTGAAATTAAAATTTTTAACATAGAAACGCTATCCCTTTTTATGTTGGAACGAATGTTGAATTTTCTTATATTACAATCTAACGTACTCAACTGTTTGCATCTAAACAATATTATAACAAGCCTACTCATTTACTAAAGGTGTTGCTAAAAGTATGCAATTGTAGAATTTCTGACTAAGCCGATAAGGAATGTGACTCATAAACGATAATCCGGAAGACTCCTCGTAATACATTTGTTTCAATATCAACTTTAGGTGTACTTATATTTTAAGATATGATAAACGCATTAAAGAAGCATCTATGCAAAACTTAATGATTATCTGTTTATTTGTTACAATGAAAATATTACAATCAAGATTCAGAAAAACAACTGGCATTATCATTGTATTATAAATCGCCTACCGCTTACAAATTTATGTTGAACCATTTAGGATTTGTTTTGCCAGCAATTTCAACAATCAAGTCGTGGTTGAAAATTGTTAATTTAAGATCGGGGACAAATAATGTTCTTATACAAAAATTAAAAAAAAAAGTTGAAGGAATGACAGACAAAGAAAAGCAGTGCGTGGTAATGTGTGACGAAATTACTTTAAAACGAAATTTAAATTATAACCAATATTGGGACTACGTCGAAGGATATCAAGATTTAGGGGAATTAGGACGTAAACCGTTTTTAAGTAACCATGGATTGGTTTTTTATTTGAGAGGAATATTGTATAATTGGAAAATTCCATTTTGTTATTTTCTCAGTAGTGGTTCAGTTAAAAGCGAAATATTATGTACTCTTATAAAGCAAGTGATGCATAAGTTGTTTCAAATTGGATTGAAACCTCGAGCGTTAGTTTGCGACCAAGGATCTAATAACAGAAGTGCTCTATCTTGTCTAGGCGCCACAAAAGAAAATCCAACAATTCAAATCGACAATAACAAAATATATGTAGCGTATGATCCTCCTCATTTACTAAAAAGCTTAAGGAACAATGTCATGAACAGCAAACTGGAAATAGTCGTCAACAATAAAAAATTCAGTGGACCGATTTTGTCAACACTTTTATATTGATCAGTGTAGCAGTGTAGCAAGATCCATGTTAAAAATTACGGACAAACATATTAACCCATCAAATTTTCAAAAGATGCGTGTTAAATACGCCGCTCAGGTATTTAGCAATTCTGTATCTGCAGCAATTAGCAGTGCTGTGATGACGGGTCAATTAACAAGTAATACGGCGTTAGATACTGCATCTTTTTTAAAACAATTAACAACATTTTTGACTGTTTAAATAGTTTTTCAGTAAATGATCCGAATCCCTACAAGCGTGGTCTTTCAGTTTTTAAAGACATGCCATGCGAAACGTTGAAACGTTCTGTACAATACTTCAATTCCATCAAGTTTTATGAGAACGGTGTAGAAAGAAAAAATATATACTGTATCGCAGGTTTCCAATGGACTATAAATTCAATTTTAAGTCTGTGGGAGGACTTAAAGGGAGAAGGAACTTTGTACTTTTTAACGTCACGAATAAATCAAGATCCTCTAGAAAATGCTTTTTCAATGATTCGTGCTAGAGGAGGTTATAATGCCCAACCGTCTGCCCGCGAATTTAGGCTTGCATTACAACATAACATGCACATTCGCTTGCAAATACCAATAGAACAAGGGAATTGTGAAAAAGATAACGACGAGATACTATATGGTATAGATGAACAATTTAACACTAACTATGAGGAAGAGGATAACAAAATTGGGACAAATGAAAGTGTAGAAAATAATGAAACAAAGAGATCGTCTAGAACCTGTCTGGAGAACAAAATCAATGAAGACAATGTCGTAATTAATAGTTCTTTAGAATCTTGTTCAGTGTCGTATGTTGCGGGTTATTTAAGTCACTACATATATAAAAAGTACATTGTAATACGTGTAAGGAAATGCTAACAGTTAACGACTCAAGTGTTTTCAATGTGAACGAATCATTAATTCTATATAAAGATTACAGCAAATCTGATGGAATTAAATACTTACACAGACCATCACCCGAATTCTCAAAATTTGTGTTTTTTTATTGAAACTTTTACTGAAGAATTTCATCTTTTAAAACAGATTATGGTTTATTGGAAAAATTAAACTCCGTATAAAAAATGTCTCAACAGCAGTGTGAATTCATGGTTCAGAGAATGCGACACTCATAAACTGTTAATTATCGATCAGTTGGTTAAAATAAAACTATATCGAACCTTAAAGTGGGAGGCTAATAAACATATTTCTAATAGCTATAATTACAGTGATGTCACAAAACCACACCGTAAAATAAGAATATTATCTGCATAAATAAGTGTAAATGTTTGGATATGTTTTATGTATAGCATTGTATTAGGTACGTTATTATTTATGTGTAAATTGTTTGTAAATTATTACTATTATTTTAGATCAGTTGGAATTGTAATTTTTGAAACAATGTTTATAATTAATGAGCTATTTTTACTTTAATTAAACTATTTTAATTCGAAACCATGATATTTTGATACAGTTTCAAAGAGTAAAATCCTAACTTTTATCTCTACTAACAGATAACAAAGTGTCACTTTTCGTAAATTATTTTTTCCCTCGGGAAAAAAAGTGAGTACTATTTTTAACACCAAATTTCCCTCAATAATTTTCTAATTCTATTGTAATATGATTTTTCAATATTAAATCGTCATTTATTTCGTCACAGAAAAGAATAGTGTATTATACACGTATTATCCGCACCGCGTCGGGAGACAACACACCTCAAGCTAAAATCTAGTACTTTTATTTTTAGAAGTAATAGGAATAGGTTTTATTACCAAGTGAATTTAAATTTGAAGGTCTAGTGGAACCCACTTTCCCTAAAAAACACGGTAACTTGTTGCCTTTTGAATTGAAAAATTTGAAAACCAATTTTTATTTAAAATCCTTTTCAACTGAACACGTAAAAACAAGTAGATACAAAACCAATAATTTTGCGTTTCTGAACTCTAGTGGTATTTCTCCCAGTATGTTCTACTTTATTCCTAACGAAGTTATTAAATGACAAACAAATGTCAACATTATTATTTGCAAGTTAAAAAATAAAGTGCAAGCATAATTTGTAAAATAATTGTTTCTTATTTATCTAACACCGACCAAACCAAACTGTTTTAACAAATAACGCTTCGCATGTATTTTAGTAAATTATTAAAAAAAACATTGTCATTAAAATCCAAGATATGTATCATCAATGGTATTATTCATAAATGAAAAATTCGTCACTTTTAATTACTAGTTAATACGTTTACTAAATATTTGAAAACGTTGCAACATTGTATTGACAAAAGTAAATTTTACGGATTGTATGTTGCGCCATTTTTACAACGGTGGAATAAATTGAACTATTCTATTTCAAGAATCGTACACATTATAACTTAGCGCTTCAGTACAGGTGAAAAAGTAAACAAAAAACGCAACCCAACATGCATATGTGAATTGCATCCGTGATACAAGCAAATACAAGCGGTTGACTATCTTTACCAATATTACAATCAACGCATAAACTCAAAAATGACAGAGCTATTGATGATTTTTCGAATAAGTTTAAAGTGGCTGCGATTTCATAAACTACAATCGTTTGTTGTATAAATGTCATCAGGATTAAAGTGTAAAATAAAAGATTCACTGGTAAACAGTTTACAGACACTAAAAGCATTTACAGGCGGGCTCAAAAATGCTTGGACCAAGACGGTGACGTTTTTGAGCATCTAATTTGAATTTTTCTTTTAATACCTTTAAACATTTTTTTCAAATTTGAGGACTAATATGGTCTTCAAGAAAGTCATATTTTTGACATAAACTAACTTTTCAAAAATTTAACCAGTGGCGCGCTTTAAGGGTTAGTGACAACTTTTACCCTCCTATTTTTTACGCCACTGGAGCAAATAATTTTTTTAAAACTTTTTAATTCTTTATTCAATTTGGTCGAAAAAGTAATAACATTTCATGGTGCTAAAATGAACGGTTTTGAAGATATTTGCTTCTAAACGAAAGTCTGCAAGAACTGACATACAGGGTGGCCCATTAATGCAAGGAAGGTGGAAATACTGGGGTTAGAAAAAACTTTTGCAATCGAAGTTGTGCAAATCAATGAGCTGCACATTTTAAAATTATTGTTGTTTATACAGGGTGTTCTATAAAAGTGCGACATACCCAAGTTATGATTGGATTATTAGCGTCCAGAAAGCAGAAAATACTTTAGTAGCCAGAGCCAAACGGTTGACAAGGAAAACTGTTTGTCAATACTGTAAATTACTCCTAACAGTTCTTGCTGAAAACAATTTATTCATTTAACCCGGTCACATTTTTAACAACGATGAAATTGGGCTGCAAACTAAACTCTAGAGTCGAACATGTGCTTGCCGAAACGGGTTCCAAAAGTGTACCAGCAATAAGCCCTTGCGAAAAAGTTCAAACTATGAGTATTATAGCATGCTGTAATTCAGAGGTGGTTTATTTGACTTCTGTATATATTTTTAAGGGAAAGAACAAAAAGACTGAATGGGCAGAAGGAATGCCGTCAGTATCTCGGATATGTGTTCCGAGAAATCCGCTTATACCAATTCTAAAATATTTCTTTATTGTTTAGTAGAACATTTTTTCTGCGAAAACCTCCAGGCAGAGTCTTACTATTATTAGATGGACACACTTCCTACACTCCTCTTATTGACGCGTTGGAATTTGCAAAGAAAAATGACATTATTACATTTTGTTTACCATCTCACTGTACGCATTACCTTCAACCTCTAGACAGAGCATGTTTTAAGGATACTATTATAAAGTATGTCGAAAAATGGTATTGCGCAATGCAAATAAGGAGCTCAATAGGCTACAATTCGGTAAACTGTTAGAAGATGCTTGGGGCAAATCCGCAATTGTTAATAATGCGATATCAGTTTTTAAACAAACAGGAATATCGTCGTTTAACCCAGATATCATACCAGATTATGCATTTTTACTGCAGGAAGCAAATAGAGTCCGACGGCAACCAGACCATTGAATATAAAGTTTCAGAAAAAACTGTGCCTGTGCCACTTTCGAATCAACCAAGATGTCCAGAAAAGAACAACCAAACCCAAGTCTTTCCTCAACCAGAATGTTCTGGGACATCTTGGAAGAATCTTATCTACGCCAGGGTAGGGTAAGAGAAAACAAGTCGAAACAAAAAAGAAGAACAAGGGGTCTCATAAACTTAGAAAATGTGTAGAAAATTGATAATGCCGGCAAACGGCAAAAAAAGAAGATTGGACTAAATGCGTTTTATGTTTAAGCTATCTACAACAACATTTGGCAAATATGTGGAGTCCGTGCAACAAAGAAAAAGTAGTCCAAGTTTAAATCTATCTGTCCTATACTTAACAGACCTACTCTCCTACCCTAAGTAGAATAGGTGGACTGATAATTACTTTCGGTTTTTAATTTTTTACTCTTTCATATATATTGTCTTCCATTTTTGTAGTTTTAAATGTAGACAATATTTTAAGTTGTGTAAAACGGGAGCCATCTCTTCTCGGCTTACCCTAATTAATAAATATGTGTGAAGCAAATGAAATTATTTATTGTATTTCTCCCGAATTAAGAGAAGCGTCTGAAAAAGAAGAAAGAAAAGTACTTCCAGAAAAAAGTAAGGAAAGATATCAATTAGTATATAAAATATTTAAAGATTAGTGCCAAGACAAGGAAGCGCATAATATTTCCGAAAATGTCGTGCTAGCTTGCTTTAGTGAATTAGCCAAAGATAAAAAAGCTTCAACTTTATGGGCGATATATTCCATGCTGCAAAAAACTTTAAGCATTCAAGAATGATCAACATATGACAGTTTGCTAAATTACAAGCCTTCCTAAAAAAACAAAATGTAGACTACAAAGTTAAAAAATAAAACATCTACAAATTTTTAAGCGAAGCTCCATTAAGATTTCTCCATCAAAAAGTAAGTTTCATTTGTTTTGTGAATACATCCTAATACATACATACATTTTAGTTTGCTCTAGTATATTTGGTGCTTCTCGGAGTGAGGAGCTATTTAAAATTAAAGTAAAGACCTATGTCATTTGTGGCAACCAATCGTCGATGCATTGCAATATTGCAAGAATACATAACTCTTCAAAAAAATATTGAAAATGTTCATGCAGTTGCGGTTTGCTAGACTAACTAGACAACCCTTCGCTCACAATGCCAATTGAACAATTTCCATTGTTACATGTTGACATTTGCTGTTAGGGACATATTTAATGTCACTATATACAGCAACCAACAATACATCAATATTGTTTGTTATTATCGTAATCCTTCATGTGACGTTCGGTTTCGAGGTAGGTAAGTTGAAAAGTGTAATTCAAAAATTGACTAAGTCAAAATACTTAAATAACGGACAACATATTTATTTACACTCGAGTGTAATTAATTACCTATATAATCGTCCGAAAAAGTTCATCTTTTTATAAATGGAATTGTTTGTTGTTATTATTTTCCACGATCACAACCTGAAGCCAGATAAGAAATAATTGAAATGTAATTTTTCGCATCACCACACGTGATTTTTGCGTAACGGCTGTGTGATGATAACTTGTCCACTTGAACAAATTAATGTTTGAATAAATTTAGGTTTTTCACAATTATATATTTTTTGTCACCAAGTATCGATTTTAACATAATGCTCATTTCAACATTATTTACGTTTCCGTCTAGTTACCTTAATGATAACAATTGTGACTTGAACTCAACATTTCGAACTTTAAAACATAATAAAAAAAAGACGAAAACGATTGGTGTATTGTTAGTTGCTTTAAAGAGGGTCATTTAATATGTCACTATGTGCACATAGGACATTGTTTTTGAAGGACTGCTGTTACATTACTCGCAGACAATGGTGGAGATGTGCTATAGTTAAAAAGGCTAGAAGGTTGGAAATCAAGTGCACTTGCTGAAAGCTACTTTGAAAAATTACTTGAGGGTCAAATTAAAGTGGCGCATATACAGGGTGGGCCAAAAGGCAGAGTAGGATTTATCATTGAAATAACTTTGTGAGTTTTAAACCAATATCACTGATAATACATACAGTCAATGTTTAACATATGAAGATTATGTAAGGAAAACAACATCCGTCAAATGACCTCCATTTGGGGCCAATTCCCTAGAACGTCTTCTTGTTGATGTTTCTGGTTCTTCTTCCACACTGGCTCTAACTCTTTCAATGTTCTCTTCAGAGCGAGCCGAATGTGATCTGCCTGTAGGTGGAAGGTTAATCACAGATCCTTGTCCTGTAAGCGTGCCATTAGTTTCCGAATCATCGTCGCTGACGTGGAAATGGTTGCGATAAGCTCTTTGCGTTAGAATAATGGACCTGTTATTTTGAAAATACAATTCGACTATTTTTAGTTGTTCTTCTTTGGTGCTCAATTTCCAATAAATTCTTTATGATCTGCACCTAAAAGTAAAGAAAAAAACGTTAGCAAACAAGATATTTACATGACAAATCCTACTCTGCCTTTTGGCCCACCCTGTATGATATCTTCACAGAGTACATCAACAATAGTGTCAGAACAAGAGCCATCAGTAGTTGATATAGTACATTCCAAGCTATTTGTCTGGTAAAAATTAACCCCTCTTTACTTTTGGGCACACACCGTGGTTGAAACTATTGTGAAATGTACAGTCTTCAGTTAATTAGTTTTAGGAGACAAGGTACGTACATTTCACAATAGTTTTAACCACGGTGTGCGCCCAAAAGTAAAGACAACCGGACATATCGCTTGGAATGAACAGTATGTCCTCAATGTACAGGTCTTCTTTCGCCACTACACCCCCTAAGGAACCACATATTACTATCAGTAAGAAAGAAATTGAAGGTCGTCTCTTTGCGAAGTAGAGAAAACTGAGAAAATGTCAACATCTAGATAACGAGCGGGTTTAGGCTTAGGGTATTTAGGTAGAAACAAATACAAGCAGTAGAAATGGACTACCTAAGACGAGGAATCAGGATATCCAGAATAGAACACACAATGAACACAGATGTAAGAAGAGGTATGGATCGCTTTGAAATAGCATCGGACAAAATGTAAAAGAAAATATTGACATGGTATGAGCGCGTAAGAAGGATGGCAGAACAACTATGGACGACAAGACTGCTAAACTGTAGGACAGAACAAACAGGGAAACAACAAATACAACAAGAATTGATCATAAAATATACGGCTGTTTCATTAAGTTTGGTACGCGGCCATACCTCGAAAACTATTGGGTATAGAAATTCGGGAAACAAATTTTTATTACTAAAACGGCTATGAGAAAATCCTGAAAATTATTTTCGAGTTCCGAATTTCACCGCAAGGGGGCGCAATTGACAGGGCGAGGCATAAAATTCAAGATTTCTTCAAAATTTTTCATATGAAGCTATGACTTCAATACCATCATTAAAAAGCCTGAATAATTCCGCATAAGTTTTGTCTGAGACTCATTGGCGTACCAATCTTAATAAGACAAGTAGAAGCTCCTGAATGCCCAATAACTTAAATGACTATATTTTCTAAATGATTTATCTGATTACGAGGTCTGGCTATTAAATAACGAGACTGTCCGCCTAGACGGCGCCTTAGACGGATGGGGAAAAAAACGAGTAGTGTGTTGGGTATGTAGATATCTTTTCTATGCACGTATCAAAACACGTTTACGTCACTAGTATCGTATTTGTGCAGTAGCGGTTTGAAACGAACGTGTTTTTTTCTCGTGCCAAAAACCATGTGTGACGAAAAACAGGAGCAACGTATCAATCTCAAATTTCTCGTTAAATTGAAAAAAACTCCGACTGAGTGCTGTAAATTGTTGCAAGAGGCCTATGGGGACAATTCTCTATCTCGTGCACGTGATTTTGAGTGGTGTAAGCGCTTCAGTGAGGGCCGAGAGAGCACTAAAGATGACCAGCGCCCAGGTCGCTCTGTCACTGTTTCAACCCCGGAAACAATGACCAAAATCAACCAAATTGTGCGTGCAGATAGTTGAATGAGCATCCGGATGATTGCCGAGGCTGTAAACGCCGATAAAGAAACGGCCCGAGTTGTGGAAGAACAACTCGTGGATTTTGCACCAGGACAACGCACCGGCCAATAACGCGCTATCTGTGAAGCAGTATTTGGTGGGTAAGCGCACTCCAGTGCTCGAACACGCGCCGTATTCGGCAGATTTGGCACCGTGCAACTTTTTTGTTACCTTTCAAAGAACAATTTATGGCTTTTTTGTTGTCTTAACAAACAAGGCAATTTTAGGTTCCCGATGATTTAAGAAACATTTCTCATTTTTAACCACAACATCAGTAATAAAGATAAACTTCGAATTACTAATGGTAGTAAACAATACACCAACTTCTTAAGTTGAAGACTCGCTTCATACATTAAATATTATAGTTTTATTGTTCGTGATATGCAGATTGGGGTACTTCCATCAGCGAATAAAAATCTGATATTAACTAAAACAAATTTTGTATTTGTATGGTTACAAGAAAGTACGAATTTGTATTTTTTAATTGATTAGAATTGCTCTTGTATATAGGTACCTACTGACAGATTACACTTTGGAGGTTAAACTTTTTGGAAGTTAATTTTACGTTTATATGCCTTTCACAATCAGTTATACTAAAACTTAAAAATTAAATTGTATCATTTATACCCGATATTACTACAATTAAGCATGGTTAATGAAATTTTTGGTAATAATTGTCGACAAACGCAACGCAATGTTATGTTCACAGCCAAAATGTGGCCGTACCTGTGCTCATTCCGTAACAAGTGCGAGAATATTCTTGCACGATGTTTTGGAACTTAACTATTCAATAATTGAAAATTAATCCAGAATAGTATTCTAAAATAGGAGTAGAAAAAATATCTTCTATGGGACATATCACGTTCCGGAAATCTATGCCTGTATTCTTGCAAAGCTCAGGTTGAATTTTTTCTACATAAAGGCATGTTTCCAAAATATCGCATTTTGTAGGTGATTAAAAGGCATTATAAAGTGTAACAAACATAAATATTGACTTTAAAAAAATTGCACTTATAATTTTTTCACAGTATTATTGGAAATAAACAGCTCGACATTTATAAGATGTCAAACAATTTCAATTCTTCAAATATTCATTAGATTACTTAGCCTGCTAGAAAGAAACTTCAAATAAAATGGAGTTCCATAGACTTCTCGAATGAAATCAAAATGTCGTTATAATGAGGTTATTTTAGCTTTTGACGGTATAGCAAAAAATATACATGGTGTTCTATTTAAAAAATACATTTTCCTCATTTTTACTTGAACCGCAAATTCAATTATTATTTTGTTTTTTGGCCATTTTATCAAGGCTGGAACATATAGAATTGTAATTCGTACACACCATACTTTTGTACGTTCGTACGAGTTGCCATCAAGTAAAACGTGAGGCTTCATCTCGCATTTAACCTTGGTACATTAAAGTCTATGCCTGTATTCTTGCAAAGCTCAGGTTGAATTTTTTCTACATAAAAGGCATGTTTCCAAAATATCGCATTTTGTAGGTGATTAAAAGGCATTATAAAGTGTAACAAACATAAATATTGACTTTAAAAAAATTGCACTTATAATTTTTTCACAGTATTATTGGAAATAAACAGCTCGACATTTATAAGATGTCAAACAATTTCAATTCTTCAAATATTCATTAGATTACTTAGCCTGCTAGAAAGAAACTTCAAATAAAATGGAGTTCCATAGACTTCTCGAATGAAATCAAAATGTCGTTATAATGAGGTTATTTTTAGCTTTTGACGGTATAGCAAAAAATATACATGGTGTTCTATTTAAAAAAATACATTTTCCTCATTTTTACTTGAACCGCAAATTCAATTATTATTTTGTTTTTTTGGCCATTTTATCAAGGCTGGAACATATAGAATTGTAATTCGTACACACCATACTTTTGTACGTTCGTACGAGTTGCCATCAAGTAAAACGTGAGGCTTCATCTCGCATTTAACCTTGGTACATTAAAGTCTATGCCTGTATTCTTGCAAAGCTCAGGTTGAATTTTTCTACATAAAGGCATGTTTCCAAAATATCGCATTTTGTAGGTGATTAAAAGGCATTATAAAGTGTAACAAACATAAATATTGACTTAAAAAAATTCACTTATAATTTTTCACAGTATTATTGAAATAAACAGCTCGACATTTATAAGATGTCAAACAATTTCAATCTTCAAATATTCATTAGATTACTTAGCCTGCTAGAAAGAAACTTCAAAAAAAATGGAGTTCCATAGACTTCCGAATGAAATCAAAATGTCGTTATAATGAGGTTATTTTTAGCTTTGACGGTATAGCAAAAATATACATGGTTTCTATTTAAAAATACATTTTCCTCATTTTTACTTGAACCGCAAATTCAATTATTATTTTGTTTTTTTGGCCATTTTATCAAGGCTGGAACATATAAATTGTAATTGTACACACCATACTTTTGTACGTTCGTACGAGTTGCCATCAAGTAAAACGTGAGGCTTCATCTCGCATTTAACCTTGGCACATTAAAGTTAAGACACTCAAGTATATCTTTAGCATCAATTTTATTGTTTAATAATTTGTGCAAAAACACAATCGAACAATATTTGTGTCTGCTCTCCAAGCTGTGTATAGAGTGGCGCATTAAAAGCTGTGGTTGGGGTATGCCAGTTGCGGGATATGTACCATCAATCTTAAAGGAAAGTGTTTTTGGGAAGTTTCGTTGAACTGATTCTAATTTAACATGACTTAAATAATAATGACTCTACACTAAGTATGCGTAGTCAAGCTTAGATCTTACAAAAGAAAAATATAATACTAAAAGAGTCGATGTATCCGTAAATTCCCGAAGTGTTCGCATAATGAAACCATAAGCTTGAAAAGCACTAGAAACCGTAGAATTTATATGTTCTGAAAAAGGTATTGAAGAATCAAAAATTACGCCTAAGTCCTTAATACTGGAAGTACGTTTTATGGGAATGCCATTAATCTTATAAGAATATGTGATCGGTTCATGTCTTAGAGTAAAGACATTTAGCAAAATTTAAGGCCAGTTTATTATTAAAACACCATTGCTGGATCTTATCTAGGTTTAATGAGAAACGTTCACAATCCCTAACATTCGATATTTTACTATAAATCTTTAAATCGTCTGCATACAACAAATACTCGACATCGACATTGTCACCAATATCGTTTACAAATATGTTAAATAAGAGAGGTCCTAAATTGGACCCTTGAGGCACACCCGATTTAATAAGATATTCAACAGACTTAAAACCATTTACAAACACATACTGCCTTCTTTCATGTAAATATGAGAGGAAAAGTTTTAGTAGGTTGTCAGATAGTCCAAACGAGGATAATTTATTTAGCAAAAAGTCTGTCGAAGGCCTTTGAAAAGTCCATATATATCACATCGGTTTGAAATCGGTTATAGACATTATCTGTGATGTACTGAGTTACAGTGACGAGGTTAGTAACCGTTAAACGACGTTTGACTAATCCATCTTGACGTAAGTACAATTTATCGCTAATATGGTGATAAATATCACGGTAAAAAAGAATTTCAAATGCTTTAGCAAAATTGCAAATTATAGAAATAGGCCTGTAATTTTCAATATTAGTGCGATCATCTTTTTTGTGAATAGGACACACTGTGGACAACTTCCACATAGACGGTACAGTAGCACTTTTTAAGCAAATGTTTAGTAATATAGTAAAATGTTGTGCAAAAACCACAGAACAATCTCTAAAAAAAAAAAAAAAAAAATAAAAAAACAAATAAATATAATTTATAATTAATAAAAAAAAAAAAAAAAAAAATAAAAAAAAAAAAAAAAAAAAAAAAAAAAAAAAAAAAAAAAAAAATAATTTTAACAAGTCATTGGATCAAAAAAAAAAAAAAAAAAAAAAAAAAAAAAAAAAAAAAAAAAAAAAAAAAAAAAAAATTTTAAAAAAAATTGTAATTGAAGTAAAAGGTATTAAAAAAAAAAAAAAAATTTTTCTTTCTTTTTACAAAAGTCCAGAACTTGTTAGGATAGATTGTATATCAGATCGGTCCTAAATGTTATACTAAGGTAACATAATCTTTTTTGCACCAAACAGGAGAATTTTTGGTAAACATGTTAATTATTAGTTTTCTTTTTTTTTTTTGTTGTTTTTTTTAACTGTTTAATTATGATTTAACATGGGGGTGTTTTTAGTGACAAATGAATACTTATGAACAATATTAAATAGTATATAATTTACTGTAAAGAAATTTGAAATTTTAGGAAAGAAAGAGTAAGTAAACATATATACATTTGAGGATAATAGAAGTTGTAACAATTGTATGATACCTAAATATTTTTATTAATACATCTTGTACTCAAATTCTAATGCTGGATGGTAAGCATCTTCAGACACTAAAGGATCAATGGACCATTCCACTGAACAAGGCGAAGAAACAAAAACAAGATGCTCAGGATTCAAAGAAGTAATTAACGCGTGAAATCAACGAATTATTATACGAGTAGCGTAGGTAATTGGTGTATGAAGGAATATTAAAGTCACTCAGAATAATAATATTTTGTTCATAAAGGAACTCAAGTGATTCTATTGCTTCTAGGAGTATACCATATTCTACTACGGAGGTTCTAGGAGGTATATAAATAGTTATTACATAAATCAGTTTATGAAGATTAGTGATTTTGACAATAACAATGTTAATCCCATTCACATCATTACAGATCGGAATTTTCTTAACATTAACATTCACCGCCACTAGTACACCTCCTCCACGAGTGCCACCAGTTACCGCATAGTTTCTGTCTGATCTAAATAGATCAAAATCGCCAGGAAAAATTTCGCTATCTAGCACCGACCCATCTAACCAGGTTTCCGTTAAAGCCATTACTTTATATTTGGAAGTATTTACAGAATTATAAAAGTCTTTTGTTTTAGATCTCAGGCCACGTGTGTTCTGATAATAAAATAGGATTTTTTCATTTCTTGTACTCGAAATTATTGATGAATTTAGATACACCCTGTATGTGTCTAATGAAACTGCACAATTAACCATAGAAACTAAATATCTATTTGAAAAAAAAGTCTAAAAAACTACCCTATACCAAATATGTTGCAATATCAAAAAAGGATTAATAGGCTTGATAAATTTTTGCCTAAGAAATTTTTTTAGTAGTTGCTATGGCAACGAAGATATTTGCTGTAATATTGCATCTGGGACACACAGTGTATACAGAAAAATTATGGTATGTTACACGTAATAATAAGTGTCGCTACGCTCATCCCGTAATTATCACATTCGTTATAAAAAATCGCGCGTTTCGTCACTGGTTACATATAACGGGTCATTGATAGTCGATGGTAGGTTAGACGTTAATCAAAAACGGGGCATAGGAGTAATTTGAAAATTTGTCTACTGTCATAAATAGACACGATCTATCTTTCTAAAATATTTTCATTTTGGCGGTGTTGCCGCTTCTACTCAAAGGTAGTAACAATTTAGTAATTTTTAATGAAACACCCTGTATATTATTTAATTTTTAGAATCACAATTTCTTTCTGATATGTTTTTAATAGTTCTCTATAATACCTATCTACACCGGTTTTCGAGATAATAATTATTTTAAGTTATTTTCTTTCAAAACATGATCCCACCAAAATTTAAATTTAGCAGCTATTTGAACCCATATAAGGCTGAAATTTTAGAAACAGTTTGCAAAGCTTTGTATTTAACAGCTACCTAAATAACTTTATTTTATCTTATACAGGGCGGTTTAAAATTAATGATTGTTACGTGACATACAAAAAAGGTCAAAACTTTGTTTTTTCAAATGGAACATCCTGTATATTACTTGAAATTCTGATTAAAATGCCTTCAAGTTGATATAGCATAGTGGTATAGCTAACTCGTCAACTTTTAGAAATAATCGCAATAATTATTAAAAATCACATTGTCTTCAAATAATTTGCATTAGTTAGCCATGCAACGTCATTTGATTTGACAATTGCTCAATTATTCACTGGGTTTGACAGACGTCGAAGTTTTGAGATTGTGGTTTACTACTTAATACTTATTCAAAAACAAATTACAATGGACAGAAATAATTACTTCCATGAAGTTTTTGATGAATCTATGTATTCTTCATGGACAGTGTGACAAAATTCTTGAATCATTTGAATTGTCATGTAATATACAGGGTGTTCCATTTGAAAAAATAAACTTTTGACCATTTTTGTATGTCACGTCACAATCATTAATTTTAAACCGCCCTGTATAAGATAAAATAAATTTATTTAGGTAGGTGTTAAATACAAGGTTTTTGCAAACTGCATCTAAAATTTCAGCCTTATATGAGATCAAATAAATGTAAATTTTGGTGGGATCATATTTTGAAAGAAAATAACCTAAAATAATTATTATCTCAAAAATCGGTGTAGGGAGCTATTCAGAAAAAATTATCAGTAAGAAATTGCGATTCTAAAAATTATAATTAAGGTTGTTACTACTTTTGAGTAGAAGCGGCAACACCGCCAAAATGAAAATCTTTTAGAAATATAGATCGTGTCTATTTATGGCAGTAACAAAAATTTCAGATTACTCCTATGCCCCGTTTTCCATAAACGTCTAACCTACAATCGACTATCAATGACCCTGTATAGCTAAGTTGATATTACTTTACGTTCATTGAGTGCCGTTGAAAAATAAAATCCCCCCCAAGTTCTTAGGGTAAAGACATTCGAGCTTCTGTCTTTCGTAAAATAACTGAATAATGCTCTTGTTTTAATTAGTGATTAAGTTTACAACACAAATAAGATTCTTGCTTACATTACTGACGGCCCTTTTGTGTTTAATTCACCTTATACCTGCAAAAACCTGCGCCTTATTATATCTCTTAATGTATTAAGAATCACGCGGTTTTTTTTGCACAAATAGCAAATATAATTTATTGTAACATAGTTTTTTTATTTACTTACTCTTACATACGAATTTTAGGTATGTCATTGTTTTTAAAATCACCTGATATTTAGGTAGAAAAATAAAGCAAAACAGTAAAAGTCGATAGAAGAAAAAAAAACATTCAACATTCGATAACAACCCCTTAGTCAAATGCTTTCGTGGATTGGAATGTAGCAGTATTTATTACAGTTATTTATTTCGAGTGTGAGATCACACACAGCGTCCTTTTAGTTTTCACATTGGCGTAGATCAGAGGTAATTTGCATTTACCTTTTACATATATTATGAAAAAAAAAATGACACTAAATTAAGTAAATACATTGCTAAAAAAGTTAAATACGATGTTGCTAATTAATAAAATACTTATTTTGTGTACACTTAAATAATTGACACATAAATTTAATTCTTAAAATTGAGATTTTCATGAATAATTCATGAGGATTATTTCAATGAAAAATTATTACAGGTACATTAGAAGTCATGAACTTCACGGTACTACCTAATAATCGTTTAAATATGCATAAGGCATGATATTGCAAGAATACTTAATACTTTAAATGTTAAAAAGGAATTCCATAAAAGTAAATGAATTAATAAATGTTACGCCACTGCTACATAAATAGGTGTTGATGGAAGTGCTGCTCTGTCATTAGAGCACTAAAAAGTGTCCGCAATTACGATGAAGGGTTGCTATAAAGCCACTTACTGATTTACAATATTATGATCCTATATGACACGATTATTACTGTAATCTTCTGCTATTAGTCATGAGCGCTCGTTTCTTTTCTGTTGGTGGTCTTTTCTCTGGCAAGTTAACTATTGGGCTCATTACTAGTGATAGAATATCGTTATTGAAGAATTCACGATTAAATGTGAGGTAAAATTTAATTTATTATAATTACGAGGTAAACGAAGAATAAAGTAAGCGGTTAATTTATTTTCGTTTTAATATGAGTTCCGAGCGCAATATGCCTTTCGACTTAATCGTCCACAAAAAAAAATTGTGGCTTAATCGAGAAAATGGACCGACTTAATAATTCTATAAATTGGTTCTTCATTAACACTCGGTAATTAGTATCAAAATAGCTTAGAACAAAGAAAGCCCACCGATACAGCTTTATTACATACAAGTACAATTCGTGAGCAATTATTTAATATAAATGTTATATATCAATAATATAGTGGTTATAAGTTTTATAAGCTACTGTTTCTTTTTTCTTGTTTAGTATAAATCAAAGTAGCAAGTGTGTCGGTGTTTAATTTATTGTGGCGGTTCTTTTCAATATTATGTAGGTAGTTAAATATTCTTTCATTGATTCATTGTAATAAAATTATATAAAAATAATGATCTATGTATTTATCTACGCGAATGAAGGTCAATACTTAACAAAAGTTCACATGTGTGTCTCTGTCTCCAAAAACTTATCTTTGTTGCATATTCAATTTTAATAAATTTGTTTGTTATTTATGAATTTAAAATTATTTATTGTTATTGCTATGATTAGTAGGTAGTTATCCCATAAATGAAATAACAAATTAGCATTATTTTTATTGTGTTAAGTGATCAAGTAAGTCTTCATGAAATGTAGTAGTATGACAATAAATAAAGTTTTTTATGATGATGCACGCGGAGGCGATCTTTCGCCAGTTGGTAAAAAGTGAAGGAAAACACCTTCCCACTATTGGGAAATGAAATAATTAAGACGGGTCATCAATAGCCGATGTATTGATAAAAATGCAGTATCATATATCAGTCAAATTCGCTATCCCACCAAAAGTATTTCCAGCTGTACGCTATGATGCAGCGTTTTTCTAAAATATTTTAACAAATGATTTCAAGTTACTGGAAGTGTTAGAGAATTTTTCCACTCACAACAAACGGAAAACACCAAAAAAACTGCACCAACAAACTTTAAACTTCAACAAGAATCTAGTTCGTTTTGAAGCATATGCATGGCAACACTGGACCTATGTGAGTGATGATATTTGACGTGAGCTAAGTGCTCTTTAAAACGAGTTTTAATAGGTCTCTTGGTTTGCCCTATATATACTTGGTTACAGTCTTTACAATTAATTTTATATATTCCCGATTTATCACACATGTCTATTGGGTCTTTCGGATTGCCTAAAAGATTTTGCAAGTTGTTACTACTAGAGGTTACTGTTTTATAATCAAATTATGAAAATATTTTTTGAAAACCTTTTGTGTATGTAGGATAATTTGTAAATTTGACATATTTCTTATGTATTTTGCTATTACTCGTTCCTAACTTTGTAATGTTCCTAATGTTTAACTTATGTTTATGTTTTCTAATTATGTTTGTGACAATTGATTCCTGAAAAGCATTGTATGACGCAATCTGCTTAATATTCCGCAGTTCTATAATAATCTATGAATCAAAAAGTTGAAAGATGCAACTTTATGTTGTATAGTATGGTTGCAATCATTTGTTATAAACCTCATAGTGTTAGTGTCTTTACGATAAATATCTATATCTAGTTTGTTGCCATTTCTTGCCACTAAAGTGTTTAAGAAAGGTAACTTAAGGTTTGCTTCAGTTTTATAGGTAAACTTGATCGTTTTAAAAATTTAAAATTTCTACAAATTGCTGAGGGCTGTAAACTTTAGTGTCGATGACTGCAAAGAACATCATCTACATATCTAAACCAAATTCTAGGAAAATAATCTAAATTATTTTTTATATTAGTTTCAAATTTACGAATGAACAGGTTAGCCATAAACGGAGATAAGCTGTTACCTATTGTTGTAGCATGATTTAGTTGATAAATATTATTGTAAATTTGGAAGTAGGTTTGTCTCATACATAATCTTGCTAATTTAATAAAATTATCTATAGTATATTCCATTTAATTTTTCCGCTTTGGATTATCTAGTAAAAGCAATAACCCAGCGGGCGGTATACATAAACAGATAACAGATACAAACTGAGGTTAGACAGAGACATGCAAATTGCTTTTCCTGTTAATAAGAAAGAGATAAATTTACTTACAAATTCTAAACCTATTGTATTTATTCTCACTCTCTCTGTCACGTCTAACGTTCAATATATTTATCTTTCTCTGCATCGAGAGCGCTTTAAACCCAATCTGCAGTTCTCAAACATCTCAATCATAAGTTGGGTTGTTTAGTTAGTGTGACTTAAGGTTAAGAATTAAATTAATTACACGTCTTTTAAAATAAATTATATTTAAAAATCATTAGAAATGTCCAATGGCATTATTGTGTAGGTACTTACAATAATATCAACAGTTTCATTGAAATTGAATTTAAATAAATATTACATTACGTACTAAAGCAAATTCAATAAATGAGAAATAAATAAGTAAATTTAAAATGCAAAAATTATTAGGTTTATATATCACCATCACTGTTAGTGCTGTCAGAGTCGGAGTCAGAGTTACTTACACGTATTATTAAAGGTTGTACGTCAAACACATATTGTTTTTCTAAATCTGCTTTAATCAACCTTTCAGTATGATCTACACTCTTTTTCCACACTTCAATGGAAACAGTGCGGAGGGCTTCGTTCCACATGTTGATAACCTGGACGTCTCCGTAGCCATCTCTGCCTATATGGTTATCGTAGTAAGTTTTGCTATACCCCAAACCATCTCTATAGGGTTGTACTGACAGTGATAGGGGGCAATCTAAGAACTTCGTGTCCATAACTTAACGCTAAGTTGTCAATAACAAATTCTTTAGAGGTAACTTGTTGCTTACATAAATATAACAGTTCTAACTTAGTTTCTTGTGGATGAAATATTATATTTTTGTTGTTAACCATTCCATTATTTCCTTTTTTTCCATGATGATGCAGGCTGTTTCTCAGTAACTCGGGAATGGTATGAAGCGTTATCCAAAACAATCATGGAAGGTTCTTCTAACGCCATCAACATATCTTCAAACCATTTTTCGAAATTTTCATGATTCATGTTATCATGGTAGTCGGCACTTTTAGATTTTGTTGAAAAATTAGGATCGCAACCGTCGATGAAGCCTTCTTTTCCGCCAGCATGTAATATTATGAAACGTTTGCCTTCGTTTCCCCAATTTTTGACACTTTTAGTAGAATTGTCCTGCCACGAACGTTTAATGGATCCTCTTCCAAAAATCCAAGTCTCGTCTAAAAAAATCGTAGGCTTAGGACACGCCGAATTCAAATTTTCCATATATTTCCTCAAAAACCGGACTTTTTTAAATAGTACATTCTCTTTCTCGCATAAAACACGCCTGTTGTCAGTTTTTTTAAAAACGAAATCCCAAATCTCTTACCAATCTATGCAATGACGTTTTTGAAACATGTAAAATGTATTTTTCGGCCAACGTTGTTTTAAGGGTTTCCAAGGTTATATGTTTCTTTAGTTCGTACATTTCATAAATGGTTTGCCTTACATTTTGCTTTACAGCGTTGTCCAAATCACTTGTTCTTGTTTTTAACTTAACTCTCGTTTCTTCCTCCAAATTGTCATTTTTTGGTCTACTGGTGATATTACGTAAAGTTCGCGTTGTGATTCCGGTGGCAGTCGCTACCCTTTCTTGAACGTTTTTATATCCAATAAAGGACCGCCATTCTGTTTTTCTCTTATGAAATATTCGTACACTTTTAAAATTATTTGTTGTGTTTGTATACTTAAATGTGGCGCCATATTATGCATGAACACGAATCACTTTTACAACTGAATAGGTACTTTAACTTTAAACAAACAGAAAGTGGAAATAGAAAGTGTATAATTAAAAAGCAATTATAATTTCCTGACTTTGGAATTCCAATTGCAAGTAATTAGGTACACTTAAATAAAACTAGAAGTGTAGGTAATTAATAAAATAGTTCTCATTTATTGAATGCAATATTTAATTCAATTCAAATCGGACCTTTTTGACGATTTTTGAATATAATTTATTTTAAAAAGATTTGTAATAATATTCTAATTTAGATGTTTGAGAACTGTAGATTTAAAGCGCTCTCGATGCAGAGAAAGATAAATATATTGAACGTTAGACGTGACAGAGAGAGTGAGAATAAATACAATAGGTTTAGAATTTGTAAGTAAATTTATCTCTTTCTTATTAACAGGAAAAGCAATTTGCATGTCTCTGTCTAACCTCAGTTTTTATCTGTTTATGTACACCGCCCGCTGGGTTATTGCTTTTACTAGATAATCCAAAAGCGGAAAAATAAATGGAATATACTATACTTCTGAATTGTCTAAACTAAATGATTTGGGTGTAACACATCCTTCAAATAATCTAAAGTGACATCTTACGGAACGCTTGGAAACAATGAACAGACATCGAATGAAACTAAAACTGTTCTCTCGTTTATAGTTCACGCATATATCAGCGACACACAAAATAAATAGTTAACAACACATAAAAAAACATTTTTTACAGAATGAGACGAGGTCATATCACTTCCTGTATGGCGATCTTAACCAGACTAGCTTAGAATGAAAACCGAGCGTGTGAGTTCCTATTTAGAAATTAGTAGATATATTTTTGTTTAAGCGCCACTTTAACCGTTAAAGTGATTTGTCAACGTAGTTAAAGTTAGTTTGATAACAATACCTACAAGAATGGATAAGATAGATAGCAACTTGTCTTGTGATCCGATTCGATAATTAACTATCGGGATATGATGACCCTATACTTCGCAGGTTGTGCGCAACTGGATACAAGCAAATAACTTGGAGCTGTTACCCTGGCCAGCAAAAAGCCCAGATTTTAACATTATCGAAAATGTTTGGGCTCGAATACTTGCTGTTATCCGAAGACAACAAGGGCCAAATTTTATACCAGTAAACCGTAATGCACTAATTGCAGCCATTGATACCGCATGGGAAACGATTAATATTAATTATATTGATACCTTGATAGCGTCAATGAGCAGACGCCTCCAAGAATGTATCAATAATAATGGAGGTCACACCCATTATTGATTTCTTATATTTATTTATATAGTAATACCTTTATTTAAAAAAAACGTTTTCATTTAATTTTAAACTATAACTTGGTATCTTAATTATAATTATGTAATAAATTCTTGTCAAAAACTAAATATATACGTTGACAATAAGAATTGCCTTAGTTTTTATTTTCACTTTTTATATTAACTACAGAAAAAATGAAACGTCATAAAATATACATTTTGTAAGGACTAAATATTATGAATAGAGAGTTTAATGATTTTTTTAATAACTTACAATAATTAGTAGGTTAGATTTATTTAAAAATAAGTAATAATCAGTCAACCCAAATAACCATGTTTAGTTTTTGATTTAATTTAAAAGTTATTGCTTGTAGACGTTTTTAAATCAAAATTATTTCTAATTTTATTTTGTAAACATTTCCTAAACAAAATTTTGATTCGATAATTAATCGAGCTATGGTGTTTAATTAGCGATACCTTCAAATATATTCTTTAAAGAAAAAATTAAGTAAGCAACGTAAATTACCTATTTTCTAAAACGTGCTTAGTGTAATGATTCATTCTACAGTCCTTCTATAAGAAAACCCCTGCTGAGACTACCTGCTGTTAGAATTGTAAATGATACCCTTAAGCCCGCTTCACAATGTGCAAACTTTTGTTTACAGAAATTGTGGTATCCAAGTTCATGAGTGTACGTCCTCTGCAAAATGGGTACCGAACGTTTCGACACTGAGCGTTTGATAGATGAAATTGAAAACAGAACTGCTTTGTGGGATTAGCAGTGTCCTGACTACAAAGACAGAAATATTAAAAAGGCTTGTCGGGAAGAATTGGTGCAAATATTTGGTGAAACCGACTACAACATTGACAAAAAGAAAAACTTAGGTAAGTAAAATTAAACTGTTTATTTCAAATATATAAAATTATTTATTTATCATTTTATCTTGCCACTCAACTTTACCGTCATTCACAAAATAATTGGCAAATTGGTCTCGTGCTGTCCTAGCAGCTAAACTGGCACCCGTATGTATTGGCGTAATGTCAGCAAGAGGACTTTGATAAAGGGATTCTTCAAATTTATAGCCATCTCTTAATCGCACGAAATTCTGAAGCACAGTGCATGCTTTGACGATATCTTCGGCAAGATCAATATTAACGTCTATTGGTCTATGAAATATCCGCCACTTATTTGCCATAATTCCGAAAGTACATTCAATAAAACCGCGAGCTCGGGATAACCGATAATTAAATATCTTTTTTACATATGTCAGTGATTGCCCTGCGTACGGTCGCATTATGTTTTCCATTAAACCAAAAACCTCATCCCCCACAAATACATATGGCAACGTTGTGCTGTCAACGGTCGAAATAGATTTGGGCCATGGAAGGTCTAAAGTATGATGGACGAGTTTTTGATAGATTGAAGATTCCTTGAATATAGACGAATCGCTAGTTTTACCATATGCTCCTATGTCTACGTAGGTAAAGCAGTAATTGGCGTCGCAGACAGCCAATAAAATCAAAGAAAATATTTTTATAATTAAAGTACATGGAACCTGTACCGTGAGGTTGAATAATTCTTATATGCTTTTCGTCTAGTGCTCCAACGCAATTAGGAAAATTTGCATATTTCTCAAATGATTTGTTCACTTCTATCCATTTCTTTTGTGTCATTTCTGGTAAATATATTGGCTTTAGGTTTTTCCAGATAGCTGCACATATTTGACGGATAATGTACGAAGTTGTTGGCTTCCCAACTCTGTAATTATAATATAAATCAGCCAAAGAACAACCGGACGCCAAATACCTGAAAATACAATAAAATAATTACTAATGTAATTTATTTACAGGTAAAGAACTACAGAAGAAATGGAAAAATCTTCGAGACTGTTTTGTAAAAGAATTAAAAAAACTCCAAGGCCGATCTGGAGCAGCTGCAACACAAAGTACATATGTCTACTTCGAAAGATTGAAGTTTTTGACTCCTTCAGTCATTAATAAAGAAACGACTAGTAACTTTGACAACAGCATTCACGAAGTAAACACTAATAATGAGGACAGTACACAAAAGACAGAAAACACAGCTGCACAAAAAGATAATATTTGTCGAACCAAACCCAACCACGAGAGAAAAAAGTTTATGCTAAGCCCCGCAGATCAGTATTTCGGTAATATTTTGGAGAAAAGTTGAAGTGCAAGGGAAAATCGGGAAACCAAAAGAACTTACAAGAAGAAGATAGACTTTTCTGCTTATCACTTTATAAAGAGATCAAGAAAATTCCAGAACGCAATCGCTTATCAGTTAAAATTGAACTATTAGATGTTTTGCAACGTGCCCAAATGAGTAACTAGGGTCAGTGGCCTAATAGTTCTTTACCATACCCTTATAATTACTCCAATGTCATCAGGTCCTAATACTTATAGCTTCTGGAACAACAATCCTTTAGTTCACCCCACTTCAGTTGGTACACCTAATATAACAGGAATTATAAATCAACGACCGCCTCAGCCGCAATCTCCACTGCCATCTCCATTTCCAGCATCGCCTTCTTACACAGAATCAACTGCGCACACGCAAAATACAGAAACAGATTCAGATCAGTTCGATACTGTAAGCTTGTTTAATTTGTAATATTTCATACGGTAAGCTTCTTTAATTTGTAATGTTTCGTAAATAAATATTGTTACTCACCTTAGTGTTATTGCTAACTTTTCTTCTGATGAAATATTGTTCCTTAAAAGGGTAGACGAAGAAGAAATGTCCTCACTCATTAATTCAAGCAGATAGTCAAATGATGTTATTGACATTCGAAAGTAATTAAAGAATTTTTCATCATACATCCTCAAGTCTGGGTAAAGGGTTACAAAATGTAAATTTTTCCCTTAAAATAGGATGAATCCAAAATCTTCGCTCTCTTCGTCTCATGCGACGACGGTATAAAATATCACATGCTACTGCCTCGACGTTCATGACGAAACTGGTGGATTGCTAACCGCGTAGTCTGAACACCGACAATCAAACCGCGCGGTTGCAACTGCGTGGTTCAAACTGCGTAATTTGAACAAGCTCTTAGGGTCATTCGTCATCAATAGTTCCAAATTTATAGCTAACGCAGGATACTTAGTACTTGTACTTTGGGTACCTGGACAAATAAGCTAAAATCGAAAGTTGCTGTAAGAGAATCCACTATCCAACGTTAGGGTTTGCAGAGAATTCCAATTAAGGGTTAAGACGAGATGACTCCAACGTCGTTGATCTTTCGTAGCTGGCGTAATGGGATTTTAACATGCTGGAGCAACTCTACGTAGATAGTAAAAAATGGGTGGCCGAACGTGCTTGATTAAACTATCCATACATCGGTTCTTCGAGTAAAGATCCTCGTGCACAGCAAGTGTCGTGATATTAACCATCCCAATTAAAACATGATGAGGCATTAACGATCCAAGAGGACATCAGACAAATAATGGAGGTAGAAGCAAGCCAATTCTAAGGAAGTAGAAATAGTCACAATAACGAAAAAACTGTAATTAGAGAGACTCAATGTAAGCAAAATGGTAAACAAACCCAAATCTAGGTTAAATATTATTCCAGCTCTAAATAAATTCCTAATCACAATAGGCTGATAGTTAGAGAAATTTCAGATTAATCCATCTCACGAATTAAAATCCCAATTCGCAGTTTCTTCTATATTAATAGAACCGCACTAATTCATGGTTAACACAGGAAAGAAAGAATGTAGACGTTTGCAATTCAATTTAGAATTCGATCTGGATGTGACAAATTTAAACAGGACCGAGCGAGCACTATTGCACGGACTTTCAATACAGGACGCAGAAGAAATTGAAACAATTGGAAGAGAATTCAAATGAAGAGGAAGAAAAGCTTGCGGACGGAGTAATAAGAGAAAAAAGTATAAGTAAAGAAGAACAGGTTTTATAACGAATATGACTTCTGACTGAAAAAAATTCATTGGCTTCAAAATGTATCCTATCAAACTAGACCAGTTCAGTAGCATCCATCAAAAGATAATTCTGATAAAGTTGCATATTTCCAACCTCTTATTACGGCTCAATTATTTGAACAAATGGCGGAGATGACGAACCTGTACGCAAATTAAAAAAAAACACTGCGCGTTTTGCTCTTGCAAATTCTGGGGAGATAACACATTCTAATGGGAAACTTACAATTACCGAGAGCAAAACTTGACTGGAATCCATCTCTTGAAATCCCTATAATACGGGATAATAAGCGTTTCAACCGATTTTCGAAACTAAGAATTCACATTCATTTAGTTGACATTACAGCAAAAGGTGCAGATAATTAAGGCAGACTATGGAGAGTTCGGGGTTTATACGATTCTAAAGATGCAGGGAACTCTCATTAGAAACTCATCTAAGTGCCGATGAACAAGTGGTCACCTTCGATAATTATAATTACTTCAGCTCCTACCAATTATTTCAATATCTACACTCACAGGGGATCATGGTCGTTGGTATAATCAGAGTAAATAGGTTTTGCAAACTAAAATTATTGGATGATAAGGAAATGAAAAAAAAATGACGTGGATCTCAAAACACCAGCGTTACCAAGATGGAATTGTGATCACAATCTGGTATGACAACAAACCTGTGCTAGTTTCATCCAATTTTGTGGCAAAGGGTGAATCAGATCGTTGCAGACCCCGAGACAGTAAGAATATAGAATACATTGAAGTTGCATATAATAGCAAAATGGGTGGCGTAGACAAAGTAGACTTTGTGCTCAGTATCTACACATGCTATAGGAGATATAGAAAGTGGACTGTGAGGATGATCTCCCATGTTATTGATTGGGCGATAGTAAATGAATGGCAGGAATATAAACTACATGTACCAGTCTTGTTGTACCAAAAAATAAAATAGTGTACCTGTGGGGTTTCCGGTAAAGTGTGCGAGAATTTCTTATACTTTCTAAATATGCTCCCAAAAGAGGAGTTAAAGTGCTGAGGCACAAGACCAGCCACCCCAAAAAACAAAAAAAACTGAAACAAAACTTAATGTGGAAGATAGGTTTGATCAATATCAACATTTTCCCGTCATAGATGATAAGAAGGAGTCTAGCAGATGCAAAATTGAAGGTTGCAAAAGCAAATCGCATGTAATTTGTATGTAATTCCATGTTCATTTATGTTTACAAAAGAATTGAAATCGTTTTGTAAAATTTCACAAGAGGTAAATTGGACTATTAAACGATTTGATTTTTCTTTTTATACCTCGTTCTAACAAAATTGCATAACATTATTATTGACCTGCTTTTCTATTATTTACATATATTATACTACAATTACAAATACATTAACTCTAAAATGGTGTTAACCAAGACTATAAGAAAACATCTAGACATGTCTATTGACGATGAAGAAACTGAAAAAATTGCTATTAGTTCCACATAATTGATCGACTGACTTTATCTGAAACCGATTTGACAACACTAGTTAATGTTACAATAGAAACTTTCACTTACCTGAACATCATTACAACTGAAAATAAAAATTACAAAATTAATATTGAGGATCTACATTCAGAAATATCAAAACTTAAAGAGATTATTGAATCCAAAATCTGAAGCTTATCTACATCAAGGGGGCTCAGATCAAAACTCAAAGACCTTGTAAATGCTGATACTAACAAACTGAAGGATGAATTAAGGCGGAAACACATTATTCTGATGTGTTGTGTTGTGTTGTGATGTTATGATGTGTCCCGTCGTGAATACATTGTTCTGACGTGTTGTGTTGTGATGCGTTATGATATGACGAAAATGGCTATTTTAATTGAAAAATAAAATTTGTCAGTGTGTTGTTAGCGTTCATTGCAGCATGCTCTCAAATTCGTCATTGAACGAATTTGAAGAATGTGCTGCGGCTATTGTTTGTTCTGCAACATCCAAGAAACAAAAAATTTGGATTCACGAAATGAATCAAAGTAGAGAAGCATTTAGCGAATATCATACACTTGAACATTTACTAATTAAAGATGAAAATCGCTTTCACATATACTTCAGGATGTCTAGGCAATAATTTGAAACATTACATGGAAATATAGAAAATAAAATAAAAAAAAATGATATCAGTTTTCAAAGAGCTATCTGTACAAGAGAAAGACTATTTGTATTTTTAAGGTAATTAATATTTATTTTCAAATAAGTATAGTTTCTGAAAAAGAAAAACCTAATTCATATTTTGTCAAAATTCAACAAAGTAAAACGGTTCTAACTGTAATGTACATGAATATTTCTTAATGAGGAAAAATTTGAATATTTTCATCATTCTGCGGAGTAGAGTAGGAAGTAATATTATTAGATAGTAATATGGTCGGTGTTGGACAGTTATATTAACTTGATACATCAATTGGACTTTGCAAAAGAGTGCTGTGCAAAGATATACACAAAGATGAGCAATTTTCTGTGTGAGAGACTGTCAGAGAGGTCAGATGTTTTTCTGCCTCCAAGTTCCTGATTTCTGCTGGTAATACCATTTGACAAAACTCCATTCTAATATATGCCTAGTCTCTTTGTGGTAAACGCTTCACAGTTTTGGCCATGCTTAAGTAGAACATGTCTACTTCGTCCAAAGGAGGGGCCGAAGTGAAATCTAATTTTGTTGTATTGCGCCTCTCATTTCGCATTTCGGCGTTTTGTCTCATGATACGCACCATTTCCATTGCGGATTAGAAGACAAATTTGCGCTTGATAATCGACGTTTTTTTTCCAAAGATTCTAAAGTGACAGAGGTACTAACAACTTGTACGTCAATACTCCTAGAATGATTTGGCTGTGTCATATTTTCTGTATTTGTAGAAACACTTTCTGAGCACATCTTCCAAATAATCTTTATTGGAATTGATGTCTTCATCAACGATATTAGTTTCATGTTGCTTCGTTTCGAGATTAGTTTGAGTTTTACGACATTCTATAAAGGGCAGTAAAAAAGACATCTCTTGTTCATACTTCAAGGGAACAACTTTAGTAGCCCCTTGTCCACTCTTGGTCTCCCCTCGTTTTCTTGCATTTATGAATGCGTTTCTCAGGTTAGTCCAAGTACTTCGAACTGATGACACTAAAAAAATTATTAATTAGACAAAATTGAATTGTTGTAGAAGTTAAAAATAAAGAAGCAAAATCAGAATTTCAAATGTTATCTAGTATCAGATACAAGTTTGAATTACAACCTTGTCGGTTTGGTAATAAATATCCAGTTTAGAGGCAAAAATTGAAACTTTGTGACAAAACATATGAAGAAAATCAATATAAAAATATAAATTTCTTCTTTTGGTAACAACAAGCTTTCTTTTCAGATTCTTGGCCACTGGTAATTCATTTAGATCTCTCGGCTTCAGTTATAAAATGAAATTTAGTACAGTCCGCAAAATTGTTAAAGATGTATCTAAAGCTATAAAGGAACTTCTGTCACCTGAATTGTTGCCAGTTCCTCCAAAATAACGATGGAAAGAAGTGAGTGCGCAATTTGAGTCTATATGGAACTTTCCAAACTGTCTAGGCGCCTTAGATGGGAAGTATATAAATATTCGGTCTCCTATTAATAGCGGATCAAATTATTATAACTACAAAGGTTGCAATTCAAGTGCTGGCGATTGGTCGATGCCAATTATCGATTCCTAGCTATTGATGTAGGTACATATGGCGCAACAGCGAGGAGCTTTTTGCCAATTTCTACTCTGGGAATTTCATTAGCTAATAGTACACTACCTCCAATAAACCACTACACAGAACGGCGGTACCCTTATGTTATTATGGGTGACGAAAGTTTTCCCATTGAAACCATGTACCTATTACGTCCCTATAGTGGGAATTATGTAGTAGGAAATGAACCAAGTAAAATTTTCTATAGCCTTTCACGGGCTAGAAGAGTAGTGGAAAATAGTTTTGGAATTCTTGCAGCAAGGTGGAGAATTTTTCTAAAGCATATCGAAAACACAACCAGGTTTTGTGGATGACATAGTATAATGTCGCGGCTTGTCTTCATAACATGCCGTGTTGCAGTAATAATTTTGAGCCAGAACTTAAACATTGTAATACGCCCGAATCTTGTTTTTCATTAGTGCCATCCTTGCGTCAAAATTCTACTCAAGAAGCTTTTCGATTTCGTGACAAGTTTAGAGATTATTTTCCGTCAGATGCTGCCAGCGTACCGTGGCAATTAGATATTGTACGACGTGGACGCAATGCAAACATCAATTTAAAAAAATAAATTGTAGGCGCTTTCCATTTGAACTGACGGAAAATTATCATCTGTGAATAGTACTCGAGAATCATAGGTAGTTTGATTTATTTCATAGTTTTCGATCAAATACAGTTTAATCGTTTCCAAAAAGTGGCCACTAGTTAAACAAATTTTTCATTGCAAAACGCATTCTTTTCACAAAAATGATCAACAATAATCTTATTTTATGAAATAACTAATTGTCTCGAAATTTTTCAGTTGGTAAATTTTTATGTGTGAGTGTACTGTATACTTAAAATAAAAAATAAAAAAAGGTTTTCTAATCTTCCTAGTATTTCCTTGCTATTTCCTCCCGCGCTTCTTGTTTCATATTTTGGGCCCAGTAATGCGAAGATTTTATATTAAATAAGCACTCATAGTTCCTTACATTTTCGATGGAGCAAATTTGGTTCATTTAGTCAATTTAAATAAGGTACTTGTATTTACCATTAGTACAACAGCTGAAAGGGTTCTGATGCTTCTATCGCTGTCTGACGAAAATTTGGTTAAGCCGTATTTCGTTGTGACACAACACAACACAACGTGTCAGAACGCGTAACATCAAATGATTGTGTACTCCGTTCATTTAAATACAGGGTAAGTTTAGTTGTATGATCCATCCAGTGCCGCGTCACAACACAACACATCAGAATAATGTGTTTCCGCCTTTCATCTCCTTGAAAAAAAGATTAAAACTTAAAATCTCAGTTATCTAAAGTGCAAAATGAATTCAAAGATCTTCAAACAGTAAATACATTCACCGTATCTTCTCTTGAACATGTTCAAACCATTGAAGACTAGTGCGTTTCCTCCGTCTCTCCGTCCGTCCGTCCATGGTCTCTCGTATTTCAACGAAACGTGAACTTTCTTATCTTTATCCTTGGTAACAGCATCGGCTAACGACACATGTCGTTATTGCTGGCGTGCTGTAGTGTACCGAGCAATTATTCTATCACTAGCCTGATAAAGCCTACACCACCACTGATTGGGTCTTAAATGAATTTGAAAACCTAATCAGACTATGTTGTGGTTTTTTCTGGCAGCAATGACACTTCGGAATTAAACCGTTTTTTTTTCAAGGTTGAAACCGTATTTCATAATACCGTCAATGGGTCAAAAAATACAAACCTGATTTTATGCACAATCCCTTCACGTTTTGATATTCCTCACCACAACAGATCCATTCACAATAATATCAATCTCATCATACAGGGTGATTCATAGGGGTACATGGGTCACTCATTGTTAATCTACGTTCAGAAGGCCAAAATAATAAAATTTTCATTAAAATAATGGGTCTTAGTTGCTCCTTACTGAGATACAGGATGTTAAAGCAAAAAAATTAAAATAGATTTTTGTTAATAGATCAGCTACTTTTTTTTACATAATGACTTGAAAGTCTATTGGTTATGAACTAGTTTTTGATATAGGTAAACAAAATGTGTGAGAGGATTTGAGTTAACCCTTTTAGATGTCGCCACATGCGCCATATGAATTAGATGAAATCAGGTCGTAACAAATTTTTTATCGCTCATTATTTTACAACTTACTTATTTAATTCGGAGTACGCCCCATCATTTCTGTAGAAAAAACTTCTTTGATCTTCAAAATATTAACGATTTTCGAGATATTTGAATTTTACTAATTCACTACACTACATTTCGCGGTGGTCGACGTAGCATTCATCCCATATTCGTCCTAGAATTATAAACAACAATCATTTCTGTTTATTATCAGAACGTACGGGGTATGCGTAGTAAGCTGGTTGATTTTTATTCCAACGTTACTGCCAATAAGCATGACGTTATAGTTCTTACTGAGACTTGGCTGGATAAATCAATTTTTGATTCAGAAATGTTTAGATGCCATAGAAACTAACTCTTCTACTTCTTTCAAAAAGACTGATGGGGGGGTCTTTGATTGTCGTTGCTTCACACCTTCAAGCCTCCTCTATAAATTGTTCGTCTACATTAGAAGCAGTTTGGGTACAAATTAAAGCTGAAAGATTCAATCTTTTTTTTCCCTTCCTATGATATTCCTCCCGGCATCCATTGCAGTTTACGTTGCTTGTGTAAATTCTATTGAAGAAATAGTACTAAATACCCATTATCAAAACCATTTATTTTTGCCGATTCTAATTGCTTGCTCTAAGAAAAGCAACAACTCCAATATTACAAACTTTGGAATAGAGTTAATACTTTGTCCGATTGCTTTAACTTTTTGAATTTAACAAATTCCAATAATATCGTAAACGATTTGAAGTGCCGACCCTACCTGCTCTCCACTGCCGTCCGTCTCGGCAGTAACAGAGAGAAATAAAACCGACCAACAGGAGATCAAAAGGTTTTACTTAATCCTATTACAAAATACAATATTCAGAACAAATTGACAACAGTAATAAACCGTAAAAAAATAAAGACAGTCCAAAATTGCTATAGTAGCAAGAGAGTAAGAAAGAGAGAGACTGTCGGATGTCGTCACGTATAGGTACCTAAGAAATAGTAGCACTTAATAATAAACAAATTATACAAGTAACACACAGTATATACAGGTAAGCTTCAAAGACACAGTTCGTAATGTCAATATTTAAATTGAGTGCTAAACGATAGGAACACTCGGTTTACATACACCATTTACACACGGCAATTAGTATGCCGAACATGTAACAACACTTAAGCTTAAAAGTAATTTTTATTCGTTATATTGTGGTAAGCACCTCCCGCAAACCCAAAAGGCATTTTTACTTCGCGTCACAAGCCCGTATTGAGCCGATTAAAATCTTGAGGTTATTGAGCGTACTACCGAATACTATTCTACTTAGATCTAAAAGTTATATTTTATATGTAACTGAGCTTCACACTCGCAAGCAATGAATACAATATCTTAATACTAAAACTTAGCTGCATTTATTGTGATCGGAGTCCCGAAAGTAACGTTTCACGGCTGGCGACGAAATCGACAAGTTCTCGCACGGACGATAGAAGTTCCTTGAGGAAGGTGTTCGGAAAGAAATGGAAGGTGTTATGTTACTTCTTCGCTTAGCCCTCAATGGATAAACATTCATCCCTTTAACTAGTAGGCGCAGTACCCAAAAATTGTCTCCAGCTGTCTTATGTAGCTACTGGTGGGGTGGTACTTCATAGAAGGAAATGTTATCCCAGTCGGCCACTCGAACACAACTCCAGGAAGTCATCAAGAGAAGGAACAAAGAGAAACTCTATAAAAGATACATGTGGCTTGTAGAAATTGCACCAAGAAAAAGAGAAAAGAACGAATACTTACGGTAGGTTTAGACGAATAAAACTTAACCAAATATTATTGATAAATTTCGAACTATTAGAGTAGTTTTATTTAACGATCTTCCAAATCTACCAGTTTCAGCAAGAAGGTAAGTAATTACAAAATGTCGAGCCACGTTGCGGAAATAAATCGACCAATCGAAAATTCGCGCCAGATATGAATTTCGTCGTAACGTATTAATCGCGACATACGTTTCCTCGATTTAGATTCCGTGCTAACATATTGCTCACGACACACGTTTAGTCGGTGTATGAAATAAAACCGTAACAAATTGTGTTTACACTTTAAATAACCTATATCTCAATTCAGTTTGCTACGGTTAATTGAAGAAAAGTAAGTTTTGCCGGCAGCCGAAGAGTAGGGCGTGGGTGAGAAAAAGGATCCACCGCTTCTTCAGAACTGTCTTGATTTAATCCGAGGGCGCCATAGTCCTAATGCGTGGATACAAACCTGCTTCCGAACTAAAGAAACAGACGCAACAATCAACCGTAACAAATTAAAGGAGCAATAAATACAATAAAGAGAGAGAGAGACACAAGTAACCTACAAAACGTTATATTTAATAACACACCATAAAGAAGAAGGAACAGAGCACAATTTAAATATATCCACTTACAACGTAAGTTAATTCTACGAAGCGTATTCGTTCGTACCCATATATATAGTCGTACACAAAAGAAGGAAAAAAAAATATAAGATTAATAGCAAGTTAATAATTTATGCGGTACGCCACTGGCGTTATTTAATCTAGACAAGATGGCGACGTAACCACACCCGCACAATACGAAGGTGTATTTAGTGTTCGCAGTTGCAATATTTAGCGTTAAAAAAGTATCGGAGATTTAGGTGTTTCCCCAAAAAGAGCGCTCTTCCGTGGTCTTACCCTTATACTCTAAAATCCCCAAGCAATGGTGGGTAAATGAAGCAAGTTCGCGCCTTTACGGTACACATTCGTTTACAGATTGGGCAAGTATATGCGCCACAACAAGTTAATTAATTATATTGTAGTGAATTAACAAAAAAAAATATAAATACGTGAACAATTCCAAAGATTTAACTGCACTTAAGGTGCCAAGACAAGTTGTACTTATTTAGGTGTTACGCTTGAGACGTTTTCGGTAGCAGTGTGACGTCCCGGAGATGGTTTGTTTTCAGCGCAGAAGTATAATTAGAAAAATCTGACCTTATGTTGTAGATAGAGGTTTACGATGTTGACACACACAGCGACAAGACAATAAAAGGTAGAAAGAGATCCCACGATGAATTTAATCAGCCAGGTAATTGGTTTTGTTTAGCCAAAAGAACCTTTAAAGCCGAGTAATTTAATCCCGGAGTAACTCTAATCCCGGAGTAACTCGCCTTATCTGAAAATTATGCACGGTGTAACGTTGAAGAAGCCATGAAGAATATTTGTCGTACCTGAGTGCAATCGAGCGACCATTAGAAGAAATTAGTACACGCATCCGTCCTAAGATAAACTTCAGAAAATCGAGTAATCAATCCTTTCCCCAGCTAAAAATATACCGCTATACATTGAAAGTTTGCAGGGTCCTATACATACCACTAGAAAATTTGACGGAATTACGATTAAGCACTCAGATGAAGGCAAATTTGAATTTCACGTAACACGACGTGATAGTAGTTGTTACAAGGCGGAAATTGAAGATCAGCCGAAAATGTATTGGCCAATTAGGACAACGCGGAAGTTGAATTCTGGGAATTAAATCCCCAAAATTTTCGTTAAGGAGCGAACACGGAGAAATGTCGCGTTTACACCTCGACTCCGTGTATTGTGTGTTGCCTAACTCACAGTGACCGTTACAAATTCCCCCCACACAAAACTTCAAGCCCGCGCAGAAGGATAAACATAATCCGCTGCACCATACATAATCCAGAAAATTAACATCCGTAGGTGTTCAGCAAAAAAAAAGGAATCTCCAACATGAGCGACATATAACCAAAGATACCCACCCCACACATATAAAAACCTAATGAAACCCAACCCCTAAGAGATAGACGGTTTGTTGAACTAAGAGTAGCTGATCTGATGAAATCTGTTCAAAACTCGCATGAAGCGTTTGGTGTATCCAGCAACAAAGTCAAGCAACGACCAAGAAAAGAAAAGGATAACACCAAGAGATTGAACGCCCACAAAACTCGCAATTAGCGATTTCGAGAAGCAAGGTAAAGAAAACGTGGGTCATCCAACAGTATCTCAACCAACCTTACTAAACCCAGTCAACAGAAAATATTATTATAGTAAAGTTTGAAGTTTGGACAAGCGTCCAGGACAGAGCCCTAAAAACCAATGAAACCCCAACCCAAATTAAAACAATACCACCCTGAATTACCCCAAAATAAGGTACCCTAGGAAAGGTTTAAGGTAAGATAGGAATAAGGATAAGGCTGAAACCCAAATACCAAGAGGTTAGGATAAACCCTAGGAAATTATTAAGATCGGGCATTTCCCTAGCGGCGTGCATGTCGAATGGGTGGCACCAGGCATCACTCCCACCAAGACCCTCGCGAAGGATGGAAACTCGCGTCATTGGGCCCCCAGTGAAAATCCACCCTCGCCATTCACGACCCTTAGTACTGAGCCTTCCCAAAATAAAGTCCTCCCACCCAGGAAAGGATTTAGTCTTGGGCCGATACTCCCGACACCACAAGACTAATGGATATGCAGTTAAAGAGTGCGACTCTGAAAACCGAGGATAAACCCCCAACCCTATAGCATAATGGAAGAATGAAAGGAAGGATCCCAAAATTTTGCCCAAAAATTTCCAAAAGTAAAAGACTGGAACAAGTCAACAGTTTGAGGTCTCTGCAGTGGCTACGGCCAGTGATCCATTGACGGAGGTTAAGGGCGAACGGTTTACCCCTGCCCCAGATCTTGCTCGCCCCGTACGGCCCCTAAGGGTTGGTGTGCCTGGTAACGAAACAAGGGTACCAGAAACAGGAGCTCCGACTCCCTCACGCCAACACCCACTGAAACCCCAGCCAAAGCGGTACCTCTACGCAAGAAAGAAAGAAGGAACAGATGATAGCAAAGACAAGGAAAAGGGAAATACTCTATCCCTCCTCGAGAGGACAGAGAGCAACAAAACGACGTTCACACAAGACAAGACACATTCAGGTGTCTGAATTCGGCTTTGAAAAGGATTGCCAAACTGGCGAAGACGTACACCAACGAGCCATATAGGAGAGGGCGTTCAATCCGTCACGGGATCGGGAAATCACGGTACTCCCACAACTACGTGAACTCATGAAACTAAGTCTCGAAGCTCGAAATCCAATTCAAGGTCAAATTTTGGTATTATTTACCTGAGAAGGTCCAATCCCTACGTGCCCAACCAACCTACCCATATCACATGGAATTCTAACGAATGTGAACCATTATGGTTCCAGCAAAAAAAAATTAAATATAACTATGAGCTAACTCAATTAGAACTGAGTCAGTATATCATTAAGCTCGCCGAAGCGGTTTGGTATCTCCCAGAAAAAGAAAAAGAAAACCCAACAATCTTGATGCATTGTCAACAAGAGCAGGAGCACGCTCAACTTGAACTCAAGTCAACAGGCATCCCCAAAAAAATAAAGCTTCTCAAACCAAAAACAAAAGAACCTGTATCTACGTATATACAGTTCTCGCAGAAAGAAAATAAAGATATACGGAGAGCACCAAATAAATCAGAGATTTCGATGTAAATCGATCATAATGTCGTGTAGCTAATAGAGCCAGAAACCATCGATAATCTCATTAATAACCAACCTACAGTAAGGCAGAAATAAAAGAAATTTATTCAGCAACAATATAAGAGAAAATACGAACTTCTCCTTACTAGAAGGAAGATAGTCCGAGCAAATTCGTTAGGAAACCCGTGAAAGAAAAAAATAATACAGATATGATAAAATCAGCAAAAGTAAATAGTCAAGTAAAATAAGTCGTGTCCAAGTAGAAATCCAGTCATGAACCGTGTCTTCTAGCTGGCAGTACAAGCAAGTTTACGACGCTTTTTCCGTCTAGGATAAAGTAAAGAGTGATCTAAACAATTAGGCTCCAGCACAGCAAGTTCAGCATTAGCCTCTTCCGAATTCGAGAGAGGTTCTGGCTTAAGGTCTTTCACGTGCCACGTACCTAGTGACTTTCCTAAAGAATCAGCTAGTTCATACGTCCAGGGAGACACGACAGTTTTCACCGTGAACGGGCCTAAGAATTTAGGTGCGAGTTTCGCATTGAAATGCTTCGAAGCGTCGGATAGTTGGAAGTTACGACGCCACACCAGATCACCCACGCTATACTTGACATGTCGGCGGCGTAAGTTATACCTATTTCGTGTAGTTTCATAGGCTTTCCGAAGGCGTTGAAGTATATATTCCTGGATAGCCGCGTAACGTCGAGTAGACACATTATGATCAGGTTCTGAGTCAGTTGGTTCAAGACGTGATTTATTGAAGAGATTGCCAGAGATGACATGTTCACGACCAAATAGAGCAAAGTACGGGGTACATCCAGTCACTTCGTGTTTCGCCGAACGAACTGCACATCCAATGTGAGGGAGCTTCACATCCCATTTCCGCTGGTTGTCCTTAACATAAGACGCTATCATGGTCTTAAGAACGCGATTTATCCGTTCAGCCGGATTTGCTTGCGGATGGTATTTGGCAGTATATAGGATGGTGCAATGATAGTTCTCACACATTTGAGTGAATTCACGACTGCGGAACTGTACTCCGTTGTCAGAAATAAGGTACTGCGGCACTCCAAATAGTAAAAACACCTGTTCTTCCAGGATTTTAGTAACCGCAGCAGCAGTAGCAACACGCATAGCAAAGAAAAGGGCAAATTTAGAGAAACAATCGGCAACCACAAACACGTAACAATTGCCTTTAGAAGAACGAGGAAGCGGCCCAACAATATCGCAACATAAAGTTTGCCACGGTCCCGTAGGACGAGCACGAGGAGCAAACATTCCAGGAGGAGCTGCTTGAGATACCTTATTGGAAGAGCAAGTAGAACAACGGCGGATATAGCGAGCCACGTCTGCACGTAATCGAGGCCAGTAATAATGTTGCAGAATTCTTGCGGTTGTCTTAGTTACTCCACCATGGCCAACAACTGGAGGATCATGGTTCTCCTGAATGATGCGTCTCCTTTGTTCAGCCGGAACGACTAACTTCCATTCATCATTCGGATCCACCATAGAAGTGGTAAAAGAACTAGTCACTCTGCGATATAAGATGTTATTATCGACAGACCAATGAGGCAACTTGTGAGGTGTTGTGAGTACACGATTCAGTAAGTTATTATACCATTTATTTGTAGTAGGTAAGTCAAGACCAAGAGAAGAAGGAATAGCTAAGGAATCAAGATGAGGGAGAGGTGGTTTCAGCTTCATCACCAACTGCAGGAACAGCACGAGATAACGCATCTGGCACAACGTGGTCTTTGCCTTTCCTATGTCTGATGGTGAAGTCATACTCTTGGAGTTGTAAGGACCAACGAGCAAGACGACCAGACGGACTCTGCAAACGGTTAAGCCATACCAGCGAGTGATGGTCAGTAATGATGGTGAAGTGAGAGCCCTCAATATACGGTCTGAACTTAAGAATGGCGAATAAGACTGCAATACATTCTTTTTCCGTAGTACTATAGCGCCTCTCCGCTTTAGTTAAGGAGCGACTGATGTAACTGATAACCTTTTCCCCTCAGGCGATTCCTCGACTAAGGACAGCACCCACGCCAAAGTCCGAAGCGTCAGTTTGAACAACAAATGGCAGAGAAAAATTAGGACAAGTCAGGATAGGAGCAGAAACTAAGTGTTCTTTAAGAGAAACGAAAGCAGATTGACATTCCGGTGTCCAAACAAACAAAGCATTTTTCCGAGTAAGAGCAGATAAAGGAGAAGTAAGAGAAGCGAAGTTCGGTATGAAACGGCGATACCAGCTAGCCATGCCAATCACGCGTCGCACTTCGGTGACCGTGGTCGGTATAGGAATGTTAAGTATGGCAGTCACCTTTTCTGGATCCACCAGCAACCCATTTTTATTCACAACGTAGCCCAAGTATTTCAACTCCGAACGACAGAAATGGCATTTTTCCTGATTTAATGTCAAACCGGCAGCAAATAATCGTTTCAGAACTTTTTCCAGTACTCGAAGATGTTCGTCGAAAGTTGGTGTCGCGATAACAATATCGTCCAGGTAGGCGAAGCAAAACGGTTCCAGCTCTGCACCGATAATTTGGCCGATCAGCCGCTGAAAGGTTGCAGGAGAATTATGCAGACCGAACGGCATTCTAGTAAATTGGAACAATCCACGATGAGGAACAGTAAAGGCAGTAAGCGGTTTGGATTCAGGAGTTAAAGGAATTTGCCAATAAGCAGAACGAATGTCCAAACTCGAGAGAAATCTAGCATCCCGTAAGCGATCCAAGATAGAAGTGATATACGGCAGAGGATAAGCGTTGCGTTCCGTGACCTGATTTAGCTTCCGATAGTCAATGCAAAACCGATAGGAGTTGTCTTTCTTCCTAACCAAGACCACAGGACTGGACCATGGACTGGTAGATGGCTCTACTACACCTAACTGTAGCATCTTGTCCAGTTCTTCATTGACAATCCGAGATAGTACTGGTGATAGAGGATAGTACCGTTGTTTAATTGGCTCAGCCTTGGTATGGATACTGTGTTGAACGAGCTGGGTACACCCTAGACCAGATGGCTGTAAAGAAAAGCTGGCAGAGATAACAGCCTCTAGCGAAGACTGTTACGACCTTGATAAGTCGTCTTTGATGTTCAGCGCACTCGAATGAACCGCATGTCCAACCGCATCAGTACCAAAGGACCAATGACCCTTGCTGAAATCTGGTACGAAGGCCATCGCCTTCCAAAAGTCGATCCCCAATATCAACCCTTGAGAAATCTCAGGAACCACTAAGGTTTCTATTACCTTGGTTTTTCCTCTAAAGTATACGGAAGAGAAACAACACCCAAAATGGCACATTGTCCACCATTAGCCACGTTACAAAAAGTCGAAGTAGATTTTTTAAGGACACCTTAAGGGACTGAAGCAAATGCCAACCGATACTTCCTAGTATCGTCCTAGAAGATCCTGTATCCAGTAAGGCTTTAAAAGGTATGCCCAGCACTGATACGTTAAGAAAAGGTCGTTCATCACCACGAACGCTAGCAAAAATAAAGTTAAGTAACAATTGTTGAGAGTGGTCTAGATCAGTAAAAGAAGAATCCGAGGTTGAGAGAGAAGTAGAACCTACGACTCGGTCCGAGGGTTCTGACGTGCGTTTCCTGCGGCGAACATTGGGAGCACTTAGGCTTGGTAACACCTGCCTTTCCACAGCCAAAACAATGAAGGTTCTGTGGGTTTGGACAACGAGGAGAAACATGTCCCGTATTCCCGCAATTCCAGCAACGTACAGGTCCCCTGTAAGAGTTGAGAGGCCTAGAAGGAATAGTCGAAGAGACCGAAGAACAAGAAGAAGTATTCAAAGAAGAAGTTTCTGGAGCGACGTAAGCTAGGTTAGGTTCCAGCAAAGAAGTCACGCGTCTAGTAGGTGGTGGTTTGAAAGATTGGGTTAAGAAT